>CM032126.1:25424390-26674390 GCA_018894105.1 Jacaranda mimosifolia
TTTTGAAAATATGAAGTTAAAAATAATATATGAAATAATTACTAAATAGAAATATTTATAAATAAAAAATCAATGAATTGTTCAACATTGTTTAATACTTATGGAAAATAATTGTTAAATAAATTATTTTAGGCGTTATTAAATATCAAATTAATAATAATTAATAATTTTTTAATGAATTATTTGATAATTAATCATAATTATTTGATAATTAATCATAATTATTTGATATTACTTCTTAAATGAAATATTATATTTTTTTATTCTTCAATGAAATTAAGTGAAAATATAAACTTTAATTTAAATTTTTACAATTCTTCAAATTTTAGTTACTTAAATAGAAATATAATTTCATATAATTTATAAACAAAATTTAAGTTTTCATGGGTGTAATTTTCCAAGAATAAATAGCGTGAGTAATTTTTCAAGAATAAATTGTGTGTGTAAAAAACCATGTACCTGTATGAAACATCTTATACGCCGAACAACCTAGATAAAAAATTATAGGTTGCTAAACTTGGGATGTAGGTAAATAATTTTTTAATTTAAAATTTTTATAAAGTTAATATCTTTTTATTTAATTCTAAAAATTTTATTTATTTCTTTTTATTTAATTTATTGAAACCCCCATTTTCTTTTTGCTGAAATGCATTTCTACAATTAAAAGCTAGTGCATAATTTTTATGTATAATTGATTGAAGGACATTTTTGCAATATCAAGCAAAATATAAAAATATCACATTGTGGATCATCTCTCTCCACTTTTCGGTCTAATGTTGTTAAAGTCATGGGATTTTTGTCGCATTTAATAGTTTAGGGAGGTGTTCGTGACTTCTACAATAGTTTAAGGGGGCAAAGTGTATTTAACCTTTTAAAATATGCAAACAAACATTATATATGATATACAATAACTCACTATTTATTTAAATCATGTATATTATGCCTAATTCAAATACACCAAACAAACAAGCTCTTATAGTACTCATAATTTTTTTTTGTGATTAAGCCAAACATTCAGGGATACAAGTAATTAACCTATTTTTTAAGTTTTTTTTTTAATTTTTTATTTTAATCATGGTGTTGAGGTGCCAACTCTTTGATGCTACAACGCTAAAACTTCATTCTTGCTGCTTCGTGTCTCTAGCTAGCACCACATTGCTGGCCGATGTTGCCGCCAAAGTTTCTGTTTTAGATAAGTTTTGTAAGAAAGTAACATGAACCGCACGCAATATATTTAACAAAATCTGTTTAGATATTTGAAAAATAACACTCATTATGACATATTGCACTTGAATTAAGAAATAACAGCGGCAATCCTGTTGTAATTGGCACATTGCGCATTTACATGGTTAATTATTAATTGGATGGATGTCAATTATGGTTGGAATCCAATAGATAATTAAAGTATTGATTTTGGTGAAATAGAGGAAGGAAAAAAAAAAAAAAAAGGTTAAATATTATAAGTTGATTTGTCCCACATTGTAAGCTTGAGAGAGTGGAGACCTTCTTGTGACTTATAAAACCAAGTGGAGGAGTTGAAGGGTCATTTACCCTTCACTTGTCCCACATTGGTTTTGTAAACTAGTGTGGAGTAGTTTATATTGAACTCAAGTAAGAATGCTTGATAAAGTGTTCTTTAAGGGGTTCATATAAGTGGACCACACGGGCGCCGCCGCGGGCGCGCGCGTTAGGGCGAATGTCTCAGTCTCAGTCTTATCTTTTTGGACGAAATTCAATTGACAATTATTTAAATTTTGAATTTTTAAAATTGAAAATACTTAACCGGATAGGGATAATCAGATAAGGGCTGACTTGGTCAAGACCCGTTGGAGATTACCCTGATATGTGGGATTTGACCGAGATGCTGGTGGAGACGTGGGACACGTGGCGTGAGGCTGTGAACGTGTGTGACGTGTGAGGGCCAAGTGTCAGAACGTCATTGGCTGCTGGTGGACGTGTGACGTGTGTGGTTGATGTGGCGGAATGCTATTCGCTGGGGTGACGCGTTAGAGGCCATTAACTGGCAAACTCTAACCCTAATCCCGCCTATAAATAGAGTGCCTCTGGCAGTCTTCAACACACATAATATTCGCCATCTACACTGTTCACGTTTACGCACACTGCTGCAGTTCTTGATCCCGCTCTCATAAATTCCCTCCTTCCCTTCTCATATTCTGATATTCTCCCCACAATCATTCCCTTTCCTAAATCTTGATATACGGCTGTCACATTCTGATCCGGGTAACTGAGTACTGTTCGAGGTGAACGAGACGGAGTGCACCTGATCGTTCTGGACCATCTCATCCTGGGAGGAGCTGCGCTGTACCCGCTGCACTGGTGAGTCGGGGCGCTCGTTTCTTCAAGGCAAATAGAATTTCTCTGTGATTTGGTCGCCCTATTAATTCTGTTACGATACAGAATTCTTAAGATAAGTTTACTTTAAAATTCAGTATTTATATTAGATAAATATGACAGCATGTTTTATTGTATTGTTGCCTCGATTAATATATGAATTTTGGCTTTTCCTAGACTCGTATCTGTTTAATTGTATTAAATTCTGATTTGCCTTGAATTGACGCTTATTCTGATCACGTATATTTTATGTTAAAATTCTGATAACGCATGCTGTATGTTTAAATTCTGATCACGCATGTTATATGTTTAAATTTGATTACGCATGCTATATGTTTGAATTCTGATAACACATGCTTTATTTGAATTTCATATTGATAAAAACGCACGTATTACTCTACTGTGATTATCTGTTTCATTCCTGATAATCTGTTTTGCAATATTTATTTATTGCTTTGGATTACTACATGTTGTTTTGAATCCTGGAATCAACAATCTTGAAGAAACGATATATTTCGTGTGTTTATCATCTGTTGAAATTCTGCTTAGAGATCCTGTCTAGGAATCTTGCCTGATTTTCTGAGTAGATATCGTATCTAGGAATCTTGCCTGCATATCTTGCCTAGATATTCTGTTATAGGAATTTAATCTTCTGTGATGGCTTCATCTTCGCATGCTATTGGTGATATTGTGTCAGCGAAAGTTGACATTTCCGGACTGCTGGAAAAATTCACGGGCCAGTATTTTAGGCGTTGGCAACAGCGCATGAAAATCTGGTTGACGATGAAAGGTCTTCTTTCATTGATTCAGTTGACCATGCCAGAACCAACTGAAACTGATCCCAAAAGTAAAGAAATAGCTGATTGGAAAACTAAGGATCAGATTGTTCGAGGAGTGATTCTGTTAGCTCTGTCTGATACACTCTTTGATGTATACTGTTCTGATTCCTATACGGCTAAATCTTTATGGGATGAACTGGATAGGAAATACAATACTGAAGAGCAAGGGCTCGAAAAGTATTCGGTTTCCAAATTCCTGAAGTATCAGATGGTTGAGGGCAGGTCTGTATCTGAACAGACACATGAATTGATTAATCTAGAGCATTCCCTAGCTGATGCTGAAATGAAACTCCCTGAAAAATTTATGGTCATGTCGATTGTCGATAAGTTCCCCAAATCTTGGGAAAGTTTCGGCATGACTCTGAAGCATCAAAAAGGGAAACTGACTCTAGATGATCTGATGATTGCCATAAGTATTGAAGAGGAGCACAGAAATCAATCACATACTGTTCCTATTGAATATCATCCTAAGGCTAATGTGATAATAGGAAAGAAGAAAGTCAACATGAACTCAAACTCTAAATCTATCGATAAGGGAAAAGCCAAAATAAATAAGAAAGCAAAGACAAACAGGCCTTGCTGGAATTGTGGACAAAAGGGGCATTGGGCTAAGGAGTGTCCCTCCAAGAAAGCCAAGGCTAAAGCCCAGTCTGCTGGACCAGTGGTCAACATGGTTGTTGGAGACACCAGCGAAGCTGGAGTCCCTAATGCATCCATTGACGAGTATGTTTCTTGCAAACCCGAATTATTCTCTATCTATGAACCATATGATTGGCTAATAGACACTGGTGCTAATGTGCACGTTTGTGCTGATAAATCACTGTTTGTGTCTTACCAGCCTGTTAAAGGAAGGACTGTGATGATGGGGAACTCAAGTGCTGCCAATGTGTATGGGATAGGACGCGTGGACCTGAAATTTCCTTCGGGGCGCACACTGTCTCTGCAAAGGGTGCATCACGTCCCAGCAGTTCGAAGAAATATAATAAGTGGTTCTGTAATAGTTAGGGAGGGTTATGAAATTTCTTTCAAATCAAATAAAGTTGTAATTTTATATTACGACACTTTTATTTGTAAAGGCTATCTTTCCGATGGTTTGTTTAAGTTGAGAGTTGAGAACATTATTGGTTCTAATAAAGTTGATTTTTCTAATTCTCCTATTATTAACATTATTGAGAATTCATCTGTTTGGCATAACCGTTTAGGACATTTGAATTATAGTTCGGTCAAAAGAATGATGAACTTAAATTTAATTCCTAAACATGAAATTGAACGTGGTCATAAATGTCAAATCTGTGTTGAAGCCAAGCAAGTTAGAAAGCCTTACCACTCGGTTGAAAGGCAAACTGAAATTCTTGACTTAGTGCACACAGATATTTGTGAGTTCAATGGGGTCTTAACAAAAGACAATAAAAGATACTTTATCACCTTTATAGATGACAACAGTAGGTATTGTTATGTTTATCTATTGAAACATAAAGATGAAGCACTAGATAAGTTCATTATGTTTAAAAATGAAGCCGAAACACAAACTGGTAGAAAACTTAAACGGTTAAGGTCAGATAGGGGAGGAGAGTATGGGTCTAACCCATTTCATGAATATTGCCATAATTTTGGCATAATTCATGAAGAAACTGCTCTTTATTCTCCCGCTTCGAATGGGATAGCTGAGCGAAAGAATAGAACCTTTATAGACATGATTAACAGTCTGCTTTTGAATTCTGGATTGCCCAAATACATGTGGGGGGAAGCTCTGAATACGGCTAGCCATATTCTGAATAGAGTTCCCTTGAAACATAAAGAAAGCACTCCATTTGAATTCTGAAAAGGCAGGAAACCTAGTCTAAAATACTTCCGAGTGTGGGGCTGTCTTGCAAAAGTTCTAGTCCCTGAACACAAAAGGAAGAAACTAGGTCCTAAAACTGTTGATGCGGTCTTTCTAGGCTATGTAGAAACATCTTATGCTATGCGATTTTTGGTTATTAAATCAGAAATTCTGGGCATAGATGCGAACACTATAGTCGAGTTTCGCGATGCTACGTTCTTTGAGAACGTGTTTCCCATGAAGACTGGGATACCTCAAAATGTTTCTTTAGATTCAACCCTTGAGTCTACATCGATTCCGGATCATGTGGAAAAGATGTCAAATGTGGGGGCTGGTCCTAGTAGTACTGACACAGTTCCTGAAGAACTGGATAAACCCAGACGAAGTAAAAGGGCTAGAATCACTAAGGACTTTGGAAGTGACTTCGTTACTTACAATGTCGAGGGTGATCCTGTTACCTTCAAGGATGCTATGGCTTCCCCTGAGGCTAAGCATTGGAAGGAAGCCATTAAGAGTGAGATGGATTCTATTGTCTCGAATGGGACATGGGAATTAGTCCATCTCCCTCCGGGGTGTACTACTATAGGAAGCAAGTGGATCTTCAAAAAGAAACTTAAGTCTGACGGAACTGTTGATAAGTTTAATGCCAGGCTAGTTGCTAAAGGGTTTAGGCAAAATGAGGGAATAGATTACTTCGACACCTATTCCCCAGTAGCTCGTTTGACTACTATCCGAGTGCTAATAGCACTGGCCTCCATATATGATTTCCCCATTCACCAGATGGATGTGAAAATAGCCTTTCTGTATGGTGATCTTGAGGAAGAAATTTATATGGATCAGCCTGAGGGATTTGTAGCTTCTGGAAATGAGCGGAAAGTTTGCAAGCTTGTTAAATCACTTTATGGTTTGAAACAAGCTCCTAAACAATGGCATGAAAAGTTTGACAAAACAATATTGTCATTTGGTTTCATAGTTAATGATAATGACAAGTGCGTCTACTGCAAAGTTAAAGGTGATAACTGTATTGTGTTATGCCTGTATGTAGATGACATTCTGCTATTTGGATCCAACATTGAGATTATCAATGAGACTAAAAGTTTCTTAAAGAACAAGTTTGAAATGAAAGATATGGGTGTTGCGGAAATGATTCTTGGACTTAAGTTGACTCGTTCAACTAAAGGTATAGCAGTCTCTCAGTCTCACTATGTTGAGAAGATAATTGAGAAATTTGGCTATAAACAAAGTAGAATCGCAAAAACACCATATGATCCTTCAGTGGCTCTCTTTAAGAATGAAACTGGTGTACCAGTGTCTCAGTTGAGGTATTCTCAAATAATTGGTAGCTTGCAGTATCTTGCAAATGGCTCAAGACCAGATATCTCATTTGCGGTCTCTAAGCTTGCTAGATATACAAGCTGCCCTAATCGAACTCATTGGGAGGCTTTGGATAGGGTACTTAGATATCTAAAGGGCTCAGCATCACTAGCCTTGCACTACAAGAGATTTCCTGCAGTGCTGGAAGGGTTTAGTGACGCTAGCTGGATTGCCAAAAACTCCGGAAGTAATGGGTGTACAGGGTATGTATTTACCTTGGGTGGAGGTGCTGTCTCCTGGAAGTCTTCTAAACAGACTTTGATAACTCGGTCCACCTTTGAGGCTAAGTTGTGTGCTTTGGACACAACTGGGACAGAGGCAGAATGGTTATATGGGCTGATAGTAGAACTGCCAATGGTAACCAAACCTCTTCCGGGAATTGCTGTACATGGTGACAATCAAACCACAATTGCAAAGATAAGTAGTTCAAAGTTCAATCAAAAGACTAAGAGACACATCCAAGTTAGACTAAAGTCTATAAGGGAGCTAGTGTCTGATAGGGTTATTGCAATTGACTTTGTTGGATCCAAAGACGATATTGCAGACCCTTTAACTAAAGGACTTGATTTGTCCTCAGTTCATAAATTCAGGTTGGGGATGGGACTGGAAACCCATTAGTGATATACCTGCAGTGGCAACGCAACCTACTAAGTGGAGATCCCACAAGGTAGGTTCAATGTGGTATAAACAAGCTGCTGAGCATATCAAGTTGCACCTAAATTAGATTGATACTTTGTATCTGGTGTCTCTCCCCTGATTGCCTGATAGGTGCTGACTACTGCTGGTACAGTAAGAGTTTAACTCTGAATGGGGTCAAGTCAATTTTGGACGAGATGCGAGTAGTGCATCTCTGGAGACGCCCAACTAAGTGAATGTAGTCCTTTGGCCGGGACTGAAGGAATTGGGTTGTTCCTTCACAAACATTCATGAATCAGGATCGGGACACATGGCCTTAATGTGTCAACCCTAAAGATCAGTACATAGCCTTTAGTTCGTTGTTATTGATGGACGCAATCACATCACGGGTATAAATTCAAGGCTTAGATCCATTTGTCCCGGTGATTGCAAAAGTCGGATAACTTAGGGAGTGGTTCAAACCGGAAGGTACCATTTCTGAAAGCGAGCTATGTTGAATCTGATAGCCATTATCTATGGATTTGTGGGGGATTGTTGTAATTGGCACATTGCGCATTTACATGGTTAATTATTAATTGGATGGATGCCAATTATGGTTGGAATCCAATAGATAATTAAATTATTGATTTTGGTGAAATAGAGGAAGGAAAAAAAAAAAAAGGTTAAGTATTATAAGTTGATTTGTCCCACATTGTAAGCTTGAGAGAGTGGAGACCTTCTTGTGACTTATAAAACCAAGTGGAGGAGTTGAAGGGTCTTTTACCCTTCACTTGTCCCACATTGGTTTTGTAAACTAGTGTGGAGTAGTTTATATTGAACTCAAGTAAGCATGCTTGATAAAGTGTTCTTTAAGGGGTTCATATAAGTGGACCACACGGGGCGCGCGCGTTAGGGCAAATGTCTCAGTCTCAGTCTTATCTTTTTGGACGAAATTCAATTGACAATTATTTAAATTTTGAATTTTTAAAATTGAAAATACTTAACCGGATAGGGATAATCGGATAAGGGCTGACTTGGTCAAGACCCGTTGGAGATTACCCTGATATGTGGGATTTGACCGAGATGCTGGTGGAGACGTGGGACACGTGGCGTGAGGCTGTGAACGTGTGTGACGTGTGAGGGCCAAGTGTCAGAACGTCATTGGCTGCTGGTGGACGTGTGACGTGTGTGGTTGATGTGGCGGAATGCTATTCGCTGGGGTGACGCGTTAGAGGCCATTAACTGGCAAACTCTAACCCTAATCCCGCCTATAAATAGAGTGCCTCTGGCAGTCTTCAACACACATAATATTCGCCATCTACACTGTTCACGTTTACGCACACTGCTGCAGTTCTTGATCCCGCTCTCATAAATTCCCTCCTTCCCTTCTCATATTCTGATATTCTCCCCACAATCATTCCCTTTCCTAAATCTTGATATACGACTGTCACATTCTGATCCGGGTAACTGAGTACTGTTCGAGATGAACGAGACGGAGTGCACCTGATCGTTCTGGACCATCTCATCCTGGGAGGAGCTGCGCTGTACCCGCTGCACTGGTGAGTCGGGGCGCTCGTTTCTTCAAGGCAAATAGAATTTCTCTGTGATTTGGTCGCCCTATTAATTCTGTTACGATACAGAATTCTTACGATAAGTTTACTTTAAAATTCAGTATTTATATTAGATAAATCTGACAGCATGTTTTATTGTATTGTTGCCTCGGTTAATATATGAATTTTGGCTTTTCCTGGACTCGTATCTGTTTAATTGTATTAAATTCTGATTTGCCTTGAATTGACGCTTATTCTGATCACGTATATTTTATATTAAAATTCTGATAACGCATGCTGTATGTTTAAATTCTGATCACGCATGTTATATGTTTAAATTTGATTACGCATGCTATATGTTTGAATTCTGCTAACACATGCTTTATTTGAATTTCATATTGATAAAAACGCACGTATTACTCTACTGTGATTATCTGTTTCATTCCTGATAATCTGTTTTGCAATATTTATTTATTGCTTTGGATTACTACATGTTGTTTTGAATCCTGGAATCAACAATCCTTGGTGTTTTAATCCTTTCAAATGCAACACTATTAATTGCACAATCATAAACAAAAAGATCACTTTCACCAAACAAATACCTCGACAAACTTGATGGAAAATAATTATTTTTGTTCCTCTGTTCCATGTCCTCCTTATAAACGTTCTTCGGTGAGTTTCTTCTGCTATTATATCTCAATTTTTCAAAAAGAGTTGTTCTCTACCCTGATTTAAGGTGATAACTATCCCTACTATTTATGTTGCAAGAACCATGGCAATTCATCCCTAAAATTCAATTAAGACACTTTTGAAATACCCAATTAAAGAATTGCATTTAACACTTTTGAAATATCTATTTTAAAATTTCTATTGAATCGAAAAGTAATTGAGATTGTGGGAAGTTTTTGAAGAGAATTATACTTAGTTAAACATAAATAATTCATGTGGAGTAATCCTTTTAATATAGGGTTTCCACATGTCTTCACAATAATTATAGCTATTAGTAAACAACTTATTGATTTATGTAATAGTCATGTTGTTTCTTTTTTTTTTTTTTTTTTTTTTTTTGTACATTATAGTCATGTTGTTTCTAATATGCATATTATTTCTTATTAAAAATATAATTTAAATCATTTTTAAATTAATTATGTAATAGCTAAGTGGTCAATTAATCTAGTGGTATCATCCTCACACTTGTATATATGAGTTTTGGAATTGAACACTAACAAACCCATAGTGCGTGTCCATGTATAAATATAAAAAATTGATTACATATTAAAGCATCAACGAATTAAAAATAAATCAAAATTAATTAATCTATGATGCTACGCCAAGTGCTAAGTGTTAAATCTTGATTATTAAATATATATATATATATATTTATACACACACACACACATATATATATATATATATATATATACAGATGCACTTGCGATCCCTCCAGAAAAACCTTTCAAATTATTTGACAGCTTATCAAAAGCTAGGATCACTTAATAAAGGGATTCTATTTTTCTTATTTTACTAATGTGGGATTAAAATCCTAAAAAGAGGATCTTCTCCACCTAACATGCTATCTAAATGTTTAAAATCCAATAATCTAATCACTTTATGATTTTTTTCTAGCTAACAAAAAAATACTCCTTTCAAATGTCATCTAAGTATTTGATTTGGGTCAGCCGTCACAACCGATCACCTCTTAACCCAATTTTCCTACATTTACATGACTTAGAGGGTATTTGGGTGAGCTTATAAACTTTTCAAAATATTTTATAAGATGTTTTAGAGTTTATTCGATGTCAAAAAATATTTGATAATTTTTTAAAAAAACGAACTTATAAACTTCTAAAATAAGATGTTAGGAGTTTATAAGCTATTTTTAAAAAAGTAAGGAGTTTTTAATTTATTTTTAAGATATTAACAAGATTTCTTAATTTTAATCATATTAATTACAAAGTTGTCATTGCTAACATCTTATAAGTTCCAAAATCTTATTTTATCCAAACATATACTTTAAGAATTTTTTTTTTTTTTTAAAAATCTAACATTTTATAAGTTTCAAAAATATCTTATAAGATATAGGAGTTTATAAAATATTTTAAATAAGTTTACGTAAACACCCTTTTAATGATAAGGGAGACGAGATCAACTTCAAATAGAAATAATAATAATAATAATAATAATAATAATAATAATAATAATAATAATAAATTTCGACTTAAGTCATAAACGTCCCCCGCGGTAGAGGGACTGTTTATATTGCCATAAGAGAATTAGACGTTCGTAGCTAGCTATGTGGAAGCATTAATAGCGTGCGATGGAGAGGCAGCCTACGCAGTTAAGATATGCCAAATCATTGGTATATATACATTATATAACTATTAAAGAAGTATAAATAATGACAATAAAAGTATGGGCATATATGGCAATGGTAGTTGCCATTTATAACCACATGATCAGTCAATCTCATCATCATCTATTAAAATCTTCATCTCTATTATCTAGCTATCTCCAATCCATCTCATCCCTTTCATATACATTCTTGAAGAGATAGCATCCCTTTGATGTATTAATAATGGTTATGGAGCAAGACAAAAATCAAGAAACCGCCACTTCCTTCATGCCTGTCATCCCACGATTGGATCGCCTTGATCGCTTGGTACGTATCCTAAATTCTTTCTAATTTTCAGCTACATATTGTAATAATATTCATGATACAATAAATGATATTGAGATTGTTTGAGTTTTATGAGACTTTATGTGCTAGATTATACACACACACACACACATATTGAATGAATGGTTATATATGTTGTAGTAAACAATGTTATTAATTAATTAATGATGCAGCTCCACCTTTTAGAGGAGAAGCATAGCTTGTCAAAAAGAGATTTTTCTGCTCATACTAATTGTACAGCCACAACTGAAAATAGCAAGACTCTGTCCTCAGCTTTAGAGGAAGTCCAACAAAAAGGCACGCTTATAGAGCGACTCACCATGCTTGAGAACCGAGTACTACAGGTTTTCATTTCAACCAGTTAGCATATATTGTTTGTCTAAGAAATTAATCTCTTCATGTGAATGTCACTTCTGAAAAATCAACTCAAATTTTAGATAAAAATTGAAAAATAAAAATAAAAATGGTTGTACATGATAGTTTGGTAAAAGCTGCTGGATATAAGTATTTAGTTGAGTCATATATATATATATATATATATATATATATGGTCCCCTGCAGTTGAGCCTAGAAATGGATGAAGGGAACACGTCCAAGTCGAGCTCTTCAACAGTTGAAGTTTCTGAAACAACTTATGTTGGGAAAGATTCTGAAGTGTCCGTTCCCAAAAGTCAAGATGGGAATCCAATAACACTCACTACTCAAGAAATGCTAGCACCAGTAAGAGTCTCTTTTCTGACTATATATATGCTGCTTATAGCTAGGATTAATTGACAATGTTCAACACATAAACAACAAGAATCATATGTTTGTTTTGGATATCGCATGTCCTAATTTAGCGGTTTAATTAGTTGTAGATTAATGTTTGAAAGTGTTTCACGAATATAATTAAGTGCGGGTACTAGGATTTAGAGTGGTGACTGTTCCCACTATTTTAGAAGTTTACGGTTTTATGAACTGCTTATAGTTTATGTAGATGCTGAGTGGTCATTAGTCTACTAGTATAAGCTCACATATATAGCGTGAAGCAAGATGTTCGAATCTAATAAACTCCTGACATACATGTATATAAATAAAATATATACCTATATATACATATAAACGCATGCATAAATTTAATTTCAGTATCGAGCTGAAAATTTATGTCTTGTTTTGCAGGGGAGAGGTGCTTCTACAGATGGAATTATGGGACAAGGAACAACTCAACACAAAAGCAGCCAACAGAAAAAGAAAAGCCAAACAAAGTGGGTAGGAGGCTTCTTCCGACTTAGATGTTGACCATTCACCATTTATAATATGGCATTGAATGGATATCACTATGCTCTCCATTTTGGGCCATCACTTAATTAATAGCCTAATGTGCCTATTTTCAGTTTTTGAATTTATGTCATCGGTCAGTTTGCTAATAAATATTTATTAAAATAATCACCAATAAAACTTTCAATATATAATGGCCCGTAAAATTAAGCACCATTTACTTATTTATCTGTTTCATGTGGCCTAATTACCCAATTCTCTACTTAGGGGCTCAATGCAAATTGCTCAGACAATTTAAATGTGAGAGTTTTGTTCCTCTTATCTTCTGAATATTTTTAGATCGTGTACTAGAATAGTTAAATGTAAATTTTATTTTACTTCATTCTAAATATTTTTAGATTTTATATCAGTAAATGTGAAAGTTTTGTTCTCCTACATTTTAAATATTATTAGATTGTGTATCAAAAGTAGCAAAATGTGATAATTATGTTCAACTACGTTCTAAATACCATTGGTCATGCAATATAAATAGATAAATTATCCTACAAATTCTACTACAGATATATTAAAGTGATGTAGAGTAAAAATAGGTGTGATCAAAGATGACATAAAATGCATTAATCCTAGAGTTTATTAGTAATTGCAATTTATTTATTTGTGAAGAAATATGAGACATGATGGAGAATGGCTAGTTTTATGCATGCGCAAGTAGAATATTTAATTTTCCTTTCCAATACCTGTTTACAAATCTGTCAATAAGTAATTCATATTTAAGGAATAAGACTCAAGTTGTTTACTTTAACTTTAAAAATATTTAACCAAAAAAAGACAATAGAAATACACTCCAATGTTTAGCTTCTCACAATTTTGTTCAATTATTTATCTAGTAATTGGTCATTGTGATCATGAATTTCCTAGATGGTAGAATAGGCTCTTGATATGTTCTGACAATAATTTCTTATTAAACAAAGTTTATATAACATTACTAAGATGTTTCTACTAGAAACGATGAACTGCTATGGTTGATAATTCGCACCAAATGAAAGTAGGTCATGGGATTAACTTGATCATGCAAAAAACTTTCATATGCCTGATAGAGAACAAAAAACTAACAGCGTAATATATATCAATCACCTCAAAGTGCAAGGATGAAGTAAGGAGTAGCCCAAAAATCCAATTATTAAAAAAAAAAAAAAAGCCAAATAAAACTTGTCTACTCCAAATCCAAGGATCTAATCATACATTTAATAAGAATTTAATGGCAGAAAGATACCTTGAATACTTAATCCAAAGGTAGATCAAGGATTATAACAATGAACAATTTAAAGTGCCAACCTGCGCATAGCAGAATCAAGCTAACAGTTGACCAACCAAATCAACTCCAAATTGGCTGAAATTTGCAGAGAGCTCCTCAACACACATGAGAACTTCCAGTAAAAATTTCAGGCAAATCCAAGCACGGCTGGGCCTTCAAATCTATCTCCAAAATCATTGGACAGTAGTGGATCTCTGAAAGCAAAAGCTCCTTAAATGTGAAGCCTCTAATGTTATGATCCACATACCCAAGGAGGGCTCAAATCTACATCTAATTATCTAGAGAACAAAAGGGAGAAGGAGAGGGAGGGCCGAAGTATGGAAGGAATTTGGTGAGGAGGGTGTGAAACTTCAACACACGAGTGAATCACACTTTTGAAGAGAAAAATAGAATCTAGCATCACATGCCTTCTATGGCTGGCCACCTCTCTCTATTTTTAGAGTGGATGGTGTGATGCAAGTTGGCATCACACCCTCCATGAGGTGGTTTGCCAACTAAGCAATCCACTTGCATGTGAAATGTGAATTTCACTTGCATTTGAATCTAATTTGAATCTATATTTCATCTCATGAAATGTCTCTCAAATTAATTCCAAATTAACCTCAAATGAATTCTTTCATTTGAATTTTTCCTCCAAAACTAATTCCTCATTTTAATTAAATTAACTCTTAAATTTAATTAATTGGCTTGATTTAACCCTTTAAGTCAACTAACCTAACTCTTTAAGTTAACTTGACTAATTAATAGTCATATGTCACCAATTAAATTAACTTTAATTTAATTGGTCTAATTTAACTTCTTAAATTATTATTATTAATTTAATAATTAAATTAATCAAGTCAAAATGACCAAAAACTTGGTCAACCGGTTTTTCCATAAAAATGACAATAGTGACCTTTCTAACTCCTTATAAAATTTCTCCCATCAAATAGAAATTCCTTTAAGCTTTTGTGTGTGACCCATTAGGTTCTCCCATTCATTGGACATGCGGTCACAACTTTTGTAATATATATTGAATATTGAAATATTCATATTAGTTTATAATAATAACTCTTTCAATTAATCTCTATTAATTGAAGAGTACCCAATCTCTATGGTCGATGTCTAGTCTCAAGCCCATGGAACCCAACTAATTGGTTGAAATGAATATGCTCTTGGCGAACTAATCAAATAGAAATTCCTTTAAGCTTTTGTGTGTGACCCATTAGGTTCTCCCATTCATTGGACATGCGGTCACAACTTTTGTAATATATATTGAATATTGAAATATTCGTATTAGTTTATAATAATAGCTCTTTCAATTAATCTCTATTAATTGAAGAGTACACAATCTCTATGGTCGATGTCTAGTCTCAAACCCATGGAACCCAACTAATTAGTTGAAATGAATATGCTCTTGGCTAACTATTCTAGCTCTATGCTTCCCATGCAAATATAGTCATTCCATTTCCTTTCTCCCAAAAGAGGCCTAGAGCAAGATATTTATCGGTTCCCAATAGCCTTAATAACTATGTTGCTATTCCCAATGTCCGATTCCCCTTTATGACCTCATTTTTGGAAAATTCTTTTTTTCAAATTGTCATACTATTTTGCGCAATGATTTCTTGGAATCGATCATTATAGAATACATGGAAGATGCACTCGCCCTTCACAATGACGAGGAGACGGATCTCATCTTGGATCTCACAAACCTCCACATCTAAGTAGCTCAAACTCAATCTCAACTCGGATGACCCGCTATGTGGTCAAGGAAGAATCAAGGTATGAGGACCTAAACACAAGGTTACCATGGATCCTTAGGTCTAAGAACTAATAATATGCATTAGTGTAAGCAGGAGAACTTGCCACTGCAGCTATCTAGTGGATTCTTCGAGTGGGTCTTCAGTGAACTTATTCTCTAACAAGCACCCACTAACATGTATCCATGTATAATATGGATTGCTCATGAAATGGAGCAATATCCAACTCGAATTTATGTATCGTTAGTGCAAGTTTATCTAAATCTTAGATGTCATGTGTCATAAGATTTTATAACTTGGAATATTTTAAGATCACAATTGTGTAAGAATTATTTCATGATCACCACCCAATGTGTGACCTAGTCCTGTAGTTTTGTGTGATCTAGGGGCTTCAACAAAATGCTAGTGAAGTAAAATAAATATAAGATAAAGATGGCCATTTAATATAAATATCATTCAATCAAGATTGTATCACAAGTGAAATAGTTTACATGTCAATCCAATTAGCTACTGGGTACTATTGCAACAATCTCCCACTTGCCACAGAGCCAATTCCCCATAGCCTTAAGGCCCATCTTCTAAAGATACCCTTCAAAGACCTTTTGCATTTAGGGGTTTAGACAATAGTTCTACTATATTATCTTTTGAGGCAACTATATTCACTCAGTTGTTACCTCTATCATTTGATCTCATGGATCAAATGACAACATGTTTACTTGTTTTTGGATCACTGATGAGATCTTGGCTCAAGTCCTATATTATTTTCAAAAGACAACCTTAAGCTCTTGTACGTTGGCACTACATCCAACTCCTGGATGAAGTTTTTCATCCAAACACCCTCCTTTGTAGCTTCCAAAGTTGCAGTACATTCTGCCTCGGTAGTTGAATCGACCATAGTGTCTTGTTTCCAACTCACCACATTGTTATTGAGGCAAAATATAAATCCAGAAGTGGATTTTAGGTCATCTATATCGAATTGAAAATTAAAATCCGGAAACGTCTCGAGTTTCAATTCTCCATTATCATGTACCAAGAAAAAATCCTTAGTTCTTTTCAAATACTTTAGGATTGCTTTTACTGTCATCTAGTGACTTTCACTGGGATCGGATTGAAAGCAGCTCATAAAGTTTAAAGCACGTGCTACATCCGATCTTGTACGTTGAATGACATACATTATGCCCCTTATAGCAGACATATAAGGTGTGTGGGACATTCTTTCTCTCTCGTCATCAGTCTTAGGGCTATAAACTTGGAGAGACGAAGACCATATCCCATAGGAATGAATCCCTTCTTGGATTCCTCTATACTAAACCTTATAGTATTTTGTCAATGTACAGTATTTGGAAAAGCCCCAACATCCTCTTCGATCTATCTCTATAGATTCATATTCCCAATACGAAGGATGTTTCTCCCAAATTCGTCATAGAGAATTGTGTAGATTGCTACCCCACTAGTCTTCTTGTACACACAAGGTTCATACACATTTTGATAAAGCCAAACAATTTGAATGTCTTATCAAAATGTATGTTCCAACTTCGGGACTCCTATTTAAGTCCATAAATGGACCATTCGAGTTTATAAATCTTTTGCTCACTCCCTTTGGATGTAAAATCTAGTGGTTGCCTCATATAGATTTCTTCTTCAATATATCCATTGAGAAAAGCGGTCTTTACATCTATTTGCCATATTTCATAGTCATAATATACAGCTATGGCAAGCAAAATTCTAATGGACTTAGGCATAGCGGCCTGTGAAAAGGTTTTCTCGAAATTAATACTGGATCTTTGAGTGTAACTTTTTCCACTAATCATGCCTTAAAGGCTGTAATCTCTCCATCGACTCCTAGCTTTTGCTTATAGATCTATTTCTAACTAACATGTACTATACCCTTTGGGGGATTTACCAAAGTTCATACTTTATTAGAGTACATGGAGTCCATTTTGAATTTCATAGCATTTAGCTAATGTCCCTAATCTATGTTCTACATAGCTTCCTCATAGGTTTTCGGATCACTATATGATTAACTTGTCTCATGAAAGAATCCAAACCTTTCGGATTGCTTCTTGATTCGATCCGACTTTCTTAAAGGTTGTGTGCTAGGCTCTTAATACTCATAGGTCTTCAGATCACTATCTGATTGGCTTGTCTCATGAAGGAATCCAAACCTTACGGATTGCTTCTTGATTCGATCCGACTTTCTTAAAGGTTGTTTGCTAGGCTCTTAATATTTACTTGTTTCCACCGATTGTGGGATGTTTTGATTATCTTGAACTTCATCAAGTTCAACAACAATGCCATTTCTAGCTAATCAAAATTTCTTTTCCAAAAAGGTAGCGTTCCTTGAAACAAACACCTTTTGTTCTAAGGGATCATAAAAGTAATAACCCAAAGACTTTCTTGGATATCCCACAAACTTGCACAAGGTAGATCTAGCATCTAACTTGTGTCCCACTAACTGCTTAACATAAACGAGAGACCCCCAAACTTTTACATATGAGTAAGAAGGTACTTTGCCATACCATATCTCATGCAGTTTTGGCACCGACTTTGAGGGCACTACATGTAGTAGCCTTACAGTCGTTTCTAAGCCGTATCCCCAAAAAGATATAGGCACATTGATGAAGCTCACCATGGAACGTACAATGTCCAACAAGGTACGATTTTTCCTCTCGGCTACTCCATTATGTTGGGGTATGCCTGGTGGAGTCTATTGAGAGAGAATCTCATTCTTATTTAAATAATCCAAGAATTCAATACTCAAGTATTATCCTCCTTGATCTGATCAAAGGGCTTTAATACTTAGTCCCAATTGCTTTTCTACTTCATTCTAATACTCTTTGAAAACTTTTCAAAAGTTTCAGACTTATACTTCATAAGATACACGTGTCTGAACCGAGTATGATCATTAGTGAAGGTTATGAAGTATGAAAACCCACCTCTTGCACTAACTTTTAGTGGTCCACAAACATCCAACATCTATATGGATCAAATTCAAAGGACTTGTGGTTTGCTCCGATTGTCCTACAAAATGAGCCTTGGTCATTTTTCCCTTTAAGCAAAATTCACATGTAGGAAGATCCTCAATACCATTAACTTTTAGTACTTTGAGGGCTTTTAGCTTGTTCATCCAATTCTTGGAAATATGTCCAAGTCTTGTATGCCACAACATGACATCTTTTTGGATGTCTAATTTTCTCTTACTTTGTTGAATATGCATTAGTGATGGTTGAGAATCCAAAATGTATAATCCATTGTTAAGTGTACCAATAGCAACTAAAGAATCATTCGTTAATGCTTTCAATTTCCTATAAAAGGAAAATCCTTCGCTATCCAAAATGGAAATTAAAATAATGTTCTTAACAAGATTCGGTACATAATAACAAGGACCCTATACAAATAAGGAGTTCCCTAAGTCTACCTTACTTTACACCTTTGGCTTTGGCTGCAACTCTTGCTCCTTTGCCAAGGTAGTGGATCATATCCCAATTACTAAGATTTATTCTTCTTTCAATTCTTTGTAACAAAATACAAAGATGAGAACCACATGCGATATCATATATCCGTGAGGAAGAATTTATCCTTAGGTTCACTTCACAAAATACATGCCCTTCTCAAGGGTTGCAAGGTATTCCTTGCAATACCACTTCCAATGGTCTGTCTTGCCAAAGTAGAAACAAGTAGCATTGATTATATCCTTTATAATCTTCTTGACTCTACTGGATGGCTTAAATGTTTGTTTCTTCTTGAAAAAGAACATTTCTTATTCTTGCCCCTTTTCTACTTGCCTTTAGGGCCTTTAAAGTGAGAGGAGGAAATCATCATTAGAGGTTTGCCCTTGTCATGGTTGTCTCTGCCTAAACCAACGCTTTAGTCAAATAAATTCGGCAAGGATTTGAGGATCAAATCCTCATAGAGATTATTGTCCATTACTATATCCAAGTTGAAGAGCTTCTCAAGTCTAATAATTTTTAGACCGTAGTCAAGGACACATGACCCCTCATTCATCCTAGCTTGAAAAATCTCCTTTGACAACATGAACCTCTCATACCTTGTTTGGCATACAACTCTTGCAAGTAATAGACCGTGGTATGTTTCATGTGTTCGTGAGACTTTTGAGGTTGATAGATGCCATCATGAGACAATGGGTTAGATGGTGATCCTCAACCTTTTTCATGAACATTTCATGTGTCTCTTGACCCGCATTAATCTTAATGGGATTAGGAGCACCTTGATATAGGACATATATCCGTTTCTCGGAATCTAGAATGATTTTAAGGTTTAGTTAAACGTGGAAGTTTGGCCCAGTTAGTTTATTGGTTTTCAAAATACTGTTTAGTGGATACTTAACCATTGATTGAGATTTTGCAAAACTTCAAAGGCAAAAAAGAGAATATAAACATGTGATTGAATATAGATATTGAAAACATGTTCATGAACTTTCAACCATATTTTTCTCCTACTATTTTATCAAATTCCTTACCCTCTTAAGGAATTCAAAAAATCTTATTTTCTAGTGAGAATCAAGGCCCAAAAGGACTTGTAGTGGACCAACGACTCGTGAGACATCCACAAGCAATCATAAAGTAAGCAAATTTTGCTAATTACATCTCTATGCAACTCTTGATATGTTTTGCCTCACTTTTTATGTAAACCCACGACTTGTGCGACATCTACTTTATTAGGTGTTTAAGTTGGATTGGCCAATCAATCTTCCATTTAGAAGCACACTATGTCATTCCACAACTCGTGAGATAATGCATAGGAGGCGACAAATCAAAGTATGCTAAGTATGTGAGCATAGCTTTCCTCCATAAACATGACCCACGACTCATGAGACATCACACAAATGTGGTAGCATCTAGTATCTCATGTCACATACTATTAGTAGAAGGTATGGGTTAATTAAAACTCCTTTTAATTTGTATCTATTTTGACTTAATATTTTGAAAGTAGTTATACTCTTCTAAGTGGAGGGATTTTTTCGCTTTGAAAGATTTCATCAAATTTTATCTTCTCTTATTTAGGTTTTTTGTATCCTAACCATGTATTTCATACATAAATATGATAAAGAAAGCATAAATAAGTAAATGCGTCTAGCATGCTTCTAAGGTGGGATGATCATGAGCCTTAACTAAGTAGTGCACTTTAGAGCTATAGATACACTACTTAGTTGATTTTAAGTGGGTTGATTAAATCAAGCTATTACATAAATGTATCCCATACATTCATGGGTCTTCACGCTCCAATGGTCTTCTTGTCTCCTTGCAACAATTACATGAGAAAAAAAATCCTCACCCCTTGTGATTCTACCTCATAACATTTACAAGATAGAAATTAAGAGGCATGCAAGTCCTAATTTAATACAACCCTTTTCAACAACTTGAAACAAATAAAATCAATATTAAAGCCTCATGTTCATCCCCCTACATTCATCATCCATTCAATAATTAAATGAACAATAAATAAGAGTTGACATTCAATTCAACAAATTAGATGTTTATCTCATAAATAATTAATTAACTAGCAAAAATAAGCATAATAATTATGCATCTCATTTTTGCACTAAATTGAAGATTAACTTGAATAAGATTTTAAAAGCATTCAAAAATGTCAATCATAATTTTGAACACTTACACAACATTTGTGCATCAAAATAAGGATGAAATAATCAAGTTTGATAGGCCAAAAATGCCAAAATAGCACAAAAACGGGTTCTAGGGTGACCTTGGGTGGGCTGCTACCCAACTGGCGGCCGGCCGGGCACGCAGCGGGCATGCACAAGGCACACCCACAACCGTGCCTAGCTGCTGCCAGGCAGCGTGGCAGCCGTATCACAAGTTGCACCAATCAATTGTTTAAGCATTGTATTGTGTATTTGCCACTCCAAACCCTATGGACACCTCTATAATATCATTTCATACAAATTTTGACAAATTTTCAGATTATAAACACCTTTAAAAACTGGAAATTAAAGTGCTCAAACATGCTTCAAAATCAAGCAAAAGTGTGAATCAACATTCTCCAAAAATCTCCAATTAACTCCAATCCAATTGGATCCAAAACTGACCAAAATACCTTAAGGCCAAATTAAACATTCTATATCATCATATAACATGAATCAATTCTAAATCAACATTTAACATTAATATCTATGAATTAAAATTATACTAACATATGAATCAACCCTTAAAGCACATATTAGCATATTTCAATTCATCAACAAAAGAGCCACATACAAGATCAACCAAACACTTAAGTTCATGAATTAAATCAAGTATTTGGTGATATAGATCAATTCATCACATGAATCAATCTAACAAAAATCCAATTAAAGCATGAATTTGGCTCCAATACCACTTGAAGTAAGGGGTAGCCCAAGGATCCAATTATAAAACCAAAAAAAAAAAAAATGCTTAATAAAACTTGTCTAGCTCAAATCCAAGGATCTAATCATGCATTTAATAAGGATTTAATGGCAGAAAAATACCTTGAATGCTTAATCCAGAGGTAGATCAAGGATGACACCAATGAACACTTCAAAGTGCCAATCTGCGCACAATAGAATCAAGCCAACAATTGACTAACCAACTCAGCTCCAAATTAGCTGAAAATTTTGCAGAGAGCTCCTCAAAACACATGAGAACTTCCAGAAAAAATTTCAGCCAAATCTAAGCATGGAAAGGCCTCCAAATCTATCTCCAAAATAGCTGGACAGCGGTGGATCTTCAAGAGCAAAAGTTCCCCAAATGTGAAGTCTCAAATGCTATGATCCAAACACCCAAGGAGATCTCAAATCTATCTGTAATCAGCTAGAGAATCAAAGGGAGAAGGAGAGAGATGGCTGAAATATAGAGAGAATTTGGTGACAAAGGTGTGAAACTTCAACACATGAGTGAATTACACTTTTTGGAGGGAAAAATGGAATATAGCATCACATGCCTTCTATGGCTGGCCATATCTCTCTATTTATAGAGTGGATGGTGTGATACAAGTTGGCATCACACCCTCCACGAGGTGGTTTGCCAACTAGGCAATCTCCTTGCACGTGAAATGTGAATTTCTCTCGCATTTGAATTTAATTTGAATTTATATTTCATCTCGTGAAATATCTTTCAAATTAATTCCAAATTAACCACAAATGAATTCCTTCATTTGAATTTTTCCTCCAAAACTAATTCCTCATATTAATTAAATTAACTCTTTAATTTAATCAATTGGTTCGACTTAACCTCTTAAGTCAACTAACTTAACCTTTATGTTGAAGATATCAATTTAACTCCTTAACTTAAATAATTAATAGTCATATGACACCAATTAAATTAACTTCTTAATTTAATTGATCTAATTTAACTCTTTCAATTATTTTGATTAATTTAACAATTAAAATAATCAAGCCAAAATGACCAAAAATTTAGTCAACCGATTTCTCCATAAAAACGGCCCTTAGAAAATTCCTCCCATCAAATTGAACTTCCTTTAATTTTTTGTGTGTGACCCATTAGGTTATCCCATTCATTGGACATGGGCTCTCAACTTTTGTGAAATATATTGAATATTGAAATATTCGTATTAGTATAAATTCTTTTAAATTATAACTCTTTCAATTAATTTTTATTAATTGAAGAATACTCAATTTTCATGGTCGATGTCTAGCCTCAAGCCCATGGAGCCCAACTAATTGGTCGAAATAAATATGTTCTTGGCGAACTATTCTAGCTTTACGCTTGCCATGTAAATACAGTCATTCCATCCCCTATCTCTCGAAAGAGGCCTAGGGCAAGATATTTGTCATCTCCTCAGTAGCCTCGAAACTACGTTTCTATTCCTAATGTCGAGTCTCTTTTATGACCTCATCTTTTGAAAATGCCTTTTCAAAATTTTCATATTACTTTGCGCAAGGATTTCTTGGAATCGATCATTATAGAATACATAGGAGATGCACTTGCCCTTCACAACAATGAGGAGATGGATCACATCCTGGATCTCACAAACCTCCATATCTAAGTAGTTCATACCCAATCTCAACCCAGATGACCCGCTATGTGGTCAAGGAAGAGTCAAGGTATGAGGACCTAAACACAAAGTTACCATAGATCCTCAGGTCTAAGGACTAATAATATGCACTAGCGTAAGCAAAAGAACTTGTCACTACTGACTTGCCACTGCGACTATCTAGTGCATTCTCCGAACAGGTCTTCAATGAACTTGTTCTCTAACAAGCACGTATTAACATACACCCATGTGTAACATAGATTGCTCAAGAAATGGAACAATATCCAACTCATTGGATTTATTTATCGTTAGTGCAAGTTTATCCGAATCTTAGATGCCATGTCTCATAAGATTCTATGACTTGAAATGTTTTAAGATCACGATCGTGTAAGAATTATTTTATGATCACTGCCCAGTACGTGACCAAGTCTCATAATCTTGCATGATCTAGGGTTTCAACTAAATGCTAGTGAAGTAAAATAAGCATAAGATGATGATGGCCATTTAATATGAATATAATTCAATTAAGATTGTATCATAAGTGAAATAGTTTGCATGCTAATCTAATTGGCTGTAGGGCACTATTTCAACAATGGAGATTTGCAGAATATCAAGCTTTAATTAATAAATGCACTAATCTCAAGCCATTTCTTTAGTAATTTTAGAAACCATGTAACAATTGTCTAAAAAATTCAGCAATGTGTCTAAAAACATTAGCAATGACTGAATTTTTGAATGTTTTTAGGCACATTGTTGAATTTTTTAGATGATTGTTGCAAGATTTTGGCAAATTACACGCCCATTGCTGAATTTTTTGGATGATTGTTACAAGATTTTGGCAAATTACTGGAGAAATGGCTTATCGTTACAACTCAATATAAAATTATATAGAAAACTAAATTATTTTTAATGGGCATCCTTAATTCTCTCCTCTCTTAGAAAACTAACCAATTATAAAAATATTTTTTCAGAGATTCACTAATTATTTGACTATTAGCAAATCTCTTCGTTCATTATCTGAAAGAAAATATTTGATTGTTGCAATTAATTAAAATACAATAGAATGATATAATACAAAAAGTTACATGAAAGATAATAAATGGATTCAATAAGCAAATCTAAAATCTGGACATTGTTTAGTTTTTCTTTTTCTTTTTCTTTTTCTTTCTTTTTTTGGGGGTGGGGGGGGGGGGGCATGTTTTAGGTGAAGTATTTTGAAAAAGTTCATTGGATGATGTGAGAAACAGAAGTCTGTTTAACGATTCTATCTAAGGGATACAATATGACTTTTTCAAAATACTAGGAGGAAAAAAAATGAATTTTTATATAATGCTTAGTTTTCTTTTGGGCATTTAGGAGGAATAAAAAATCTAACAAAACAAATCAAATATCATTTACAAATGCTTAAACATTCACCACTGTTCTGACACTTAATATCTGTCTGCCTGTCCGTAAGGGAAGAAAGCGACTATTAGAGTTGTGCTGACTTAATCTGCAGCTGATAAACCTGATATAAAACTGCAAATCTAGAACAATGCTGCATCATGAAACTTTATATAGCTGCTTATTACATTTCCACTCCCATCAGCATCTCCCAAACTCAAAACCAAATATTATAACTCTGCTAAAGACTGACTAGAGAGAATGCTGCAAACCAGCTCTACACTACCAGAAAAGCACCTGATATATAGCTGCTCGCTACATTCAATCCAACCAAATTCTAATTTCTTATGTTTCATGTCAGAAAACCTGTACGGTTACACTTGTCCTATTTTAGGCATCATCAGTTACAATATCCGGCTTACACAGTGGACATGGTGGATCCTGTCTATCTTCATTGCTTGTTTTCTGTTCCAGGCAGTCTGCATGATAAGCGTGACCACAAACTAAAACCGCCACAACCGAGAGATCACTGGATGAGATAGAGTTCTCAAGAATTAAGGGATTCTTCTTCAAACGCTTCTCACATATCCTGCATTCCATCTTCCGTGCTTCTCCAAATACTGCATTCTGCGCCAATGAACTTGACCTTATCCTCTCCGTTTTTTGGAATGTTCTGTCCCTGATCTCTGAAATTCAACACATAAAATGCAATATTGGGGAGACACAATATTTAAATGAGATGTGAGCATCCAAAAAGTTACTTGAAGGCTGCATCAGTTATACTTAAGAATTCAGTTTAACTCTCTAGATGTAGGTCACCTGATTGGACTATGTAGATATCAAAGAGGAATATAGTGGGCATACCTCTAAATGGGAAGTCTGAAAAGTCTTTACTTTCTAGTTTGAAGGACAACTTAGGATCATAGACAGGAGAACCCTTCCAATTAGAAGGAGACGCATCAGAGTGGTTCATAGAACTTCGTCTAGAATAATGGCGGCCACCAAAAGGATGACGAGAATGTCTCAATAATATTGTACGGGTAGAACCATGGTTCTGATTAAGAGGTGATTGGTGGCCCGGTGGTCTCTTAAGAGAACTATCCATGACATCCATAGAAGATGGTAGCGACTGAGTTGCACTGCTTTCAGCTTGGTCAGAAGATCTCTGCAGTATGATAACATTAAATCTCAAAATATGAGAGAGAGAGAGAGAGGAGTGAACTATGATAGAGAAACCTGTTCAGGCTGCAGGTCCACTGGAGGTGCATGTGGTATGAAGTCTGAAATTTATAGCAAACAATGATCAGAATGATTCAATTGAATATCCAGATAGCATGTAAAATCAAAAGTCAGTAAATGACTCTTTATCAAAAACAGAAAAGTGAAACAAATGCAACCACAAATTGTAGCAGACATAGGTCCACAATAGATACACTAATAAGAGAAAAATAATAGATCAGACATGCCTAATCATTGTACTGCTAGTCGATAATGACAGAAGATTGCAGTTCACCAGAGAAAAACCCTTTTTCTTTTTTCAGAAGAAAGAGTGGACTAAAACACATTAATAATATTTCTAGATTTCAAACATGCTCTGAACATATCCATGAATTCGCCAACAAAGCTTGCACTATGACCAAATGTGCCATTTAAAAACATGGCCTCAACCTCAATAAACCAGAACAGAGAAGTTCATTTCGTATAGGAAGATGGTCTGGAAATAAAATATGGTTGAAGGTTTTGCTAAACTAGAAGACCCAAAGAAAACCACTAAAATAAGAAAGATCAGCACCAGTGTTTCTAAAATTTCGATAGTTTTCATTAGGCATCTTCAAAACATTCCCCCATAGGATACTGCCTCAGTATCTATCATAACACTTAATCCTCTGCCTATCATAATTCTCCAGTTGAAGAATTTCAGCAAGCCCAAAACTAGATATGCATCAAACTGGTCTTTTGAGTATATGGCAATAATATAAAATAGCATTTAGATCTGGTATGCCTATTATACTCCTTCAATGGTTACATTGCTCAGGGGATAGAACCTACTAGGGATTCTAATGCAAACGGGGCAATTGTTTCTTGACCAAATTATGTCCCAACTCACGAGGGTAAATTGGCCATTTGTTATCTCAGAGTATGACCTTAATCAACAAAATGGCCAGCATGCTGTTGGAATCCTCCACTTCGAAAGTTTGTTAAATTGAAAAGGGAAGGCTGAAGGGCTGCCAACCAATAGTTTCAAAATGATCAAGTCAACTCCACCTTAAATTTGAAAGACGTAACATTATCATCCTAAACCAGCAGGAAAAAAAATATGAATATATAAAATTCATCATCATACCCACAATATACAAGGCAAAATAGAACACTTCCAAAACGAATTATCTAGATTTAAGGGCTGAAAGAAACCAAACAGCAACAACATGCCAAAAACAAAAATGCACATACAGAAGTCGAACTTAAGAGCAAACATTAATTATGAATAGGTAACATTAACATAATTCCACAGAATAGGACAATCAAATATGTTCATATTTTATTATGCTACTTGCTATTCTGCTAGCATGCAGATGTAAAAAGTATTTTTCAGCTAATAATAAAGATTCAGTCTCCTTCAAGAAGCAAAAATACAATAATTATACAGACACCTACATTCATTCAGAAGCATGAATCCTGAAATCAATCAATCATACCTCATACATTTTATCAGTCCATAGACAATGCATATAACCGATACTCGTGTGATCCTAGTATGTGCATATTTCTGCTAGCATTCACAAGTAAAAAAGGGTATTCGGTATAGGAATTCCAAAAAGGAAAGAGTGAGAGATATTTTCTGTGAAGTGTTACCTATATACAAGATGTCAAGAAGAGGCAACTCTTCTCTCTTAAAATCATCAAGTCAAACAATGCCCTCCCCAACCACACAGAAGAATGAAAAGAAAAATGAAAAAAAGTTCTGCTCTACTTCTTTTGACAGGAAATGCAAAGTACAATTCCTCTAGTGCTGAAAACGTATAAAACATATTCCATCACCTTTAAACCTTGGATAAAATGAATAAACACATCACACAAAAATCTCAAAAAACTTCAAGACAACATCAGTCAGCACTACTGCCTAATTTCACAACTAAATACGTTCAAACTGCGTTTTAAGTTTAAGGCAACGTTGCATCATTTCATGCTTCAATGGTATTTATTAAAAGCTACCGAAGAATAAGAAAGAAATTATATTCATTTCTATAGCATTGAAGGACAAGTACAGTCATAAATGAGACTGTTCTTCAAGAAAAACAAAAAAATACAACGATTGATTTCGCGATTACAAACCACATACAGCATTAAACGACGTAGTGTGACCACCCAATGGATCATCCAATAAACCCAAAAAAATAAGAAAAAAAATAGAAAAAATCCACTCACAAAGAATTGATCATCTAAATTCCAATGACCCAAAACAATTAGAAAAAAATTTCCACTAAAATCAACCGTAAAAGAGAACATATAAAGAATTCACCTGAAGGTGGTGATGCTTTATTGTTATCCGCCCTTCTCTTTCTTTTTCCCATTATATTAAATATAAAAAGAATTTGAGGATCGGAAGGCACAAAAGTTTGAGGGTTTAGGGTGATTAATGGTTTAAGGGGAGAAATGGGTACGAAAGGTGCAGCGGAAATTGAGCAGGAGAGAGCGGAGGTGCCAATCAAGAAAATCTAGCAAGAGAAAACTCGAGATAGAGCACTTGGCAGTTAAATAGCGATGGAAAAAGGAGATGGAACGGTAAATCCATTGAGTTTTTTGGGATTTTAACCGCAGAAGAGCGGTAATACCAAAGATAAATGCAATGCTCTGTTTGGCTTCAAATCTCACTTTTTTCATTTTTAGTGGAATTTCTTTTACAAAACAAAAATCAAACATTTTTGAGAAAATATATTTGTTTACGTTATGTGAAAATGAAAACTGTGATTGGAACCGAACATCACCTAAATACTAAAGCCAATTTAAACTAAGGTTTTGTTGTAAATAATTCACCCCCATATGTTTTTATAAAGGGAAGATGGCATTAACTTCTATAGCATGACATGTAATCCCTTGGTAGTTTCAAAAGGACAGAAAATAAAGCTAACTCAATTTTTATTTTTACCTTTACATATATGCGAATGAATTTTTTACTTTATATATTATTTTTTACAATCATTTAGAATGATAATTATTTCATGCACAAACCCAAAATCTATATTTGCAACAATTCACATGTTGTTTTAGAAACATAAACACACATTATGTAAGCTAACCATAGATACTATTACTTGCATTAAAAAATTAGCATATTGAATTTCTATGCTTACGTAATATGATGGGTATTTGGCATTTTCATGGATTGTCTTTGGTCATCTTGTCATTTAAAATTAATGGAAATATGAATTTTGGCATAAAAATATAGCATCCCGTTCGGACTGTGACTTCTTCGAGTTGAAGTGCCACTCAAATAAAATTCAATAATTCAAAAGTAAAATATAAAAACCAACATCACCAGCATAAATCCCTTATTAATTATTGCACTTTAACATCTCTATCTTAGCATACATTGGTATCAAACTTTTTAATATTTTTGAAAACAATACAACTTCTATTTACAATATGTACCTGAATTCAATTCACGTATAATAGAAGAACTATAAACACCTCCTGTTCAGGTTATTTCTATTAATCATTCTTAATATGGAAAAATAACAAAAAGAACATATAAAGGTTGTAAGTCCTAACAACTAGCAAGGTACATATAGAGATGAATAACTAAATCCAAAATTTGAAAATCATCGTGCAGATATCCTGATAGAAATTGTATAATCTCAAACACATATTAGGATAATTGATCGATAACAAGGTCCTTTCATGCCATAATCTCTTCGCTTCGAATTCAAGAGCTGGATATCTTTTATCTCAAGGGCGATGTATCAAACATGATGTTGCATGAAAATGGAATAGGTCCTTTTTGAAAGACAGCAACATGTTGGTTTACTTTTTCTCTAGAATGTATGCAGAGAGATATTTTCTTCTCAAAAATTCTTTGAGTTTGTAATTTTTTGTGAATGTATTCTTGTGCCCAATACCCTCTAGGGCTCAATATTTATAGTTTTTAGTCTTGATATGTTTAGGTCCATTAGAGTTTTTCTGCCCCTCTTTATAGACTCAACTTGTCTTTTCGGCACTCTGGCCCTTTCATTAAGTTAATTCATTTGAAGTTTGATGTATTTTTAATTAATTTATCGAATTGCCCTTATAATCAATTTTTGGTAGTATTATTAAGCCACTATTTTTGATAGGGAGATTTTAATTTCATATAAAAATATATATTATAAGTTTAATTTGTTAATTTTTCCTTTATTTTAATTTGTTAAAAAATAAGGTTTATTAAATAATTATCTTTGGATTATGTGTTTACAAGTTCTCAACTTTTGCCCAAGTTGAGATCAATTAGGTCTCCAATTCTTTGAGATTTTATAGAGGCGCTTCATAAAGGTGGCTTTGTAGGCACCTAAAGAGTTTGCAACAAGAAGGAAAATTCCAATTTAAGTTGAGGAGAGAGACAAAGAGGAAGAAAGGTTCCAATAGGAATGTTGAGGTGACTTAATGTAACTTTCTTCTTAGTTCATGGTCTCTTTATTTTAATTCTCCTTCTTCGCTTTTTCGTCTGTGAATTTTTTTCACAACTTTTTCGAGTTGGTAAAGTTTTTGGAGTTTTATTGGATCAAAGTATATATGTGAGCAAGTCTATTTCTGAGTAGAACTTAGGGAAGGAGTCTTCAAGTGATCAAGCCAGATGAAGAAAAAGAAAGGCTTGCAGCAGTGTTTTCCTTGTCGATCGACCGATCACTAGTGGCATTGATGTAGAGTACCTACTAGGCACTCGAGACAGGTGCTCACATGACACTCATCTGTGGTGCCTTGGGCGCCCATAAGGCACTCAGAGATAAGCCTTTTTGGATGATTGTCTAGGGTACCCATTCAACGCCTAGAGTTGGCACCTACTACGCATCGACTTTAGACGACCACAACACGCCAAGGATTGACACCCGTAGTTTGTGGGATCAAGTGGCCTTGTGTGCTGCCAACTAGTTATCGATCTCTAGCATTGGCAACAACCAGTTTGAGGGTGGTTTCTTCAAATGGTTGTTGGTCATCAAGTTTAGTTTAGGTTCATGGGGGTCGTCCTCCTCACGATGTTACAGCATATTCTAAGCATAGTCCTTCATTAGATGTGCTATCAGTTCAAGCCTTAGAAAATTTTGAAAAGTCTCATAGGTTCGAAAGTATGGGTAGAGTTAATGAGTTGTCCTCGTCATCTGATCTTGATTCCAAAGAGGAGGGTTTTTCTGATAGTAGTCTGATGGCATTCTTATTATGGATAATAGCTTCGTTAAGGTGGTGGAGATCAGATATTCATTAAGACCGGATGAATTAGATATCTTAAGGTGTAGAATATGCATCTCTAATGACTTCAAGTTCATCCTTCATTTTCTTTAAGATAACATGGTGTCATCTCCTAGAGGTTATTTAACTATCTTCAACAATTATTTTAGTTGTGGGTTTTTACTCCATCTGGATCCTCTTTTGCTAGATATAGTAGAACGTTATAATGTGTGTTTGAGCTAGTTCATACCTATTTTTTTGTGTCTTTTGCTAGGTTCCAGTAGAGTTTAAGAGAGTTGGGCTTACCAATATCATTGGATAGTTACCAAACTCTATTTAGAGTACAAGGAGTGCCAAATGAGCCATTTTTTCATTATTTTCCTAAACCAAACAGTAGGTTTTTGTGTGGATTGTCTTTATCAAGGAGTCCTTGGAAGGATAGTTTTTTTTTATTCGAAAGAAGGTTTGGGATGCACATCACAAGTGGAATAGTTCTCCTTCTTTCATTCATTTGAATCAGGTTCATCGCAACCTTCGTATGAGTTTTTCCAAAGTAGAGTCATTTAGTTTTATTTTCAATGCCACTCATACATTTTTGGCCGATACGTAGCATATTTTACTTTTTAATTCACAATTTTTTCTTGCGTGTATGCTTTTACCTTTTTTTTTTTAATATTTCTATGCAATATATTTGACTTTATTTTTTTTCATTTTATAGTAGGGTAGAAGATCGATTTTGCAAGGATCAGCACTCATAAGGAAGTGCATGAGAGGCGTGTTATGGAGCAACATCATAGGGAAAAGCTGCTGATTAGGCACGGCATGAGCCCTCTAGGCCAACGGTCAAGTTAGACGTATGCTCTTTCAATAGTAGCTATATGTGCGCCTATCATGAATGACGAGCTTGAGGTATTATCTTTTAGGCTTGTTGGGAAGTGCACTTGTGGATCTACTACTTGCCTAAAAATTGCTTCTCCTTTCCATACTGGCGAGGACAAGGGACTTTTTCGCTATGGCTTGTGGTAGAGTGTTGGACTAGATTCTTATAAGGATACGGATGAGATAACTTTAGCGTTGATCGCATGTGAGGCATAGTAAATAAGTATGATTAAGGAAAACAAGAGTTATTCTTCTCTTCTTAATTGAATGAGCTAGCTACTAGTGACTGTACTGAGGTAAGTGCTTGTTTCATTACTTCGATTTATTTTTTTATGTTTGTTTCCTTCCCTTACAATGTTGCATTAATTTCTGACTCTTGCGCATTTTTGCATTTTAAGTGTAGGGATGGAACTTAGTGGAGCAGATGTCTCACTGAGTAGAGGGAGCTATGGCGACTGTGAAACATTTTAAGGAGTTTGGCAATAAAGTCAGAAAGATAAAGGGCTGTCTAAGTTGGAGAAGAAGTATGAATGCTTAAAGGCGAGATATGCTAAGGAGGTGAAGAGAGAGAAGTTCCTATATTCCTCTACTAAGAAGACCTTATTAAATGTTGCTTGTGAAGATGTGGTCAAGAAATTCGAGGGTTCTGATGAGTTCTTTAAGGCGTTTGAAGTGGAGACGATCACAATCTACCAACAGACTATTCGTAGTTGTCGTTGTGTTTTGAGCAAGATCAGACAGTATCCCACATAAGACTTATTAATATTAGACCACCATATCCCAGATAACCTTGCTGTTGGATAGCCTAGGAAAGGCCCTGAAGTATATGCACATTAATGCACATGCTATATAAGGTCTCGTACAATTCATGACGTATATAAGGCTCCCAATTATGCACACATACTCTAGTTGATCCTTTGCCTCACCTTTATTTTTGGTAAGTCGTTGATTCGCATCTATGGGAGTTTTCGCAGGTCCATGTTCTTTTCTCAAAAACCTTTGTAATACTTTCTCAATATAGTGAGATTGTGTTAGCTCTAACCCAGGAGATATCTTAATAATTTTTATTCCAACGATCACATCCGCTATTCCCATATATTTGATATCAAAATTGCTGCTCAAAAGCTTTTTTGTCTCTTTAATTATGTCATTTTTGCTTCCCATAATTAGCATATCGTCTACATATAGACACATAATGACATACTTAGAAGCGGTGCCCTTAACGTACACACATTTATCACATTCATTGATCCTAAAGCCATTTGCAAGCATAACTTGATCAAACTTTACGTGCTATTGTTTAGGTACTAGTTTTAAGCCATATAATGACTTATCAGCTTGCACACTTTTTTCTCTTGCCTTGGAACCACAAACCCTTCTGGTCATTCCATATAAATTTCCTCATCTAGGTCACCATTTAAGAAAGTTATTTTAACGTCCATTTGATGAATCTCGAGATTATTGATAGCTGCAAATACAATTAATAACCTAATAGACGTTATTCTCTTCACTGATGAGTAAGTGTCAAAGTAATCAAGACCTCATTTTGTCTATATTCTTTTACTACTAATCTCGCCTTATATTTATCTATTGTACCATCTGCTTTCATCTTCTTCTTGAAAATCTATTTACACCCTAAGGGTTTATTTCCAAGAGGAAGATCCACCAATTCCCACGTGTGGTTTTGCATGATGGATTCAATTTCGCTTTTTACCACCTCTCTCCATAATGGAGCTTTTGGCGTTGTCATAGCCTCAATGAAAGTTCATGGTTCACTTCCTAGCACATAAGTCAAGAAATTGGGTCCAACGGACTTAGGTATTCTAGCCCTCTTGCTACGTCTAAGTTCATTTTCCTCTTTGTCCGATTCTTGAACGTCTCGAGGTCTTTTAATTGAGATTTGTCCTTCTTCCCTTTTCCAAGGAAACACATCCTCAAGGAAACTTGCATTCCTTGACTAGATAATAGTGTCAACATGAATATCATCTATATCAAATTTATATATAAGGAATCTATACGTTGCACTATGTTGTGCATACCCAATAAAGATTCCATCAACTGTTTTAGGTCCTGTCTTGACCATTTTAGGAGGTAGAACTCCTACCTTAGCTAGACACCCCCACAGTCAAATATATTGGTAGGAAGGTGGACAACCTTTCCAAACTTCATAAGGTGTCTTTTCTAGTTTCTTATGAGGTAACTTATTAAGTATGTGGTTTGCAGTTAATATTGCCTCTCCCCACATATTTTGAGGTGCTCCTGCATTTATTAACAAAGTGTTTATCATTTCTTTCAACATTCTATTTTTACGCTCTATAATGCCATTTGATTGAGGTGCATATGGAGCTGTCACTTCATGGATTATTCCATGTTCTGCAAAAAACTCTTCAAATAGGTAAACATATTCTCCTCCTCTATCACTTCGAAGAGTTTTTATTTTCTTCCCAAGTTGATTCTCAACCTCATTTTTATATTGTTTAAATACTTCAAAAGCCTCATCTTTATTTGAAAGTAACTAAACATAGCAATATCTAGTGCAATCATCAATAAAAGTAATAAAATATTTCTTTCCACCTCTAGATTGCACCTTTTTTTAAATCACATATAGCAATGTGAATTAAATCTAATGGTTCAATGCTTCTCTCAATTGATTTGAAAGGAATTTTTGTCATCTTTGCCTCAATGCAAATTTCACATCTTGATTTTAAGTCAAAATTTAATTTTGGGAATAAGCCAATGTTTACAAGTTTAGAGATTGACTTGTAATTAACATGTCCTAATCTATTATTATTAGGTAAGTAAGAAGAGTTTATTTTATTATTAGAACCAACACTTGGTCCACTTTTTCTTAAGATGGTCATTTTATTCATCTTAAAAAGACCACCGCACAAATATCCTTTACCAACAAGTATTCCACTTTTAGTAAGTACGAACTTCTTGGGCTCAAAGACCATTTTAGGTCCATTCCTACTTAACATTGGCCCTAACACTAAATTCCTTCTAATCTCCGGCACGTGAAGCACATTATTGAGAGTCAACTCTTTTCTAGAGGTCATTTTCAATATTACTTTGCCAACTCCATGCACCTTGGAGATTGAGAAATTTTCCATGTACAAAATTTCATCCTCAACCTCTTTATATGTTGCAAACATATTTCTTTTGGCACACAAATGTCAGGTGGTCCCCGTGTCCACCCACCATTGATTTGTATTTTCAGTTAAATTTGTCTCTGAAACAATTGCGGACAAATTCATATCTCCTACCTCATTAGGTATTTTGTCCATCTCATTAATATCATGATTCATCTCCTCATACCCGTTGAATATTACGGGCTTCTCAGCTTGTCCCACCGTAATAGGTGCAAGAACAATTGGAGTGGTTTGAACTCCACTACCAACGCCACTAATGTTGGACTCAATATTTGCAACATTGGTTGCCTATTATTTAATGCCATAATTTATCTTTTCTATAATTAAATAATGAATCTATCACAAATAAATCTAGAACCCTCACAAATCTGAAAACAAATAACAGAAAATGAAGCTATCACAAGTCAAGCTCCTATTTTCAAATAAAAGTAGAAACTTAATAACTTTTGAAGCAACTTTGCAAATTACAGCAGATTAGCAACTAAATGCCTAGAACCAATAGTTACTTCACAATCCCAACCTATATTGACCCAAATTTGCAAATTAAAAGTTGTTTTCTTCACAAGAAAGTAAGGAATAGAATATATATATATATATATATATTATATTATCAATACACAAGCTGATATAACTTTGTTAACTGGAACAAGAGACAAAGTCTATTTTCTAAGTAACATAAGATTTCTTTTACTCATTAAATTATCAAGCACTATTTTGGCAGTTTAAATGGAAAATAGATTATGCAAGCTGTTGTAATAAGGTGCAAACTATATTTTCTTAGAACAAAACAAAACAAATAGCTATTCCTTCAATTGATGACAACAATATTGATGCCTAATGAGATTACATAATACTTAATCCCCTTGCTTGCTTGAAACAAAATTAGACTCTATCTTCATTCAAAGCGGAAGGCAGAATTGTACTACTAATTTGATGTAACATCATAAACTTTAGGCATACATTAAGCGGACATAAAGTTAACTAAGCACAAGTCAACAGCACAAGCAATCGGAACAAAATATTACCTTAAGGTTGTTAGAGAAATTTAACAAAGATATCGTGTATACTTGTGCTCTATGCAAATATATACAATTAAAACAGATAACCATATAAAATGATGTAACACAAGATAATGTTTAAAGAAAGTAACAGAAAACCTACTTGAATGCAAAATAAAAAATTGTATTAGTCGAGACCCATTGCTCCAATAGTATCCTTAAGGTAATACTGCCCCCTCACACGGTGCTAGAAGGCTCCTCGCAATTAACCATCCAAGATACAAAGGCTCTCCTCCTGTCTAAGGTTGCACTCCAATTGAATGGAACTATCGAACTTTACTAACTTGGAACTCTTCTTCAATGGACAGTGTATAAATGTGTAATGTAGTGAGACAAAATGCTAGTATGTATGTTTATTTTTTTCTAGTGATTTGGGTTGGTTATAGGCACTCCTATTTATAATTGTGCAATGCAATTTTGTTGATGAAGCATGATTCTTCACTAAAATCATAATTCTTTCTTTTAATGACACAACTATAAGATAAAATCCCGTAACTTTACTCTTTTAATAAAAAGTCTCAGCTCCACTAAAGAGTTAGGACCTCAAGTCATAGTTCTAGCTTTTGAGCTAATTTTTCTATAGGAGTGTGTCCATCGGAATATATTAAAAATAAATTTTAATTATTTTATTTACACACCCACACCCTTTTTCCCAGTGTAGGTAGACTCGTTCTACCCACTAAAATGTCCTTAAATTATTTCTCAATTTAAACTCAATTTTCTTATTCAATTATTTAATTTTGGCATATAAATATGCCGAATTTTACAGTGCATATATAAACCTTCAATATATTGAGTACTATTACAATAATATAGAATTATTATAATTTAATAATTTAATTTTAAGTATTAAATTATATTATTCCATGAATTATCTCTTATTTCATAATATAAATTATTAATTAAATTAAATCATAATTATGGAAATTCCTAAATTTAAGTTAAAAATCTCTAAAAAAATATATGTACTAAAATAATCTAAACAAACAATTCACTATTTAAAAATATAAAATTTGTTTATTTTTTCTTCACCTCTATATGATCATTCTCTTGGCGCCTTAAAGTTTATTTTTTTCTTAAAGATGCATGTATGTGTAATGCTCATATATTTTTCTAATATTTTAATTTTTATACTAATGAACCGGGATAATTTATAAAAGAAATGTGAAGTTCTGGTTTTATTGTAAGTTAAAATATATTTAATCTTCTACTACCTAAACAAATTTTTCATTACTGAATTCTTTAATTTCTTCAAATACTGAATTCTGTAATTTCTTCAAATCAAGTCAACATTAAAGTGATTTTCTTTATTTTAAATTTTACTATATTTATGAATAGTTTATTGAATTTATAAAATTTTAATTAGTCATTAATTTTTTATACAAAGAAATTAATGCATGGAATTTGATCTGATGATATATAAATCATATTTATGTGAAATATTGTTATAATATCAACACTTATATTGTATTTTATTAGTTTTTTAAAGAGTCATATTTGAAATATTTATAAAAATATATCAACATCTAAATTATAATTAAAATTAAATAAAATAAAATTTTAAATTTAAACTTACCGTCAGTTAGAATGTATAGGTTAATAAGTTTTCTTCTGAAAACTTTACAATTAAATTTATTATTTGGGAACCTCTTTGAGGTTAGAGTTTCTATGGTATATATAGGCACTTTGAATCTTCTATTCCATTTTGTATTTATTTTCTATAGCAACCTACTAAATATATGCCAAGTTTATTTAATTTTTAATTAATTATTTTTATAAGAAAATATTTGATACACTTTATATGTATTCATGAAATGAAATAGGGAATAAAACATAAAATTAAATAGAAGATCCAGACTGATATATAGGAAACTGTAGTCAACATATTTCCAAATATATGGAGATCTCACCTATTTGTATCACACTAATTTAACTTAATTTTATAAATTAAACTTAAAAATCAATATGAGAAATTGCTTCATTATGATACTAGGTTTTCCAAATAATATATGAAATATTGAGTCAAAATCTTTATATTGTGTTGGAATAATGAATTTGTTTTTCTATTAAATCACAAGGAATCTATAATTTATCAAACAAAATAGTCAATTATTGTGGAAAGTAACAAGATGTTAAATATGAGTGATATAATACATTTGTTTTAAGAGTTAAAGCATGTTAAATGCCTCAAGTATTGTGTTAGAAAAGTATTTTTTCTCTTGTCTCTGTGACTAGTTTTTCTCTCTTATCCTTTGATAACTGATTTATGCCTTTTCCTCTAAATTGCTTGGCTGATCTCAAGTTGTACTGAGAATGGATCATCTTGTGGATCAATGTGCCAGATTTACCCTTGAAGAGGAAGAAGAAGAAAGAGTTATATTAGAAGAACACGATGAAAATAGAACTACTCATCCACAGTATTGTCTGGTGGGTGGTCTCCTGACTAGCAAACATATTAATTTTCTGGCATTCCAAGATATTTTGCCTGCAATTTGGCAACCAGTAAAAGGGGTTTGCATCAAAGAACTAAATACATACAGTTACTTGTTCCAATTTTTTCATACATTAGATATGCAAAAAGTTTTGTAAGGGGCATTGTGGATGTTTGACCAACACTTGCTTATACTGAACCAAGCCCAACCACATATGTGGCATTCACTCATATCAATTTTTGGGTTCAGGTTTATGATCTACTGGTTGGTTTTATGACTAAGCAAGTGTGTAAAATTATAAGTGATATTAGATCATATATTAATCAGATCCAAACAACTTCAGTGGCATCTAGAGACTTTTTATAAGGATTAGAGTATCCATTGATACAAGAACTCCTTTAAAGAGATGAATGAAGATGAAAAGAAATGGAGGAGAGTGGATATCGGTTCAGTTCAAGCATGAACGTTTGTCCACTTTCTGCTTTTATTGTGGAATCCTCAGTCATTCTGAAAAATTTTGTGCAAAGTTGTATGGCAAGGAACAACATCCCACTAAGTTTGCTTATAGAAATTGGATGAGATCCCCTGGACGATGAAAGCAATAGGGAATTGGTGAACGATGGCTTCAGAGCACAGTTCTAGAAAGTGAGGCAGAAAATTAGGAAAAAGAAATGTGGAAGATATTCGAGTTGATACTGGAAATATCAATCTTTCGAAAAATCAGGAACTTTCCAAGAACCTTATGATGATTGGAAATCTTCATGGGCTAAGAGGAGATAGATTCAAATTGGAAAAGGAAAGGATAAACTGATGATAACATGTATAGAGAAGGAAAGGGGTATTATTATAAATGATTCAAAAAGAAGACGATTGGAAAATAGGCCGGAGGATGAAGTAAACTTAGAAGAATTTTATAGAAGCCCAGACCTAAATGAGACTAGCGGCCCAAATAACAGTTTGGTGGTGGGTTCTAGTTCCCAGGCCCACCAAGTAGAATGAGTACCATCAGTTGAAATTGTCGTGGGCATGGGAACCCATAGATAATTCAAACTAAAGGACCTAGTTGAATCAAAGAAGCCCACTTTGTTATTTCTTATGGAAACCAAACTAAGCCAAAGCCAAATGGAGTGAGTTAGAGTAGAGACTTCATACGAGGAATGCTTTGCAGTTGATAGTGTTAGAGCCAGTGATGGATTAGCTCTGTTATAGCAGAAAAATGAGATGGTAAATCTTATTAGTTTTTCTCAGAATTTTATTGATGTAGAGATTAATATTGCAGGAATGAACAAATAGAGGTTAACAGGTTTCTATAAATATCCAGAATGATCCAAAAGGAAAGAATCGTGGGAAATGCTTTGTGGTTTAAAAGAGAAATCAAATTTACCTTAGTGTTGTATTGGGGATTATAATGATCCTCTTTCCCCAACGGAGAAAAAGGGGCAATGCTCTCACCCTGGGTGGCTATGTCTAGGTTTTTGAAATGCAGTTCATTATTATAGACTTAGGGATTTGGGATGTATGGTCACCCATTTACTTGGAAAGAAGAAGAGGTACAAGCCACTTTGTGGAAGAAATATTAGACCAAGCACTGGTTAATTCCAAGTAGAGAAATTACTTCAAAGAAGCTAAAGTTTTCAATTTGCAAACGGTGGGATTAGATCACGCTCCAATTTTTCTCCAACCGATGCTACAAGATTACAAGGAAAAAAACAAACATTTTCGATTCAAAAATGTATAGCTGCGAGATGAGTTGTGTAGAACCATTATCATAGAAGCTGGGGAAGAAGTAGAGAATTGCTGATTCATGAACGATTGTGTGAGTGTGACGGCGACCTCTCAAAGTAGGGAAATTCTTCAGCATCTCGCTTCAAAGAAAGACTAAAGGAGAGTCAGGCAAAAATGGTTAAATTCAAAGCTAGTTGAGATGAAGAGTCGATGTATGGCTTTTGCCCAAGCACAAAAGGAATATTTAACTATTCTACAACAACATGAGGATTTTTGGAAGCAACCGGCAAAATAATTTTGGTTAAATGAAGGTGATCAAAACTCTCGATTTTTCCATGCTAAGGCATTGGCTTGACAGAGAAGTAACCAAATAAATCAATTGAAAGATAATACAAGAACTTGAAGAACTTGGGATAATGGGCTTAGGGAATTCATTGCTATCTACTTCACCAATTTTTTTTCATCTTCAGGTTGTCAGAGTGAAGAAGTATTAAACTATGTTAGTAGTAAAATTACTCAAGTTCACAATGAAGAACTTATTGCAGAGTTCAATCCTAAACAAGTGAAAGATAAGTCTCTAGGGATGGGCTTTGTATCAAAATTTTTGGAATGTCGTGGAAGATGACGTAACTGAAGTTTGTTTGAATTACTTGAATGAGGGATATCTTCCAGAGGGATTAAATGATACAAACATCTTCTTGATTCCAAAAAAAGAAAAATCCTAAAGAGATGACAGATTTCAAGCCAATTGCTTTGTGCAATGTTTTGTATAAAATTGTTGCTAAAGTACTGGCAAACTAATTAAAAAAGGTGCTTCCAGAAGTTATCTTTGAAAATCAAAGCACCTTTATGCCAAGTAGGTTGATTACAGATAATTTTATGATCGCATTTGAAGAAATGCATTATTTAGAAAGAAAACAAAAGGTAAGAGAAGAGTAGTGGCATTCAAACTGGTTATGAGCAAAGCAATCATGAAGAAAATAGGCTTTCACCAAAAGTTTATCAACACTGTTATGATGTGTGTAAGGTCAGTTAAGTATAAAATTAATCACCAAGACATGAAGTTGGTCCACTAGTACCTAACAGAGGATTACGACAAAGGGATCCTCTCTCCCCATACCTTTTCATTCTATGTGCAGAAGGACTATCGGCAACTTTACAAAAAAGGAAAAGCAAGGTAATACTCATAGTTGCAAAATTGTTCGTCGTGCTCCTCCTGTTACTCACCTTTTCTTTGAAGACGACAACTTGCTCTTCTTCCAAGCATCAATTGATGAATGTAAAGAAACTAAATAAAAGCTTGAAGAGTGAGTGTGAACGTGCCTCAAGGCATATTATAAATTTCCAAAAATCTGTAGTTTTTTCCAGCTCCAATACTCTACCAGAAGAAAGAGTAAGCATTTGTAATATGCTAAGTGTTCATCAGATAAAACTCAGAATAAATATTTAGGTCTTCCATCCTTGATCGGAAGAAAAAAGAAAGAGATCTTTTGATTTGTTAAGGAGAAGGTCTGGCAATGGATGTAAAGATGGAATAAAAAGTTCCTATCTGAAACTGGGAAAGAGGTATTGATTAAGACAGTTGCGCAGTGGATACCAAATTATGTCATGAGTGTTTTTTTGCTTCCTAATGATTTATGTGATGATTTAGAAAGATTAATGAACTCTTACTGTTGGGGATCAAAACAAAACAATTCTAGAGGCATTAGATGAATGAAGTAGGATAGACTTTGTACTAGCAAGAATTAAGGAGGGCTAGGATTCAAGAAACTAAGAGAATTTAATCTAGCAATGTTGGGAAAACAAGCATGGGGACTAGTGAACAATCCTGAAGCATTAGTTACTAAGATTTTTAGAGCTCGGTATTTTAAAAGAAAATCTTTTTTTGATGCTAAACTCTCAAATAATCCAAGATTTATTTGGCATAGCATTTTGGCTACACAGAATTTTATTAGAGGAGGTTGTATCCTTAAAGTGGGAAATAGGGAAAATATTCTTATTGGAAAGATCATTAGTTTATTAACCAACAAAATCCCTACATCTCTACCATTTTGCGTCATAAGGTGTATTACAGCAGAGTTAGTAATCTTATCAATCAGGAAGACCTGGTGTGGGACACTAATCTCATTTTTGTTACTTTTCAATGAAAGAGACACGAATAAAATCATTAGCATCCTGCTGAACACTCAAAGGAAAAAAGATAGCTGGATATGGAAATTGGAGAGTAAAGGCATTTATTCGGTTCACAGTATTTATAGATTTTTAATTTCAAGAAAAGACAACCTTTTCTTCAATTTAGAAGTGGATCTGGAAACCTAAGGTTCCACCAAAGGTCCAAATTATAGTGTAGAGAGCTTGTAATAACTATCTACCTACTAAAGACAAGCTCCTGAATAAGAGGATTGATGTCAGTCCACTATGTTCGGTTTGACAAGCTAATGTCAAGATAATTTCTCATATAATGGTTCACTGCTCTGTTGCAGCCGCCTGTTGGAAATTTATGTCATATGGAACAGCCCCTAATCACTTTGATAACTCTGTGAATTGGTTGCTGAATGTTCAGTTAAAGGTTCCTAGAGAGGATGGTGATAGGATTTTGATGATCCTTTAGAGTATCTGGAGTAACAGAAATCAAGTAGTATGGAAGAAAAAAGCTGGAACGGCTTATACAATTGTACAGCATATAAACGGCCTTCTTCAACAATGGAAGCTTGCTCAACAAAGGAAAATTGAACCACTGCATAATCAAGAAAATTCAGCACTTAACAAGTGAATCAAATATCCTAGCGGATGGTTAAAATGTAATGTTGATGTAGTAATTTTCACCAAAATTCTTCATTTGGAGCAAGATTGGTGATCAGAGATGAACATGGTTAGTTTAGAGCTACAAAAGTGGTCCCTTTTGCTAGTGAAATTTCCCCACTATTGGCTAAAGTATTGAGCTTTTGGGAGGCTTTAAGTTGGGTCAAGACTTCTATACCCAATAGGTTTAGTTTGAATTAGACTCTCAAATAGTGGTCCAAGCAATGTCAAACAATACTGTTGATGTCATCTATTTTAGGTCAACTATTGATGAATCTAAAGCTCTTTTATCTAAGCTTAATAGTAAGGTTAGTTTTGTTAAGCACTTAGCAAATGGGGTTGCTTATTGTATTGCAAGAGCATCTTATTCTCAGCTTGAATTGGGCCGGTCTTAAGGGAGAATAATGCTCCTACATTCCTCATGTATGTTCTTTCTTATGAATGTTTCATTTTTTAGCGTAAAAAAAAAAAAAAAAAAAAAACAGAGAGAGAGAGAGAGAGTTAAAGCATGCTTAGACTTCGGTCTTTAACAGTCATGCCAGAGTCATTGTTTCAAAGTAGTGATACCTCTTTATATATAGGTATTTGGTCACCATCCTAAGATAAAACCTAATAAAACTCTCAATAGTGTTTCTTATAAATTTTATGCATGCACAGAATGAGATAAATGGAATTAAGCACTCAAATTGACCTAAAAACTCAAACTAAAAAAAATGAATATATAAGAATTTAACTAGTTACAAAATATATAATTAGTGCACTAGTGTCTAGTGTTTTCAAGGATATTCAGAAGTACATATATAGTTTTCAAGTGTCAAATATAACTTCTCTACTTTCTTAATTCCTTCTTGTGCTTGTGAATTGAGGACTATTTTAATTCAAAACTGATTTTATAAATGGAAGATCATATATAGTGATTAGTTTTCCTTTGAAAACTCTTGCGGAATTAGAGATGGCAATGGGTTTGGGCTCTATCCAAACCCACCTTGCTTGCCTTGAAAGTACAAATTAGCATTGGGGCGGGTCTTGAAAGTGTAAATTGGCATTGGGACGGGTCTTGAATTTTAGTTTTTAACTCTGGACCCACCCTAAACCGGGCCTGTTATAATACTTTATATATATATATAACTTATTTATTATAGATGTATTAATGTAATATGTATCAATAAGGTGAATGTTGTATATGTATTCTACATAAAAGTAATAATATTGTCATAATAAATATTTTATGCATTGAATATGTATATAAATAACAATAGTATTTGTGATTTATAATTTTTTAAAAACTAAAATGTGCATATATAATTTTTTAAAATAATTATTAATAATATTATATTCTCATATTTATAAAGTTATAATGATATTATTTTTTAAATTCTTTTTTTTTTATATCTTTTAAACATACGAAGCAGACCTAGTAGGTCTATTGGGTCCAACCCGCTAAGGGTCGGGTATGGGGCAGGGTTGGGTCTTGGGTCCATAAAAAACTTAGCGGACGAATCTTGGGTTTTAGCAAACCCACCCCAAACCCGCCCCAACGTGTTATTCATATTAAATTGTTCAAAACAAAGTTTGATTGATTTAACTACTTTACATAACAAACGTTGTAACACCCCTAGAAATTATATGATTGGTGGGAATTTCCTCATCAATAGTTATTTAATTATTTTTGAAAGTTTTGGGTTCGAATTACAAATTTAAAGAAAACTTGATTGATAGACATTTGGAAGTGTGTGGGTCAAAGTGATATTATTTTAGGTCAACGGGCCAATGTGAGGCACTCACTAAGTTGAGGGATTGAATTGAAGTTGATCATTTCTTTGGGGGACTTAATTGGAAGTTGAGAAGAACTTTTGGAGATCAATCTATAATTCCATAAAATAGTTCTTTATATAGCCAAACCCCCCTGCATTTCTTCAAATTTTCACTTGCACTCCTTTTTTCCTCTCCGACAGCTCCCTCCCCAACACCAGCAAAACTCTTCATGCCATATACCATTCTCTTCCTCTCCTCACAATGAACATGTTGGTACCAAGAAACCCTAAATTTAACTGGTGAAACATCAACAAATTGAAGCTCAAAGTGAGCTCGTGGCGGTGGGGCAGGTAGCTCGTCTCTAGTAGCTATTGGACGCAACTAAGGGGTGTGTTTTGATGGGTTTAGCTAAAGGAGCATCCCAGTGCTATCAATTTTTTGTGAACGAGCCAACGACAAAGGAGAATTTGACGCGACGGTGAATGGTGGTGAGTGAGAGACCTAGTTGGGTTTTTCAATCAATTGACGGACGATTCGGTAGCGAAAGCCAAAATTGATTTGGGGGTCTAATATAGCAAGCAAGGAGCACCTTTTGGTGGTGGTAGTGGTGGTGACCATTTTCGACAGCGGTGGCAGCGGTGCTGAAGCAGGTTCTTCACCTCGCCGCAATGATTGTGTGTGTGTCATTAGTTTGTGATTTTGGAGCTCCGATTGGGATATCTTGGGTAATAACTGGAGTTGGGATTGATATTTTGTACCATTTATTTTCCTACTGAATCTTGTATATTATTGAGAAGATGAAAGAATTTGATATTTGAATTAGGATACGGACCATGCATGTGTATTTGTATATGCCTAGTGGGCCCAAATTTGTGTTATTATATGATAACTTTGGGATAATTAAGATAATTAAGAGATTAAACCCTAATTTTGTGGATTTAAGACCTAAGTACTAGAATTGGATTATTAAGGATAATTGAACTATTATTATTAATTTGGTATAACGTTATGAGGTTAATTTTGTAATTAAGGACCTGATAATATCCTTTTATTGAGACTGGCATAATTAGCATTTTCTCTCTCGAGAATATCGATTGAAACCTTAACTACAAATTTAGTCAATTAATTATTGATTTTAGACCGTTATTCGTATAATTGTGGTTATAAGGACTAATGAGGATATTGACAGTGGACCTATTTTTTGGTTAGGTGTTGAGGAGTTGGGTCCCACTGACCAGTAAGCTATAACCGCATTTTTGAGGCTTTGAGGTGAGCATCTAGTTCTCTTTTGTTTATGGGAAGTGGAATGATCTTTAATTGTTTGAATTCCTCAATTACTTGAATTCTTCATGTTATTTGTTATTTAATTCATGTTCCTTATGAGGATCTATCATTTTGGTACTTGTTTTGTATAGGCCTATTTGTTATTTGTTGTATACCCCTGTAAGGGTTAAGCTTATCTTTGTTTTGGGAAATAATTGATTCTTGATTATTAGATTTCGTGACTTGTTTGAACTCTAGATTGCTATATGTTTATCGATTCTTATACCCTGTGAGGGTTTGCTTCCTTGATTTTGCTTTTGATAATATTGAATACTTCTATTCTAGCGCCAAGAACTTTCTTTATCTTATTTGATATCTAACGGTTTAAATTTGTTTTGCTTATCACATGTTTGGCCTTATCGGCTTATTTAAGTCTGTTCTGTATGTCATTGAATCGCCTTGGTAGCATACTTGAATACGTTTTGTATAATGCATGCTTGGTCTTATTGACAATTGTTTATCTTTTATTTATCATGTATGGGAATAAATAACGGAATGATAATCCCTGTTGTGTGTTAAGATATGCCGTAAGCCCGAAACCCTCAAAATAATGGGACGCTAATCCTTGCTGGGTTTTAGGATAATTCATAAGCCCGGAACTCTTGGCTAAATAACAGGACGTTAATCCCTACTGTGTGCATGGGATAAGTTGTAAGCCCAAAACTTGTGGTATAAGGAAAATCAGATATACATAATATGTTTTGGTTTATTTGGATTGTATATTGCTTAGGTTTGTTTGCTCCCATTTGTACTCTGATCAAGGAGTAATAAGGATAGTATGGTTTCTCCAGTCTACATCGAGCTGATGTTCAGGCCGAACGAGCCGATGGCCATTCCTCTTAAGCTAATCCGGTTGAGACGACTCCGGGCCATTCGAGTCGACGGTAACTACTCCTGATCTAATACTTATTCATAGCTTGAAACCTGATGATATCTTTGCTCTGGCATATTTGTGTTTTCTTTATGTTATTATGCCAGTTGTTGTTCCGTTCAATTACTATTTCTTCAACAAATCCATGTGTTTATTTTGTCTTATCCCTCACTGAATCCTTGTGACTCGCTCTTTATGTTATTCTTGAATTTTCTAGACAGGGTTTGATGATGAACTTAGACTTCAACCTTGTATTGGAGAATATATTTTGTAATAGAATGGATGTTTATATGTGATTATAGGTTATTTGGATATTATATTATGCTTAGAGATGTTGTGATATGTTAAGTTGAATTAAGACCTGCAGCATGTATGTTATTATGTTGAATGTTATGGGATGACTCTGGGATATATATAGTACTTTTGTTGTAGTCTGCTTAAGTTGAAGTATGTTGCTGTCGTTAGTGAATTTTGGAATTTGATGGGCCTATCAGATGTGTTGTTCATTGTGATTTAAGTTTGAATCAAAGTGGCATCTCAACTTAGGGATTATCCCAAGAGATGGTGCTATAGAGGTGGTATCAGAACCTAGGTTTGTCGATGACTTAGGTATTGAATATTATTGGGATTCGTATCAACCTTTTGTTTGGGTTAGTTTGAACTTGAATTTTTAAGCATAGATTTTGATACTAGGAGGTAGGAGATTTCACCTGGGATGGCCGACTTGACTATAATCTTCACTTCCAAAGATCGAGCACTAAACTCTAGAATTGAGCTTGATTTATTTCATATTATTTCTTTATTCTTTCATTTTGGAAGCTTGGAAGAGTTGGTAGAGTTGATGGCATCTCAAGAAAGTTTCAATGTAGCCATTCTATCTAGAACTGGATGACAGGAAAAACCTCTCAAACGACAGGCTAATGACCAACGGGCTCCAAAATAAGAGGCACCTGCTTGCTCACAACCCATGCCAGAAGAAGAGGTCTCGCAAACCCCTGCAGTTGGTCAGCTAGCAGATGCTATGTATCCGAGGGGACCGAGATTCAGGCGGCAAGGTCAACAGCCAAGTGGTAGAGCAGGAATTAGTTATGAGGTTGCTGAAGATTCGGCATTAGAATGGTTCCTATGTTTTCAGCCCCCTAAATTTTTGGGAGAACTAGACGATAGAAAGGCAGAGAAATGGGTAGAGAATCTAGAGAATATTTTCGAGATATTGCACTATTCAAATGAGCATAAGGTTTGATTTGCCACATATCTTCTAGAAGGTTCCACCCAAAGTTGGTGGAAAATGATTGATTGCAAGTGGAAAGCTAAAGGAATCCCCCGAACTTGGGAGAATTTTACCCAAGACTTCATGAATAAATATGTGCCAGAAGTGGTGAAGCAAGCGAGGGAAAGAGAGCTTATAGACCTTATACAAGGGGCACAGTCATTAGTCAATACAAAGTTACTTTTAGCTGACATGCTCCCTACATATCAGATGATGAAAATCAACAGACTCGATGATTTGTATAAGGGTTGCAGTCGAAACTGAGAAGGGGTCTAGCCGTTTTGATCTACCGAACTTCAATCAATCAGTAAGCAAGGCACTGCAACTTGAGTAGAAATTGCAGGAGATCTAAAAAATCAAGGACAGGAATCGAAAGGGTAAAATGCACCTCGATCGACAGAGTAACGTCAAAAGAAAATAGACAAGGCTACAGGTTGGAAGCACCACCCAACTAGCCCTTCAGTTTGGCAAGATAGCAAATTTAACTCAAGGAAGGCGCACAATGTGAATTCTGTAGGGGATTTTTCCATGAAGGGATCGATTGTTGGAGAAAATAGGGCAGATGTGTGGATTGCGGTAGCAACAGTACTTTGTGTGAGATTGCCCCAGACGGAAAGGCCCAACACCTGTTGAGAAAAGAAAACATGTGGCAGGAGCTAGCGAGAGGCAGAATATGCGAGCTCATACCTATGCTCTGACAGGAAGAGATGCACCGAATAATAACAAGATAGTAGAAGTTATGGTTTCTATCCCTAGAATCTATGATAATGCCTTATATGATCCTAGTGCTTTATGTTCTTTCATATCTATCGTATTTTCTCGTAAATTAAACATGCAACCTGAGACATAATCAAATCGAGGAAGTGAAAGTAGTAGCTGACCACCCGGAGGTGTTTTCAAAAGAATTGAGCCCATTACTCCCCTTACCCTATGAAGAAGAATTGTTTGACCTTCTGTGAGGACCAAGAATCTTCTCCAAAATGGATTTGAGATAGGGATACTACCAGTTGAGAACTAGAAAAGACCACATAAAGCACTTATGTATAGTTCTCGAAGCCCTATGAGAGCATCAATTGCATGCAAAATTTAGTAAATGCGGATTTTGGATATAGAAAGTCGCTTTTCTTGGGCATAATATATCCTAAGATGGGATAGAGGTTGATCCCTCTAAGATAGAGGCTATAGTTAACATGAAGGAACTGAAAAATGTGACAGAAGTTTGTAGCTTCTTAGGTCTTACCAGCTATTACCGAAGATTTGTGCAGGACTTTTCTAAAATAGCTGGCCCATTGACTAAATTAACTCAAAAAGATCAACCATTTGACCGAAATGAAGATCTATATGAGACAGCACCGATGGAAGGAAATTCTAGAAGACTATAATTTTTCCATCACCTATCACCCATAAAGGAAAATGTAGTGGCCAATTTCTTGAGCTGAAGGGATGGGATGGCTCACTTACTAGGGGTAGAAGCATCGAGAAGCCTAAGAATGGATGTTGTGCTGAAATAAACAGCAAGCTTGGATGCACGAGAAAGCGCAGCCCAAATTATATAATGGAATGCAAACCCAAGCTAATCATATATGGATATGAAACAAAAAAAAAATAGTTGGAAGTTCTAAAGAGTCTGAGTTCAATACCGATAGCAAGGTAATCTTGTGTTCCATAAAGAATATGTGTGCCGGAAGAAATGAAAGAGAGATTGTTAAATGAGGCACACAAGATAAGATACACGATACATCCGAGAGACACAAAGATGTATCAGGTCTTGAAGAAGCAATTCTGGCATAAGGGAATGAAAAAAGATGTTGCAGATTATGTGTGGAAGTGTTTGACCTACCAGCTAGTGAAAGTAGAGCATTAGCGACCGGTAGGGTTGCTACAACCACTTCCAATCCCTAATTGGAAATAAGCGCAGATCATTATGAACGTTGTAGCAAGTATACCAATTACCTGAAGAAGATATGCCAGTATCTAGATAATAGTAGACCGATTGACCAGGTCTACTCATTTTCTCCCAGTCGGAACAGTATTCAGGTGAGAATCTGAGGACCATATTCCTTTAAGGGGGGAAAGTGTAACACCCCTAGAAATTATATGATTGGTGTGAATTTCCTCATTAATATGGAAGTTTTGGGGTCGAATTGCAAATTTGAAGAAAACTTGATTGACAGACATTTGGAAGTTTGTGGGTAAAAGTGAGATTCTTTTGGGTCAGCCAGGCCAATGTGAAGCACTCACTAAGATGAGAATTGAATTGAAGTTGATCATTAATTTGGGGGGCTTAATTGAAAGCTGAGAAGAACTTTTGGGAATCAATCTATAATTCTAGAAAATAGTACTTTATATAGCCAATGCATTTCTTCAAATTTCCACATGCACTACCATTTTTCCTCTCTGGTATCTCCCTCCCCAACGCTGGCGAAACTCTTCATGTCATATACCATTATCTTCCTCTCCTCACGGTGAACACACCGGTACCAAGAAATCCCAAATTTGACAAGTGAAACGTCAAAAAATTGAAGCTCAAAGTGAGCTCATAGCAGTGGTGGCGAGTAGCTCATCTCCAATGGCCGTTGGATGTGACCAAAGTGTGCATTTCGATAGGTTTAGCTCAAGGAGCATCCTGGTGCTATCAATTTTTTGAATGGGCTGGCGGAGGAGAAAAATTTAACACGGTGGTGAATAGTAGCGAGTGAGAGACCTAGTTAGGTTTTTCAGTCAATTGAGCGGCGATTTAGCGGTGAAAGCTGAAATTGATTTAGGGATTTGATAGAGCACAACAAGGCGCACCTTTTGGCGGTGGTGGTGACCATTTCCGACGACAGTGGTTTTGAGGCATATTCTTTGCCTCGTCGCAACAATCTTTTGTGTCTCATTGGTTTGTGATTCTGGAGCTCCGATTGGGATATCTCGGGTAATAACTAGAGTTAGGATTGATATTTTGTACTGTTTATTTTCCTATCGAATCTTGTTATTGTTGAGAAGATGAAAGGATTTAATATGGGAATTAGAATATGGACCATGCATGTGTATTTGTATATGCCTAGTGCACCCGGATTTGTGTTATTATATGATAACTTTGGGATAATTGAGATAATTAAGATATTCAACCCTAATTTTGTGGATTTGAGACCTAAGCGCTAAAATTGGGTTACTAAGGATAATTGGACTATTATTATTAATTTGGTATATCATTACGAGGTTAATTTTATAATTAAGGACCTTATTATATCCCTTTATCAAGACCGGCATAATTAGCATTTTCTCTCTCGAGAATATTGATTGAACCCTGAACTATCGATTTAGTCAATTAATTATTGATTTTATACCGTTATTCGTATAATTGTAGTTATAAGGTCTAATGAAGATCTTGACAGTGGCCCTACTATTTTGGTTAGGTGTCGAGGAGCTGGGTCCCGTGGACCACTAGACTATGATTGCATTTTTTAGGCTTTTGAGTTGAGGGTCTAGTTCCCTTTTGTTTCTGAATGATCTTTGATTATTTAAATTCCTCAATAGCTTGAATTCTTCGTGTTATTTGTTATTTGATTCATGTTCATTGTGAGGATCTATCGTTGTGGTACTTGTTTTGTATAAGCTTATTCGTTATTTGTTATATACCCCTGTGAGGGTTAAGCTTGTCTTTGTTCTAGGAAATAACTAATTCTTCAGTTTGAATTCATTCTGCTTATCACATGTTTGGCCTTGTCAACTTATTGAGTCTATTTTGTATGCCATTAACTTGCCTTAGCTGCATACTTGAATCTGTTTTGTATATTGCATGCTTGTTCTTGTTGGCAATTGTTTAGCTTTTTTTTGCATGTATGGGAATAAATAATGAGACATTAATCCCTACTGTGTGTTGGGATAAGCTATAAGCCCATAACCCTTGAAATAACAGGGCGTGAATCCCTACTATGTGCATGGGATAAGCCGTAAGTCCGGAACTCATGGTATAAAGAGAATCTGATATGCGTTATATGTTTTGGTTTATTTAGATTGCATACTGCTTGGTTTTTGTACTTTGATCAAGGAGCAATAAGGATGGTGTGGTTTCTCTAGTCTACATCGGGCTGATATCTAGGCCGAACGATCCGACGGCCGTTCCTCCCGAACTGATATGACTACGGGCTATTCGAGCCGATGGTAACCACTTCCAATCTAGTACTTATTCATAACTTGAAACCTGGTGATTTCTTTGCTCTGGCATATTCGTGTTTTCCTTATGTTATCCTACCAGTTGTTATTCAACAAGTTGTTATTCTGTTGAATTAATGTTTCTTTGATAGATCCATGTGTTTATTTTGTTATATCCCTCACTAAGTCCTTATGACTCACCTCCCAGACAGGGTTTGATGATGGACTTGGACTTCAAACTTGGATTGGAGAATATATTTTGTAATAGAATGGATGTTTATATGTGATTATAGATTTACTTGGATATTATATTGTACTTAGAGATGTTGTGATATGTTAAATTGAATTAAGACCCGCAGCATGTATATATTATATTGAATGTCATGGGACGACTTTGGTATGCATATAGTACTTTTGTTGTAGTCTACTTAAGTTGAAGCGTGTTGCTATCGTTGGTGAATTTTGGAATTTGATGGGCCTATTGGATGTGTTGTTCGTCGTGATTTAAGTTTGAATAGGAGTGGCATCTCAGCTTAGGGGTTATTCCAAGAGGGGGTGCAACAAATGCAGTAATACTTTCTTTGTGATTAGTCATTTTTGTTGAAGTGTATGTTAATCTTATGCCAGATGTCATTTACACATCATATGATTAAAAAAGTGAGTTCAATCAAACTTAGTAGAATGAAAGTATCAATCAAAAAGAAATAACTAAAATAAAAAATAAAAAAAGGTTTGACTTCAACAAATAAAATGTTAGCAACAATTGAAATTATAAAATAATAATTAATCGTTGAAATTAAAATTAATTAATATTTTTCTTTCAAAATAATGAGGAATGATAACACTATAAGAATACACCCATTCATCAACAAAAAAATTGTAACAAATAGAGTTCAATCACAACTTGAAGACAATTATGGTAGATTTTTAATGAATTTAAAAGAGGAGCAAAAAAAATATTAGTCATAACATTTGTAATGAATATGAAGATATCTATATTGATGCAAGAAGCCCTTTATAAATTTCATATATAACTCTAAACATTGTGATCAGATGATTTTTTGTTCTGTGACGAAATTCCATCACAAAAATAATTTTGTGATACAATTTATTTTCATCACAAAACAAATAAGTAACGTACATAATAATATATTTGTGAAATAAATATATTACAAAATTATATTTTGACAAACATTAAATTTGTGATGGATTTTTTCTTCGTGACGGAGTGTTTTGCTATAGTGTAGGTTGGAGAGGGTGCACATGTGTATGAAACATGTGTAATGGCATAAGCAGCTGATATAAACAACATATCTTGTAATTAAGCATAGTGAGAGGTGACAATATTGGTTGTGGGTAGGGGTGTAAGATAAGTCGAGCCGGCTCATGAGCCTCATGTGCGGGCTCGATTATAGCTCGACTCAAGTTCGAGTTTTTCGAGCTCGAGCTTTAACATGAGCCGAGCTCGAGCTCATCTCTAGTTGTTCAAAAGCTCATGAGCCGGCTCATGAGCTTTTTCCTATTTTTAAATATTTTTATATATTAATTAAATAATTAATATATATAATAATTTACTTTCTTTTTCTAATTTTAAATATTTATTATATATTAATTAATATGTATCAATAATTTACTTTTTTTTTCTAATTTTAAATATTTATATATATGATTAAATAATTATAATATATTAATAATTTAATAATTTATCAATAATTATAATATATTATAATTTAAATCATTATAGTAATTATTATAATTTCATATGTATTTAATTTATAATAATAATTTTAATTATTTTATTAATTATTATTAAATAATTATGATATATTAAGAATTTAATATTTTTATTTAATTTAAAATTTTCTGATGAGCCAGTTCGAGCAGTATTTTTGAGCTTGAGCTCGAGCTCGAGCCTGTAATTTTTGGCAAGCTCGAGCTCGAGCTGAACTCGTTTACACCCCTAGTTGTGGGAGTGAGCTTAAAGAGAAGATGGCCTTAAGGACAGGACCCACTCTGACCACTAACCACCACTGATTTCATACTCCCAACATTCATCAGTACCCAACTAGTTTTTGTTGTCTCAATCTCCACAACATGACCATGAGAACACAACCGTAATTAATGGACTTTTTATAAGAAAAACATAAAATATTTTAGCCATATAAATATTATGTATCTAATTTGACTAAATATAAAATTTTAAATAAGAGTTGAAAAATAACAATAGAGAAGTAGGAAGGTCATATAATTAATTAATAGAAAATAATTTTCAATTAAAAAAAAATCTTATGTTAGGGTGATCAAAAAAGAAACAGACGTTATAAAAAATGCAAGATACCAAAAAATGAAGTATGACTCATATCTTTTTATAAAAGGCTTCCTATCCTTTGAATAGACTCACCGAGAGCTAACAGCCTTTCGAATCTATCTAAATTCAATCAATATTATCCTCAAATTAATAATAGGAAAAAAAACAAAGTAAACTTTTAAGTACTTACAAGATATTTAGAAGTTCTAGTGTAGGTAATAATATTAATGTTTGTGGTCAAAAGTGAAGATTCTGATGAGAATATCTTTTTATATATATTATTCGCTTCCTAAGAGTAGTCAGTAGTGCATGCATGAATCATGATCATTGATCATTGATCATTGATAATGAATATATTGGTTTCGCTCCAATTAAAATGGTACTTTCTTTTTTATGCGGGAAATAAAGTATGCGCCCCTGGCCTGCACATTTCAATATTTAATTGGCCTTTTATGCTTCTTTTGGTCCAAATAAATCAAATTGAATTAATAATCCTTAGTTTAATGTTTAGTATGTTCGTACAGAAGTAATGACAATAATAACAACAGCAACAACAATAATAAACCTTAAGCTTAGGTTGGTTCAAATCAACTTAAAGGGTACTTGTGTGAGTTTATATGCTTCTCAAAACATCTTATATATAAAATGTTTGGAGACCTTATAAACAGTCATGAAGCGTTTTATAACTTTTTCTAGAAAATAGTTTATAAGCTTCAATCCTAAAATGAAATGTTATGATTTTATGTTATTTTTTTAAAAAAAAAAGTATGAAATTTCTACTTATTTTTTTAAATTTTTAACAAATTCTTACAACTTTAACTACATTAACTGGATGTTTCGGTGAGCTTATAAACTTCTTAAAATACATTAATAGACGTTATAAAGTGTTTGGTAAATGTTTAGAAAAAGATCTTATAAGCCCCCAAAATAAGATATCTTATAAACTCTTTTTAAATGAGTAAGAAATCTAATATGTATAAAGTAATATGCTATTCAAGCCTATTTTAAAAATATTTATTATGTGACAATGATGTGGATAAGTTACTTTTATCCCTTTTTGCCATCTCAACATTTTCCATATATAGTTTATTATAAAAATGAGTTATTCTAATATTAATATAAAAAATACTAAATGATTTTTTCGTAACTTCATATCCAATGATGGTAAGTAGTCAATATATCTATAAATTTAATCTTCCATATTAATTTTTGTATTATTTCTCTCTACACATATTAGTTTATGTATGGAATTAATATATATATATATATATATAAGTTTATATATGTACTGCCTATTTGATCATGGAGCATTAATTTTATCTCTCTCTCTCTCTCTCTCTCTCTCTCTCTATATATATATATATATATATATTAAAATATATTTTTATTTTATAATTTGATATTTTAATCACTGAGACTAAGAACTTTGTTTGTAAAAATTATTTTTCAATTGAATTTTTCAAAAGCAAATTTATTACTTTTCATATGTTTAATATTTACAATTTTATGGATCTAATTATAATTTACATATTAACCAGCTATATTTATATTATTGGTTCAAGCTAGATTATAAACCATGTTATTAAGGTAACATTTTTGTTTCAAATAAAATAAAATGATGGCTATTTTATTTTAAGAATAATAATTTTGAGATTGCATATGTTAAGAAATTTTAAAATCTTACCAAGTATGGTACAACCGTTCTTGCCTTTAATCATTAAGAACAATTGTTTATGTATGCTTTATTAACTTTTGTGATTAACAAAAAACTCCTGCTCCTCTCTCTCTTTATATATATTTAACAAATGTGAAGTCATTATATAAATGGCTAATTTGAGTACGCAAATTTAGCTATTGACATATTTATGTTAAATATTTAAAATTTCATTTTATAAATTTAAGCATTGAGTCCGGATAGTAGTTTTGACTTTTTTTATATTTTGAAATGATAAGATTCTATATAACTCTTTCTACATTTAGTCCAAATAATTTTACCTTAATTTAATATTCCCTAAAATATATTTTTATTCCATAATTCGATATTTTAATTAAGTTAAGTTCCTTAATCTAAACTTATAATCCCTACGAATAATATATGCTAAAAATAACCAAACAATATATGCAATACGCTAATATATAAAAGGTATGAAAATATTTCTCTAATATATAAAAGGTACGAAAATATTTCTTTCTTTTTTCTTCACCTCTATAGGATCATTTGCTTGGTGAGTTAAATTCTATTTCTTTTTTATTATGCATGTATTTTGTAATTTTTATATGATTTACTAATATTAATAGATTTTTATGTTTATGAGTCAGGTTAATTCACAAAAGGTTCGAAATCTCAATTTTGTGGTAAATTAAAATTTTATATTTATTTTTCAATTTGGATAAATTTTTTTCCACTTTTTTCATATTACGGTTTTCCTTCATCCCTTTTTTTAATTATTTTGTTAGTTCGATGTTCCAAGAATATTTTTAATAAATTTTTTGTTGGTTTTTATAAATTATTAATTTTCTCCAATATTTGTAGTATTTGTAATATTTAAAAAATATATATCAATATCTAAACTATAGTTAATATATATTCAATCTAATAAAATTTTAAATTAAAATCATTACCTGGTACAACGCATGGGATCAAAATAGTTGTTAATCTATTTTTAAGATTTTAACAAAAATCTATAATATTTTAACTATTTTGATTACAAAATTATCATTACTAATATCTTACAAGATCTAATATATTTTTTTTTATCCAAACACTTCAATGATTTATTTTCAAAATAAGATATATCATCTTATAAGTTTCAAAAATATGTTATAAGATATAGTAACTTATAAAATGTTCTAGATAAGACGCAAATATCTTTTAAGCATGTTATCACTAACATCTTATTAGAAATTCGCTTATAAAAAAATCTTATTTTATCCAAATACTATAAGAGTTTATTATTAAAACATGATCTAAAATTTCACAAGATTTAGGATTTTTAACTCTTGGACTTAGAAATTCCATGGAGGATATGTTATCGATTTTATACTTATGGCCTTAAAAAGTCTAAGTGACAAAATTCTCTATTTTCTAGATTTCTTGAGATTTTGTTTATGAATTGGTTGAACATTTCATAAAGGAAGCAAATGAAAAGATTTTATAAAAAATCTCAATCTAGAAGTTTATAAGATATTTTTAATAAATTTGGCCAAATTTCTTCTAATTGTGTTATGCTTGTTATATATATACGAATCTCTTATTCAAATGTGATCAATCTCTCACGCTCAATATTTGAATTTTCTGATAAAACAAAAAGTGCGTTCTGGAAGTCCGAAGCATTTTAAGTTGTTTAAAAAAAAAAAAAATAGACATGACCCTTTTTTAATTAAAACTTACATGTATGCAAACCAATAGGAATTGCAACCAAATTAGCAATTGTGACTGGAGGGAAGTTGGAACTAGTCAGAGAATTATTAGAGTTGAGCAGGAAAGGAGGCTATTTCTGCTCCAACCACAATTCCAACTAACTGGATACTGTGGATGCCCCTGCAATACTTGTTCTGCCTGAACAGAGGTTGATAGTAGTGGAGGTTTATTTTTTGGTCTTATAATTTTTTCATGAAAGCTACAGCTACCCTCTCTTTAATGGGGAATATATATATATATATATATATGTATATATATTATTAGTATGCATTATGCTTAATAAGGGAAAATGAAATTGACACTTTGATCAAAAAAATTTGTCTTAGGAAACACTAACTAAACTAGAAAAATCACGTAGCTCCAATTTTATTTGTTTATTTATAAACAATGATTTTTACCAACTTTTTGAGTTTTTGAAAATTTCAATTCGTAGCTATTTCATAGGGTAATAATTGAGATTTCAAGTCACTTTTAATTATTGTATTTTGAATTCAATTTGAGTAGAATTTTGAATAATCTTATTTTATATTGGTTTTTCTTTATAAATTGAAAATAAAATAGGTGCAATCAACATAATAACTCAAAATAATATTATAATTGTTTAATCTATATGATATAAGCATTTGTCACATAAGTATGAACTTAATTAGTTACCAAATCAATGTTTTGGGGTGCTCATACAATTAATCACTTCAAACAAAAAAAGGTTTTGGTTAATTTGTTAACATATTTTATTAGGGCTTGTTTGTTTGAGCATATAGAATTAAGCAAGATTCGTATTCTTGTGACACATAAGCTAGAAATGGTATCCAAAATCATATAATTTATTATTCGCTTTGATTTTAGAAATTTTTGATATCCCATATTTAACACTATATAATATTTGATTTTAGACAAGGTGGAAAATGAACCAGGCCATCTTGGTCTGATCCATAATACCATATCGGGCCGCAAAGGTATCGCAAGCCATAAAAATGTGAAGCAAACAAAAAATAAAGCTTGAAAATATCAAGAAATCTTTTACATATTTGGAGGTTATTTATGATATAAAATAAAAATATAAAAAACCAGTTGTAATATAAATCTGAATTAAATGATTAATTAAATAGAAAATCAACACTTATTAATAATCCTTACATGATAAAGCAGTTACTTTGGGGCTTATCTCCCACGCTCCAACGTGGATCCTAATCCAACGAAATTAGTTACAAAATTATCACTTGAAATTTTCAAATAACCAAACATAACCTCTTCAAGGGCTTTCTAGACTTTCTCTATATTGACTATAATTTTGTTAAGTTGTTGATGGTCTTGGAAATGGTAATCTTCTCTCTTTTTTCATTTTTTCCAACACACATCGAGGATGAAGCAGAACCTAGATACAAGCAACAAAAATCAATGGGCTATTTTTACCATCAAAGTACAAAATCGATGGGTCATTTTGCTTTATTTTCTTCAAAGTTTAATTCGTATGCGCATGCATCATTAGTTTGAATTAGCATTAATCATAGACTTTGGATTTTTTACTATTTATTTTTCAAAATAGAGATGTTTTTAACTTATAAATTATAAATATATCCAAAATATTTACTTTAGTGACAATTGAGACATGTGCACTTTAATGATTTATTTGCTTGAGCATATAAGATTAGGCAAGATTCATATACTAATGGGGCTTGTTTGCTTGAACATATAAGATTAGGAGGGATTAATATGCTAGCAATACATAAGCTAGAAATGGTATCCAAAATCATATAATTTATTGTTTGCTTGAATTTTAGAAATTAGTGATATACCATAATTAATACTATCTAATGTTTGGTTGGCAAGATTGTTCAATATGATTACACTTTGTGATGTCCAAAATATCCTAACTTCTAAGAAGGTAAGTTTCCAAAATTTGGCAGAAGGCGTTGAAGATAGGGTTTTTATGAGGGTAAGAATGTCATTTTCAATCTTTATCAGATCAAATTTAAAAGGATAAAAAATGGATCAAATCAAGATGGCTTGATTCATAAACCAGCCTAGCCCATGATACTATGTCAGGCCGCAAAAGTATTATGAGCCATAAAAATGTGAAGCAAACAAGAGATAAAGTTTTAAAATGGATCTATCAAGTTTTATCCAATGAAGCAAATAAACCCATGATATATAAGTTAGAAATGGTATCCAATACCATATATTCTATTGTTTGCTTTGGTTTTAGAAATTGATGTTATCCCACACTTGACCCTATATAATATTTGGTTAGCAAGATTGCTCAATATCACTACACTTTGTAATATCCAAAATGTTCTAACTTCTAAAAAGGTAAATTTTTAAAATGATGATTAGGGTTTTCATATGAGGGGTAAGAATGACTTGTTATTCTTTGTCATATCAGATTTAAAAGGATAGAAAATAGATTAGGTCATATTGACCTGATCCATAAACCAGCTTGGCTCATGACACTATGTCGAGTTGCAAAGATATCATAGGCCATAAAAATGTAAAGCAAATAAAATATAAGGCTTGAAAATGTATTTATCATACCTTATCATGTAAAGCAAATAAGCCCTAACTTTCTTCCATGTTTGATCCAAATATTTTTAGAAGCATCATATTATTTGATTGTGATTTGATGTAATGAAAACTTTATCATAATCACAACAAAAGCATTATGTGCTTGTGTTTTGATGTAACAAAAACTTTTATCATAATCACAACCTTCACATTTAAAGTTTTAGACTTTTTGAGCTGAAGTTATAAACTTTATCGCATGCTTCTTCTTAATTACGTGAGTTTTGCAATTAATAATTATTGTCCACACTCTTTAATAAAATATTAATTTTAAAATTTTGGATGTGTTTTTGAGTACCACTACTACTGTATTATAACTTTTTTAAGTTGTCTAAAAATTTAAATATATACATTAAAATTATTAAAAAATTATATTATCATATAAATAGTAGATAAATATTTATATTTATTTCGTACTATTAAAATTTTAGCACACACATAAATTATGTCACAATTGTTAAATGCTAAAAGATAAAAAGTGACATAAATAATATTTCATTTTTTTTTAGTATCCTTTGACCCAATAGTATACTTAAGAGTTTGAATCCTAATTAATAAATTTTTTATGTGCATATGCATAAATAAAAAGAAATTCCCTCGTTCTAACAAAAAAAAAATTAAATAATGGCAATAAAATTCCATTTTTACCCTTTATACTGTAATCCCTTGGAACTTTCCCTTGTTCCAAGAAGAAGAATTCTTCACAACCCCCCCCCCCCCCCCCCCCAAAAGGCACCCCCCGGGGCCCTTATAAATAGCTAAACATATCCACACAAACGCACATAAGTAAATAAAAACCATTAAAGCCTAATCTTCGAAATTTGGCGATTGATCCGCAACCATCCCGTCGTGCCACTGCCACCAAAAATCCCTCCAAACCACACACACAACAAAACTGAAAAACTTCCCACCCCACATACACACACACATTTCACCATAAATTCTCGCCCTCTCTCCTCCTTGTCACCTTCTTCAAAGCAAAAGCAATGGGTGAGGCGACTTTGTTGCCAGATCTCGGCACCGAAATTCTCATTCCTATTTGCGCCGTTATCGGCATAGCATTCGCCCTTGTGCAATGGCTACTGGTGGCCAACGTGAAGCTTTCCAACAGCACATCCGACTCCGCCGACGGGAAAAGTGGAATCACGGAAGCCTTCATTGAGGAGGAGGAAGGAATCAGTGATCATTCCGTCATTCAAAAGTGCGCCGACATCCAATCCGCCATCTCCGAAGGTAATCTTCTGTTCTATTACTTGCATGTACGGATGTCTATCTCTGTGTCCATATATATACTTATATGTGTGTGTAGATATATATTGTTCTCTGAAGGTGGCACCCCACATGTTGTCAAGGGTGCTTGAAAATGGGAATGAATTATTTTCTGGTTTTTGGGGATGTGGTTTGCTTTGTTTCTGATGATAAATTGATGGGTTTTGAGTTCTCTTGTTTTTTGGTTTTTGTTAAGCTTTTCTCTTCAGCCGTATACGTTCAATTAAATTCGTAATAATTGTGTATGTATCGGGATATTCTTCAGTTTGTGTTTTAATTATGAAATTTTATGATTTTGAATAGAAGGGGTATCGGGATATTCTTCAGTTTGTGTTTTAATTATGAAATTTTATGATTTTGAATAGAAGGGTTTGATTTTCTTAGCTGAAGCTCAGATCGTTCCCCTCTTTTCTCTTTGTCTTTTCATGTTCACATGTATCTTCAGATATACATGCTTGAATTTCTGTATTAAGGCTGTAAGTGTGTGTGAATAATCCCCAGATTTTTCTTCGTCCTTTTTCTGGCAAAAATTTTCATTTTCTGGCATAATCTTTCATTTTCTGACGACTTCCCTTTCCTTGAAAGCGAGAAATTCAGAGCATGTTATTTTCTATATTTGTTTGGTGATTCTTGTTATGCCTAAATATTCTATCTGCAAGTAAAAATCAATTATGGTCTTTTTCTTTTCTAGTAGGTTTGATTGATTTAAAAATGCGGTTGCGTTTCCTTTTTGTCAAGCCCTGTGATGTGGGATCTCATCGGAGAACTATCTTCTTCTTTGGCTGTTATTTCATAGTTTTTGCCATTGTCTATTATAATGGTTTCTTTATCGACACGTGTGGTGTGGACCTGTAATTATTCCTATTTGGTCCTCTTTAATTATTCTAGTCATCATAGGTGAATTTAACTGGCACGCCATCTTAAATAATTTAATAATCGGGAAAGACTCCTCTCAATTACCCACATGAAATGGAGAGCGTCCATCTTGTGGATGACTGGTGGTTCTCCCACAATAGATCAACAGTTGGCACTAACGCAGAGTAGTCAATTGACCTAATGATAGCGCCTCCATATTTATATATATGAGATTGAGGATTCAAACCACACTTTGCGCGCATGTGTGTGTAAATTTAAAGAAGAGAAAAAAAACAGTTAGACATTCACAAACATTTTATCTATATCTGTTTTTATAATTAAACATTAGAGTGTCTTAATAAAATAAAGTTCTATTTATGTTATTGAACTCGCTCAATTTTAGTAAATAAAAGATAGTTCATTCAAGATGTTTGAGTTTTAATAATATAACTAATTCTTTATTATTTGTATTTATTTTCAAATTACTTCAACTCAACAATCGCCAAACCTCATCTTCATCTGCTTTTGTGTAAGCTGGAAGAGAAAGTCCATCTTTAAAGATCTTTCAATCTTTCCAATTCCTCATATTTTCTGGAATGTTTCTTCTTGTAAAGACATCACTTTATGTGTCCCAGTAATAGAAGTGTAGAACAAAATTATTCAATGTTCTGACCCCAAGTTGTGAATTAATAAAAAGACCGACTTTTGGATTGTTTTCTACTTTTTTGCTTAACAAGTTAACAGAGATGAATAATGCAAGGGTGCATCCGAAAAAGTCACAATGTGTAGCCCCTTTGTAAATGCATAGAGATGTGAATGATTAATGTCATATTTTAACTCTCAGTTTTTCTCTTCTTCATTTTCCTTCTTCTTTCTACAGAAAGTCGAGTTGGGAGATGTGAGACACAAAATGTTCTGTTGGAATCATAATATGTGCTTGTTTCACTGACATTAGTACTAGTGAAGAAAGAAAAAGAAAATACACCAACAATTCCTGTCTTTTGATCATAGTGCTAAACTTGTGCCGAGATCCTCTTGATAAGCTAATTGTGATGTTACAGGTGCAACATCATTTCTCTTTACGGAGTACCAGTATGTTGGTGTCTTCATGGTTGCCTTTGCCATATTAATCTTCATTTTCCTCGGCTCCGTGGAAGGATTCAGTACAAAAAAACAACCTTGTACATATGATAGCACCAAATTGTGCAAGCCCGCACTTGCCACAGCTGTTTTCAGCACCCTATCTTTCCTTCTTGGTGCTGTCACATCTGTTGTCTCTGGCTTCCTTGGAATGAAAATTGCCACCTACGCAAATGCCCGAACTACTTTAGAGGCTAGGAAGGGTGTTGGAAAGGCTTTCATTATTGCATTCAGATCTGGTGCAGTTATGGGTTTCCTCCTTGCTGCAAATGGTCTCCTGGTTTTGTACATAGCCATCAACCTCTTCAAGTTATACTATGATGATGACTGGGAAGGCCTATTTGAGGCTATAACTGGTTATGGGCTTGGTGGATCTTCGATGGCTCTTTTTGGCAGAGTTGGTGGAGGTATCTATACAAAAGCTGCTGATGTAGGAGCTGATCTTGTGGGCAAGGTGGAAAGGAACATCCCAGAGGATGACCCCAGGAATCCTGCAGTATGGCTATAGTAACTTTACAACGCTCAAAATTTCTTAGAATTATTTACTTCGCCCATGCCACTTATTCTTTGAAATTGTTACAGGTCATTGCCGATAATGTGGGTGATAATGTTGGGGATATTGCTGGTATGGGATCAGATCTCTTTGGCTCGTATGCAGAATCTTCATGTGCAGCCCTTGTCGTTGCTTCCATCTCATCTTTTGGGATCAATCATGACTTGACTGCTATGCTATATCCTCTTCTAGTCAGCTCAGCTGGAATCCTTGTATGTTTGCTGACCACATTGTTTGCAACTGATTTCTTTGAGGTTAAGGCTGTCAAAGAAATTGAGCCAGCATTAAAGAAGCAACTTATTATCTCCACAATACTGATGACTGCTGGAATTGCCATTGTTAGCTGGATAGCCCTTCCATCATCCTTCACCATTTTTAATTTCGGAGTGCAGAAAGAAGTTAAGAGCTGGTGAGTTCAATAGCTTTGTGGCTTTGTTATGTCCTTCGTGTGTAAGTTGTAACTATCCACATCTTCACCTCAAAGTGTTTTACCCACTCTATATAGTAGCTGGGTAAGTTGCAAGGCTTTTTTTCTTGTTTTGTTTTTTCCAGAATATGTTTTGAACCATGTAGTTCTTTCCCTCTCACATAAAAAGGTATATCTATGCCATTTCCTTGCTGTTTTGCTCTTCAAGTTTCTTAATGGTATATCACTGCTCTTGCAGGCAATTGTTCCTATGTGTTGCTGTTGGTTTGTGGGCTGGCCTCATAATTGGATTTGTTACAGAGTACTATACAAGCAATGCTTATAGGTATCTTTCTGCACACAATCCTCTAGTGTAAAGCAATTTGTGAATGTAAAAATTTTAAGTCACATCTTATTGGTTTCAGCCCGGTGCAAGATGTTGCTGATTCATGTCGTACTGGAGCAGCTACCAATATCATTTTTGGCCTTGCATTGGGATACAAATCAGTTATTATTCCAATTTTTGCCATAGCAATAAGCATTTTTGTTAGTTTTAGTTTTGCTGCAATGTATGGTATTGCAGTGGCTGCCCTTGGAATGCTGAGTACCATAGCAACTGGTTTGGCCATTGATGCATATGGCCCCATAAGTGACAATGCTGGGGGTATTGCTGAGATGGCTGGCATGAGTCACAGTATTCGAGAGAGAACTGATGCCCTTGATGCTGCAGGGAACACTACCGCAGCTATTGGAAAGGTAATATGTTTAAATCTAGATTAGTGGATTTATTATTCTTGCTTGATAAAATGTTCCTGGAAGTTATTAGCTTGATGCATTAGGAATTTTTACTTTGTCAATCAACTTGTTTCTGGGAGATTATGCTGGCATATAAACATATGACCGCTGGGGTTTTGGTTGCATTTCACCTATGATCTTTTAGGGTCAGCCTCAAACAGCCATTTCCAGCATAGCCCATGTTATCAACTGGTCGAGTTACAATAATTTTCTTTCTGTGACAAAATATTCTTACCCTTGTTTTCAGGGATTTGCAATTGGGTCTGCTGCTCTTGTATCCCTTGCTCTCTTTGGTGCATTTGTGAGCCGTGCTGAAATTTCAACCGTGGATGTTTTAACTCCAAAAGTATTCATTGGTCTGATTGTGGGTGCTATGCTTCCTTACTGGTTCTCGGCCATGACAATGAAGAGTGTTGGTAGTGCTGCCCTGAAGATGGTCGAAGAAGTGCGTCGGCAATTTAACACCATCCCTGGTCTGATGGAAGGCACTGGAAAGCCTGATTATGCAACTTGTGTGAAGATCTCTACAGATGCATCTATCAAGGAGATGATTCCTCCAGGTGCCCTTGTCATGCTCACACCACTCATCGTGGGCATTTTCTTTGGTGTGGAAACTCTTTCTGGTGTCCTTGCTGGATCTCTTGTCTCTGGTGTTCAGGTAATTTCATTGACTTTACTGCATCTTATTAGTACCCATTAGATGCCAAAGGAGACTTGCGGATTTTTATCACATGGTGAAAGAATGATTCATCAGCATTTAGCAAATGCTCTGATTTTGACTATGCTATTCCCATGAACTAGTTGATCAATCTACAACATGGTTAATTGTAGCAGAAAGTACCTAACCTTGAAGTATTCTCTTGAATAGTAATTGCTGCATTTTTTCACACATTCTTAAGGGATCTTTATATCTTTTTGTCTATATATATTTTAGAGGAATCCTTAGAGTTGAACATAGTAAAATAAGAAATTGAAAGATTTCGTTGAACTTGTTCGTTTGGAAATTTCCTGAAAAGCTAATCATAGGTTCTTTTCTTCATCGGAACAATATGGCCGTTATGCTCATAACTAAACTTGTTGAAAAGATGAAATATAACCAAGGTGTATCTTTTAGATCAGAGATTGAATTGATCATCAGAAGAAGAATTAAGCCAAAAATTAGGATACATTATGGGAGAATCAAACTTTCATTGAAGAGAAGCAAATGAAAGGCTTTTATAAAAATTCTCGTAGAATCGAGAATGAAGTTTTCATTCTGTACATGCTAGATCATGAATTAGTAACTGCATCCAATTTTCAAAAAAAATCCCATATATATATATATAAATATATATATGTATGACAATTTGGTGGTCGTTTATGTGGTGCAGATTGCTATCTCTGCCAGCAACACAGGTGGTGCTTGGGACAATGCCAAGAAATATATTGAGGTAAAGGTTTTGCATAGACATTTACGTTGTGAAATTAATTGTTTGAGTTAGAGGATGAATCGATGCTTGATGTGCTTCTCATAATGATCCTGGGACAACAATGACAGGCTGGTGCTTCGGAGCATGCCAGAAAGCTGGGTCCTAAAGGATCAGATGCACACAAGGCAGCTGTAATTGGTGACACTGTTGGGGACCCTCTCAAGGACACATCTGGTCCATCACTCAATATTCTCATCAAGCTAATGGCCGTAGAGTCACTTGTGTTCGCCCCATTCTTTGCTGCCCATGGTGGACTGCTCTTCAAGATTTTCTGAACGCAACCGCCCATGAATTCTTCCTCTCCCACAGTTTACAACCTTCATTTTCCTGATTTAGGTTTGGAAATGAAACTTTCCTATCAGTAATAGTCAAATCTTCCAAAGAGTTGGGACATTGCTTATATTCTTTCTCACTTAGTAAAATGAATAGTAGTAGTGACTGGTGACCCATTTCATCTCTTGGCTCCAACTCTTGTTTTGGCAGTTTTGTTAGTTGAACTTTACATAAGGTTATTGTAACCATACCAATTGCCAATTGGCCATCCAAACCCAAAACAACATTTGATTGAATACAATGGTGTTTTAGGGATTGGGGAAGATTGTGTCTCTAATGGGGACTTATTACCACTACGTTTAGATTTGCATACTTGTATTTTTCCTTAAAATGATTAAATCATACTAAAAATCACTAATTACGCTCCAAAGTCGGCCCCTCAAAGTATAAATGCTAAAAAAGTTGAAGGGCATGAACTTGAAGACAAAAAGCAACATATTCTTTTTCTTTTTATATATTCAGATGTCAGAATCTTTTTCCGGTTAGGTTTGTTGGTGGTGACCAGTGAGCCCATGTGCCTAAATTCTCACGTTACGTCTATTTATTTACAAACTTCTGGACAAACTAATTAATGAGAAAGGGCTATATAAATAGGATAAATGGCATTTCACCCTCTAAATTTAATTGATTTGGCACATTATCCCTTAAAAATAATTAAAAGGCACTTCACCTTCTTAACTTAGAGTTACTAGGACACTTTGCCTCCCAAATTCAATTTCTGACAAATCATATGGTCGGAGAAAAGAATATTCTTGTCATGTTCACTTTTTCCCATCTTTTTCCACTCAGAAAAAAAGAACTCAACTACTCTTGTCATTTCTAGATTTTTTAGCTCAAAAATAAAGAAAATCATCCACCAAGAACAATAGCTCATTTGTCTCCACCTATTACTTATGAAATTAATTGTTGATTGAAATATAACTGAATGAATTTTAGTACATGTATTTTAGTTAGAAGTATTTTTAGTTTTTCATTCATGTGGTTGTGCTGTAATTCATTTTCAAATGATTAATTTATTTTGTTATCTAGTAAGATTGTTTTGCCAACCACATTAAAGAAGCCAAATCACTAACATTATTAATACTCTAAAGCAAAATTTTCTTACTTTATAAAAGACATTTTCAAAAAATAGTAAAGCTCATGCTTTATTTTAGTAATGCTAAGATTATCTAATCTATTTTTAAAGAATTAGAATTATTAATTTTGCGATTCATCTATACTAGGGTTATATTGATTGGGAAGAAAAGTGGAAGAAGTGCTCACATACTGCACACACACACACACACATATATATATATATATATATGTTAACAGCTAATTCAAGCTTTGAATTACAAACACAATTCATTAGTTTAGCAAGAAAGCACTTTATACACTAATAGCCCTCTTAAGAGAATATATATATATATATATATATAACACATTGCATAAAATGTCACACAAATATGTTGAGGAAGGTAGGAAAAAGTAAAAATGACAAGAACAATATTTTCTACGACCATATGATTTGCCAAAAATTATATTTGGGAGGCAAAGTGTTCTAGTAACTCTGAATTGGGGATTATATTGGTATCCAAAGTACGAATAAAATGGATATTTGCTGTTCAGACCATTCTTTTAGTCTCGAATTCAAAAAATAAAGGATAATTTCTAACAAGGTTTTCGTGTTGTTCCGATGGGGATTGGTGACGGACGCACAATTCAAATTGATACCCACACTAACACCAGCATTAACACTTGTCCGCTAGTGCTGGAAAGATGTTCTCCCGTACTACTAACGTTTGTGTGAATTATTAGCGTACAGCGACCCAATTGCATGCCGCATGCGGGTAGTAAGTAGTTGTTGCCTATTGGCCTTACAGCGCCACGTGCCCATGGGGAGGGATCTCGACCCAATGCATCCATTCCATCGTGTTTCATGCCCAACATGAGTATGGTGGTGGTATAGAATATGACCAAAATATGTGAGATACATTCTATGATACTCGTATGTATGTATGTACGTATATATGTATGTATCTGCCGTGATTCATGTTTACACCAGTGATTTGAGTCCAAAATTAGGTTTGGTACAACATGTGAATTGTTTTTTCCAATCATTTCCTTACAATAACCCCCGACAACCACTTTTACACTATGTTTGGTTTCAAGATTTTGATAAGGAAAAGAAAATATTAGAAAAAAAAATAAAAGTAAAAAAATATTTAATCTCAACTTTATTTGGTTGTAGAAGAAAATAATGGAAGATTAATGTGTTGAAAAAGGAGAAAGAGCTCAAATAGACTTTTCCCTCATATTTCTCACTATTTTGTGAGCAAAATGAGTTTTCCTTAAATTCATTATATTTTTTTCCTAAATTTTTCTTTCTTTAGCATTTTTCTTACTAACCAAATAATCAAAAATATTTTTCTTAGCATTTTCTTTTTTTTCCCCATCAAAATTCTTAAACCAAACATACTGTTAATCTCGCTATAATAATAATAATAATAATAATAATAATAATAATAATAATAATAATAATATGATAAGCGGCAGTATAAAACTTATCATTGTTGATATGCATTAAGTGATAATAGTTTTTATTTTATCTCTAGTGATATTTTTTAAGTGTTAATAATTTTTGTTTTGTCACAATATAATTTAATATTGACAAAAATTAATATTTTAAATTGTTACCATTAATAATTAGTAATACCCTTATGGCAAGAACCTTTAGTGACAATAAAAATTGTCATTATAATATGTGAAAAAGATTTCATTGTCACTAGGTTAAACATTATTCTTGTCACTATTTAATTTGTAAAAATCATTAAGGTAACAAACTAAAAATTTTTATCACCTAATATACATACATATATTTATATAGTTAGTGACAATTTTTGCATTGTCGCTTACTATTTTGTTACTAATTTATTTTTTTTAATATCTTATATATATGATTTTGGATTTCATTTTTATTATATTATAGAATCATATAGTTAATAAAATCGTCCAAACTTTTTCACAGGTCATTTACAGAAAAAAAAAAAAAAAAAAAAAAAATAATAATAATAATAATTATTATTATTATTATTACATATGAATCATGTGACTTTTTTTTCTTTTCTTTTTTTTTTTTGGAAGAAAAATGGTGGTAAATTTATTAAGAAGAGTCAAAGGATAATGCCTTAGAGATTACATTCAAATCATGTGACTGAATCATAACTAGTGGAGCCTGAACTGTTTCTTGTTTCTTTCTATTATAATAATTAACCCAACAGCCTTTGTTAATGGAGCCTTATTTGTTTATAATATATTATATTATATTACTTAATAATCTGTCCGAAATAATTGAGTGGGGTTAGGTGAAACAATTTGGTCAATGATTTTATAAAATGCATCTAAATTACTATATGTTAAGAAATTAAATTACTCAAATCTAATTTTACATATGGGTTACCGTTAATCTAATTAACTTGTAGTTAGGCATTTCACCATTTAGATTAGACTAAGAGTAGTCAATTTTCCACTAAAATTTAATTGTGATTAAAAATTGGTCTAACTGCAATAATTCTACAAATATAAGATTTTGAATCTAAATCTTGTAAGTATTGTTGGTCGCCTAACTAGAAAAACTAATAATCTAAACAAAGCTAAATACCAAAATTATCATACTTAAATAAATATAATCTTTTAATTTTCTTGTTGAATTTCATATGCAATACAATTCGTCATTAAATCTTTGTTTGGTTGAATTGAGCATGACCTAATCAATAAAAATCTTCAAATATATTTCAGTCTATATTCCCTTGATTTGTACTAATAAAAAAAAAAAAATACAAGATAAGTACACTAAAATTACTTAAAAACACATTTCAAATAGTTTTTGCTAATTTATACATTTTTATACTATTGCCCAAGTTAAAAGTATCTAAATCATGATATTTTGCGCGGTCAACTTTGGATATTATTATTAAAAAATCAAAATATAATCCTATACCCACGAGTTGTCCAAAATTTGAACTGCACCTACCCTATTTCGTCTACAAATCGCGTGCACCATTATTTCACGGTTAGACTAACAAATTACTGAAGTAGTTAGAATAAAGAACTATATTAATGCAATTACATATATATATATATATATATTTCATATTTCTGGGAAAGAGGTTTATGATTTATGTTAGAATATTTATTTGAAAAGTATTTTACACATGTTTCTTCCACAACATGCTAGCTTATTTAAAAGATGGAACAAAAATATTTGAATTGCAAGGGTAATATATTTATCTTTTGCATTGCAAGTGTCACAACGGTGAGATAAGGTTTATACATTTTTATTTTATAGAGTTTTCAGTAACTTAATAGTTCAAGAGCATTTGAGAGGGCTGAAAAGTCTTTTTATTAAGACAAATTAATGAATTTCACTCAAGCCATATATAGACGCAACGAGATTCTCATTATTTATTATTTTCATACCGAATACAAATAAAATATTTTGGGATATTTTTTTATGATACAGAAATTTATGTAATTTTTTTGTGTCACTTATTAAGATAAATAAATATATTAATTTTTATGTACACTACGTAGGTAACTGTTGACTTGATATTTCATGCTGATTTTAGTTGAATCAACAAAATGTGGTTCGTGAATAAACAAATATTGAAGAATTGCGTGATTCGCGCAACTATTTTATATTAATTTTCTGAATCTCAGAGAAATTTGCAATTGTGTGTGTCCTTTGTCACAAATATTTCAGTCGACAACTTTTACACAAATGCCATAGTACTTGTTGCAATAAAATGTTCTGAATGTTTTCTACAACAACATGAAAGCATCGTGTTTTTGGAAAAACAAGTAACCTGAAGGGTTGAAGATCCTTTCTCTTGGGGTTCCATTTTGGAAAATGAAAAGTCCTCTCTTCTGTCTGAAAGACATATGTTAAAAATATAAGTTTTAAAATTGGATAAATTGGCTTGAATTTTTTATTATGAGATATATTCTACTACCTTTATTTTCTATAAACATGATAACATCTTCATGGAAGATGCGTGTGCATGTTTTTTGACATCCCCTAGTTTTAGTAAGTTGTTCATCCAATTAATTTATTCAATTAATTCATAACAACGGTTGAATCAATTAATTCAAAAGAAGGGGAGGGAGAAAAAAAGTTGAAAGACTACCCACTTACACATATCAATTTTTTTTCTAAAATTATAATTAAAAAAATCTGAATTTTTTTTTCAAAACTCCTCAAAATATATTTTTATATTTAAAAATTTATTTAAATATTTTTCAATGCATTCTAAAAAACGTGACAACTAGTTTTCAACTAAATAATTATCCAGAACTGCTCAAAATATATTTCATATTTAGAAAGTTCATTAAAATATTTTTCAGTATTCCAAAATACCTAATCCATCAAATTTTCACTTTAAAAAACACGACATCTAATTTTTTTGACTAAATGTACTTCAATTATTAAATTAAAATTTTCAAGAAATAGCTTTTTCGATAGAAAATTTTTCTTTAGGTTATTTAAATTGTTTGGCATCAATAATGATTTGATGCTTTCAACTTGAATTTTGAAAAATATGTTTCTTGATTTTTTTTATATATGCAAATTATAATAGAGACAAAATTATATTTTAAAATCAAATGCACCAAACAAAAAGATTAAATTTTTTTATCATAAATTAATTTTTGCAAAAATTCTTACTAGAATAACTGAATAGATTTGAAAAATAATTTTAGAACCAGAAACTAATAAATAAAAAGTTTCTTAGTATAAGAAATTTAAGGATAATTTCATCTGAAAATAGGATAAAAGTTAATAGTTGGCTTTTTTGTAACAAAAAGTTTGTTGGATGATTATTTCAGATTGAAAAATTATTCTATGCACCCTTCAAATATAAAAGCATCATTTTAAAAAAATTTAATAATTTTTATAAAGTAATTTTAAAAGAAAAGCCAAACAAGTCTTTTTCCTTATCCGTTTTGGATCTTGGATATGTCAACCAAATGAAGTCGATGTGTGTAATGCCCCATCCCATATGAACTAAATACTGAAAGAAAAGTATTATATAAGCTTTGATTAAAGAACTTATGTGCATTCATTGGATATCTTTTTTGGGCAATTTGATCATAGCCCAATTTCAAGATGTACTTGGTGGGTTTGGAGACAATTCTTGCATCCGACGGGCTCACGGGCTAGGGTCATGACAAATGGTATCAGAGCCATCACCAACCGAAATATTTGGAGCTAAGTGCTACACAAAGCAAAGTGCTACATGTGTGGGAGTCACATTTTGAACCTGCGGGACAAAGTGCTACACAACGGGAGGCACTTCTTGATCCTGTAGGAGCTACCTCTAGAGTCCCGACGCTTGGTGACTGATCTTGGATTAGTCACGCTGCAATATCTGAAGGAGGGGTGAATGTAATGCCTCATCCCACATAAACTAAATATTGAAAGAAAGAGTATTATAAGTTGGACAAAAGAATTCATGTGCATCCATTGGATCCCTTTGGGGCAAGTTGATCATAGCCTAATTTCAAGATGCACTTTGTGGGTTTGGAGGCAATTTTGCATCCAACGGGCTTGTCGTCCCGGTGCGTGACAATGTGACTTTTAATTAATAAACTCACTATCTCAAAATATACTTTTAGTTTTAGGGCCCGTTTGGAATTTTTATTTTCTATTTCAATATTTCTAAATTAAAAAAAAATTGAAGATGAAATAAAATTGCATTTAAATATTGGGGATCTTATTTTAAAATATCCAAACCCATTTTCACTTTAGGAGTCAATCCCCATCCACCCTTTTTCTAGTTTTAACTCCCCATTTCAACTTTGTGTTTTGAGTTCACTACCCATGCACTTGTTTTAACCAAAACACCCCCAAAAATCTTATTTTCCCTTCTTTTTCTTTTTGTTTATTTGACATCATTCTTTCTCTCTCTTCATTCTTTCTTCTCTTCTGTTGTATTTTTTTTTACCATTCTCAAATTGAGTCACCAGGAATATCAGTAGACTCATTTATTGCCATTTTATTTTGAGTTGGAGCATGATAATCGCATAACAGTGGGTAGAAAAAGGTAGGTCTTCTTCAATTTGAACCTAATAAAAATGTCTTTGAGTGGCTAAAATGCTAAAACTCAGCCATTAGGAAGTCGTGTCTACAATGGGGAACTCTATATTTTATGAATTTATGAAGGCATGAGTTTGATAGAGTTATTGTTTAAAACTGGATAAAAATGGCCTGGAATTAGTTTTGAGTTCAATAAATTGCAATATTTCGCTCCACATAAAAAAATGTACGTCACTTTGCAAATTGATAATGACGTTTTGAATATGATTCGATTGCATATTTTGCTTAAAATGGGCATTGTTGATATGATGGCCATCCAAAGAAATGAACTAAATAGACGTGCAAGCAAAATCTATTATATGTATTGGTAAGTTCCTTCATATTTTTATATTAATATTGTATTAATTCTTTGTTATAATTCCGATGTGTTACAATTAGTATCTAATTGTTATATGTTCTGATTTTTTTTATAAGATACTTTATTTAAATGTTATCATACTTTGTAGTTCACTAATTAATATCACATTAGTGCAATTTAGTACTTCTACTCTGATACTTCAATACTTCTACTCAATCTGCACATTAGTAGCTGTAGGAGTACTTTTGACATGATTGATCATAATAAATTGTGTGATGTGGATTTACATAGTTGGACTTGTTAGGTAAAGCAAGATGATAGAATACATTGTAAAATGATACAATGCTTTGAAAGCAAGCTTGTGCCTTTTATTTAGTAAAAGTTACTTTCCCACCATTCAGTGAAAATTGATACAACGACATATTTGTTTACTATTTTACTGTATATTTGTACTTGTATTATCCTTTGTCATTGCTTATTAAATAATATCTTGATTGATTTTATTTTTCTTCAATTAAGAAAAAGAGGATACAGAGAAGACGAAGAATTAAAAGGAGATGGACTAGAAATAGACCGTGTACATGTGTTTATGATAGCTACTAAATTCGTCCTTATCTAGTTATCTGGAGGACATGTTAAGTTGAAGTATTTGTACTGTATTACATTTTAATCGAAATTTTTTTATAAAAGTGTTTCTATTGTATGATTTGTAAAGTATGGATATATTGTACTATCATTTTAGTGTAGAATAATCATGAATGAGTATTCTTTTTAGCTATTAGGAGGGTTTATATTGGAGCTATTGTCCAAATTTATTTTTCATTTTATCAGAAAGATAATACCTCATGTTAGTAAGGTAATACTTCATTTTGGGATATATAAATATATATATACTTGTTCTCAACAGCATAATACCTTATATTCAACATCTAGTATTGTATTAGAGTGATTCTATATTGGTTGGGCACACGAAGTATGTAAAGCACCATCGTATGTGGTAAAATACTTCATTTGAAAGTCAATAATGTAAGGAGAAACAGGTTATCGCGTGGCTATACCAACATCAAAAGCTCTAAAATACTTAAATTTTCTGATAGTTAAAATGTGTATAATTCATATTGGATAACAAAAAAATATTATCTCATTTCAGAAAAATAATAATTCATTTTTGCAACAGAATACTTGATTTTAGAATAACAATACCTCATCTTCAGTATTTAATACTTCATCAAAGTGATTTTATACTTAAATGCTGCATGGCCTAATTTGCCTCAAATTACTAGTGGAACTGCATATAAGACCATACAAAAATTATAAAATCATATTTTCTTCATCTAATAGTTTGAATACACATGAGTTGAAGTGGTTTGGAATACAACACCTACATCCAACCATTTGTGCTCTCATCCATAGTAGTGTGACACCATTCATACATGATACTGAAAATCCCTAATGCACTAAGAAAGATGCCAAAAATTCACAAAAAAAATACCTAATTTCGGTGATTATGTACTTGGGAACTACATTTATGTATTGAATTTGTCAATATTGTGTACTTATTTTGTGTTTCTGTACTTATTTTTTCAAAGGCCAAGTTTAGCCGAAATTCGATTCTTGGAACAACACATAAGACACCCTAATACGACAAAACCATGATTTCTTGAAGAAATGGTTTTGATACGCACGTGTTGAAATGGTCGGGAACACAAACACCTACAGCCAACCACTTGTTCTCTCATTCATAGTAGCATAAAACCATTCATGCATAATACCAGAAATCTCTAATGTGCTGAGAATGATACTAAAAATCTGCAAAAAAATACCCATTTTGGCGATTATGTACTTGGCAACTATGTTTATGTACTGAATTTGCCAATGTTGTGTACTTATTTTGCGTATTTTTGTACTTGCTTTTCCAAAAGTTGAGTTTAACCTCAATTCGATGCGTAGAACAATACACAAGTGACCCTAATGCGATAAAACCATGATTTCTTAAAGAAATGGTCGTGATAATACACGTTGAAGTGGTTTGGATCACAAACATCCATAACCAACTACTTGTGCTCTTATTCATACTAACATAAACCATCATGCATAAGGTAAATGAATCGTCCGGACATCACCATCAAAAACCATTGAATTTATCATGACTATATGAGTCCTAGAACTAATAAGCAATGGTGTTATGATCATGCAATGGCCAGATTAAGTCGAATTGAACTCGACCTCTAATGTACTAAGAATGATATCAGACGTCCACAAAAAATACCCAGTTTCGGCGATTATGTACTTGGCAATTGCGTTTATGTATTAAATTTGCCAATGTTATGTACTTATTTTGCGTGTTTTTGTACTTGCTTTTTCAGAGGCCGAGTTTAGCCTTAATTTGATGCGTGGAACAACACATAAGTGATCTTAATGCGATAAAACCATGATTTCCTAAAGAAATGGTCGTGATAGTTTGTGTTGAAACAATTTGGAACACAAACACCCACATCCAACCATTTATACTCTCATTCATACTAGTATAAACCATTCATGCATGAGCCAAATGAATTCTCCAGATGCCACCGTCAAAAACCACTGAACCTATCATGACTATATGAGTCCTAAGACTAATAAGCAATGGTCTTATGATCATGTAATGCCTAGGTTAGACCAAATTGAAATCAATCCCTAATGTACTGAGAATGATACCGGAAATCCACAAAAGTACCCACTTTCGGCGATTATGTACTAGGTAGCTACATTTACGTACTAAATTTGTCAATGTTGTGTACTTATTTTGCATATTTTTGTACTTACTTTTTCAAAAGCTGAGTTTAACTTCAATTCGATGCGTGGAACAACACACAAATGACCTTAATGGGATAAAACCATGATTTCTTGAAGAAATGGTCGTGATAGTATGTGTTGAAATAGTTTGGAACACAAATACCGATAGCTAACCACTTGTGGTCTCATTCATACTAATATAAATCATTCACGCATGAGTCAAATGAATTCTCCTAACACTATCATCGAAAGCTATTGAACCTATCATGACCATATGAGTCCCAAGACTAATAAGCAATAGTCTTTTGATCATGCAATTGTTAGATTACACTGAATTGAACTCGACACATAATGTGCTGGAATGATACAGGAAACACGTAGAAAAAGTACTAGATTTTGGCAATTATGTACTTGGCAACTGCGTTTATGTACTGAATTTGCCAATGTTGTGTACTTATTTAGTGTGTTTTTGTACTTGCTTTTTCAAAAGTTAAATTTAGCCTCAATTTATGATATTGCGTGTTGAAATGGTTTGGAACACAAACACCCACAACCAACTACTTGTGCACCCATTCATACCAGTATAAACCATTCATGCACAAGTCAAATGAATCCTCCCAACACCACTATCAAAATTCATTGAACCTATCATGACTATACGAGTCATAGTAACTAATAAGCAATGTTTTTATAATCATGAAATGGCCATATTAAGCCGAATTAAACTCGACCCGTAATGTGCTGATAATGACACTAGAAATCCACAAAAAAGGTACCCAATTTACATGATTATGTACTTAGCAACTTCATTTATGTACTCAGTTTGGCAATGTTGTATATTTATTTCCGTCTTTTTGCACTTGCCTTTTCAAGGGTTGAGTTTAGCCTCAATTCAATGCGTGAAATAACATATAAGTGACCCTATGCGTCAAAATCATGATTTCTTGAAGAAATGGTCATGATAGTACACGTTGAAATGGTTTGGAACACAAACACCATTGCCAACCACTTGTGGTCTCATTCATAATAGTATAAACCATTCATGCATGAGCCAAACAAATCCTCCCGACATTATCATCAAAATCTACTGAACCTGTCATAACTATATGAGTTCTAGGACTAATAAGCAATGGTTATATGATCATGTAATAGCTAGATTATGCCAAATTGAACTTGACCCCTAATGTGTTGAAAATGATATAGGAAATGCTAAAAAAAAAAAAACCAATTTTGGCGATTATGTACTTGGCAACTGTGTTTATGTACTGAATTGCCAATGTTGTGTACTTAGTTTACGTGTGTCTATACTTGCTTTTTCAAAAACTAAGTTTAGCCTCAATTCGTGATAATGCATGTTGAAATGTTTTGGAACACGAACACCCACAACCAACCACTTGTGCTCTCATTCATACCAGTATAAACCATTCATGCATGAGCCAAATAATTTCTTTCGACACCACCATCGAAATTCACTGAACCTATCATATCTATATGAGTCCTAGTGACTAATAAGCAATGTTTTTATGATCATGCAATGGCTAGATTAGGCCAAACTGAACTCGACCTCTAATGTGCTGAGAATGTAATGGAAATCCACAAAAAAATACCTAGTTTCAGTGATTATGTACTTGGCAATTGCGTTTATGTACTGAATTTGCCAATGTTGTGTATTATTTTACGTGTTTCTCTACTTACTTCTTCAAAGGCTGAGTTTAACCTCAATTTGATGTATGGAATAACACATAAGTGACCCTAATGCGTCAAAACCTTGATTTCTTGAAGAAATGGTGGTCATAATACATGTTGAAATGGGTTAGAACACAAATACCCACAACTAATCATTTGTGCTCTTATTCATACTAGTATAAACTATTCATGTATAAGCCGAATAAATCCTCCTGACACCACCATCGAAATCCACTAAAGCTGTCATGACTATATGAGTCATAGTGACTAATAAGCATTGTTCTTATGATCATACAATGGCTAGATTAGGCCGAATTGAACTCGACCCCTAATGTGATGAGAATGATACCAAAAATTTGCCAAAAAAGTATCCATGTTTGGTGATTATGTACTTGGAAACTACATTAATGTACTGAATTTACTAATGTTGTATACTTATTTTGAACTAACCTATTTACCAGTATCATTTATAAATAAATTTCCAAATTATACTATAAATTGTAAACACCATCTATTTTGATCATCCAAATACACAAATTATAAATGTTATTTAGTAAGAATGTCAGAAATACTGAAACAATCACCTCAATATCTACATACAAAAAGTCCATTCATCCAAATAATAATCATCTGAACATCATCATTCTCTCTTGGAATACATTAAACCATGCTCATTGGTGAAAATTTTTGTAGCAATATATGATCGATACACATCTATAGAATAAACATTTGCATGTTCCCAGAAATCCTTGGTATTTTTTTCATAATACTCTGCCAAAGACATAAACTCCACAATCCAGGTTCTAATTTTGTTGCCGACTAAAACATATTTGCATTTCTTTTTGTGGCACAATATACCCAATGACTGTTTTAGGTATCCGGTCATAAACTTAGCTTGCAAAAGTATTTGTTAGTTTTTATTCAAATACTTGGATGGATATATCACAAATATAAGAGAACATACATAAACTTTTGTCGTTGCTTTTGTTTGGGGAGACCAAGATAAGTTCATCTGTATGAACTTCTTCTCAGTCGTGTCCAACATAAAGAGGAACCAGTGATAACGATGTTAATGGGGAAGAAAATAAATTGATATTTTTTAAACACATCTAAATTTAACTCTTTTAGGAACTTGCTTGTGCTCAGTTGACCAACAAATTTTGGAATTTCATCTTGCTTTATAGCACGCTTCCTATTTGCTTTATCAAGTTCTCTCAGAATCTCCTTCTGTCAACAATTAATTTTAGAACTTGTTAAATCAAGTTACTTGTAGTTGAAAATACAAAATAAGCATTATATACCTGCATGTACCAAGTCAGACATCAAATATCGTGATCACATTTTTCTCTAAATGAAGGGCTGCACAAGATCTTCAAGTAGCAATCAATTAAATTTGACCTCAACTCTTTCCCGAACAACAGATTGCACAATAAATGATACTATCAGGTCCCGCCCAAACAATGATACTATAACAATAAATCATCATGTTACTCAAATCACAAATTTACTATAAAAAAATAGTGTATTCAGTATAATTACTCTATTTTATCTCGTTGCAAATATGAGTCAATAATTTCTCTCTCTTTCTCTCTATTAGATATCTCAAACTGCCCTTTATAATCTACTCATCCTTGAAACTGATTGAAAGAAGTCCTCATTATCTGATAAATTGGACTCTACATATCCAACCTCTATCACCTCAATATTTTGGATGTCCTTCATCTTCTCCTATCAAATATGCAATGCACATATCAAGTACTTCAGTCCAGTTATGTAGTATATTTCTAATACAATTCAGTATTTATCTCACTTACATCAAGTATAAAAACTCATAAATGCAGTATTTAAACTTGTATGCACACACCTTCTTCTTCTTGCCATAGTTTTTATAAGCAATTTGCTTCACTCTTGTCCTTCGTGGTGTGGTGCTAAGAGGTGTAACAAAGTTCTTTTCTTTTCTTTTTTTTATCGTGTCACCTCGTTCTCGCATATCTTTAATAATAGAGGACATGGTCACTTTCAAGGGTGGAACATCCCCTAATTCAGGACTTTTATGGTGAATTCCACCATCACCTTCCTCTTGCTCCTCTCTTTTTTTTTCTTCTTTTTCCACCTCTTCTTCGTCTTATTTTTCCTCCTCTTCTTCCTCTTTCTCTTCTTTTTCTTTTTCCAACTCTTCTTCTTCCTCATTCTCTTCCTCTTTCTCTTCCTCCTCTTCTTCTTCATTCTCTTCCTACTCTTCTTCCTCATTATCTTTCTTTTCTTTTTCCTCTTCCTCTTCTTCTGGCTCTTTTTCTTTCGATTTCCCGTTGTCTTTATCCCCCTCTGCCTCCACTCTAATAACAAGTCCTTTATTCTCAAGAAAGAAAAGTCTTTCTTTTAGTAATTCTATTTATTTCTCTTTCTCATTCAACATTCCTTGCAAGTCATACACATCAACGGTTGGTGCTCCATGATTTATTGGTAACAACAATTTTTCCTCATCAAGGAATGGATAAATATGTAGAACCTATTCAAACAAAACTCTACTACTTAGTTTGTAATTTTTTATGTACAGAAAATTATTATAACAACAAAGATAAGGAGTATAAGTTATTACCATATTTCTAATAATCGTTTTGAGTTTTTCTTTTACATCAGCAACTTTCTTGGAGATCTTACTCTCACACTATTGGAGAAATCGTGGAAATGAACATAATGAATTTGTCATTTCCAAGCAAGGAATATGTTCATAAATCCAAGCATGTCATTCAAAAGAAGAATTATGTGCCATTAACTTACAATAAGGCCAATATTGCATCTATGAAAGTATTCTTTTCTTAGACCTTTCCCCGTTTCACCTTCTAGATGTACCAAAATCTCATCATGCAAAAAATTAAATGCACCAACTCCCCATGCATAAAGGCCAACAGAAGATAAAACGTCCACGTACAACAAAAGGAATTTAGGTGTCGAATAGTTACTAATTGGAAACAAAATACAGTTGAAAACTAGTAGTATGTACATCCAAACAAAATTATCTATATCTGATCACTATGTTTTTCTACCAAGTCTCTCAACCTTTTACAAATCTCTACTTGAGTGACATTCTTATTTTTTTCTTCAAATAATCATTTTATTATTTTTTACTCTATTTTTATATGAAAATTTACATGTTGCCCCCCATGTGATGCAACCCTATAACAATAGAAAAGTCCCTTGTAGTAAAAGTAAGCTTAATATAGTTAATAAAAATAAAAGAGCAATATATAATATCAAACCTCCTTAAGAGAGCTTCAACTCTAATAACACTATTAGTACTCAATTTACTCAAGTTAGTCATTTTACGGTATGTAGAACATGGGGTTCTCTTTAGTGATTCAATGTGTCAAGCTCATCTTACCGTCCAACTCCTTCATAACATTTTTTAAAGTACACTAAAGAGCATCAAGAATATAGCTCGGAGCCTCTGTTACCTTTGGTAGTAGTTTGGTGTGTAAGTCCCTGAGTTTTAGCCATTATTTATGTAAAAAAGAGAGACATATATAACTACCTAAATACTGCATTTGAGGTTTTGGAATTGCAACTCACAATTTAAATACTGAAAGTTTGAATTTTTGTACCATAAAAGACTTACATTGAATACTAAATTGGAGGTTTTGTATACTGCAAATCATAATTTAAATACTAAAAGTTTCAATTTTTTTTAAAAAATTGTACAACACACTAATTTGGAGGTTTTGTGTACTGCAAACTAAGAATTTAAATACTGAAAACTTAAATTTTGCTACCAAAAAAACTGGAACATATATTGAATTGGAGATTTTCTATACTACAACTCACAATTTAAATACTGAAAATTTGAATTTTCATACCATATTATTTGAAAATAATACTAATCATATTAATACTTAAGAAATGCTTAAACGTGATTTATACATATTATATCCACCATAAATCAAATAATATCCCCTAAATTTTAGTTACAAACAACTAATATACACTACACTATATGAATTATATAATTATTAAATTTAGATAACTGATAATTGAAATATACAATTAAAACAACAATTGAAGTATAAATTGACAACATTCAAGTATGAAAAAACTTATATTAGGGTTTTTTTAATAAAAGAAAAGACTAATTGTGGGTAAATTAAGTGTATCAAAATCAGGCATAAAATAATTAAAACCAAGATCAAACAAGAAGCAAATAAAGAAATGTATGAAATTCTTTCTATATTCAATACAAAAACAACAGAATATAAATTTACACAACTTACCTCTTAGGCTATGCAATTGAGAGATGAAAATAGAAATCCTTCTAGCTTCGGCAACAAAATGAATGGAGAAAAATAAGTTCCAAAACAAGAAAGTAAAAGAGATGAATGCATCATTGCAGCACTAGCGTGAAGATGGCGAACACAGAATCGATGCAAAGGTTGAGTGTCTAGTTCACAAAATAGAGGGAATGGAAAGAAAAAACACGAGAGGAAGGAGTTATTTTGAAGTAACGTTTTTGTTAGTGGTGGAAGTGGGGGGATTTTTCTCATTTTTAATTTAAGTGAGGTCTTCTTTGTCTTTTTCACTCAAGTAGGGAGTGAATTCAAAAAATTATTTTGGATCAGGAAGTGAAAAATTCAAGTGGGGACTGAATCATAAATTGTAACTTGGTTTGGCTTCTTTTCTTTCATTAATCGTTAAATATTTTGTTTGAACATAGTCATTAAGTTAAGTATTGGGTTGAAAATTAGTTAGTTTATATTTTTTATGTCTAATATATGTACTTTTCAAAATATATATTTTAATTGTTTTCAAATAATGGTAGGTACTTTATATCGAATCGAATTTAAATTTAATAGATATGATAATAAGATGATAAAGTGATTTAGATAAATTAAAAATAAAAATAATGAGTATTTTCAATTAAAAATGTATAGATTAATAGTTTTTAATTTTCAAATAGTGATGAAGATGAAAATAGAATAATTTTAGTTTTGTAATAATATCTTACCTCTTAAAAGATTGATGTAATATTATTCAACTCTTAACTATTATCTCCTTTTCAAGTCAATAATGTAATTAATATACACAAAATCTTCATTTCGTCATCTTTTATCTTGATAATACTATGTTACTGCTATGACATATGTAGCATGATATTATGGATGACATAAATGATAACATAAAATCGGGAAAATTAGAATAAAACCCATGTGATCGTCAAAATAGGCATAAACCCCCATGTAAAAAAAAATATACACAAACAACTTATAATTTTTAAAATCATATAGCGAGCACCCTTGAAATTGTTGGTGTAGCTCATGTGCGAGTGTGTGCGACTGCCTGTGTATTTTTGTGTATAAAAAGATGATTATATCCTCACTTATCAACAGTTGGATTTTTCATAAAATATTGACAGTCCAAATTAAATCATATTATATTTTTGAAAAAAAAAATTAAAAAGTATAGATAAGATATTATCACATATATATAATAAAATACATATGTATAATATATATAATTTAATATATATAATATTATCCCCCAGGGCCCCAACATATGTAGCATGAAATTATGGATGACATAAATGATAACATAAAATCGGGAAAATTACAATAAATCCCTTGTGATCGTCGAAATAGGCATAAACCCCCATGTGAAAAAAATTACACAAACAACTTCCTTATAATTTTTAAAATCATGCAGTGAGCACTATTGAAATTGTTCGTGCAACTCATGCACGAGTGTGTGCGACTGTGTGTGTATTTTTGTGTATAAAAAGATGATTATATCCTCACTTATCAGTTGTTGGATTTTTCATAAAATATTAACAGTCCAAATTAAATTATATTATATTTTTAAAAAAATTAAAAAGTACAGATAAGATATTATCACATATATATATAATAATAAAATACATATGTATAATATATATAGTATTATCTCCCAAGGCCCCCGCACACCCCATCCCACACCACTGGATGCAATGGTTGTCGGCAACCCGACAGCCATGGCTACCGGCGACCAAGCAACTGTGCCTGGTCCTCAGTAGTCATTTGGCTACTAGCAAAAATAAAAGAACAAAAAAAAAAAAAATGCTGGTAGCCAACGTGGCCACTAACTGTGAAGCTTCCATGGCCATATTAGTCATGGGGGCTAGTGGCAGGATGTCGCCAGATTTGGCAATTATGCACGACTACCATGGCAGTCCGTTGGGGTGGGGGTGGGCGTGGGCGTGGGCGTGGGCGTGGGCGAGGGCGATGGGAGGCATCTTTGGGAGGGTTATATTATATATATACATATGTTATATATAATTTTAAATATATATGTTATACATAAATTTATATATGTATATTTATATCATATATATAAGTATAAATAAAAAATATATTATGTATATTTTTATAAATAAAAATATTATTAATAATAGATACATTTGAAATAAATAAAAGAAAATATATATATATATATTATATGTATAAATAAATATATATATACATAAATTTATATATATTATATAGATAAGTATAAATAAAAATATATTATATATCTTATCATAAATATTAAATATTATTCAATTTGAATTAAATAAAACTATTTATATATATGTATATATATATTATATGTATGTACTTATACATAAATAAATAAATATATATATTATATAAGTATAAATAAAATATATTATATATCTTTTTATAAATATTAAATATTATTTAATTTGGAATGAACAAAAAAAATAATTAGAAAAATGCTAGAAATAATAATTAAAATAAAAACAAAAGTAATGTAAATTTTAATTTTATTTATGGACAATTCTATATTTTTTAATACTCAATGGACATCAAACAAGAAGAAAGGGCAATAAGTATGATTTTCAAAAATATAAGAAACTTTTCTATATATTTTTTATATAATGCCCATTTTGCATATCACGGGGGTAAATTGCAATTAACCCCTTTAATCTAAATAATAAAATGGGTTAAATTCATTTTACCCTTTATGCTTTCAAAACCTTCAAATACTCCCTTCAAAGTCATATACCATTAGTGAAACAGCTGACTATATCAAAACTTTACAGTAAATTATTGATTTAACCTCATAAAATAACTAAATATCATAAAAACATAGGATACATGACAAATTTTTTCTATGTAAACAAATCTATACTTGGCATCTATACTACCAAAACCTTTAAATACCCCACTCAAACTATTTGTTGTTAAAAAAGTAACAATTGTTTGTCTGATGTAGCACTAAAACGATCTTCCTTTTGTACATATGATCATTGAATTTTTTTATGTCCAACCTGAAGCATCATCCAACTTCTAATCCAAAAAAAAAAAAAAAGAATTAAATCATTTTATTTTTAAAAAAAAAATATTAAACAACTCCATTCTAATACATGACATATGGAACCAATAAAACAAAAGTTGCTTTTGTGGAAAAACAGCCATGTATCCTAAGTTTTTGTGCTATTTAGTTATTTTATGAGGTTAAATTAGTAATTTATTGTAGAGTTTTGATACTATTAACTATTTTACTAATAACAGATGATTTTGAGGGGGTATTTGAAGGTTTTGAAAGTATATGAGGATATTTGATACACACTCTATAGTGTGGGGGGGTAAAATGAATTTAATCCTAATAAAATTTGTGAAATTTGCATGTGCTAAAACTTTTAGGGCCCGTTTGTTTTCATTTTCAAACTCTAGTTTTACATTTTTTATTATTTAAAAATAGAAATACATCATTTTTTATAAATTTTTACCCAACATATTTTTATTTTTATTTTTATTTTTAAAATACATTATCTAATAACCTATATATCTTATTTCAATAATATATAATTCTCTCTCTCATTACAATAAACTAAACTCAATATAATCATTACTTTTTTAATAATTTATTTAAATATAAATTCATTTTTTATACATTTTCACTACCTACCTTTTTAAATTTAAAAAATGATGAAAGTAAAAAATAAAAATAAAAATAAAACCAAACGGCCCTCAACATTTATTATTAAACAAATACCTATTTTGAAACACCCAAGAAACCCACAGTGGCCGCCCCCCTGCTTCTCCCCCATCATTACATCTAACTACCAAAACTCCAAAATCACCCCTTTCAAAATCCCACCCACACCAAACCCCCATCATTCTGCCACCAACTTCCCCTTTCCACGCGCACAAACACGCTAACTGTGTGTCCAGCTCTACACACCCCGTATATACAGATATATATGTAATTCTCAATTGCTCTTCTTAGGCTAATTGACCACCCAAAAAAAAAAAAAAGAAAAAAAAAATTTAGCAGAGATGACTTCTTTCTCCTCTCTTCAGCCCGCTACCACTCAGACGCTGCCCACCACCTCCGCCACCCGCACTTCCCTCCTTCCACACCACCATTTCCAACAATTGTCCTTCTCTTCTTCCCCGTCTCAGCGCCTCCAGTCCCGCCGCTGCCACCGACTCCGCGTCCGCGCAGCCGACGCCTTGCAGCCCTACGACTATGAGGCCCACCTAGTCAACCGCTTCACTCAGTCCATCAAGCTCAAAATCGCCATTGTTGGGTTCGGAAACTTCGGTCAATTCCTCACCAAGGCGTTCATCCGCCAAGGTCACACGGTATATGCTCATTCGCGATCTAATTACCACTCAATCGCGCATTCTCTCGGCGCTGTCTTCTTCTCCGATCTCCACGACCTCTGCGAACAGCACCCTGATGTCATCCTTATATGCACATCCATTATTTCGACGGAATCCGTGCTCAAAGCTTTGCCTCTCCAGCGCCTCAGGCGGAATACGCTGTTTGTTGATGTTCTGTCTGTCAAAGAATTTCCAAAGAATATTTTTCTTCAAGTTCTTCCCAATCATTTTGATATTCTCTGCACTCACCCGATGTTTGGTCCCGAGAGTGGGAAACATAGCTGGCAGAATTTGCCGTTTGTGTTTGATAAGGTGAGGATTGGCGACGAGGAGTCGAGGGTCAACAGGGTTGAGACTTTCTTGGATATTTTCAAAAAAGAGGGGTGTACGATGGTGGAGATGACGTGCGCGGAGCACGATAAGTACGCCGCGGGATCGCAGTTTATTACGCACACGATGGGGAGGATTCTTGAGAAGTTGCAGTTGGAGAGTACTCCCATTAATACCAAGGGGTATGAAACTTTGTTGAATTTGGTGGAGAATACAGCTAGCGACAGTTTTGACCTGTATTACGGGCTTTTTATGTATAATAAGAATGCTATGGAGCAGCTGGAAAGGTTGGATTTAGCATTTGAGGCGTTGAAGAAGGAGTTATTTGGCCACTTGCATGAGGTGCTGAGGAAGCAGTTGTTTGGGAAGGCAGAGGAGGGAGGCCTTCGGAGGCCTATGTTGGCTAAGTTGCCCAAGAATGGGACTCCATTGTTGCCACCGAAATCAGAGACTGTGGGCAACAAGAACAATTAGGATGATATCTGTTGTATTAGGTATGCCCTTGTCTTTCAACCAGAATTTATTGCCCCAACAGGATTCCTTATTGGGCCTTATTGTGAGCGGATATGATGAAATTATTTGATGAGTTGATAATAAAGAATAAATTTCGTGTAGCTTTTATATCTTGATTAAGTATCAAAATTAAAGCATAGGAGAATGCTTGACTCCTTTTTAGTGCATTGAATTGTTGAAATGATGGAATTCAAAGTGTAGGGTGGCAGAACATATTTTTATGCTCTTCTTAATAAGCTTTGTGTTGCTGCAATGTTCCAGATAAGAGATGAGAATCTTTCAAATATAACCTCTCGTTGATGTGTAGAAGGAGCAACACTAATTTTTTGTAGTTATGTTCTCCATGCTATAATGAGGGAGACTAGAATTTTCAAGGGCTCTTTAATTCCACAATTATAATGCGGCTAAATTATAGGAGTTATGACAGGAATTGGTTTTGCTAGTGATTTGGAATTCTACTGCATTATGTATGCTTTTGAGGTAGTGAAGTAAAAGGAAATGGAGAATCTACAATTTTTGTGTTTGAATACATGGATAATAAAGGAAGGGTTGCTTTATTTGTGTATGTAGTTTTTCTTTGTTTACTGCATGGTTCCCTTCCCATTGACTACCACTGATTTATCCCTTCCTTCTACCATTGCCCTCAAACTAACTCATGATGAGAATAGAGTATGTCTTTTAACTTTGAAGTGCCTAGTTATAAAGCAGAGCTGCTTCCTTTGTCCTGCGTTTTAGTGAAGTTGCTAGCAGAAGATGGTAGCCATTCATGCTTACTGATTTAACAACCAAGAGACAGCAGTAGGTCATAGAAATCTCCAAGCTGTACGGAAAATATCAAAATCAATTCCTTACATGGCAACCGTACATCACATGGAAGGGCAGCCTCTGCAAATATCCTGTTTGAAATTAAATATCTTATCAATGCAACACGAAAAAGCACATGTTGAAACTTCCTTTGAGGGCTGCCAAGTTTACTTGATTTTATCTAGATCAAAAGTTAGAGAGTTGTAGGTGACACCTTTGGAGGTTTAGTTGTAAAGCTTGTGTTATGTGCTTGTCATCTTTCCCTTTTTGCTTTGAGATGCTTTTGATAAAGTTTCGGCAAATATGTAGGCAGTATTGACTTGGGTTCTCCACTCATTCAAGCTGTATGCAACAATAGAAAACTCTTATCGAATTTCAATATGAGTTTGTTATTGTGTACCTGATAAATCACCTCTCTTGTTTGATTGTCAAAATGCCATCTGTTAGCCCAGTTCTGAAGTTAAGATATTGCTACACCTCAACCAGATTTGACGCGAGCTTTACATACTACAACGAATGTTAAGAATGATTTTGAACATCAAGAACAGAAGTTTGACATAAAGGCATGACATTTTCTTTCTGAGGGCTGACCTACCTGTTATATTATGAGGGTTAGGGGGTCACTGGACATTCTCAGAAATGAGGAGCTGATTGAAAATTTTTATAAAGAAAGATGGGAACTCGGGTGGGCTCTATTAATTTCTTTTGCTTAGAAATGAGAAGCTGCTTGACCAGAAAGACCAGAACTTCATGGGGTTGAGGCTCTATCTATCAATATTAGGCATGAGTCCATTAGTTAGACTTGCATGTTAACGTTATTGTTACCCTGTTGTCCATATGAATTATTGGCAAATACCTAAGAGAAAGGGTGAATTCTCTTGAAGCCAAAAAAACATCTTCTCTATGATTGCTAGCAGTAGATGAATCACCCACTGCATCTTTCTAGCCTTGCAATAATCATAAATAGACCAAAATCATGATTTTTGGTAGCTGCACAATACTATTGTTGAAGAATTTGAGCATCCGTCAACAATCAATTTATCTTCACTGCAAAGAGTGCATTCCGTGTTAGAAAATAATTACCTCAAACAAAATAATGTAGAAAAAATTGGAAAATTAAACCTTGAAAAATATTCTATCTTTTTGATCAATTCTTGTGTTAATTGTATGTGATTAGGCATGAACATGTTTGTAAGAATCATATCTTTGCGGTGCATCACAGAGATTAAAATCAAATAACATCCAATTATTCATTTGTCTTATGATTGGTGCCTGACTCACTATGTTGCCATGGATTCTTTACCAATTATGAAAATGACATGAAGTTTACTAAGTGCATTGCTTTAAGTTAAAAGCTGAATGTAGTGATCCATAGGTTCAATATTTCCACTCATACTTACAGCTTTGGTTGACCAATTTTTTTTTTTCAATTTACTTGTTTCTGTATGGGAATGTTAGCATCCTGCTGACAACTAAATGGAACAAAGGGTGATGGAGACGTCCTGTGGTGTACGGTCCGAAGTGTAACTTACCTGTGAGAGACTCTTTCCTTGCAATCTTTGTTTTCCTTCTTCTTCCTCTTCTTCTTCTTCTTTCTTCCTTTTCCCCCCCTTTCTTGTCCCTCGCGATTCGTGTGTTGTTTCTAGCATGTCGTGGGCGCTAATTTGAAATAAGATATGGTATGGGTCCAGCTTCATCAGCATCATGGAATAGCCGATATAGTTTAATTCTTAAGTTGGAATATAATGTTTTGATCAAATTAATTCATTTTCTCATGTGGTACTCTTGATTTTATCATGTTGTAGTTTGAGCTGAATACTTTCTTCCCCCTTGGTCTTGAAAAGCTGGGAAAATATCACGTTCCTAGAGTTATTGTCAAATGATGAACTGGAAAAAGGATTCCAAATTTGGAGTATATACAGTTGATGAGGACATTACATGAATGATTTCAGGTAGTAATAAACCGACCACATTAATCTCAGAACTTGGTGAAACATATGATATGCACATGTATTCTAAACTTTTTGCAGGAGTTGCTAACTTTCAGTTATAAAATAAAAACCTATGTCTAAATAGTGACATTAACATCATTAATAATAAATACATTAATTTCGAGAGTCTCTCTTGTTTAAATGTAATGAGATAAATGCATTTCTTTAACAAGAGAGCCCACAAGGCTGAGTGGTTATTTTCCCCCATAACATAATTTCACATATAAAGTGTTAGGTTAGGAGTTTGAACTTAACGAACTTTGGCATATGTATGTATAAATAAGTGAAAAAAAAAAAAATGAAAATAGAAAACAAGAGAGCCAAAAAGAATTTAAATGATTGCACTTATTGGTTTACTCGTTAGGTTATGCCTGCTCCTCTGGCGGGTAAAAATGAAAGTACGGGTATCCTTTCACCAGTGCTTTTATAAATTCCCAACTACTAGGATTATAAATGGATATTTAAAAATTTGTTTATCGTTCGCATTCGTATCCGTTTATACAAAATTTATTTACATCCGTTTAAAATAGATATTATTCGTATTCGATTAGTAGACATCCGATTATAAATGGATACAGATATGATAAATGCGTATTTGATCCGTTTAATATTCAATTTGAATATATATTTATTAAATAATATATTATTTATATTTTTCAATAGAAATCTCGTAATCCATATATGTATATATATAAATTATAATTGAAGAATTGAGAAAAAAAAAAGAATAAATTTAAAAAATTATTATGATATAGAGAAAAAATTGAAAAATAAAGTTAATCAACATAATTATTGTTGGTTGACTTTATAATTAACATACTTAAATGTCATTATTATTATTAATAAGTATTAATAATCAATTATTAATTAGAAATTATGCTATTTGTTTGATTGCTTTCGTTTTAATGAATTGAAATATGTATTTGTTATAGGTTCATAGATTTATATATTTCGATATTTGTAAATGGATATCTAAATAATTATCATTGAATATGAATATAAAACAATAATTTGAATTCGGATAAGTTTAATAAAATATGAATGTATCTGAATAGTTGTAATCGAATACGAATATATCCGAATTCAGGCGATATTCGACGGATACGAATTTGGATATCATTTTTAAATATCCTTCAAATCCGTATTCGTATCCGAATATTCGAAAAGTTAAACGGATACGAATATGAAAATAGTATATCTGATCCGTTTAATATCAATTTACACCCCCAAAAGGCATTTTATTGAATTTGAATGTCCTGTTTACCCTCCGTTATCAACCCGCGTGTATTAATTACACCATTTAATTTCCAATAGCTTTGTAGTGAACAGCAACTCATCTTATTCCAAACAAGAAATTTTCACTGTGATCCACTTGTCAAACAATATAGATATGTGTATATCGATTTATCTATATTATTATATAGATCAATTTTGACCAAATTTTGTATTTTTAAAATTTTGAGTTTTTTTAATCAAATTAAAAAATTATCATTGATTGTTAATTTAATTTTTAATTTAAGTTTAATAAAAATAATTTATCTATTATAACTAAAACTTAATAATTTTGGATATGGGTGAATTATTATAAAGTACAAAAATCACTTTTCATTTTAAAAACCAGTCCCTACTTAATTTTTTAAAGAATGAACTTCCTACTTTTTGTAAAATTTTAGAAATCACTCCTTACTCATTTAATTTGGCAAAAATACCCTTAAGTATAATATTTTTAATTTTTTTTTTACTTCTTCTCTATCCAGACAACCAAACACCTTTTATCTCCATTTTCAAATACTAAACCCTACATTCATCTTTCATTGCTAAAAGTAGCAAAAAAAAAGTCGTAGAAGAAAACTGAGCTAGACGGCGCAAACAAGAAGCTCAACGGAGCAACCACCACCAGCACGACCATCACACTTCCTTCTTCTCAATTTATTTTCGTCATTTTTAGGTTATTTTCTCAGTTTATTTTCATTCTTCTCAGTTTATTACAAGGTCATTATCTCTATCTTCTAGTTTTCTGAAAATGTCAACCAGTAGTAAAGGAGGAGTGTTCGCTCAAGTCTTAAAGATCAGCTCCATATAATGTCAATTAAGGATTGTACGACTTTAATGCACCTGTATCTTAATCTTGCAAGAAAATAAAGTGAAATCAACCCTGAGCTCTTCACTTTGCAATACGTAGCTCCATATCAAATATTGTATGTGACTTTGAGCAGTAGCATGATGTCATGAATATGGTCTTACTACATTTGACATTGAAGATGAACATTATTGACATTCTGGCAAACCGGAAGGATGAACCCAACAATAGTGGAAGGAGGAGCAGTGATGTTTTAAGATAATACTTCTATAATACCTAAATTGTACCGTGTTTTGTAAAGTTTTGTACTTGAAGTGTTCTGCAATTATATTTCATTTACCTAAAACTTTTTTTATGGATTATAAATTTAAGTTGATTAAATTAAATCAATAAAAGTTTAGGTAGAAATGTGGGAATTGAAGGATTTAGTTGTAAATAAGAAAAGAACTTAATCGTTTAAAATTATAAAGTTTAGGGGATTAATTTGGGTAAGTTAAAAGTGGGAGGATTTCAAAATAATTAAATTTGGACCCAATTGCCCAAAAATAGGAATATGAGGGGTTAATGTGCAAGAATTACAAGTTGAAGGACTCAATTGAAGGCGGTTAAAAATTTCAGGGGCCTAATTGAGGGTAGTCAAAAGATTTGGGGCCAGTTTGTAAGGAGCTGAAAAATAATTCTATATATACACTTGAGGACAAAAATTGTTTAAATTCACAAAAATTACCCAACTCCTACCCCACTGGTGAATCGCATAAAAATGGCCACAAAACCTAAAACTAAAACCGTGGTTGGTTTCCTCTAGCTAAGAGGAGCACAACCATACCAAATTTATTCAAAAACAACCAACAAAATTGCTGAAAAATAGAACCGACGGCGAGCCTGCGGCGGCAGTGGTGGTTCCACCTCTTTCTGCGGCGGAAAGTGGTTGTGCTTTAGTAGGTTTTGATCGCAAGGAAGTGGGTAGGCTGATGGTAGTGTTAGTTTGGTGTTTTGGTGGCTGGAAACGAAGAATTGAAGGTGGTGGAGGATGGGCGGGTTAGGGTTCACCGTGGCTTTGAGCGGCCAATTGGTCGACTTACCGAGGTTGGAATCAAAAATTATTTTGGGCGTTTTGATGCTCACCGAGATGCACCTAGCGGTAGTGTTGGTTCCCATCTCCGACGGCGGCATGTGGTTACCAACGGTGGCATGTGATGGCGGTTTCAGGGTAGTTTGCTTCAAATCTAATCCCGGACTTGTCTAAGCTATTCTTGGTTTAAGATAGGATCCCGATTCGGCCCAATTTGGGTAATTTTTAATAATCAAAATTTAATTCGATTAAATTATTGGATGTAATTAGATTTTCGAATTGAGTTTAATTATGTCTTGTACTAAGACTGTCAAGCTATAATTTAGCCCATGTTATAGATTAATTTTATAGTTATTATGATATTGAACCCAGTCGGCCCGAAGAAGTACTGTTAAGACTTTTAGGTGGAATTTTGATTATTCATTTACCGATTCATCAAATCAGGAACAATGATGGATGGCTATAAATGTTTTAGTGTTCTGTGGAACTTGAGGCAATTATGACTGAATAATTGAAGTAACTGAGGACTGGGTAAGGGCGTTCAAGTACATTAAGAATTATGATTCAGAAATCATAATCACTATTGGGTTTAGGTTATTTACTCTAAATATTAAATCAATTAGGGAACAAGGTCATGGACTGTTTAAACATCTAAGAATTAGCATGATAATGTCAGAATATCTTTAAGCTTGATAAAGACATTAGTTATATTTACAGTTAAGATTCAGAGGATTGATGAAATGATAACCCGAGTTATTTTATGACAGTTCTCGGATTAACTAGGAAGCCAGGACCTGAGTGGCCACACAACTAGGAATTCCTTTGCTTTTGTTAGGTGAGTTTATACTCATTAGTATGAGATTCTTTGTTGGAAAAAGAACATATATATTTGATACTATATCCTAGTTGTTTACTTTCTCTCAATTTATGTGTTGAAAATAGTACTCCACATCGCCCTCTATGCTAAGCACTTTTATTAATTTTGATTGATATCACTTTATCTTAAATTGGCGATTGTGTTGGGTAAGCTAAAAAGTGATTTCAAAATGTATGTTTTATCGCCATGTCTTATTTGAGAACCAGCCTGATGCTGAATTAGTTGCCTGTCAACATGGCTGTTTGATATGTCACATGAAATGCTGTTGGACTCATTCTGTGATATGTGACTATGATTAATACCTTTGGGGGTGGGCCCTGGAATTGCCTGTGGGTGGACCGGGTGGAACAGACCGACGACTACCAATCCTCAACCAATACCCTGTTAAACACATCTGACTCCGTACTTGGCTAGAGGTAGCTGGCCACAGAGAGATGAGGTATATAGCTAGCCATGTCTTTTATTGTTAATTATCCGAGGTGATTACTCGGGATGGAAGGATAAGGATTTCTATATTTCTAAAAATGGAGAGATAAGGTAGGAGAACCACCAACAACTTTTATTTGCAAATAGTTGCTAACTTGTAAATGATTAAATTATCAATTTGATATTGACGCCTTAAAGCCTCTGTGAGAGATAATGAATTTTGTGAAGTCTCATTACTGGTATGGGACGGTGGTGAGATGGATCACCTTAAATTTTGTCTAAAACCTTATCTCACAACTTCTGAAAATTATTTACGCTTCTACTCGTCTTTTATGTAATAATTGTGAAATTATCATTCTGTTGTTATTGTTAAACTATCTCACTAAGTCATTCGAACTTACATTATTTTATTGTTTCTCCCTTTCTTTACCCCAGATAAGATCAAGTGACGAAGATAGACTAACCCAGGCGACACATGAGGCAATGTGGGTGATAGAAGTGCATATTTCGATTCAAACTAGAACTTTCGATGGAGGTCGTTGTAGAAATTAATTACTTTGGAATTTTTGAGAAATGTATTTTTTGTTGGAAGAAAGACGTGTGGTACTATTTGAGTAGCACTTCGGCCGGAAGCATGCTCCTCCCGATCGGGGCGTTATATGAAGCGTTCTACATTTATACAGCATTTTACCTAAAATTGTACTGCATTGTTAAAGTTTTATACTTTAAGTGTTCTACTAATTGATTATCCAAAATTGTACTGCATTGCTACTGTTTTATACTTGAAGTATTTTGTAATTATACTTCATTTATCTAAAACTGTATCCAATGATGAATTATTGTTCTTCGACTATTCTACATTTATACTTCAGTTTACATAAAATTGTACTGTATTGGTAAATTCCAAGGGAGTATTAGAGGAAGAAAGAAATGAATTGACTTTAATTAGCAACTCAATTGATGCATGGAGGCATTGCATATATGGAGAGGGTCAAACACTTAAGGATGTTGAGGAGTTCAGAATTATGCAGTGGCTACTATGTGGTTATTTCAATATAAAAAAAAAATGAAAGCAAAAAAATCATAGCCATTTGTACCAATGAAAATTGCAAATGGAGAATCAATGTATCAATGTATGTGGCTGATAAATTATTTGACATTCGAAAATACAATCTAGAGCATACATGCAGTGAGGCTAATCTTCAGACAAGGGGACATCTTAAAGCTGATTCCACTTGGGTTGTTACCACGGTGAAGGATAAATTGAGATCGGAGCCATGTTATTGGCTCGCTATCATGTTGAAGGATATTCACAGAGAATATGGTTTGGAACTCAAACACCATAAAGCATGGATGGGTCAAAAATTAGCTATGCACGACATCTATGGAGCTCAGAAGGGATCTTATGATAAATTAAGATGCACATGTGATATTGTGAATAGGACAAACCCTGGAAGTATTGCAAAATGTGAGATTGACCCAATTAGTCAAAAATTTCGTCGGCTATTTATAAGTTTTAGTGCCTATCTTATTGGTTTTCTTAGGAGATACATGTCGTTGATATTCTTATATGACACCCACATTAAAAATAAATATAAGGGAAGCTTACTCAGTGCTGTTAGTAAGGACGCTAATGTTGACTTGTTCACACTAGCACATGCAACTGTTAACTCTAAAAATGATATTAATTAGGTGTGGTTATGCTTTAAGCTAAGAAGTGTCTTAGATTCTCAATAACTGCCTAGTGTATCAAGGTTTACTTTCTTCTCCGATCGACATCCTGGTCTTCTTAAGTCCATCCCCATTATAATTTTTGGTAGCCACCATGCATATTGTTTGAGATACTTAGTGAATAACTTCAAGAAACAAGTAACTTTGTCTTTACTTGTGAAATAATTATATGAAATAAAACTCTAATTCATAACGTATAGTATATTAACAGTTTTACTATTTTCAATTCAGGTATTAAGGAAGTATCCCCTACGTAACAAGAAGCATTAAGCTTCTGTTTTTATGAAAGTTGTATATGCACCTATAAGACAGGAGTATACCTGACATATAGACAACATCTTAAAGTCAACGCCGCTTGCTAGAGACTCTATTATGCAATCTGAGCCACAATATTGAGCAAATTTCTTATTCAATAGAGATCGATTGGGGGGGGGTTATAAACAATAATCAAGTAGAATGTTGGAATAATTGGGTGAAATCGGCTTGATTTATGCCAGTTGCAACCATGGTTGATCACACAGCATGCAAATAACAGTTATGATGCATGATCGATGAGAAGCATCTCACAAGATGATTGGTCAATTATGTCCCAAGCAAGAGAAGAAGTTAGCAATCAATTATATGAATTCTCGTACTTTAAAAGTTGTCATATCTAGCTTTGGAGCTTCGAGGTGATTGAACATGACAAATCATATGCTATAGATTTGCAGAGTAAGATCTTTTTCTGCAGAGTGTGATAGATTGATAAAATACCATGCAATAATGCTTGTGCTTGTATCGAGTTAAAGTCACTTTCACCATACGACTTTATCGATCAATACTACCGAGTTGAGATATGTCAACAAGCATACCAAACAATGATAAATCCTATTTCTACTTTTGATATGCATATGTTCCCTCTAGATGATGGCGGTGTCATTAATGCACTTGATTACCAATCTCACCCAGGACATAGAAAGACGCAGAGGATTCCATCACAAATTGAAAAACATGTTATTCAGCATAAACGATGTGGTAGGGCAGAGCATAATTGTCGAACTTGCAAAGAATCAGTAAACTAGCTAAATTAGCTTAACTTTGTTGATGTACTACTTAATTTACATTTTCTTTCTATCATTATTTTTATATTAAGTTTTATCATTATTTACTGATGCACGTTTATTTTGTTTTTGCTTTTTTCTTAATCCACGAAAAGAGTGTTTGCCGGAGATGTTGATGTGAAGAAGGAGAAGAATTTTGAAGAATGTTTTATTGTATCATTTGTAATAAAATTGTAATGTATCATGGACAACTACTTTTCACGATATATTTTCAAACATATTACGTGAACATATTTTGTTTTTGATATTCTCTTTGCAAGTACCGATATATGTTTTATACTTAATTTCGGGACATATGTACTTTATTATGCAAATATATACTAGATTTTCACTAAAAATGTACTAGCAATTGCATGTATGGATTTCCCGAGATATCAGTGATTTAGTACTTCACAAGGGAGATTTATACTTGATTTCAAAATATATGTATTTCATTATAGCAAATATGTACTTGATTTCCATTGAAAATGTACTAGCAGTTGCCTGAACAAATTGTGTGAGATATCTGTATTTAGTACTTTACTAAGAGAAACTTATACTTGATTTCGGGATGTATGCACTTTCTTATATCAAATATGTACTTGATTTCTATTGAAAATGTACTAGCACTTGTCAGTACAGATTTATCGAGATATCTGTGCTTTAGTACTTCACTAAAGGAGATTTATATTTGATTTTGGGACGTATGTACTTCACTATGGCAAATATATACTTGATTTTCAGTGAAAATATACTAGCAATTGCCTGTACAGATTTCCCATGATATCAGTGCTTTAGTATTTCACTAAGGGAGATTTATACTTGATTCGGGACATTGTACTTCATCATGGCAAATATGTACTTGATTTCCACTGAAAATGTACTAGCAACTGCCTGAACAGATTATGTAGGATATCTATATTTAGTACTTCACTAAGGGAGATTTATACTTGATTTAAGGACGTATGTACTTCATTATGAAAAATATGTACTTGATTTCCACTTACCTGAACAGATTGTGTGAGATATCTATATTTAGTACTTCACTAAAGGAGATTTAACTTGATTTCGAGACATATGAACTTCATTATGGCAAATGTGTACTTGATTTTCACTTAAAATGTACTAGCATTTGCTTGAACAGATTGTGTGAGATATCAATATTTAGTACTTCACTAAGGGAGATTTCTATGTGATTTTGGTATGTATGTACTCCATTATGGCGAATATGCACTTGATTTTCACTGAAAATGTATTAGCAATTGCTCGTACAGATTTTTTGAGATATTAGTGCTTTAGTACTTCACTAAGGGAGATTTATACTTGATTTTGGGACGTATGTACTTCATTATGGCAAATATGTACTTGATTTTCACTGAAAATGTACTAGCAGTTGACTGTATAGATTTTTCGAGCTATCAGTGCTTTAGTACTTCACTAAGGGAGATTTATACTTGATTTTGGGACATATGTACTTGATTATGGCAAATATGTACTTGATTTTCACTGAAAATGTACTAACAGTTGCCTGTACAGATTTTTTGAGATATCAGTGGAGATTTATACATGATTTTGGAACGTATATACTTCATTATGGCAAATATGTACTTGGTTTCCATTGAAAATGTACTAGCAGTTGCTTGCACAAAGTGTACTTCAATATGACCTCATATCTACTTTGTTTGTTCTATCTATGTACTTTATTTATATTGACAATATACTACCAGTGCATGAGCAGATGCATGAGATATCAGTGCTTTAGTACTTTCACTAAGGGAGATTTAAAATTGATTTCAAGACATATGTACCTCATTTTGACAATTATATATTTGATTACCACATAGCATGTACTAGCAGTTGCTTATACAGATTTTTCTAGATATCAGTGCTTTAATACCTCACTAAAGGAGATTTATACCTGATTGTGGGACATATGTACTTCATTATTTTAATTATGTACTTAATTTCTTAATTTTTGTACTTATATTGATGAACTTGAGTTTCATTCCATGTTTTACCTTTTATTTCTTGATAATAAATAACCAAAACTCTAAAAATGTGTGTAATATTAGAATGGTATGAATACAAACATGTTAAAGCATTTAAGAGGTAACTACTAGCATTCAAGGAATTAAGTTATCATTTGTAGTAGTGTAAAGTATACTATAATTCAAAGTTGTAAACACATGAGCATTTGACAATCATATCCATAATTCCACTTGCATAAATATGCATTTCAATTGGTCTAATAGTCTCTAAAATATTGTACTTGAACCTCACTACAATTATTATAGATTAATTATTCAATTGCACGAAGTGTACTTCAACATAAACCTATAAATACTTTGTTTGTTCGATATTTGTTCTTAATTTTTCGTATATTGTACTAAAACTCACTGCTACTTTAGTGGAACTAATTGATCATTTGCACAGAGTATACTTCAAAATAAGAACATATGTACTTTGTTTGTTTGATATTTGTACTTGATTTCCTGCAAATTGTACTAAACATCACTGCAGCTTTAATGAAACTATTTGATCATTTGCACAAAGTATACTTCAAAATAACAATACATGTACTTTGTTTGTTCGATAATTGTACTAGATTTTCCGCACATTGTACTGAACATCACTGCACCTTTAATGGAACTATTTGATCATTTGCACAGAGTATACTTAAAATAACAACATATGTATTTTCTTTGTTCGATATTTGTACTCGATTTCTTGCACATTGTACAGAACATCACTGCAGTTTTAATGGAACTATTTGACACTTGCACAAAGTATACTTCAAAATAACAATATATGTACTTTGTTTGTTCGATATTTGTACTCGATTTCCCGCACATTGTATTGAACATCACTTCAGCTTTAATGGAACTATTTGATCATTTGCACAGAGTATTCTTCAAAAATAACAACATATGTATTATGTTTGTTTGATATTTTTACTCGATTTCCCACATATTGTACAGAACATCAATGCAGCTTTAATGGAACTATTTGATCATTTGCACAAAGTATACTTCAAAATAACAACATATGTATTTTGTTTGTTTGATTTTGTACTCAATTTCCCATGCATGCACTGAACCTCACTGCAGCTTTAATGGAACTAATTGATCATTTGCACAAATTGTACTTCAAAATAACAAATATATGTACCTTGTTTGTTCGATATTTAGACTTGATTTCCATATATTGTACTGAACCTCACTGCAGCTTTAATGAAACTAATTGACCATTTGCTCACAGAATACTTCCAAATAACAACATATGTACTTTGTATGTTCGATTTATGTACTTGTTTTCTAGTATATTGTACTTTAACTTGCTAGAACTTTAATACTTCAAATTAACCTCCAATTTCAATAAAATTTAAACCCAAGCATTTTCATAACTTAAAAAGGTGTATGACATATGTGCACGAATCGTGTCCATGGAGCATACTTCAGCATACGTTTGGAAGTCTGTGGTGTGTCTTTAGTAAAACATTATGCCCACAGGTAAATAAAGATACCACAATCTATCGACCTCCCTTGCTGTCTGCTCTTTCGTACTTCCATGCTTTCACTGTCATGACACCCAATGAAAGCTTTAAGTACCAAGAATAGAATGCAACTTACAAAAATATACATTAGTTGTTGATTCCCTACTTTATGAAGAAATTTTTGGGAAAAGAAGCAAACTTACAATGGCATTAGCCACCGATCTGTATCGTGGGGCCGTTATTGAATTCATAGCATGAACGTACGAGTTGAAGTGTCAAGGACAATGAAGAACTAATGATAGTCCCAATTAACTGGTATCATTATGTAACAACACCTGTTGAGAACATCCAAGGTGAACTTTTCTAACTCTTTACGAGTGAAAGAGTTGAGTTTAGTTGTGAACTCGGGGAATTCTTCATCTCTTGCATCTCCCATGTTGTGTCCTCTAGGTTGGGATAATATATCACCTTATGAAGTATAAAATAGATGGTTAGTCTCACTTATAATGTGCACTAAATTTAGTTAGGAGACCGCCACATACCTAGGCTATCGTGGACATAAACCAAATGTCATGGTGACACTCTTTCCTGAAGGATGGGCTATATAACATCGATATATAGCACTCCAACGTGTCACCATAACGGCACTCCCTAAATAATAGCTCGCAAAGGTATCTTCCTCTAGGTTTTAATTGTTAGTTCAGACACCAATTGATTGAAAAAAAAATCATAAAAAATGTTTGTTACCTCAAATTATCTCTATGGAGAAAGTTGTCGATGACTTCTCGCTCTTCTTTTGGAATATCATCTCGACCTTTATAACTAGTCATTCCTTGACGATGATCAAGTTTTAGAGTATTTGGGGTGCTTAGTTCATCTCTTATATGGATTGGGTTGATGTCTTTCATCTTCTGGAGTACAAAATATCAACCAATTAAGTACTAAATATCAGCATATTAAGTACAAAGTATCAGCTAGTAAAGTACAAAACATCAGCACATTAAGTATAAAGTATTAGCCATTGAAGTACAAAATATCAGCACAATAAGTACAAAATATCAAAAAATATAAAACATCAGCACATTAAGTATAAAATATCAAACATTAAAGTAAAACTATCAGCACATTAAGTACAAATATCAACTAATGAAGTATGAAACATTAGCACATTTAAGTACAAAATATCAACCATTGAAGTATAAAATATTAGCACATTAAGTATAAAACATCAACCATTAAAATATAAAACATCGGCACATTAAATATAAAATATCAACCATTGAAGTACAACATATTAGCACATTAAATACAATTATCAACTAATGAAGTATGAAATATCAGCACATTTAAGTACAAATATCAACATAAGGTATAAAACATCAACACATTAAGTACAAAATATCAATCAGTGAAGTATAAAATATCAGCACATTAAGTACAAATATCAACCAATGAAATACAAATAAATTAAGTACAAATACCAACAAACTGAGTATAAATATCAGCACATAAAATACAAATAGATTTAGATCAAGTAGCAGTACACATAACAATATATTAGACACAAACATCAATAGTAAAATATCAATAGATTAAGTAGTTTTCAACACCTTCTTCATTTCTATCTTTGCCCTTTTCTCCACCAACACAACCTTTTCTTGCAATTTGTTTTATGCTTTTGGGTGGTGTGGTGCTCGGGGGGGCGGGGGTTGACAAATTCTACTACTTTTCTTTTTGGCTTCCTGTCATCTCGATTCAACACATCTTTAACAATTTATGAGATGACATTTGCCACTTCAATTTCAGCATTACCAAATTCGGTGTTTGGTGCATGAAATTCTATCCTCGAAGAGAGATCATGAGAGTTTCGGGATTATGATAGTGTTTTGTTCGACTTTCTTCATCTAAACTATTTTGCTCTTCATTACCACCACCATCATTAATCCCTAAATCAGCTTTTTCTATGTTTTTTTCCCTGGATCATCTCCTTCACCAGCTTGCTCTTCATTTTCTCTATCCTCTTCAGGTTTCTTTCCTAAACCATCCCTCTTCACCAGCTTGCTCTTTTTTTTTCTTTATCATATTTAGGTTTCTCTTCTTTTTCTTTCTCTGTATTATCCACAAAATCATGCTCCCCCTTATATAGATGCTCATAAGCTCAATAATTATGGTTCCCTTTATCAGTCTTATCCTCAGCAACCATCTTCTCATGAGCCTGCTCTTCGATTACCATTGCCTCTAATTTAACAATTTTTTTTTCTTCAATGATTTAATTTCTTCATCTTTCACTCTAATAATTTCTTCAAATGCTGAATGATCACTTGATGGCACTTCATTGACAACAGCAACAACAGTAGTAGCGGTAGTGGCAGCCTATACCTTTTTAATCAAAGTTGTCAATTCTAACTCATCTGGAGCAGGGTTGGGGGCTACAACCTATTACAAGAAGAAGTGTTAATATTGATTTTTAATTTGAGAGCAAATTCAAATTATTATCAAAGAAAATAATAATGAATTGTTACCATATCTCTTGTAATTTGTTTCAATTTCTTCTCGCCCTCTTTCACACTATTTGGTAGCATGCTATCATTCCATCGGTAAAAGCGTTGAAAATCAAACAAATATTTTGGTAAACCCAATGATGGGATGTGCTTGTAAACCTATGCCTGTCATTCATAGACATTTATACTCACTTAAATATAAATATAATCAACGTTATTAGTAAAATGAAAATCACTTACTAGCAAACCGATTGTGCATCCATCAAGGTACTTCTTTTTGCCCCTTTCTCTTCCTATTCCTACATGGTTCCTCACGTCTTGGACAAAAAGGTTGTATGCAGCTATGGTCCATGCAAACAAACCAACTCTTGACAAATTGTCTAAGTATGGTAGGAGAAATTATAGAGTCCAATAATTTGAAATTGAAAATAAAAAATAATTAAAAACTAAAACTATATACAACCTACAAAAATCATTTAAGTCTTCCTCGCTATCCTTATACACATACTCCTCAAACTTTTTTGTTATTTCAACTCGTGTTATATTCTTTAACTTTTCAGAGAAAAGATGCTCGATAGTTGAAGATGTCATCATCAAACTTGTATCAACTAATTGCCCCAAATGTGGCAACTCCAAAACCATTAAGAACTCAGCTGCAAAAAATGGAACTTCAACCCCTTCTGCATAGACAAATGACATATTTTTGGCCTGAAACCTCATAACTATAGCTTCAAGCCGAATGAAGTTAGAATTTAACTTACGCATATCTATGTAGATATAAAATGGAGTCTTCTTCAATGCATCAAAATGTTTTGGCTCCATCCTGGATTTCACATTCTACAATGTAGTGTGAAAATATCGGGGGAAGCTACGAGAGTAAACCTCATTTTGTCTTGCTATTTCTGCAATTAAATATAGAAAAATTAGTATATACTACCACTTATAGTAATGTATACTGAAAAGGTTGATGTTTTGTACTTCAACTGCTTGTACAATGTACTTTACATACATAATCCTATTTTCGCAAGAAACCAGCATGTTATTGAATAAAAAGTACAAAAATTTCATCACATCTTCAATCAAACAATGCCACTTTTAGACTAAATTAGAAACAAATCAAATTAGGGTTTTGTTTTGTGTGAGTATAAGAAGCATACATCGAGAAAAATAAAACACAAACCCATGCATTTTGAGCACAAAATAAGGTTTATTTAGATAATTTCACCTTATAATTTCAAGTATAAGAAGTATAAATCCAAAAAAATGAAGTACAACTTCAAGTTTTTCAAGTACAAATTAGAGATTTTTACATATTACAATAAAAATCATATATTTAACAAATGTGTTTAGTTTTTTACAACTGAAAAAAGAGTTCAAACAAAGAAAGATGAGAAAACCTACCTGCAAAACTTGTAAACTTAAAAATTCACGGATGATGAAAGAAAGCAAAATCCGTGAAGTGAGAAGCCGAGAACATACCTCTGTTCTCTTTTTCTCTTCTTTGCACTTTGTTTGCGCTCTTGGTCGTCTTGTCTTCGTAGAGTTTCGGCAGAGAAGTTGGTTTTCTTGTTTTTTCTTGTCGTTTTCTTTTTGTTTTTTCTCTGTAATAGCTGTTTGTCTTTGTGCGCTTTTGTTTGGCAAAGGAAAAGTTTGTTTTCCAAAAAGAAAAAAGTGTTCTTGAAAGAAAAGTTGTCATTTGTTTTGGGTAGGTTTTTTTGTTGTTTGGCCAAGTACAAGGACATTTAAGTCTTTCTAAAAGAAATGGGGAGTGATTCCTAAAATTTGTGAAAAACTAGGGAGTGTAATATTTTTAAAAAAACAAGTAGGGAGTAAAGTGAAAATTGAAAGTAGGAATAGGTATTTTATCCTATATAATTAACACTTTATATATTCACAATAGATTTTTATTTCATCATAAAAGTCCAAAATATCTACAATTATAGATTTAATACCCAAAATGTTTGGTTATTGAATTTGTATTTTTCTATTATTTACTGCAATTCTTTCAATTTCTCTAGATCAAAAATAATTCTTTGTCCTTATACTTTAAGAATGTGCTTAGAACAGTGCGACCTTTTGAGGTCAATGTAGTTGAAATCAATCCAATTTTCCTATCAAATGAATAAAGAAAACATTATATATTTCTATATAAAATTTACTTAATTAGATTTAATAAAAAAAATATAATATTTCAATTAACTGAATGTTTACTTATATATGTGATATCTTTGTAAAAATTGTTTCATTCTCTATCAACAGATATATATATATATATAGTTTTTTTTCTAAAAATTCACGCATATATAATTATAAACATAAAATTCGTCACTAAATGATATACTCTTTTATGTAATATATGTATATTCTATATTTTAATAATCTATACTATGGTTATAATGATTAAAAATAATTTTTCGTGTCTTCGCATGTTGAAAAATGATACATAAAGTAGATATATTGAGTCTTTCTAATAATCATATGATAACAAGGTTAAATTTTTCACTAGAAAAGGTTAGACATTTTTATTTTTTATTTAATTACATATTATTATTCCAACAACAATTTAAAAATTCATCTAAAGAAACTAGTTGATAATTTAAATTATGCCAAAACAGACAAACTAATTTTTTATATCTTATAATCTTTTTGTATTTCAAAGATATATTCAATTTATTTTCAATTGAAATATGCATTTTAGATTATATTTATATCTTAATTCACTACAAAAAAAAGGGTATTAGTGACCGAAAAATCGGTCACTAAATATGCAAAAATTAGTCACTAACAGGTTTAGTGACCGATCCGATTGGTTACTAAAATCCTCGTCACTAATTTATCTCGGTCACTAATTATTTTTAAAAAAAAATTGTGTATGTTACTAGGCAGTCATTGATCAGTGACCGATCAGTGACCGCATATTTTGGTCACTAATTTTAATGAGTTAAAAATATTTTTCTTCAACTTTGCTTCCTCTTGGATTCGAGCTCAAGACCTTTGCTATGCTCAAATGAGTAACTGACCACTATACCACACACATTTTAATACATTTGTCTCAACAATATAATATATATAATATTTACAAATTAAAAAGTAATTATAATATTCTTATGTATAAGTTACTATTATTTTTCATTTTAAAATTTAACAAAAATAGCAATTATTCATTTAATATTTGTGTAATATTTATTCAATATAATAACGCACTGTATTTTTTATTTATAACTATTACTTTTAAATTTTAGGTATATTTTATCATAATATATTATAAACATTTTAAAAATAGTATATACATACTAATATGCATAGTGATAAATAGTTTTTTTTATATATAATAAATACTAATATTTATTACTGTTTATAGTTGTAAATAGTTGACACATATATATGGTAATATGTATATATACTTATACATACAGATTAATATATAATATTATTAATTATATTATAAATATTTATTTATAACTAATACTTTTAAATTTTAGGTATATTTTATCATAATATATTATAAACATATTAAAAATAGTATACATACTAATATGTATAGTGATAAATAGTTTTTTTCTTTTTTTATATAATAAATACTAATATTTATTACTATTTATAGTAATACATAGTTTACACATATATGATAATACATATATATGGTTATACATACGAATTAATATATAATATTATTAATTATATTCTAAGTATTTATTTACTCATAATACATGTATATATATATATTATTGATGTGTATATATTAATTAATTCTCATTTTTTTTCTTTGTATAAGAATATCATTCTTGTTTATTTCTTTGTGTATCTATATATATTAATAAATTAATGTTCAATTATATAGATATTATATAGAAATATTTAGTGGTTATATATTTGTATATGCACGTATATTTTTATATTTTTTATATATACATATATTATTATCAAATATATATATATGTTAATAGCAAACACAATATTTTATTACTTATATAAGTGTTATATAAATTTTATGCTTTCATATTACAAGAATATGCAAAAAATAAAATTTTATATTTGTGGCTGTTTATTAATTAAAAAACGTGGTCATTAATTAGTGACCGCTTTATACGGTCATTAATATTAGTGACCGAACTCTTAATTCGGTCACTAATTAGTGACCGAATTAGTGACTGCTTTGTGCGGTCACTAATATTAGTGACTGAAAAAAGAGTTCGGTCACTAATTAGTAATTCGGTCACTGATCGGTCACCAATCGATCACTAATTTTTTTAAAATATTATATTTAAATTGATCACTAATCGGTCACTAAAGCTCATTTTTTTGGTAGTGTATTAAATAATTTTTTTTCTCAACAACCTAAGTTTTTATATATAATTTTTTAAATAATTTATACTCAATATATTTTACAAGAAAAAAGAATGACATGGAAACCATGGTTATTTTTTTTTCTACATATTATAATTCTGATGATGTTTAAGTATGTTGATTCTCAGATTAATACAAGGATGTCACGGTAATTGACCTATATATTGAATGTATGGCTTAGGGTATTGCTAGGGTACAGGTCGTATTCTGCAATCAAAAAGAACATAGGCTTGCGAAAGTGGCCCTCGACTATAACCCTTCGATGTTTAAGTCAGAAAAATTTCGACCAGAGGGTAAAGTATTAGAGTGAGGGCTAATATGTCTGTGAAAGCATATTTCAAATTCAGCCAAATGGAGGTATTTATAATCCTCATTGGTTTTGTAGAGAGAAAGGTCCAAAAGATGATCCTCTCCCTTATAGCTTAATGAGGCCATATCCTTGGATATAGGGGTCTTTAAGTTCTTTTTAGAGTTGGTTAATCACCACGCTCTTGGTCGGATCTTCCCTAATGAATGCGGAGGTGACCGACTGATGAAGCATTTAATGTGTACAAGATGTTGGTTCGACTGTATTTATTGCGAGGGTGGTTGATGACTTGTGAACAGGTAATGCATTTAATGCAGCCGCGTCTGGAGGCATGTCACAGCCGACCCCAACATGGTCAAGAGGGTTGAACGTGCCCGCTTGCAAGAGGCTCCTTCATATCGAGCCCTCCTGTCTTCTGGTTAATTGAATTTGTACATTCATCAATTTGTGCAATCGAGACCCAAATGAGTTTGATTAGGGTTGAAAGTGATCAAATTATCGAACTAGGTTAGATTCATCCATATCAAATTCACATAAAAAAACTTCAGAAATTACCCGTTCCCTATAAGAAGGATAATTACACATTTTTGTGGAATATCAAATTATTATTTTTCTGGTGAAAGAGTTTAAAATTTGCTATATACATATACGTCTTAAATTTATTTAAAGCTTTTTAAATTTAATTGTTTTTAAGCAAATCTCTTTTAAACATGCAAATTAATTGTTGATAAAATCATTTATCCAAAATATAATTAATATTTTAATTTTAATTTAAAATATGGACAAATATGAGAGATTACTTCCCCTAATATAAACTCTCAATTTATTTTATATTATCAAAAATTTCAACTAATTTTTTTTCAGTTTTTCAACAGTTAACACAATAATATATGAAGTAAATCTCTTCTAGAATACATAAATATATTATCGGTGCAGTTGAAGTTTTGAAAAACTTGATAAATAAACACTTAAAATAGCCAATAACGTTGATTTTTACATCTCTGAGCATATTTATTTGCACGCTGTTCAACATTCATGTCTTATACATTTATTTACACAATGTTGTTTACTAAGAATTTGCGAATGGGTATTTCATATATATATATATATATATATATATATATTTATACACATAATATTTAGTTGGAATAGTGTTGGATCAATAAAATTCTATTGAAACTAATAATCATAGTAAATTATTCACGTTAAATAAAAGACTGAAAATTAATTATGGTTGCTCGATGGACCTTGCCTTTGAGGGACCATGTGAAGAGAATAAAATTGGGGTTTGGTTGCTTGACAGACCCTTGACTGAGAGTGAAGAGATGCAGTAGAAGTAGTGTTGCTTGAATTACCTGTGACAACTAGTTCTGGTCTAGAAGGAGAGTCCAGAGTTTGCTATAAAGAATGGCAGCGGCAAAAGTTCCTCTAACTTGATCACAAAGCAATTGATTCCACAACCTCTGGAATTTGTTACATCCCATTTGGAATCTTGTAATTTTTGCTCTCTGCTACAAGCTAGTTTATCACCCTTTAGGTTGTATATGACTTCATATTATTATTTTTAAGAGTCTAGGTTGTGTAAACATTATAACTCAGATTTGGCTCTTCTTCAATACACCTTTTCTCTAATTACACTCAATACACATAGTTGCCATGTCAAAACAAATTAATCTAATGGTAAATATGAATTTTTATTAACTAGAATTTTAACTCAAGTTAAAAAGTAATGAGGATTTTCAATCAAGGAAACTTAGTATTCTTTTTTCAAATTACTCCGACTTTCCAATCACTCCTTACTAATGCTTAAAAATGTATCTTTCGCTTAATAACTATTTTTTTAATTATTTTTTTGGTACAATATTAAATTATTAAATTATTTTTTTATATAGAAGGAGGTGACCTTGTAATATTTTTTAGCCAAAAAGATATATTTGTAACATATATATTAATAATTGATTTTTTTGCATAAAAATAAAATATTTCAAATGTAAATTAGATTTTGAAGTTGAATTTTTGGAATAGACTCAATCCATTTTCTTTTTTCTTTGGACCTAGCTAATTGCAAGGTGCAATCCCATTGAATCTTAAATTAGCTTTGTTTTCTCCTTGCCACATCAATTTCCTCTTCTCCCCTCTCTCTACCAAAATCATAACATTGGGGAAGGTTGGTAAACGTTTTTGTAGCAATTGTAGAAGATGGAGGGACTGAATTGATAATTTAATTTGTTATTTTAAAGAGGAGATAAGTGTGATTAACCTACATTCTTTATAACGCTTTCTTTCTAATTACATCCTTCGGTTGAAGTGATTGAAAAGTTAGAATAATTTGAGAAATGAATACTGAATTTTCTTAATTAAAAAAACTCGCACTACTTTTTTAATTTGAATTAAGATTGTCATTAATGAAAATTCATATTTACCATTAGATTAATTTTTTTATGACATGGCAACCATCTAAGTGTGTATCGGATGTAATTAGAGAGAAGGTGTATTGGGGAGAAGCCAAATGCATTATACCTCATATTAATTTCACAGGTTTCAAATCTTAAGTGAAAAGCTTGAGTAGTGGATAGGGTGACAATTTCCAACACAACGCGATAACTCGACACAAGTTCAACATGAAAAATATTGAGTTTGTGTCAATCCACTTTGGGTTCAGGTTCAACAAGGTCGACACGAAAAACAACCCGAAAAAAATGAGTTGGGTTGGGTTAGGTTGAATTTCAAGTTACATGAACAATCCAAAAATTAATTTCAGATCACACGACAACTGAACTCACCTGAATCAACTCGATTCAACTTGAATTAAACAAATAAAATTTAAATTTTTTTATGAGTAAAAATATAAAATAACAAAATAAAGCTTGGAATTTTGAACTTTAGCAATATCAAAATTACTACTTTGTCATTCTTCGGTCTTCACAAACATATAGGATGGATGATTACACTTTTAGACTGCTTCTAATGATTATTTTTTGGTATCCAAGCTGACATAAAAATTATTCGACAAAGAGTTGACATATCATTACTTTAACTATTGAATTATCCAAGAAGTATCTCTTAGACCATATGCAATATAAAATTTTGCATATATAGATAGACAAAAATTGTTTCTGTTGAGAGGTAATAAAAAATTCAAAAGACTCAAGCGAGTTTTTATAATAAATTATGTTTATAATTAAATACTTGTTTACTTATTTGCTTGATGATACATTTTTATTGATTTATGTGTTTCTTGAATCAATATAAAGTTAAAAAATAATACCATTTTAAAAAGTTAAAAGAGACAAAAGATAGAAAAATTAAAGAGAGCAGATGATTATAACTTGAAAAAGTACGCTATTTTTAAAGTAAGATATTTTGTGATTTTATTATTTTTATAATGCCGATAGATACTAGATAATGAAAGGGAAAAAATTTCCTAAAATCAATATATTTATGTGGTTTAATTAAATTTTTTTTAGAAAGCGGCTATTGTGGAGTTATGATGTGAGCTCCATACTCTTATTTTAATTTATTAATAATTAAATAAAATTAAAAAAATAAAAGTACCAAAAAATTCTAAAAATCAAAACAAATATTCGAAATAATTATTCTAAGTCAGGTAGGTTGGGTTGGGTGGGTTTGGGATGGCGGTCGACCTGATTTTTATCATATCAACCCAAACCTGACTTGATACGAATCAAGTTGGGTTAGAATTGAGCAGTTTTAGGTTGTCATCAGGTTAGATTGAGTTTGAATTTAAAAAAATTATTCCCCCAATTTAATCCATTCCAAACCTATCCAACCCATCAGAATTGCCACTCCTTTAATGGACGTAGACTCTGTTGGACTATTATAAATATCAGTGTTTGTTTGTGCTTCATAATTTATATCGTTACTGGTGTGAATGATTTGTAGTTTAACTTATTTCCGAAACTTGATTTAGTATCTCAATGTAAAGCACTTTTTGAATAAGATTTATTATTTTATTAAACAACTGAAATTTTTAAGTGATACCGTTTTCGCTGCATAAAATGTTGAAAAGGTGTAATTCACCCCCTCACAGGCTTAAAATCATTCTCATTTCGTTTCAAATGACTATACGTTATATGTACACGGATAAATCCATCGGAGGCATGCAATATCCCTCATCATTTCAAGGAATAGAAAAACTATACAAATTGGATGAATAGAGTTTTTTATGCTGATTCAATTGAGATAGATCCATGCATGTCTTCTTACATTGGCTTACAACTTTGCCAGGAATACTTTGAATAGTAAATTAAAGCTAACACGTATCTGCACATTCAACTCTTATTACACCCATCAGAAGCAAATATTAATGATCAGCTGCTCTGGTAGTTTAAGGTGGCACTCAACCTTATCATAATTGTAACCAGGAACCAGGAAAAAAAAAAAAAAAAAACACGAAAAAAAAAAAAAAGAAAAAGAAAAAAACCTAAATTCTCACCGCATCAATTGGTCTCTTTCCCTGCTGATAATACTGGAAATAAGTCTCTGGATAGTTTCTTACTTTGTTGAATAATCTTGGTGTTTTATCATCGACAAGTTCCTCCAGTGGTTCAATCTCGTTTGCAGGATCTGGAGAGCAGAACATAGCCAATGTATTCCTCTCCCTCTCCGAGTTTGTAACTGCTCTATGCACAGGGCTTCTGAATATTCCATTGCTCAGTATCTGCGGGAAATTATAGAGCAACAATAAGAGATTTATCAGATAATCATGTAATCATGATCATTCGAACTATAGTCTGATAATCCAATATATACATACATACATATATATATATATACACACCTCAAGTTGATCCCCTACGTTAACGAGGAGTGCATAAGGCATAATAGGAACCCGAAACCATTGATTATCTTTGAGCAGCTGAAGGCCTTCTACTTGTTTGTCTTGCAGGAGAACAGTGATCCCGGATCCATCTGCATGTGGTTTTAGCCCAACAACAAGATCAGGTCTTGAACATGGAGGATAGTAGTTGAATCTTGCGTACATTGTCGGCCGTTGGCCAAATTGATTCAGAAAGAAATCCTCCGGTAAGCTGAGTGACCTTGCTATTGACTCGAGGAGTTGTTCTTGGAGCTGTCTCAGCCTAGCAGTGTACTCATGCAATACATTCCTGCAGAATGAATAATCCTTCATACACAATCAAATGAAAATTTGTTAATGTGGCTTGAATTTGATGAATCTGAATCATGACCTGATTCGAGAAGCCACAGTACAGTCCGAATTGAACAAAAAATGGTTGGAGGTCTGTGTTGGTTATGGAAGACACTGACCGATAGTTTTGGGCCAGTTGAAATATTTTACAGGTTCGGGTGCAATATGATTCAAATGAGTTTTGGAAAAAATACAAGGGGATTAAGAATTTCCTAAAGGATATCGATTTGAACACTTTTTTACTCCTTTTTAGCGGAAACTTTCTTCCTTCTTTGCCCGTGTGCTTAGACATCTGGCCGAACGACATTAAGTTCCTGTGTCTAATTTCTCATTTCTCTCCTCTTTGTGAAACTGTGTGCGTATGTGTTGTTTTTCATAAAATGAAAATTAATTGAGTAACAGCATCCAACAAAGGTGCATGAAAATTCTCACTTTAAAGCATCATGACACAAGCAAATGCATTAAGAGAATTAATATGGTCTAAAGTGGATTGTTCTTTTGGCAGGTATTTTCAGTCAAGCACCTGAAAGATTCTGGATTTTGAGGCCAATACTTGAGTTTTTGCTGGTCTTCCGGACTGACTAACAGATAGAGCCTATCGGTCCAGTCGAGGGGCTGATTCTCAAAAAGAACAATATCATTACCGTAGCCTTCATAGTCACCCGCTGGCCTCGCATACTTTTGCTTCTCCATCATCGGCAGCTGAAAAAATTCTTTGGCTAGTTGGCGCACTTCATCAAGGAAGGAGTTTTCAATGCCATGGTTTATTGCCTGAAATCCAAACGTTGTTTTAGTTACTTTTCTAGCTTTGATTTAAGGAATTCATCGACATATTTAAGGAAAATAAAAGGATTAAAGTATTCATCTGGTCAGATATTTCACACCCCATACAGCCATACATATATAGCTCAGAGGAAAATTAGTGCAGTATTAACAACCGTTGATCAAAATTAACATTCAATAATAATACTTATTCTATTCACCAACCTTGTGAATTGGTTCAGTCCTTAATTCAATCCTACAATGTTAGGAGAATTACTTGAAAAGTCAATTTTCATATTATAAATCCAACAATGGCTGTTAGTCTACTTCATATATAAAGGATGGAAGAAACTTGCACAAACTATAATATTATTTTACTTCAGCTTCCTTTTTTCCTTCCAATGACTATAATCTCAAAACAATGTCTTATTATATTTCTCCCTTTTTATTTATGAATACATTATATTTACCCAAATTTCAAGTATTAAAATCCTACCAAGGATATTTTAGTTAATAAGTTATAACATTGATTGCTGAATTAGGAGCAAAATAGCACGTTTATTTAGATCTTTTATTAATCTCATCATTTTTAGTCCAAAATCCTAACGGCAGTGGCTACTTGACAAACATTACAAAATTAAAGAGGAAATGTTGGTAATCATATTAGAGCAAATGTGTTGGTAATTTTAATGTTTAGAAGGGGTAAGTTTAATATCTCAAAACTTAACGCAAACGAGTAAACATAAAAACATATATAAAATTATTTGAGGGCATATTTTGAATAAATTGGGAAAGACCCATAACCTGTAGGGTGCAGAACCTGTTAACCCTTTGATTTACATTATTTTGATTATGACAAAATTATTCTCCTAGAATTATGTGCTGAAAGCATGAATACCTTTCCATATTATCTGCTGGAATCTATTATGTGCTAGAATTTAATTTCCATAATTAAAAGATCTCACGAAGATTCTAATTTGATTTACATCATACATCTCTATAACTTAGGAAAGAAATCATATCATGCTGAAATCATTGAACCATCCCTTGTTTAAGGAATTAATGCATGATTACTAAAATTATCTTATTCTCTTATTTAATTCTAACGGATTCTTACCTTAATAAGAACTTATAAATGTTAGGCATAAGCATATAAAAGTGAAATTATGCAGCATTGTACGATAAGAATCACTAAGTCGGGAGAGAACTTTATCAAGTGTCATGAGGAGTTGTGTGATACTCTCATACATGTTTTGTGCTTAAGCATTGCTAATTCCTTGCTCTACGTGTGTTTTCTAGGGACCTTCTGATGAAGAAGGTCTAGTGGAACTTGCCTTTGACGGACCTAGGGGAGACGAGGACAATGCAGTTTGTGTCTCGAATGACCTAGTGATGAAGAGGGACGGGAGTCGTACCTGCTCTCGAGCGACCTCATGAAGTGAACAAATCAACACTTGATTGCTATAAGGACTTCTAGGTGAAGAAACCAGTAGAGCGGTACTGTCTGGAATCTTCTGTAGTATTCTTGTTTCAGTCTGAAAGAAGAGACTAAAGCTTGCCATACGGAGTGGCAGCAACTCGTGCATCAATGTATAGAGGTTGTGCAAGTGAATCTTGCAGAAGTTCCCTCAGGCCTGTTCACAAGTAGTTGGTTTCACAGTGCTCTGGAATCTGCCTTATCTTGTTCGGGATTTCAATTTAGCTTTTTGCGAAGAGCTGGTTTTTCACCCTGCTAAGGTGTTTCTAATCCTTTAACTTTTCTTACTATCAAATTACTGTTATTACTTGTAAAAATATTCCTACATATTAATTAATTTGACAGGTTGAAAATCATAAGTGAAAACTTAAGTAGAGGATGTAGGCTTGCTGAATATCTATAAATACCAGTGTCTATTTATTTTGTTTTTACTGCTTTACTTATCACTGGTTTGACTGGTATCTCAACTGGTACATACAAATTCTAATCAGTAACTAAAACTATTTTTCTGCAAAAAATTTAAACAATTTTGAAAGGCTAAAAAGTATTTTGAGTGATAAACTTTTGCTACATTAAAACTCTTTTAGCCTAATTCACCCCCCTCTTAGGCATATAATCACTCACAGAACCAAAATGTCAATAAGTTTGATGGAGTTGGCACAACGTTACAAGTTTTCTCCCATACTAAAGTTGGGTTGGCTAAAGTCTGAAATCATAATTTTTCTTAATGTTTTATACTTTTTGAAAAATTGACATGTGTACAAATGATTTTTTTAAGCCAATCTCGGTCTCCGGTGACGTCGTGATAAGAGTGACTGCAACTCATCCATCATATTTGCAGAACAAACACGCAATCTTATGCAGTTGTACATACAAAAGATTATGATTGAAATTGTAATTTAGCAAAACTAATCATCAATCAATGGTGAGAAAGTCCGGAAGTAGTTGGCAACAAAAGTGGCATGGCCACCAAAGGGGACAAAAAGCCCACCGTTTCTGCAGTGACGGTGGTGCTTCGAAACTAGTTCAAATCACTAAGGGCATTTGCAGAGGGGAAATTCCTGGATCTCATTTGGACAACATCCAATCTTCGATGCTCCCTCTCCTTAGTGTCACCTGATGCTTTTAATTAAATCTCCAAATCTTAGGAGCGAGACTAAAATTCTAATCAAGTTTGTGAATCCCTATTAGTGTGACAATTCACGAAAAGCATGGCCCATCGCTGATGCTTTGGTATCAAAGAAATTGTACAAGGAAAAAGAAAGGGGGAATGGTTTTGTTGAGCACTCTCTTGTTCGCCACATTTCAAGCTCAAAAAGATGTCTACGATGTGGTTGGAGAAAGAGTAAAAATTAAGCAGAAGAATAAATAAGGTATTCCACAATTAAAATTATTTGAAGGGTTAATTACCCAGACCCCCTTGAGGTTTAGCCTATTTACAACGAGGTCCAAAGATTTTAGGAAATTACAAAAACCCCTCTGAACCTAATGGATGACCGTTAAGTTGGACGGTTTCAGTGAATTGTTCATTGTACCCTTGCCAGAAAAAAGAAAAAAAATTTGGCCGAAGACTAAAATGACCCTTACCTATGAAATTGACCAAAAGGCCCTTGACTTGGTGGCAAAGAAGAGAGGAAGACGATTCTTCCTCATTTTTCTCATTCTAGAAGGAAAGAAGAAAAAAATCTCCAAATCCCCCAAGTTTGACCCGACATTCCCCAAACCCATCTACTTCTCAAACCCATTAGTTTCCTCTCCATTTTGGATGTTGATCGATCAGCGGCCATTGGAGTCCAAGCTTTGAAAAGGTTTCAAAAAATACTAGGGTTTGGAACTTTGACAAAGGTATGATTTTTACTTTCGAAATATGTTATTTTTGTTGGATCCAATTATTAGATTATATATTTCTTCGGAATATGTTGAAAAATACTTTCTTGTTTTTTTTTCTAGTTTTTATAGTAATGTATTGGTGTTTTTTCGATTTTTTTGTGGGTTTTCTTTTCCATAAAAAATGAAGTAGAATCAATGTTTAAACATGTTTTAGTTCGGGCATGTTGATATATTTCAATTTTTGATGAATGTTATGGTAAAATTGATGTCACTAGACTGATTTGGCTTGTAACAGAATGTTGGACTGTTCTGTTTGTTGTGGGGAATCATATGTCACTATATTGTAAATATCAGAAAACCAGAAGGGGGTAAATGTAACGTTTCACTGATTATCATAATTTGTGTTTTTCATTTTTTTTTAACAGATATGGGTTCTAGAACTTTTGACCTTGTTGTGGATGTGCTTGACTCCACTTTTGACCTGAAGCATACACATATGAAAATTTGCTTGGTGATACAGGGGGTATACTAAGGAGTGTAACATCTTCTATGAATTTGGTTTTTATGTTTAGGTGTGATTTGATGCATATTGGTATTAAGTTGATGTAGCTGGTAAGAGGGCTAAGACTAAAGAGAATGAAAGTGTAAGTTTTCTAGATGTTTCTTAAATTACAAATAAATGTTAGGGTTGTGTTAGTTATTTATTTGGAATATGAGAAGGGTTTTATGTAATATATATACAAGTTAATGGGGGTACGCTAAAGTTTTATGTGAAGTATGTGGACTTATTTATAAGTTTGTTGCATATGTTGCTTTGTATTAGATTGTTGATGATAAGTGTTCTAAAGATCTTGTTGGTGAGGGCAAGACTGTTGAAGCTGTTAAAGAGCATGTTGTTAAGGGTTCAGAGGCTCCACAAATAGGGTGTTTATTTTAAGTTTTGGTAAACTTTGCGGAGTTTATGCTAGTGCTGTTAAATACTTAGGTCCTTCATACATAATCTGCAGTATTGTTTTTGTTCTTGATGTAATCTATTTTAGAATGTTGACGATTTGTTGTATGAGGATATTGCTGATATCTTTTTTTGGGTTTGGGGGTTTGAATGAACGTATTCCTACATTTTGCTATCTTTCTGCAACTTAAATGGTTTTTTGGTTATCTTTGATTGACTTAAATGCCTTTTTTGTTAGGTCTGTAAAACTTTAAAAGAGTAAATATAATATCATATATAGAATTTTCAAAGCATGTAGTATCATTGCATCTTAGATTGTTTATTTGTTCGGTCTATAAAATATGAGGGGAGTAAAGGTAAGATTATAATTATTTGAAGGATGCCCATTTTACGTTTGTTAGAGTTAAAGGTTTTCCTTGATATGTATCTACCAAATTATAGAATTTTCCAGGTGATGTCTTCTGTATGCAAATTTGATTGTGTCTTTGTTAAGCTTGTCAAATAGGAGAGGGGTAAATGTAATATTAACATTACCTGCAGAGATCATGCGCTCTTAAATGTAACACCTACTAGTCATTTGGGCACAACAAAAAGGACTTGCAAACAGGCAACTCAATCTACCTTTGAGAACAGGAAAAAGGTTTGAAGTCTCTAATTGATGATGAGGCATATTTGGATTTTCAAAACTTGTTGACTAATGTTTTCTTTTCTTTTTGCAGAGCAGAAGTGACCAATCCGTCCAGTTTGATGCTAACACTCATTTGGCTGAAATTCTAATAGAAATGAAGAAGCAAAAGAAGGCTAAAACCAACTCTGCATCTGCTGAGGAACATGTGCACATGTAGGGTAAAGGACAGTCTGGAATGTTGCTTAAATCTGTCTTTATTGTTTCTTTTGTCAATATGAATTTGTGAAAAACTCTTTGTTGGAGCCTATTGTTTTATGGCTATATTGGTCGCTAGAATGGCTGTTTATTTTGGCCTTGATGGATATCCTAACTATATTTGGTAAGTATTTGGATGATGAATCTGTCAAACTTTGAATATTTGAAGGATTGAAATGTAATGTTCTTGCAATATGTAGTTTTGGTCTTTCTTTCTAACATGTTATGCAGTTTTATACAAAATTCGGGGGGCATACGTAATGATCCTTAGTTTTTATTTTTAAAAGGATTGGATTATTCAACTTATGTAAGATTTTTATTTTTCTAGGGGGTAAAAGTTATGTTATATAGTGCAACTTAAGGGGATAAAAAATTATATTTTGAAATGTAAAAATTAAACATTAAAATAAAAAAAATCAAATTGTGGTGAAATTTAGTCAAACTGCCAATTGTGATGGCTTACAAAAAATTAACAAATAAAACCTAATATTCTTAAAAATATTACAAATAAGTCCAAGGGTATTTTTGTCTAAAAAATAATCGTCACAGTAACCGAAAGACATTTCTAGATTTTTATGCAAATTTTTGGATGATGTCAGCATTTTTGAAAATGTAAGTGAAGCAAAACATTAGGGGGACATTGGTAATTTCATCAAACCTTTGAATTTTTGGATAAATAGGCCAAACCTCGGGGGGGGGGGGGTCTGGGTAATTAACCCTTAGTTTAATTATAAAAGGTTAATTTAATAAATTACTTTAATAATTAATGATTTAAAAAAATCATTTAAAAAAATCACTTATTCATATGTCAACTTCTAAGATATTAAGTCATAAGTTGTAACTATATATTAAAGTGTGAGATCAAGAATTCAAACTTAATAAATTTACTGTATATGGGTGTATAAATAAAAAAAAATACAAAAATATGAGGTCCCGTTCATATTACTGTCAATCTAGAATCCACTCTTTGGATTAAAGGAATTGAATTGTGAAACCCTCACCTCTTATGGTCCAATTTATTATGGAATGGCGGTCAAATTACTCCAATGTGGATCTACTTTCTTTAACACCACTTGTCTTATTATAGAATTCGAGTGGGCATTTTTATGCATGTCAATTTTGTGCTTTCCAATTTAGTGGTTTGTAGCCTAATAGCATCAGTCTTTCGTATTATGTGAGAAGTCTCGAGTTCGAATACGAATGGGTTTCTTTGTGCATCTTATATGCATATCAGGTGTACAGTTTGTACTTCCATTTACTTGATTTGATAATTAGATACTATTGACTTATTGTAAGGATAATTTTCGCCATTTGTAATGTTGTTTGGGAAAAAAAAAAAAAAAAAAAAAACTTTGTGCTTTCCCAGAACATCACAATTAAACTAATGGACAAATGCATATCAAAATTAGATTTATCACGCACTTCAGTTGACATTTCCACACAACTACAAATTATGATGCCCCCAAGCAAGACGTATTATGAACATATATAACTGCACAAAAACTTTTCAAATTATAAAATACGACATGGCATAGATAAAACTATTAAAGGATATACATTTAATATTTACATACAGGAAGCAAGTAAGACAAGTATTTATTCATATGAACATTTTCTTCATTAACTAATTAAAGCTCATGAATTAACTTATAAATCATCTAATATATTTAATTCGTAGCAAAAATTGACCATTTACCATATCCCAAATAATTAAATATCTAACTAAAACTTAAAGCCTTAAACCATTAACATTATATTCTAGTGATATTATATGAATTACCAATTATTATCATCAGCTCTACTTATTATTATTATTTTTTTATGATTATTACCAATTATTACTTAAGCCTGAAAAGTTTAATGTGCAAAGTATTAAACATATATAGCTCTTGAAGATCACAAAAGATTGTCTCAATTAGGAGAGCAGAAGATAGTTATAACTATAAATATATATTAATAATTGAAGAAAAGGTGGAACCTGGAAGCAGCCCCATGAGCTGAGAGCAGAGCGGAGCTTGACCAGCTCTGCATCCATGGCGGATGATGAGGAAACCAATCGGCTAACATCGATAACTGGGATTTCTGTAGTCAAAGGAACTTGGAGGTCTATAGGCCCATAATTACTAGTATTGTCTCTCCAAATATACCTATAGGGCAGCTCATCGCCATTTTCAACCAGCTCTTGAACTGTTTTACAGCAGCCAACTTCTGGCTTTGCTGTGAGAGAGACTTCGGCCATGTTATTTAATTTCCAGAAACAAATTAAAGAGGCTGAAAATATATAAGAAGCATTTGAGTGGTAACGGAGTTGAATAATTGTATCAATGTGCGGTAGGATGAAGACTGAAGACCCCCTTTTGTGAAGCTGACCGCCGCCAGTGGATTGGGATCGATGAAATAGAAGAATGGGATAACTATGAAATTTTTTTGTCTTCAGTAGAATTTGAGAGCTCAATTTTTAATTCTGAAAATCAAGACATGGTCCCGTCTAGATGTATTACGTTAGGTCATTAGCTAAACTATACCTTCAACTTACTTAAATTAATACATTAGAATTTTTTACTTATATATGGTGTTTTTATATTAAATTGGCGCATTTTGTCAAAATATTTTTGACAAAATAATTTTTGAAAAGTGGGGTTGGAGAATGTGATTGTTAGGCATGGGAATAGGCCAGGCTACTCGACAGGGGCCTTTAGCCTAGCTTATTTACGGCCTAGTTACGCCTAATTTATTTAATAAAAATGTCAGGCCAAGGATAAAAAAGTAATATTTTAAATTAAATAAGGTAGACATAGGATCTTATGAAAGCTTGCAAAGCCTAACAAGTCAGCGCATTTATTTTCTTCAAATAAGAAAACATAATAATAATGATATAATATTAAATAACTTATTGTATTTGATTTCTTTAATTAGTCATTTATGAAATCTTTTATATTTTCTGGTATTATTTTTTATTGAAATGATACTATTTTATACTTAGATTTAAACTTTCTTAATTATGCATTTATTATTTATCATTTCAATTATTGCCTATCAAGGTGTATTACAAATTCGAGCATATTAAAATTTTAGATTTACGTGAAGTTTAGGCTTATTTGAAACCTTAGTAAAAAATAGGCTTTTAGGCCTTGTCAAGTTTTTAAAATTTATTAAAAGGCTAGGTCTAACCTTAAAAAAAGCATACCATAGATAATAAACTAGACTCAAACTTGTCATTTGCATAATAGACCCGACTTATTTAAGCCAAAGCCTAACCTAGCCTAGTCTATTTCCATCCCTAGTGATAATTGTTTGTTTGTATTTTGGATTGTAGGCGAAGAATATTTTGTGAGAAAATTGTTTGTTTGTTTGCGCTTTGGAAAGAGACAAGATGTCACATAAATAATTTTTGTTGGGTTGGTGGGATGAAATATTAATGAATATTTTAAAATATTTATAAATGTATATATATAGATGGAATAATTGATAGTGTGTGTATGTATTTGTAATGATGAAACAATAGAAGAAAAATGAGATAATTTCTTTATAGGGGAATAAGAATTAGATATTGAATTTTTTTTATTTTATAAATATATTATACAATATAAATTTTAACATACTGATTTTTATAATATGGTTTAAATTAGAAGTTGAATTTCATCAAATTGTAAAAAAATTATTTTAATTTCTAATAATGATTTTTTTTTGGAGAATAATTTATGATTACAAAAATAATAATTCTTTTATTTCTAATAATAATTATTTTCCAAAAATATTGAATATTGTTTGTTTAGAAATATATTATACAATATACATTTTAATTTATCAAATTCTATAATAAGGTTGAAATTAGCAGCCGAAACAATTTTTTCAAATTAAAAAGAATAAAATTGATAGTTTTAATTACTAATAATAAATTTTTCCTGGAGAATACTTTATGATTAAAAAATTAATTTTTTATTTTCAATAATAATTTTTTTTGAAAATATTTTTAATAAATAAATTTATTATAAAATATAAAATATAGGTGGGTGGATGGGAGAGACAAATTATGACATGGGCAGAATTGGGGAATGGAGTAGAAAATAGATAGTTGAGGGTATTTTGAGGATATTTGGGTTTATTTTGGGTTATGGGATGGGGGAACGTGATGGGCTATTTATTTATATTTTGAGAGTTAGAAATTTTTTTGACAATTTATAAACAAATAAGGCCTAAATTTCTGTTACTATATAATTGGTAAATTTTCCATTGTGTTTTTAACAATTTTTTTTATATAAATTATCCTCCTCTCTCCTCGTCTTTATTATTATTATAAATACTAATAATATGTCAAAGCACAAACAATAATGAAATTGAATAAAGTTTTAATTAAAATTTTTGAAAGTTTAGAAAATGCAATACAAACACAAAAAATGAAACACATCACTTGGTTTCATTTTCAAAACTCCTTTTCACATTTTCTACTATTTTAAAAATGAAAGTCATTATTTTTTATGCATTCTCACCCGACACCATTTTCATCTTTATTTTCAAAATACATTTCCCAATAACTTGTATATCTTCTCTTTCTACTCCATTATTTTTATCTCTTTCCACCTACAACCTATTAAACCCAACATAATTAATACTTTTCCAACAATCTATCTAAATATAAATTTATTTTCAACTCATTTCCACAAACTACTTTTCAATTTTTTGAAAATGATGGAAATAAAAACTGGAAATGAAAATGAAACCAAACGGGTGCCAATTTATTTTAATGCCCGTTTGTTTACATTTTCAAACCCCATTTTCATTTTTTGCTGAAAATAAAAATAGAAAACTATCAACTTTTACACCATTTTTTCATACATTTTCATTTTCAAAATATTCTTTTTTACATTCTCTCTCCATTTTTATACCTATTTCCCCCTATTATTACTTATATATACTTTTTTATCTTCTCAATACTTCTAAAACAACATTCACCACAAAAATATTATAAATTTAAATTTAAATTTAAATTCAAATTTAAATTATAATATTATTTTTTCAAACAATTATACATCACATCATCAATTCAAATTCAAAAAACTACACAACTTTTAATACAAAAACACCCAACATCCAAATACATCTCATTTTGACAACTATATAAACCCACAATTTTAAACAATACATCCAAATACAATTCCATGTTCAAAAACACATTTTCTAACTAACTTTTACTATGCATTTTCACTAAAAAATGAAAATGGCTCCAGAAAATGAAACCAAACGGGCCCTTATAAAATTGTCAAAATTCCAAAATTTAGCAAATACGTTGGAAATAAATATGTCAAAAACGAAATTAATATCAAATGGTAATCCTCTTCTTGTAGTCATTGACCAAACAGACATCATAGAACCCGCATTGCTGCTCCCTGTAGTGGATTCTATGAGGGAGATGGGAGAGGCGCCGCCGACAAAGCAATATTTGAACGAGCCATCATAATCTTCGATTGTAGCACCTTGCCTTGCTAGGGTGTTTGCCTCGAGTTGAGTACTGCTCAAACAAAATCGAATGATTCAAAAATTAAAATATAAGAAATAAAAACCATAAACTTGATTCTCTTAACCACTCGTTACATCTCAATGTCTCTAGCGTAATGCATATCAATATCAATGATAATATTTTTCAAACAATACAACTTCAATTTGTAATACAAACATGAACGTAACTCACAATGTCTGTTCAGTAAGCTGAAGATTCATGGCGGAAGAGAATATAGTGGAAGGAAAAACTTTCATTTAAAACACGCAACATGGAAACAATGCAAGCTAGGGTATTTATACAAAGTTGGAAGAGAAGAGAATTGAGAAATAAATGCTAACTAATCAACTAATCTGTTAGGGTTAAGTAACTAACTAACTAATCAGCAAACTAACTATCAAACTGGTAAAAAAATAAATACATATATTCAGCTAGATTAAGTGTATATTTGTACATCCCCCCCTCAAGTTGGAGCTTGGTGCACATCAGACAAGCCCAACTTGGACAAAATGCGCAGAAAAGATGGAGCAGACAGAGCTTTGGTGAAGATATTAGCTGGTTGAGTGGCACTAGAGATATGTTTGGGAACTATGAAACCCCGTTTGAATTGATCATGCACTAAGTGACAGTCGATGTCGAGGTGTTTTGTGCGCTCGTGGAAGACCGGGTTCTCAGTGATGTGTATAGCTGCTTTGTTATCACAAAATAGTGGAACTGGAAGAGTAATTTTGAGATGAAAATCAACGAGTAGGTAGGAGATCCATTGAAGCTCGCATACTGTAGATGCCATACTTCGGTATTCAGCTTCGGCGGATGACCGAGACACGGTAGTTTGCTTTTTGGTTTTCCAGGAGATGGGCGAGTTGCCCAGAAAAATGCAGTATCTAGTGAGCGACCTCCTAGTGGTAACGTAAGAGGCCCAATTCGAGTCGCAGTAGGCAGTCAGGGGCAAGGAGGTATCTGCTGGGAAGAACAATCCTTTGGAAGGACAGCTCTTCAAGTAGCGTAGCACATGAGTGGCAGCTTTCCAGTGATCTTCAGTGGATGCATTGACATATTGGCTGAGCTGTTGGATGCTGTATGAGATATCTGGTATGGTTAGATTCAAATAGAGAAGTCGTCCAACTAACCTTCTGTACTATCCATGGTCTGAATATGGAACACCCTCCTGTTTGAGTTGCATGTTATTCGGAAAGAGAGTAGCAGCTGGTTTCAATCCCATTAAACCTGTGTCGTGAAGAATATCTAAAATATACTTCCTCTGATTGAGATAGAGCCCATCTTTTGATCTAGCAATCTCCACTCCAAGAAAGTACCTAGCATGACCGAGGTCCTTGATTGTAAACCTGTGATGCAAGAATTGTTTAACAGATGTGATCTCTTCCTCGTTGTCTCCAGTTATTAGCACATCGTCAACATATACTAATAAGGCCATAAAAGTGGTGTCAGTCTTCCTAGTGAACAGGCAGTTGTCATGAGGTGATTGCTGGAAACCAAAATGCTGCAACTGTGAAGTGAGCTCCAAATTCCACTACCGAGATGCCTGTTTAAGACCATAGAGCGATCTTAGTAGCTTACAAACCTCACCAGTCTTAGCTTTATTATATCCTTCTGGGGGAGTCATGTAGACCTCTTCTTGAAGATATCCATGCAAGAATACATTGTTGATGTCTAGTTGATGTAGTGGCCAAGATCGTGCCGTAGCTATAGCCAAGAACACCCTTACTATGACAAGTTTGGCTACAGGTGAAAAGCTGTCTAAGTAGTCAATCCCAAGCACTTGATTGTATCCCTTGGCCACTAGCCGGGCCTTGTATTTATCTACTGAGCCATCAGGTTTAAACTTAACTTTGTACACCCACCTGGACCCTATAGCCTTCTTGCCTTCAAGTAGGGTAGTTAGCTCCCAAGTGTGATTTGCTTCAAGGGCCTCTAGCTCTCGTTGCATGGCTGAAACCCATTCTACCTGGGTGCAAGCGTGTCTATAGGATTCAGGCTCTTTGACAATGGACACGTTGGCCAGAAAAGTCATATAGTTTTGGGATAGGTTATTTGTTGTGGTGAAAGGAAATGTTTGTGGGGTGTAAATGATGCCTGCAGTGTCTGAAGTGGTATTCTTTCTAGGGAAAGTGACAGTAGACACATAGTCTCTTAGCCAGGTAGGTTGGTTTTTGATTCTAGAGCTCCTTCTGGGACTGGTTTGTCCGTGATTGGAAGGAGTTTGAGTATCAATGTGAATTTGATGCAAGGTGGGACTTTGACCATGAGTATTTTAGGGTCTGATATCAGGATCAGTAGACTGATTGTCCTCGGCCATGACAGGAATGGGGATAGGAGATTCAGAAGTTTGATCATGACTTTTATGAAGGAGGGGGAAGTGTGACTCATAGAATGTAACATCTCTAGAGCAAAAAAGTTTGTTATTATCAATGTCATACACCTTGAAGGCTTTCTGCCCCACGTTGTATCCTAAGAAGATGCATTTGTAAGACCTAGGACCAAACTTGTCTTTGTGAGGGTGTGTGTTGGTGGCATAACATAATGAACCAAAGACTTTTAGAGAATTGTAGTTAGGATTCTTATTATGAAGAATTTCAAAAGGGGTTTTCCCTTTAAGCAGAGGGGTTGGCAACCTGTTTATGAGGTGAGTGGCCATTAGTATAGATTTTCCCCAAAATTTTAATGGAAGTCCAGATTGAAACATGAGGGACCTAGCAATTTCTAATAGGTGTCTATGCTTTCTTTCCGCTATGCCATTCTGTTGGGGGGTATACGGGCAAGTTCTTTGGTGTATAATTCCATGTTCCTTGAGTAACTTTGAGGTTTCATCGTTAACAAACTCCATTCCATTATCAGTTCTTATGTTCATTACTTTGGTATTAAATTGAGTTTCAATCATCTTTAAGAAATGAACTATTATTTCATGCGTTTGAAACTTATTGTTGAGAAGAAACGTCCATAGGCTCCTACTGTAGTCATCAACTATAGTTAAAATGTAATGAGCACCCGAAAGTAAAGGTTTGTTGTATGGCCCCCATATATCCATGTGAATGAGTTCAAAAGGCTTACTAGTGTTGCTTTGACTTAAAGGAAATGGCACTCTAGTTTGTTTAGACAAGTGGCAGATATGGCAAGGCAAGTGATCATCAGCATTTTTAGTTAAAATGTTTGGGATATGCTTTAATACATTCATGGAAGCATGGCTTAATCTCCTATGCCAAAGAGGTAAGTTGTAAGTGACATTATTACATTGAGAAGCAAGCATACTAGAAGAGAAGCTTTTCCTGGAATCCTCAGGCTTATTTGCTAGATAGCAAGTTTTGTCTAAGATATACAATCTTCCTGTCACTTTCCCAATGGCTAGTACATCTTCATTCTGCAGGTCCTGCAAGACAAAATGATTTGGATAGAAGATAAATCTCAAGTGAGTGTCATTGGCCAATTTATTCACAGATAGCAAGTTGTATTTGAAGTCTGGGACGTGTAAAGTGTCTTGCAGGTTCAGTTTGTTGGTTAGTTTAACTGAGCCTATGTGTTGAACTATCTTGATGGTTCCATCTGGGAGAGAGACAGGCGTGGGAACGTTTATACGGCTAGGGTTGTATAGGAGTTTAATGTTGGAACACATATGACTAGAAGCCCCGGTGTCCACTATCCAAGATTCTTTATCCACTAAACTGTAAGCATTTAAGGCATAATGGAAATTCTAACCTGCAAAGTCATTGTAATGTGCTAGATTCACTTTATTCATTTCCATATGTTGCTTGTCCTTCATGGCCTTACTAACTTCTTGCTGCACCAAGTCAATCAGAGAGCTATTCCAGTCATTTTGTTTCTGCATTTCCCTACTTTCTTGCATTTGCAGAGGTGTGTCAACATGATTAGCAGTTTGTTTGTCAAAGCTCAGCCCCTTCCTTTCCTTGAGTTCTTTATACCACTCCGGGTACCCATGAAGTTTGAAACAACTTTCCTTCAAATGACCACTCCTTCCACAGTTGTTGCAGTGTTTATCAGTTTTCTTTCCAACTTCTTTTCTGTTATACTGTCTGTTTCTATTCTCCCTCTTCCATGAGAGGTTTTCCTTGGCCATCATAGCTAAGTTCTCAACATATTTTGAGAAAGAGGTGTTCACCTCTCTTTGCTTCTCCACCCTTAGGACCATAGAGTAAGCTTTGTTCACAGTAGGGAAGGGATCCATGACTAATATCTGGTTTCTGATATGATCGTAGCTGTCGTTCAGTCCCATAAGGAACTGTATTAGGTGATTCAAGCATCCAATATCTGCCACAACCTTGGCAGCACCGCATGTGCACTCTGGTACAGGAACTAGAACCGCAAATTCATCCCAAAGCTTCTTTAGCTTTGTGTAGTATTGAACTACCGATAGACTCCCCTGCGAAATCAAGCTGATTTCGCGTTGCAGTTGGTACAAAAGAGGCCCGTTGCATTCTCCAAATCGCTGCTCGATCTCATCCCATAGTTCCTTAGAGGTTCTAGTGTATAGGAACGCGTCAACTATATCCTTAGATATAGAATTCAGGATCCAAGATGTGACCATACAGTCCACCCTCATCCAATGGTCATACTCATCAGAGTCCTCATCCGGCATCGAGCACCTTCCATCTATGAAACCGAGTTTAACCTTCGCTCCTAGCGCAATCCTCATGGAGCGGCTCCACGGAAAATAGTTGTTTCCATTGAGTGGATTCGTCACTAGCACCATGCCTGGGTGATCCGAGGATTGAAGGAAAAGAGGATCGCCATTTTCTATTCCTCTCATTCCTGATGCTCGATTATGTTGCATCTCCATTTCTCGCAACCAGATCAATTCAAGCTAAGAGAATGAGATTCTGCTGCTGTCGACTGGATCGAGGAAGGAAGTGATCGATCGATGCGGAAGAAGGAGAATTGGAGCTACTGGATCGTAGCTCCGATACCATGTTCAGTAAGCTAAAGATTCATGGCAGAAGAGAATATAGTGGAAGGAAAAACTTTCATTTAAAACACGCAGCATGGAAACAATGCAAGCTAGGGTATTTATACAAAGCCGGAAGAGAAGAGAACCGAGAAATAAATGCTAACTAATCAACTAATCTGTTAGGGTTAAATAACTAACTAACTAATCAGCAAACTAACTATCAAACTGGTAAAAAAATAAATACATATATTCAGCTAGATTACAGTGTATATTTGTACAATGTCCAATAACATTCACGCATAGTAGCTCAGTTATATATACCGAGTGCTCTTATCATCTCAATTAATTGATTCCTAATTTTGGAAGAAAAAAAAAAAAGTGTATATATATATATATTGTAAGTCCTAATGACCTAATAAGATCAACATACATATGCATAATTGGAACTGGAATTTGACAGCTATCATGCAGATCATGCAAATAGAAATCATATCAAAATACATAACTTCAAATATATGTCATGACAACTGGCTGATCACAAAGTCATTTTATACCAAGCATATTTTCTTCTGAATTCATGAATATGTATGTCAATTTTTGCAAATTCAATGAAACATATTTCAAGTATCAAAATCTTAAATTTAGTATACTAAATCATATCAACAATTTCCACATACCGATCTAGCTTACATGGCGTTTACTCCAACTGCTGATCAACAGAGTCCTAGTAAGATACTGGAGTCAGGTCGTCTTTTTTAATCTAGTCTTGATCCAACTTTCCAAAGATGTCTCGAAGGGGTCGATCAGTAATAGTAAACCAACAAAACATTTTAGTTCTTTTTGTCATTTTTGCCATGTACAATCGTGAACATATAAGTGGTATCTTTCAAGATAGCTTTGCATAGTTTCGGGAAACATGGTGATGAGCTCGTATTTAAAATTCAATTTTCATTTTCACAAATTTAATATACATGAAATCTTATTTTAAAAATAACTAGTCTAGAATGCAAAATAAAGCAAGTATCAAAATGTTTAGAAATGTCAAAACACGTTTACTGAAATTAAAATACGTGTTGGGCTGCTGGCATATAACTCACTTTTATGAAATCATGATCCAATAGTCATGCAAGGACATCATGAATAGAACATATAAGTTATTTCTCTAGTAATGAATCTTGTACTATTGAGTATCAAAATCACTTGATAGATGTACAAAGTGCTATAGCCTTCTTTAGGGGTTTGAATCACTTGTGTTTCTGTTACCCAGGTAATTAGGGCATAATAAGACAACATATAATAGTGTCACATAATTTTTTTTAATTCAGAACACATATTTTTCCAATTCTCTTAGTAGGGTGTTAACACTTATTCCTTTTTTTTTTTTTTTTTACTCAATCTTTAAGATGACTAAGTATGTCTAATCTTAATTTAACAAAATGTTCAAGCCAGCTAGCATTGTTGTCTTTGGTTGTAATACTACTAAGGTTTTAGTTATAACCCGAACAAAATATCTAATAGTTCACTTAATTAATTGATATATCTTCATATTAATAATTTATTTTAATATAGTTGATTGACTTAGTTTGATTAATTTTTTGAATCATAGTCATGGATATAGTTGTTTCAAATTGACATACACCCAATCGCATAGTTTAACTATCGTTATGTAATCATAGCTCATGTGGCTTTAGATTATTAGTTGGGCATCCATGATGTTTTATTCTTTGGCTCAATATTATTTATATATGGTTTCATAAGTTTTAATTAATTTCAATCCAATCATATCTTAATTTACCTAACATTACACTATTCCTATATTGACAGTCTTAGATTGACTTAGTCCTTTAAGCAACTAATCCAAATTTACAAGTGATTTTATTCCATGTAAACTTTATTATAAGTCTAAATTAAATGAAATAAATTTTATTTAGAACTCCAATATTATAGTATATCTTATTATCATTGTCTAAGATATGTCTCAATTGATCAGGCCTAATTATCCCAAATTTCAAAAATATTCCAGGTTGGTGATTTTTAAAGTTATCAAACTCACTAATTTCAGTCTTTGTAATTAATTCTTTTTGGTTAACTTTACTTATCAACCCACTTCCGCTGCCTAGCATTAATGTATTAATTGGTGGACTCCACGGCGGAATGCGAGTTTTAAGTTTTCGCTTGACCCCAACGAAACTAGGAGAAATAAGCTTTATCACTACATATGGAGTATATTATCACAACATGATGCCATTTAGCCTCAAGAATGCCAAAGCCACCTAATAGAGATTAGTCAACCACATTTTTGAGGACATGATTGGAACATAAACGGAGATATACATAGATGACATACTGGCGAAGAGCTACCGACAGGAGTACCACTTGCAGAACCTCGCAGAATGCTTCGTGGTAATTAGGAGATTCAACATGCGGCTCAATCCAACAAAGTGCGATTTTGGGGTAATGGACAGATGGTTCCTTTAATATGTATTCTCGGAGCGAGGGAAAGCGGCAGATCCCAAAGGGATAATTAATATTCTCGAGATGCCAAGGCTAAGCCACTGACAACCTTGAATACGTTCGTGTCAAAGCCCGCTGGGATGGGCGTACCCTTTTTCAAGATACTACATAGAGCGAAGATGTTCAAGTAGACTGAGAAATGCGATAAGACATTCGAATACTCTTCTATCTATCTACCATGAAATAACGGTCAGCCCAATAATACTATGAGAATAAGGGAGAGAACATTAGTTGATTTACTATGTTAGCTGGCTGCTGCAGAGCCAAGAGCTGAGGTACTCCTCCATGGAGAAGTTGGCGTTATCTATAATGATGGCCACACAAAAGTTGAGACCATACTTTCAGGTGCATCAGATCTTAGTACTTACCAGTCACCCCCCCAAAGAAGGTATTAAGTAGCTCAAAGGCCTCCGGAAGAATGGTAAAGTGGGTGCTTGAGTTGAGCTAGTATGGAATAGATTATTGCCCACAACCGACAATCAAAGCCCAGGGTGTTTGTAGATTTCATAACACAAAGAGCAAGTTATGAGGAGGGGAGCTCTGTCTAGATATGGACAGTTTATGTAGATGGGACCCACCAACTCTAGAAGCAGAGCAAGCATCGTCTTATAAAGTTGCATGGGGATAATAAGTTCAAGTATGTTGTGAGGTTTGACTTCTCCGCCTCGTACAACAAAACTGAGTATGAGAGAAGGCATGATGTTAGCTCTTATCACCATAACACGATGGCTACGCGCTCACAATGACTTTTAGTTGGTAGTTGATTAAGTTGGGGACAACTACAAGGCAAAAGAAGAAAACATAATGAAATACCTAGAATGAGTCGAGGAGATTAGCTAAGGTGTCACCTTAACACAGATCTCATGCGTTGAAACCCTATTACTGACTATCAAGCCAAGGTAGCCAGCACCCTAGCAACTATAAAGAGTTAACAGATCACTTTCTTGGTGTTCAACAAATCAGATAACAAGGCTCATGAAACAGTTCGACAGCCCTCCTTTAAAGTGATGGACATTAAGAGAAGCACGGGGACTTGGATGGATCCTATCTTGAGAAATCTCCAAGATGGCATCTTTCCCTATGACATGAAGAAAGAAAAATTGCTGGAAGCCAAACACTCGAGATTTATGTTAATGGATAGAGACCTATATAAGCGAGGATTCTCCATGCCTTACTTGAAGTCTTTAATGCTAAGAGCGCAGAATACATGTTGCACAAGATTCATGAAGAGACCTGTGGGAGCCATTTGGAGACAAAATACTTGGCAGCAAATTAAGGCCCTAACATAAGGGTTCTTCTTGCCAACGATGCTCAAAGATGCTAGCTTTGTCAAAAATTTGCCAAGCATGCCAAGAGCATGCTAGGTTGGTGCACTAGCCTACTGCTCGGCTCAACCAATTGGCAAACCATGCCCCTTTGTCCAGTACGTGCTAGATATCATGAGGCTTTTCCTGCAGGTTCTCGATCAGCGTTGTTGTTGATAGCAGGTAGAGATGGACCCCAAGCTTGTATATTTAAAAGGAAGTTATGAAGTTCCTCCAGAAGAACATTGTGTGTCACTTTAGGATTCCCCAGTCTTTGGTTTCGACAATATGGAACTTAATTCATAGGAATAAAGCTTAGAGAGTGGTGGAATTAAAGAGTTGGCCATCAAACAATTCTTCACTTCTGTGGCTAACCCTCAAGCTAACGTGCAGACAGAGTCACATACCAGACCATACTCCAACATTTGAATACATAGATCGGAGACACCAAGGGAGCATGGGTAGATGAACTCCCATCTATACTATGGGCTTATTGGACCACACAAAGAGCATCTATGGGGGAGTCGCCCTTTAACTTGAGCTATGGCGTAGATGGAGCCACTCTAGTAGAAATCAAGGAAGTAGGCTGGCGCGTGAAGAATTACAATGACATCCGCAACCTAGAACAGTTGAGGAAGTACCTAGACATGCTATAAGAAGTACAAGAGGATGCGCATGCACATATTGGAATGTAAAAGTTCAATATGAAGAAGCTTACAACATAAAGGTGCGACCCAGAAGTTTCTAGGTCAGGGACTTAGTGATGCGGAGAGCTAAAGCATTAGGGTTGATAAGGAAGCTGGGTGCAAAATGGGAAGGTCTTTATAAAATGTTAGAAATCATCAACGCTGGAGTGTACAAGCTACAAAACATAGATGAAAGAGATACAGCTAAGATTTGAAATACTCTAACCTTAAAAGATTCTACGCCTAGCACTAGAGTTAGTCTAAGTTGTTTTGGCATCTTGTGCTTTCTTTAGGAGACATTTAATTTTCAAGTTGTTAAGTTCATATAGTTTGCCCTTTATTTTCTTTTCTTTATTGAATAAGTTTCCACCCTGGAGAGTGAGAAGGTTCATGTATTCATTAAATGTTTAATAACAACTTTATGATCAACGACAACTCCCAAAAAAAATAACAAGAAGAAGAAAAACAAGAAATTTTATGTAATAAAATATAAGGGGGAGGAGAATAAACGAAAACTTAATCCCACTTGAGATCATAAAGGGTCTCTCATACCAATTAATTCCCTGTGAGATTCTAAGGGGCCTGCGAGACCACTTAGTTCCCACTCGAGATATTAAGAGCTCCTGGACCATTTAACTTGGCTTGAGATTCTAAGGGATCCCCAATGCAACTTAATTTTGCTTGAGACCTTAAAGGGTCCTTGGAATGACTTAATTATGCATGAGATCCTGAAGGATCCATAGAATAACATGATTCTGCATGAAACTCTCAGGACACATGAAAGCATCCAATATTGCAATTTACTTTAAGCTCAAAACAAACATTAAACAGCAAGAAGAATAAGTACGAGCAAAGAAAAATGTACAAGCAGTTATGTTAAGTAAATTCTAAACCAATGCAAAGAAAATGAGTCAACATAAAATGTTCCTGTCTAGGACATTATTAATAGAAAATAAGAAATCCGCTTAACACTAGGCAAAAGTTAAGAAGAAAAAAGAGGAGAAACAAAACAACCAACAATCAAGGCTGGCCCCAAAAGTCCCGATATCTACCTCAATCAGAAAGTTAATAGGTATGACAAGTTCCAAGAAAAGAAAGTCCTTCGCAGAGTATCTGCCCCTCTCCCTCAGAACGCAGCGACAATCCTGAGTAGTCTATGCATATATTACACAACCTCCTGTACAATTAAAGCTTCAAAGGCATTTGACATGGACTCTTTCATGACCTCCTCCTTAGCTGTGATGAACAATTGAAGGATAGAGTAGCATTAGGATCCAAAATAATTACAACAAAAACTGGAAATAACTAAGCTACTCATGTCCACAAGGATCATTTCATGCATATAATTCATATTTGGTGGAGAAAATACTTTGAAAAACTCGAAAATCAAGGTAGATGGATGAACAACCTTCAACACTTGAAGCTGTCACAGTTTGTGGCGCAGCAGAAAGATCACAGGATTTCTCCAAGCTCCTCTTCGAGTTTTGAGCTGAATTTTTTACAGGAAACTCATCACACCCTGGGGATGATACAGTAAAAATTTCTGCCTGATTGGACTCCTCTAAGGTTGCCAAAAAATTGCCCAAATTCACTGCCAGAAACCGTCTCAATAAGAGCAATAGCAACCCAAGTGTGATGCCTCTAATGTCAAAGTCTACACACCAATTGGATCACCTTTCCTTTACAATTTAGGTGGGAGAAATATGCAGAGGAATGAAGGAATGAAGGTGGGAGATGATGGAAGAAGAAGAAGAATATTGATCTAACAATTAGATTTAACAAATTACAAAATTTGTTGTGGTTGTTGAGAGAATCTTATCACATCAATTTTCAGCACTCTCTAGAAGTGTGTAATTAGTAGTGGATATCCCCTCCCTCTATAGCTATATATAGAGGGAGGATGGTGGCATCACACCTTCCTCAAAGTGGGGGTGCCACTTAGCATGCCATGTGGCATGATGTGATAAGTTGTGTGTGAATTTGAATTTAATTTGAAATCTACATTTCATCATATGAAATGTCTTCCTATTAAATTCTAATTCCACATTAAATAAACTCTTCATTTAAATTCTCCCTACAAAAATATTCTCCAATTTAATTAAATTAGACATTTTAATTTAATTAATATTCCTTTGACTTAACTCTTAAGTCAAAGTGCTTAACTCCTTCAACTAATCAAAATTAATTTAACTCTTAAATTAATTTGACTAATTGATAATCATATGGCGTCAATTAATTAACTCTTAATTAATTAATCTTAATTTAACTCTTAAATTAATTTGACCAATTTAACACTGAAATTGATCAAGCCAAAATGACGTCAATTTTTTTCTCCTTAAAATCGGTATTAAGAGTTTTTTCACACTTAGAAAATTCTCCTTCATTCAATAGGTTTTACAATTGGTTTTTGTGTGTAACCCATTAAGTTCTACCATTCATGGGACATTGGCTCACAACTATTGTGACTTGTGGAATATCAAATATTCTCATTATTTTAAACTCTTTTAAACTAAGAGACTCAATTCAATTAATCTCATTAATTGAAGAGTACCTAATCTCCATAGTCGATGTCCAACCTCAAGCCCATGGAGCCCAACTAATTGGCCGAAATGAATGCTCTCGCTTAACCATTCTAGCACTATGCGAACCATTCAAATACGGTCCTTCCATGTCCTATCTCCATGAAAGATATTTGTTGGCTCCCTATTAGCATAGATAGTATGCTTCTATTCTTAATGTTCGATTCCCTTTGTGACCTCATCTTTGAAAAACTCTTTTCCAAATTTTCACACTACTTTGCGCAAGAATTTCTTGGAATTAATCATTATAGAATACATAGGAGATGCACTCGCCATTCACAACGTCGAGGAGTCGGATCCCCCCTTGGATCTCACAAACCTCTATGTCTAAGTAACACATGCCCAATCACCACTGGAATGCCCGCTGAGTAGCCAAAAGTGGAGTCAAAGCATGAGGACCTAAACACAAGGTTACCATGGATCCTCAGGTCAAAGGATTAATTATATGTACTAACGTAAGCTGGAGAACTAACTACTACCGACATGCCACTATGGCTATCTAGTGGGATCTCCGGACGGGCCTTCAGTGAACTTGTTCTCTAATAAGCACCTATTAAAATGTACCCATATCTCATATGGCTTGCTTATGGAATGGAGTAATATCCAACTCTTAGATTTATACATCGTTAATGCAAGTCTATCTGGATCTTAGATGCCCCGTCTCTTAAGATCCTATGACTTGGAAGATTTAAGATCATGATCGTGTAAGACTTATTCCATGGTCATCCAACTAAGTCCCGCAGTCATGTGTATCTAAGGGCTTCAACTAAATGCCAGTGAAGTAATATAAGCATAAGATGAAGATGGTCATTTTATAGAATATCATTCAATCAAGATTGTCTTATAAGGGAATAGTTTACATGGTCAATCTAATTGGCTTGTAGGGCACTTTTCCAACAAAAATATCTTCAGGACTCTGGAAACTTCTTGCCCATCCTGATCTCTCAAATGTGCCTCTCTCTCTCCTGATCCTGATCCTTCATCACTTTGTTGATCCCTTTTCTATGTTGATATTGATCTCATACAAGCTCATCAATTTCCTCCTTCAGCCTAGAGTTTTTCAACTGTCATCTTCTTTGCCTAGCGCGACATTTGCATTATTTAAAGCCTACCAAGATAGCACGATTAGAAAATAGGCATGATTAAAAAACACAATACCAAGCACAAAGATGATAGTGCAACATAAAGGGGAAAGAAAGAAAACAAGGAAAAAAATGATTTTATACATAAGCTAATTCTCAAGCAATAAGCTCCATCAATTGAGAAGAAGAATTAAACTTCAGCTTGTCCATATGCTCGTTAACTCCACCTTGTGAAATATCTAAGCTATAAGACTTGTTGTACGTATCCCAATGAGAGTCAATACCTCTACTCTTCACGTCATAAGTGAATAGCACTTTCCCTTACCAAGCCTATGAGTATACAGCAACTAAGAAGTGACTCCTAAACCCCCTACCCAGTTGTATTGAAATCTTCAACTTGAAACTTCTCTTCATGCCAGAGTAAGGCACTAAAAGAAGAAGGGGAGCATCTATAGTTCGTCTGTGTGAGGGACTTAATCGCCACATCAAAAAAGGAAAACCTCCACCTACCTCATATATTGGACTCAAATATGGCTTATCAGGAACACCAACCTATCTCTTTTGGACTCTATGAATCTGCTCAAAGTCTATCTTTTTTTCACTGAAACATAGTGAAACAAATTGAGAAAAATGTAATCACAAGGCATATAGTCACAAAAAACAAAGGAAAAGCAACAACTAAGAGAAGCATGCATCAATACCAATAGGAAACAAGTAAGAAATATCATAGATGATGTCACGCCCCAAAATCAAACCATATATTCTAGTATCTAAATGTTAAACTCAATCTCAAATAAATAATATTATCTATCCGAAATCATAATGTTAGACAAAAGAACTCAAAACACTTGAACTAATTCAAGCCAATCTTGTAACATAATACTAGACCTCAGCTAAAACAAATTAAAATCCATAAAAAGAAAAATAAAACTAATAAGCTAATAAGAAATAAATTAGTCTACTGCAAAGGTCCAAAATTAAACTTCAATCTTGATTCTCATCATAACCAGAATCCACCTCCTCACTAGGGCTAGAGTCTAGGTCTTGCAGAAGGAAATTAAAGAAAATATAGAGTGTGAGCAAAGGACTCAGTGAATGTCAAGTGTATGCAATGTGGTTTCATGAATTTGACATGATTAGTTTAGTGAAATGTTCAAGAAGAATATAAATGGAAAGCAATAAATGGTCAAGTACTAATGAAACAAGACTTTAGTAAACATTTTCATAGGCTAACAATTTAAATGCAAGGATCAAATACTGTTTAATGTAACTAGTCAACCTTATGACTCCTACCATAACAGTCCTTTATCACTCCGAGTAAGGCACGACCTTACCAAAACAGTGCTTGAGCCTAGGTTCTTGGGAAATCCTATGACCAGCCTCAGCCACAAAATGACTTCTGTTGTGCGCTGGGGGGATTAGGCCATAGGGGCTTAAGGTTCAACCAGCAAGCCCGCTGCTGCCTGGTGAAGTCCCTCGCACACTCAGACCAAGTTGGATCCAACGTATAGGAATTAGAAAAGTAAATTCAGTCATTAGTTGATCATCAAATTTAACTGTTAGTCTAAAAATATTTTAAGAAAAATATCATAAAAGAACATATTTTTCTTGCATCATGGTATAAAATAAAATAAACTTATGTGCACAGTGGAGATATTATAGTGCCACGTAAAATGAAAAAACTGTCAATGGATTACATTATAGCATATAACCTTTTGGGTTTTGAAAAATAGTACTATATAATACATATAAGTTTAGGCACTAACTAAATTTATTGGATGTATCAAAAGTAGATTCTGTTGTGTCAAATCATTGATCACCTACAAAAATATTAATTTTATTCTATTTAATCAATATCTAATCCATAGAACCTAAATTGACTCTAACATATGTCGTTCACAACATTACACCTCTTATAGGACTATAAAAACTTAAATTTCTCTCTCATTTTGTTTTATATATACCTACTAATATTTGTTTTAAAATAATTTAATCCATCCCCCGTATGCACAAAACACAATCCTCAATATACTCAATCAATCGGGTTTAAATAATATCTAGATTTAATAGCAAACAAATCGTAGAATTCCTATCACCAAAACAAGAAAGAAAATTGTTTTCATGAACTTAAGAGAAACATCACAATAAATCAAAAGTTGCCTTGACTCCCATTTAAATCTCATTAAAGGAATGAATGCCTTTAACGAAGGAAGTAATTATAAGGCTAAGGAAATTTTTTACATAAAGAAAACGAAATAGCTTTCAGTCTTCAAAATCAATTTAACCATTAAAAATTCAAACTTTACCCTTTCATCAAAATTACTGATAATAAGTAGAATATTCAATGATACACACACACACACATATATATATATATGTACAAATATATCATGGCGTCCAGGCTATGTCCATGTGAATGTGTTTATTTGCTTTCCTATTATGCTATGTGTATTAAATGGGTTGACAGTGGGAAATTTTTCAAGGTATATATATGCACACAAATACACATACACTAAACTTGTCAATTCCACACACACACAAACACACAGACATAACCATATACACTAACTAAACCGATCAAATCTATATACATATATATATATCCAATTAAACATACATATACCATCAAGTCCATATATATGTATATATATTATATCACATATATGACAAGAGAGTTTTATCTTTCATCTTAATTAAGTATGACATGAGTGTACAATTATGATGTAGACAAAACAAAAGGAAAAGACAAAAGGAAAAGAAGATGATATATGGTTATATCTACATACTCACACCTACTCCCTCTAAGGTATGGGATTTATGTGTCTATATGTAATATACATACACTATACACACAAAGACAAGAGAATATCAGAAAAAAAATAAAAAAATTCCCTTACCCAAAACCTACGCGCACCTATGTCCTTCTCTCTTTCTTTCTTCCTTCATTTCCACCATCCTTCTTCTTTACTTCTTTCTTGGGTCAGGTTCTAAATTCATGAAATAGAAATCAAATTGATTTATCATCAACCAATTAAAATTTTCACCAATAATTTCTTCAACCAACAAAAAATACTAAACCTCTTCTGATGGTGTGGCAGCCGTCTATTCCTTCTTCGTCTCTTTCTTCTTTTCTTCTTATGCTGTTTTCTTTTCTTTCCTCCCCCCTTCCACCCCCCCTTTTGAATAGTAAGACTATGGTTTTAGATTATAGGGACTATATATATGGAAGAAGTGTTTTACTTCAACAAGAACTCTAGTTATTTACCATCTAGGACTAGGATAATCCTATTATAAATCTAATGTCTTTACTATTAATTTCTAAAGTCTCAATTATTAATTCCTATGAGTCCAGAAATGAGAACGCATGGGGGGGTGGGTGCAAAAATTTAGAATATAAAAATTCAAACATAAACTTTGTATTTCGCGATTTGAATGGATATTTTCATCAAAGTTGAACACAATACTTTTTTTATATTAGAAAGTTCATCAATAATCAAATTCAAAACTTTTAGTGGTATCTTTCTCCATATAAGCAATTAAACAAACACTAAAATTTTATCTTCTATTTTATTTCTAAAACTATTCTTAACAATATTGATAGCAAAAAAAGTTTTTTCAGTTGTAGCTATCCAAAGACAAATAAAAATTCAATTTTTTAACGCATTCACTAACCTTAATCTCTTTGTCTTAATTTCGTTGGAGTAAAAGGAAAAAATTAAAAAGATATTTTGGTTGTTTTGGAAGTCTCCTATGGCCTAAGGCTTTCTGAGACTGTTTTTGATAATATTTGTAGCTGATTTTTTTTTAAAATTTTAGCTCTTGAAAGATAAAGACAAATTTATTTTTCTTTTAATATTTACTTATCTTTATCTCTTTATCTTAATCTCATTGAAGTTAAAAAAGATATTTTGGTTATTTTGCAAGTTTTCTTTTCAGCTAAACTCCGATCATGTTTTTTCAAATAAAAAAATAGAAGTTACCTAATGAGCTTAATTTAATTATCTTCACATTTTTTTCTTTTTTATTTATATACACATACACTAAGAGTTCATTATCCCTTGAATTCCTAACCTCACTCTTATATGTATAAATTACTAGACCAACAACTTGATTACTTAATTGTAAATACGTAACTATTTCTTTTGAGTTTTACAAATTTAAAAAAGGTAAAAATTTAATCAATTAATTTTAGTTGTATCTTTAGTTAAAATAAATTAAATTTAATTCTATAAATCTAAATAATTAATTCTTTATTTAAGACCTAACAACAAAAGTTAGATTTTTTAAAAATTGACAAATGAATATTAAAAATTAATTACTTTAATTGATATTAAGTAATTATTCTTTTAGATTTAATAATAATAATAATAATAATAATAATAAGAAGAAGAAGAAGAAGAAGAAGAAGATGAAGATGAAGATGAAGAAGAAGAAGAAGAATTTGGGTGTGGGTGGGGGTGGGGGTGGGGGTGGGGGCAATGGCCCTTACTTGCACTCTCTTGTATCTGTCCATGTGTGTGTATATATGTGTGTATATATATGTGAACCTAAATAATATTTATCACTATCTGATCAAGCGATAATCTAATGCTATATATATTGCATTTTATTTAAATAATACATGAAGGAAAAATAAAATAAGATTAAATAATTAATTAAATATGAAAAGAAATTCTAAGGTATTACATCCCTACCCCCCACCACCCTCCTAAAGGAATTTGGTCTCCAAATTCTTACATGAGTTAGCAAAGAGTTGCGGATGATATTTTCACATTTTATCCTCACTTTCCCACGTTGCCTCTTCTATTTTATGGTTCCTCCAGAGAATCTTCATTAGTGGATCTCTTTAGTGCACAACTTTTGAATTTTTTTATCTAAAATTGAACTGGTCTCTCTTCGTACGCCAGATCTTTTTAAAGTGGTAGATCCTTATACTTAATAATATGCGAGGGGTTTAGGTGATACTTCTTTAGTTGTGACATGTCAAAGACATTTTGTATCCCTATAAAGTTCGATGGTGGAAGAATTCGATAGGCTACTACTCTGATCCTCTCCACTATCTCAAAAGGGCCAACATATCGAGGGCTCAACTTTTCTCCTTTGCCGATCCTCGCCAACACTTTTTCTAGGTAACACCTTTAAAAAGACCATATGTCTGACACTAAATTACAGATCTCTTCTTCTATTATCTGCGTAGCTTTTCCACTAACTTTGTGCAGTCTTCAGTCTCTGTTAGATTAAATGAACCTTATCAATAGCTTTTTGTATTATTTTCGATCTAAGCGTTCTTCGATGCCCAAGTGAAGTTGGCACGCGATATTCATCAATGTCCCAACGTAATGGTAATCAGCATTTTCTTCCATATAATGCCTGATAAGGTGCCATAAGGATACTCGACTGGTAGCTATTATTGTAGGCAAACTCAATTAGTAGAAGATGCTTAACTCAACCTACCACAAAATCTAATATGCTAGCTCAAAGCATATCATCTAAAAGTTGAATGGTTTGCTCTTATTGAGCATCTGTTTGTGGATGTGCTCTTATGCTAAATTGTAGTTTCGTTCTTAAACTCTCTTGTACTTGTTTCCAAAGTCTGAAGACAAACTTAAGTTCTTGATCGAATGTTATACTGATAGGTACCGCATATAGCCAAACGATTTGATCAGTATAAATTCACGCTAGTATCTCTACTGTATAGGTAACCTTGACAGGTAGGAAATGAGATGATTTTGTCAGTCTGTCAACTATCACCCATACTATTGTAACCTCTTTTTGCTGTAGGTAAACCCGTGATGAAGTCCATAGTGATCATCTTCCACTTCCACAATGGCATTTCTAGGGGTTGTAGTAGCCCAGTTGGTCTTTGGTGCTCTGCTTTGACTTGCTGGTAAGTTAGACATTTTTGAACATAGTCAACAATCCCCTGTTTCATCTTGATCCACCAATAGTATTTCTTCAAATCTTGATACATTATGTTACCACCAAGATGGATCGTATACCTCGACTTGTGAGCTTCATCTAAAATTTTCCTCTTTATTTCTTCGTCCATAGGTGCACATATTCATTTCCCATATAATAAAGTCCCATCTCAATTTATTTCAAACTTGGTGTTACGGGGTGTTCATTCCGTTCATCTTAAACCTTTATAGATTTTTGTCCCCTCCTTATGCTTCCCTAATCCTCTAACAATTTTTCGGTCTTAGGGTAATATTAGCGTATAGTACCATCGATTTTAGTTATTTCCTAAAGTAGGAAGATTAGCTACTTGTTCCTTACGACTGAGTGCATCAGCCACTAGATTCGCCTTCCCGGGGTGACACTGAATTGAACAATCATAATCCTCTAAGAACTCCATCCAATGACGTTGTTTCATGTTTAAGTCCTTTTATGTGAAAAGATACTTCAGTCTCTTGTGGTCGGTGTACACTATAAAGTTTGCCCTATACAAGTAATGTCTCCACTTTCCTAAGGCAAATGCAATGGCTGCTAACTCTTAAGTCATGAGTAGGGTAGTTCTGCTCATAAGATTTCCACTTTCTTGAGGCATACGCTATTACCATACCATTTTACATCAAAACACATCCCAAGCCTTCTTTAGAAGCATCAGTATACACCACAAAATTCTCAATACCCTCAGGTAGGGCCAATATTGGTGCCGAGGTTAACCTTTTCTTAAGCTCTTGAAAACTAAGCTCATAATTTTCAATCCACTTAAATCAAGTCTTTTTTTTAGTCAGACCAGACAATGGAGCTGCTATTTCTAAAAAATCCTACACAAACCTCCAATAATAGCCTGCCAAACCTAAGAAACTTCTCACCTCAGTCACTATCTTTGGTCTTTTCCATTCTAACATCACTTCAATCTTAGACGAGTCAACCATAATTCTATCTCCAAAAATGACATGTCCTAAAAGACTACTCTATCAAGCCAAAACTCACACTTACTAAACTTAGCATAAAGTTTATGCTCCCAATGTTTCTGCAATACCATCCTCAAGTATTCTTCGTTTTGTTTCTCACTTTTTGAATAGACCAAAATATCATCAATAAAGACAACCACAAATTGGTCTAAATATGGTCTAAACACACGGTGCATCAAATCCATAAATGATGCAGGGGCATTAAACCCAAACAGCATCACCACAAACTCAAAATAACTATATTGAGTGTTTAATGTTGTCTTAGGTATATCCTCCTCTCTAATCTTTAGCTGGTAGTATCCTTGTCTAAGATCTATTTTAGAATAAACTCATGATCCTTGTAGGTCAAAAAGTACATTCTACCAGAACAGTTGGATTTGGGACTCCTTCACCCTCTAGCATGTATACTATAGTTGGAACTTTTGGTTTGGCATTATTTGAGATTCCTAATCCACATTGATTTCCATTAGATAAACTCTTATTCACCGATTATTGCCGCTTTTGTGGGTAGTCACGGAGAAGGTGTTGGTCACTACGACATGCTAAACAACAGTTTGCCTTTCTCCAAGATTGAGATTCTTCATGTTTTGAGTATCCATAGTAGCAACACACCGTGTCCCTTTCCCCAGCACTGACTGATCCAGAGGTTCATTGTTGCTGCTATTGTTTCACTCCTTACCCTTAGGTCTTCCCTCATTGTCAGTTACTTTTAGCTGGATAAGACTTCTTTTCAACTTTATCCATGGCCTCTAACTTAACCAATCCTGACTCTATCTTCAAAGTAGTTGATGGGTGTCGAATCCAACAAAAATAAATTCCTATTCTAGAAATATGATTTTTAATAAGTGGGAGTACAGTCGTATTCCACAGGGACTAATAAATTTTGTTTCCTTTAAGTTTACTAAATAAAATAAAATAGAATGGGGGTTTTTATAAAAATAAAAACTAGAATCTTAAAAGTAAAATAAATCACAAATAAAATAAGAAATCAATAAGAATGGAATCTAGCCTAAAGTAAAATCTCAGTTTGGTTCACAGATCTGATCATTGATGCAAAGATTAATTCCTCTTTTCTTGAATAGACTGGTTATAGTTACTTGAATGCCCTAATAACCAATCTCTCCTTACTATTTCGATAACTAAGAGAAGCTCATTAGTTATTTCCCTTGCCAATAAACAACCCTAAAGAAACGCTCCTAGCATTTAATTTATCAACAGCATTAAAAAACTAGAGAGACCCAGCTCTAGCCAACAAACACACACAAACAGGGTTCATTTAGACTATATTATTTATCCACATAACATAAATCACGCATGTGGTCACCATACATAACCATGTTATTTGCCACAAATATTAGAACAATTAAACAATTACGGATTTAATGTTCTAATTGACAGGACAATTATTCTAAGCTATCAAATTTGGGCCCTAAATTCAATGAACCAGAATAATTGTAATGAAAATGGAAGATAAATAAATACTCAAGGAATAAGGAAAACAAATTAAATCAATTATATCTCACAAAAACTAAAGAACCAAAACTTCGATAATTCCTTAGGCTAGAAGAAGAGTTTAGCAACTTATGGGAAGAAGAAAACGTAGGAAACTAAAAATATGCTAAACAAAAGAATGAAAAACTCCCCATGAAAGAAACCTAGTTCCCTATAAATAGCCCACTGCTCATAATGCAACTGGGAAACTAATAAGAGTCCTACAAGGATAGGAAAACTAAAATTATCATAATTAAAAAATTAAAATTAAAATATTCCAGGAATATACAACTGCCAAAACATGTCCCCACTCAAATTATTTCCTTCTTCCATTTCTCGTCTCCTCGGGAATGCGATCTTTGCTCCAAGCACGTCGAAAACTCGATTTTCAATTACATTTAGCTTGAATCTTCAATTTGCTTCACAAAACATAAAAAGAAAGTTAAAACCCAACAGTTAAGCATTTTTACTATTAATCACAAGGGGAAATTATACGAATAAATGGACAAAAATTGCAACTTAACAAATTCCCCCACACTTAGACAATGTTTGTCCTCAAGCATACAAAAGTTCCAATATATCAATCTTTCTCACAATCCTTCTTCCTGTTTCTCAACTTGTTCCCAAACAATTCAATTATCACATTATGGAGGGCTGAATCAAGACACAAGTAAGGACATGCACGTTATAGAACGAACCCTTATTAATCACACAAATAACATGTCGCCCTGGCAGTCTCTTCAAACTTGAAATGTAAAAGGGATTTAACACTTTTTCATTAAGTTCAATTCAAGTCAAGATATAGAAGGACAACTATAAAAAACATGCAACGATATCACATATTCATGAAAGAATAGCAAGTGGAATGCAAGAAAACATAAATGACGAAAGGGAAAAGCTTTATTCGATCTTTTTTTTGGCACTAAATGCACCCAGTTACTCAGTCGGTCATAAACCTGGATGGTTATTATCCCTATTCATAATCACTTAATTTTAGTGATTAGCGGAGTAATCAAGTTAGTGGTTTTTTTTTAAAGAGAGGTTAAATGGTCAAACCCAGTCACCTTCATTGTCTCAGTACATTCAACTTAACAATTCAACCCAAATATGTTCATCAAGGCAAGCTCTAAAAAGTTAACCCGCCATGCGTGATAATTATTAGGGTGATATGCATTAATTCCCTCACACATTTTTCATCTAAATCAACCAACAAGGTAATAAGTCAAAGTGCAATAAACAAGAACTCAACTAGTCATGCCATTCTTACAATGTCTCCTAATTCAACCCAATTATTTAAGTGTTACCTCAAGGACAAGCATCGAAAAGAGGCAAAAGGTGAACGAGAAAGAATTAACAAATTAAAAACTAAAGCACACTTTGAAAGTAAATAAGAAGAATAAAGAGTCATTTCATACATGTTTGAAGCAAAATGAATCCAAATTTTCCTCTCCCACCCTTAAGCCAAACATTGGCCTCAATGTTTCAAAATAAGAGTGTAAATGCATAAGAAAGGTGGAAGAGAGACTCCCCCGAGGAGACGGGGCCTGCATGGCTTTAAGGACTGGGTGGTACTGGGGGTGTGAAACCATCAGCGGCGATTGATGGCGGCAGTGGTGATGTTAGTGGCGGGTAGGGGTGTAAACGGATATTAAACGGATCGGATACACTGTTTCCATATTCGTATCCGTTTAACTTTTTGAATATTCAGATACGGATACGGATTTGACGGATATTTAAAAATGGTATCCAAATTCGTATCCGTCGGATATCGGTCGAATACGGATATATCCGTATTCGATTATAATTATTCAGATGCATTCATATTTTATTAAACTTATCTGTATTTGAATTATTATTTTATATTCATATTTGATGATAATTATTTAGATATCTATTTACGAATATCCAAATACATGAATCTATGAATCTATAATAAATACATATTTTAATTAACAGAAGAAACTATATAATTTCATTAAAACAAAAGCAATCAAACAAATAACATAATTTTTAATTAATAATTGACTTTATAATTAATTATTAGTACGTATTAATAATAATATTGGCATTTTGAGTATATTAATTATAAAGTCAACCAACAATAATTATGTTAATTAACTTAATTCTTCACTTTTTTCTCTATATTACAATAAATTTTTAAATTTATTCTTTATTCTTCTCAATTCTTCAATTATAATTTATATATACATATATGTATTATGAGAGTTTTATTGAAAAATATAAATAATATATTATTTAATAAATATATATTCGGATCGGATATTAAACGGATCGGATATGCATTTACCATATCCGTATCCATTTATAATCGGATATCTACTAATCGGATACGGATAATATTCGCTATAAACTGATGCGGATAAATTTTGTATAAACGAATACGAATGCGAACGGTAAACGAATTTTTGAATATCCATTTACAGCCCTAGTGGCGGGAAAGTGGTGGCTTCGATGGAGGTAGGTGGTTGTCGACGGGAAAGGTTGGAGGTGGAGATGATGGCGGTAAGTTGGAGATGTTGGTGGTGGTTGAGGGTGGTCGAATGTGGTAATGGTGGCGGGAAAGGTGGCGAAACAAGGCCTGGGCACGGGTAGAAGTAAGAGTACTTCTGTCAAATAATTCTAATGGTGCCAGAAGAGGTCTTTGAACAAAGCATGGGCATGGGTAGATATGAGAGTACTTCTGTCAGATAATTCTACTGGTGCCAGAAGAGGTCTTTGAACAAGCCATGGGCATGGGTAGATTGAAGAGCTTTTCTGTCTGAAGTAATTCCAATATGGCAAAAGAAGTCTTTGAACAAGGCGTGGTCATGGCTAGATTGAAGAGCTTTCCTTGTCAAATAATTCCAACATGCCAGAAGAAGTCTTTGAACAGGGCATGGGCACGACTAGCTTGAAGAGCTTTCCTTATCAAATAATTCCAACATGCCAGAAAAAGTCTTTGAAAAAGGCGTGGGCACAGCTAAATTGAAGAGCTTTCCTTGTCAAATAATTACACCCACAGGCCAATTTAAAACGTCTTCTGCATCAGAGAAAAATAAAGCTAATTAAAGATTTTTTTTTTGTTTTTTTTTGTTTTAAATAAAAACATCAAATTGAAAGTTTGGGTTGCCTCCCAAAAAATGCCTCTCTTTAACGTCTTTGGCTAGACGTAGCTATTCCTCACATCACAAAATTATCATCATTCAAATTCAAGGTTTCGTGAGTCAAAGTATCAATATTATCCACAACAGAAACACAAGACTCATCACTAGAATATTTCATGGCATCATAAATATTGAATTTAATCATATTACCATCAAACTCCATAGTGAGTGTACCATCATACACATCAATTTTCGTCCTAGAGGTTCTAAAGAAAGGTCTTCCCAACAGTATTTGTGATGAATTAGGAGAGTTATCTTCAAACATGTTAAGTACATAAAAATCAGCAGGAAAAAATCAATTCATTAACTTGTACTAACATATCCTCTAGGACTCCATCGAGGTATACAACACACCTATCAGCAAGTTGAAGAACTACTCCTACTTCTTTCAAAGGACCAAATTCAATGAGGCATGATATTAATTGAAGTACCAAGATCGCACATAGCCTTTTCAATTCTAACTTTGCTAATCTTGCAAGGGATAGTAAACATACCTAGGTCCTTGCATTTTGGGGGCAATTTTCTTTGTATCACTGCTGAGACATTTTCCCCCACACTTACTCTTTCATTACCCTTTAATTTTCTTTTATTTGTGCACAATTCCTTGAGAAATTTAGCATACCGAGGTATTTGCTTGATTGCATCAATTAATGGGATATTTACCTCGACCTTGTGAAAAGTTTCAAAAATCTCCTTTTTCTCTTCATGCATTTTAGATTTAGCGAACCTTTCAGGAAATGGAGGGTGTATAACTAATGAGCTTGTCACCTTACCATTGGTTTCATGCGAATGTTCAATAGAATCTTGAGGCATGACAAATCTCTCTCTCTATTTTTTCCACAATAGTGTTTCTCCTGTCTTTTTGCTAGGTTCCTTCAGCTCCTTACCATTTCTCAGAGTAATCGCGCTAACATTTTTCTTGGGATTGACAATTATCTGAGAGGGTAGCCTCCCGTGGGATTCTATCCTACTCACTGAGGTGGCTAACTGACTCATCTGATTCTCCAAGTTCTGAATGCTTGCTCGTGTTTCCTGTTGAAATTATTGAGTATTAGCTACAAAGGATTTAACAATCTCTTCGAGAGACATACCTGTACTTGAAGAGGATGGTTGCTACGGAGGGGGTAACTTTTGTTGGAAGTATTGGTAGTTTTGCGATCTCCCTCCGTAACTGAAATTCGGATGATCCTTCCATCCTGGGTTGTAGGTGTTTAAGTAGGGATCGTACTTTCTTTGCGGTGGTCTAGGGAATCCTCTTACTGCATTGGTTTGTTCGCATGAATTCTCTTGGAGCGCAGGACACATATCCGTAGGATGACCAATGTTAGTACAAATCCTACAAGCCTTAATTTGTTGTGTATGTCCTATAATCAATTGTTGAACAAGAGAAGTTAAAGTAGAAATTTAACACTCAAGGGATGAATTACTTACCTCATTGACACTTCTAGGAGGGTCCCAAGAATATCCAAATTGTTGGGAGTTGGCAGCCATTATAGAAATTAATTCTCTAGCTTCGCCTGGAGTTTTGTTTACTATGGCTCCTTAACTTGTTGCATCCATCATCCTCCTCTCAAACGGTAAAGTCCTTCGTAAAAGTGCTGAATGAGGAGTCATTCAGTAATACCATGTTGTGGGTAGCTTGTGCAAAGTTGTTTAAAATTTTCCCAATATTCATGAAGATTTTCTGCGTCACTTTGTCTTATCTCGCTAATCTCTTTTCTAATGCTAGTAGCGCGTGAAGGAGGGAAAAACTTCTCAAGAAATAATCTTGCCATTTCAGTCCATGTAGTAACAGAACCAGGGTGTATGTAAAACAACCAATCCTTAGCTTTATCTGCTAAGGAAAGTGGAAAAGCTCGCAATTTCACTTGCTCCTCAGATATCCTTGGGGTTTCATAGTCGAGCACACCATATGAAGTGCCTTTAAATGCTTATGGGGATCTTCATTCTCCAAGTCGTGGAAAATGGGTAATAGATGGATCAACCCAGATTTTAACTCAAAAAGTGTTTCCAACTCTGGATATTTAATGCAAAGCAGTTGTTGGGTCAAATCCAGTTCAGCTAACTCCTTTAAAATTCTTTCACGAGCCATTGAAGTTCACCGTACTAGAAAATCAAGGTATTAAAAGAAACAAAATTATTTGACACTAGTCCCCAGCAACGGCGCCAAAATTTGATGGGTGTCGAATCCAACAAAAATAAATTTCTACTATAGAAATATAATTTGTAATCAGTAGAAATAGGGTCGTATTCCACAGGGACTGGTAAATTTTGTTTCCTTTAAGTTTACTAAATAAAATAAAATAGAATGGGGGTTTTTATAAAAATGAAAACTAGAATCTTAAAAGTAAAATGAATCACAAATAAAATAAGAAATCAATAAGAATGGACTCTAGCATAAGGTAAAATCTCAGTTTTGTTCACTGATCTGATCATTGATGCAAAGATTAATTCCTCTTTTCTTGAATAGACTGGTTATAGTTACTTGGACGCCCTAATAACCAATCTCTCCTTACTATTTCGATAATTAAGAGAAGCTCGTTAGTTATTTCCCTTGCCGATAAACAACCCTAAAGAAACGCTCCTAGGATTTAATTTATCAACAACATTAAAAAACTAGAGAAACCCAACCCTAGCCAACAAACACAGACAAGAAGGGTTCATTTAGACTAGATTATTTATCCACATAATATAAATCATGCATGTGGTCACCACACATAACCATGTTATTTGCCACAAATATTAGAACAATTAAACAATTACGATTTAATGTTCTAATTGACAGGATAATTATTCTAAGCTATCAAATTTGGGCCCTAAATTCAATGAACCTGAATAATCGTAATGAAAATGGATGATAAATAAATACTCAAGGAATAAGGAAAAAAAAAATTAAATCAATTAGATCTCACAAATACTGAAGAACCAAAACTCCAATAATTTCTTAGACTAGAAGAAGAGTTTAGCAACTCATGGGAAGAAGAAAATGTAGGAAACTAAAAATATGCTAAACAAAAGAATGAAAAACTCCCCATGAAAGAAACCTAGTTCCCTATAAATAGCCTACTACTCATAATACAACTGGGAAACTAATAAGAGTCCTACCAAGATAAGAAAACTAAATTTATCCTAATTAAGAAATAAAAATTAAAATATTCCAGGAATATACAACTACCAAAACATGTCCCCACTTAAATTATTTCCTTCTTCCATTTCTCGTCTCCTTAGGAATACGATCTTTGCTCCAAGCACGTCAAAAACTCAATTTCCAACTACATGTAGCTTGAATCTTCAATTTTCTTCACAAAACATAAAAAGAAGTTAAAACCCAACAGTTAAGCATTTTTACTATTAATCACAATGGGAAATTATACAAATAAATGGACAAAAATTGCAACTTAACAGTAGTCTCTACTGTAGTCATGTAGTTAGGTAATCCATGGGAAGAAGTGCCCGTTGTATGTTAGGGCGAAGCTCCCTTCGAAAACTTCCTAACTCATCTTGATTCATCATCCAGCATGTACGAAACGTACTTGATTAGTTGTGTATGCTCAACCTCGTATTTGGGCAATTAAGACTCTTCTCTACTATAGTTGATTGAACTTATCTTTCCTTTGTTCGTGAACCAACTTTGGGATGTACTTGTTGTCATACTCCTCGAGGAAGTTTTCCTAAGTTATAACCATTTATTGTTGTCTCTATCTCTCCTCTACTGAGTTCCACCGATGGCATGTCTGACCTTAAAAAAGGAATACAACAAGATTGACCTTCTTCTCATCGCTAGAGTCTAGTATACTATAGATGTTTTCAATACTCTATCCAAAGTTCAGCTTTCAATCATTAGGCTCCTTAGTGAAACATTGTGGTAAAAAACTTAAGAATCAATCAAGTGCCATATCAGGAGGTGGTGGTCTTCCAAGTTGTTAATAGTTCAAAAGGACTTGCATGAATTGTTGCATCGCTGCCACCATTTGACTTAAAGGATTGTCGCTTGTTGGTAGTGGTTGGGGTGGATATTGTCTATGTTTTACCTCTAGAGGATTGGTAGGTACATGTCTTGGGGTTTCTTGTTCATCCCTTGATCGACTTCATGAAGCGTTAACTGGGTGTCTTCCATGATGAACTCCATGTCTGGGATCCATTCTAAAATAAAATTATTGCTACTAGCAGTCTATACCTAGTGAAATATGAAGTGGAGTGTGAAATAAGATAAAGCAAAAATATTTGTCAAACATCATGAATACTTAACATGAACAATATACATATCTTTTATTTATTAGTTAATAAATTGATTTGATTAACTTATAATTTAGTTATTACTATTATTATTCTTTTCTAATAGTATCTTGCATACTTTTCCTACAAATAATTCAAAAATTCTAGAAGATCTCATGATAGAGGAAATAAAAGAAAATTTTTATAACTCTACTAAAGTTTCATACGCTATCACCCTTCATATGTACCAAAATATCTAATACTAACTAAAAGTTTATTTTATTCATCGCAACTACTAAATAGAAAATCTAATCTACTAAAATACTATAAATGAAAATTTAAAACTAAGGGTCTTATCAAACTCTAAAATAATTCTCCTATTCTAATCTTTATCATTTCCCTTCATTTGGATCTATCTCTTCAATATCCTATATTCGAGCCCACTTTTTCTAAATCTTCCTCAGGGTCTTCTTCATTTTCCTCATTGCTCTTTTTCTCAGTTGGTTCTTCTTTTGGATCTTTTTCCTCCAGCTTATTGATAAAATGAGCTAACAAATGTTGGGTTTCCTCAAGGCCTCTCATGGCTATCCTACACATTTTGATCTTGACAATGTTGTCCCTGTAAATCATTGTTTAGACAATTCAACTCCTGTTGACAGACTTCTAGCTGTTACATCTATTCTTGTAACGAAGGTGTTCTCTTCTATGGTGGTCTCTATCATCCTCAAGCCGACGCACAATTAAGTTTGGGTAATCCTTTCAAGGTGCATTGAATTTCTTAGAAATAGATTGCCTGTATCTAGGGTTATATCGCTCATTACATCTAACCTTAATCATACTAGTGAAGCATCTAAAAGATGAACTGACTCACGTGGGCTTTGACTTACCATCTTATCCTACAAAACCAAAAGAACCTAGATCAATAAATAAATAAAAAGAAAAATAAGAAAAAGAAAATATCAATTCTTAAAAGTGCTAAGCTCAAATTCGACAGTCCGAGGATCTTATGCCGACATAGCCTAAGTTTAAACTAAGGCTTTGATACCACTCTATTACACCTCAAAATCAAATCATATATTCTAGTATCAAATCGTGAAACTCCATACCAGATAAATAGTATTATCTATCCAAAATCATAATGTTAGAAAAAAGAACTCAAAGCACTCAAACTAATTTAAGCCAATCTTATAACATAAAGACTCAAAGTGCCAATACTTAACCTCAACTAAAACAAAATAAAATCCATAAAAAAAAAAACTAATAAGCTAATAAGAAATAAACTAGTCTACTGCAAAGGTTCAAAATAAGACTTCAGTCATGATTCTCATCATAAGCAAGATTCACCTCTTCACTAGGGCTAGCTAGGGCCTAGGTCTTGCAGAAAGAAATTAAAGAAAATATAGAGTGGAGTAAATGACTCAGTGAATGATAGGTGTGTGCAATGTGAGTTCGTGAATTTAACGTGATTACTTTAGTGAAAATGTTCAAGAAAAATATAAGTGGAAAGCAATAAACAGACAAGCGGTAATGAAACAAGACTTTAGTAAACATTTTCATAAACTAACAATTTAAATGTAATGATCAAACAGTGTTTGATGTAGTAAGTCAACCTTATGATTCTTACCGTAACAGTCTCTTATCACTTTAGGCAATGCGCAACCTTACTAAAACAGTGCTCGAGCTTAGGTCTTCAAAAAATCTACAACCCATCTCAGCCACGAACAACTTCTATTGTGCGTTGGGGGATTAGGCCATGGGGGCTTAGGGTTTAATCAGCAAGCCCGTTGCTGCTCAGTGAAGTCCCTCGCACACCCAGGATAAGTTGGATCCCACATACAAGAATTAGAACAGTAAATTCAATCTTCATTTGATCATTGAATTTAATTGCTAATATAAAAATACTATAAGAAAAATATCATAAAAGAACATGCTTTTCTTGCATCATGATATAGAATAAAAGAAACTTATGTGCGCACTGGAAATATTATAGTGCCATATAAAATTGAAAAATTGTCAGTAGATTACATTATAGTGTATAACCTTTTGGGTTTTGAAAAATATTATTATGCAATACATATAAGTTTAGGCACTCACTAAATTTATTGGTCGTATCAAAAGCAGATTCTGTCGTGCCAAATCCTTGATCACTTGCTAAAATATTAATATTATTCAATTTAATTAATATCTAATCTATAGAACCTTAATTGACTCTAACTTATGTCGTTCACAATATCATACCTTTTATAGGACTATAAAAAGTTAAATTTCTCTCTCATTTTTTTATATATATCTACTAGTATTAGTTCCAAAATCATTTAATTTGTCCCCCGTATGTATAAAACACAATCCTCAATATGCTCAATCAATCGGGTTTAAATAATATCTAGAATTTAATAGCAAACAAATCCTAAAATTCCTACCATCAAAACAAGAAAGAAAATTATTTTCATGAACTTAAGATAAACAAAAGTAAATCAAAACTTGCCTTGAATGAAGGTCTTTAATGAAGGAAATAATTATAAGGCTAAGGAAAATTTTTACAAAAAGAAAATGAAATAGCTTTCAATCATCAAAATCAATTTAACCATTAAAAATCCAAACTTTACCCTTTTATCAAAAGTACTGATAATAAGTAGAATATTCAATGATACATACCTCAAAACATATATATATATATATATGTACATACATATTATGGAGTCCAGGCTATGTCTGTGTGAATGTGTGTATTTGCTTTCCTATCATGCTATGTATATTAAAAGGGTATGACAGTAGGAAATTTTTAAAGGTATATATATGCACACAAATGCACATACACTAAACAACTTGTCAATTCTGCATATGTAAATATGTATATATAACAACATACACTAACTAAACCCATCAAATCTATATACATAAAAATTGAAACATATATACACCATCAAGTCCATATATATGTATATATGTTATACCACACATATGACACGAGAGTTCTCTCTTTCATCTTAATTGAGTATGGGCATGAGTGTACTATTATGATGTAGACAAGAAAAAAGGAAATGATAAAAGGAAAAGAAGATGATATATAGTTATATCTACACACTCACGTCTACTCCCTCTAAGGCATGGGATTTATGTGTCTATATGTAATGTATATACACTACATACACACAAAGAGGAAAAAAAAATTTCCCTTACCCAAACATATACGCACCTATGTCCGTCCCTCTTTCCTTCTTCCTTTCTTTCTGCCATCCTTATTCTTTACTTCTTTCTTGGGTCTGTTTCTAAATTCATGAAATAGAAATTAAATTGATTTATCATCAACCAATTAAAATCTTCACCAATAATTTTTCCAACCAACCAAAAATACAAAACCTCTTTCGATGGTGTGGCAGCCATCTATTCCTTCTTCCTCTCTTTCTTCTTTTCTTTCTAAAGGAAAAAATTATTCCTTGCAAAATCTTTAACGCCATTAAGGGTTTGGAATGCTTCACTAGATATAGAAGTGGCCAAAAATGTATCAATAGGTCTATTTGATGAGGACGAGGCCACAAGGATAATGGAAATGGTTTTTGTGGTGGAGATGAGATGGACAAATTTTGGTCTAAATATGGGATAAGTGGTTTATTTCAACTAGAACTCTAGTTATTTACCTTCTAGGGCTAGGATAATCGTCTTATAAATTTAATGTCTTCATTATTAATTTCTAAATTATCAAATATTAATTCCTATTAATAAGATAATATTAATTCTAGTGGAATTATAACTTATTCTTTCAAAATTTGGAATATCATATATATATGAACCTAAATAATAGTTATCAATATTTAATCAAGAGATAATTTAATGCTATATATATCATATTTTTTTTTTAAAATAATACATGAAGTAAAAAAAAAAAAAGATAAAAATAATTAATTAAATGTGAAAAGAAATTCTAAGGCAAACAACCCTATAATCTTAATTTGTTCTCGGAGGTCATGGTGGACCTCCGCAATCATATCAAGGAGGCGAACTACTCCAAACAATAAGAAGGTACCAACCTTTATCTCTCAAAAAGGGGGGAAAAAAAAGATCTTTACATGCTCCCGAGAAGATGCAATACCACTAAGAAACCAACAACTAGGCATATGAATGAAAAAAGAATGAAATATATTCACCATCATTGAGAGACTAACTCAGTGAGCTAGTGCTGGAAACCATGAATTACACAAATAAGTTCGGAGCAATCGACTAAGACACAAACTATTGCTCCTAATGATCGCCAACAGCAAAAAGTCAGGTAAGATAATGAAATTGCTACTAAAGTAACTACTAAAAATAGTGAACTAGCCTAAAGGGATTGACATAAAACAATCCTCCCTGAAAGGCAATAAAAACTCAAACTCACTGGAAAATTCAATCTTATGGCTCTTATGAGTGAAGTAGACAAGGTGTTGACAGAAGAATAAATCTCATCAAGAATGAATCCTTCCTTACACTCCTCACTCAACGAACACTCTCTTTTCATCTCTAACTTAGACAACTCACCATAGAAACTGACTTATTGAACAAAGATTGGCACACACAATCCTAATGGAAGCCATAAAATACAGAATAGAGAGATAAGATGCCAAGATGGATGCACATCAAACATCAAGATCCTAAGAACACGCAGATGTCTCAATTAACGAGCGAAGGAGGAAACCCCCCACATGGCTGCCCTTAGGGATGGATGCCCTCAATATGTGAGTGACTACATGAAGGCAGATGCCAAGATGATCGATCTCGAGAACGATCATGTTGGTTGGTCAACTTTGCAGGTGATCGCCTTCTGAATGGCTGACTTAGCCCGTTAACATTCGGGTCGACTAGCACCGAATGACAGCTTGTCTCTTAAGGTTGGTTGCCGCAACCTGATCGAGCAATGCCAAATGGCGATCAAGCTCCGAAGGCCAGCTGCCACCTTAACACCCCTTCTCTCCATCACCTCTACCCCATATCTAACTTCAGTTGGCTACTTCTCCCCCCCCCCTCCTCTCTCTCGCTAGACTTGTTCCTCTCTATTCTCTCAAGCGAGTCTTAAAACAAAAGAGAAAGCAAAAGCTAAGATAAGGAAAAAACAAAGAGTTGAGGACTAAATATGCCCTAAGAACACATTAATCAAGTCAGACTTAAAAATAAGTATAAAATTTTAAGGTGGATGCTACACACAACAAGCCCAATCCACCAAACCCTAACACTATAAATATCAGCATTCATGACAAAAACAATGATATATCAAGCCAATTCATTTTCTACTCCAGTAATTTCTGTAAGCAAACTCTCCCTGAATCAAAGACCCATAACCTTCAATATTCAATAAAATAATAATGAAAAGTCACACTTTTAATTTGAAATTGCCTATTTCAAAAATAAGCTCTGGATGATATATCTTTAATATGTTTAAGAGAACATGAGACAAATCATCTTTAAAGATAAGTACAAAATATTAAGATGGGCTATATAGCACACCCAACCTATTAAGCTCAAGCATTATAAATATCACCACTTATGACAGAAAAGGGAACTAGCCAATTTAGTTTTTATGAGGATTAATTATCTAAGTAATCACGCTCTCAAGTTGAGCATTTTATCACGGATCTTTGAAAAGATTTACAAAGACAAACTTGGTCCACAAAAAAAATATATCCATTTATAAAAGGAAAATATTTATCAAGGGTTAAGATTTTCACATCTTTTAAACTTGGTCAAAGAAAAGACTGTATAATTTACCTTTAAAAAATGGGGTTAATTACCCAGACCCCCACCTAAGGTTTGGCCTAATTACTACGAGATCCACAGGTTTCACGAAATTACAAATACCCCTTAGTGCTGATGGCTAACCGTTAAGTTGGACAGTTTTTATGAATTGTTCATTTTACCATTGTCTAGAAGTTTTTAAAAAAAAAAAGCAGAAAAAAATAAAATGGCCAAAGACTAAAATAACCCTTCCTTACCAAATTGACCAAAAGGCCCTTCAAGTGGTGGTAAAGAAAAAGGAAGACTTGTCTTCCTCATTCATCACTCATTTTCATAGGGAAAAAAAGAAGAAGAAAACTCTCCCAAACTCCCAAAATCTTCCAAAACCAATCGGACTATATCCCAAAACCCAACTTCTTCTCAAACCCGTCATTCTCCACTCCATTTTGGAAGGTGATAGGCGGCCATTAGACTCCCAAGCTTTGTAACAATTTCAAAAATATTTCTAGTTTGGTTGGATTTTTAAGTTATATCGGGATTATTTATCATGTGATAATTTGTGTCATTTTTTATCATTGTGATATAGTTTGGTTAGCATAACATATAAACCCATGCAGGGGGTGGCAGGTTAATTTATCGGGGGAGTTGCACATAACACGGGCTTTTAGTATTCATATGGGCCTAAGTGTTTATTGTCCCTCAAATCAAACAAATGATAAGGTGGGATAAAAACACTTTATCCCACCTTATTATCCCAACCAAACTATCCCTTAGGATTTTCAAGTTTGATAAAGTAATGATTTTTAATTCCAGAATGTGTTATTTTTGTTAGATCTTGTTATTAGATTATATTTTTCTTCAGAATATGTAGAGAAATACCATTTTTCTTATTTTTATCGTAATGTATGGATTTTTTTTATATTTTGTTATGGATCTTCTTTTTTCTTTTTTCATTAAAAATGAACTTTATTTGGTATTTTAAACATGTTTTAATCCGGGCATGTTAATAAATGTCAGTTTTTTCATGCATAGTGTGGTAAGGCATCTGTTACTAAACTGATTTCACCTATTTGAGAATGTTGGGGTTATTGTCTTTTATGAAAAATCAAACAGTGGTATATTGTAATGATCAGAAAACTAAATGGGGGGATATGTAATGTTTCATTGATTCCAGTTGGATTCTATGGAAGGGTTCTAGTGGCAGCAAAGGGTCTTGATGGAAATAATGGGTTGTTTCCAGTGGCATTTGCAGTAATTGAAATTGAATGCAATGGGTTTTCCTTGAGTGCTTGAGGGATATGCTTAGGGAATTCGATACTAATAAGCCTCGAACCTTCATGATTGATAGACAGAAGGTATTCTTAGATTTTGTTATCTTTCCGCCACTTAAATGGTTTGTTATCTATGTTTGACTTAGATAATTTTTTTGTTAGGTTTATAAAAATATAAGGGGGTAAATGTAATATTTTAGGTTTTCCTAAGTTTGTTCTCCATCTACATCTTAGATTATTTATTTGTTAAATTTGCAAAACATTAGGGGGATAAGGGTAAGATTACAATTATATGAGGGTTATCTTTTTTATGTTTTTCAAAGTTAAATGTTTTCCTTGATATGTCTTTAAAGACTTGTCGGTTTTCTTAAGTAATGTTGTCATCTGTATAGCGAAAATTACAATTTTAGTCCACCAACTATTGCTTGTTTTCATTTTACTTCATTTTGATATGGGGTTAGCACATTTTGTCCATTTTGCACCAAAAATTAATACATTTAGTCCAAGTTTTAGCAAATTTGGTCCATCGGGCCCAAAAATTTTCAATTGTGCTAGGAAATTGCCTACTCATCATCCATTTGGGCCAAAATATAGGGGATATTGTGATATTTGTCAAACAGCTCCACATTAGCATCCTTGTTAACCGCCACATCAGCATAACGGCTGAAACCCCCAAAAAAAATAAAAAATAAAAAACGAGGCCAAAAAAAACACAAAACAAAAACTGCTAATGCTGAACAATTAAAAAAACTGAGTTAAAAAAAACAGTTAAAAAAACTAAAATTGCTATAACGATAAAAAAAATGTGTATCTCCTTCTTCACAAAAGACAACATCTCCACTCTCTGTCTTTCTCTCCCAAATATTTCTGTATCTGTTCGTTGGCCATCTTTCTACATAAGACAGCATCTCCTTTAATTTCAGCACAATGGCAGCTTCATCTTCAGCTTTGTTGAGGCCCCTTGAATGCTCATGTGGTGATAGATGCCTAGTGAAGACCTCCTGGACTAAGCTAAGCCTTGGAAAAAGATTTATGTCTCGCCCAAAATATAATGTAAGCATAAAAAAATTTCAATGGATATTTACATTTTTGGGTCAAATATTGATTTTTACCAAAGATTTTTGTTCATTTTCATCTTCAGAGGAGTGGGGTCAAAATGTATAATCCCAGGTCTACTCCGGAGAATAAATGAATTGAAGGTGGAGAAACCATAAGCTAAATTGGAGAAAGGGTTTGAAGATTATAGTTGTTATTATTGCTATGTTTTGGTTGGTAGAGTTTGTCTGGGTTATGTAAGAAATCTGAGGTTGTTAGGTTAGTTCACTAGAATATAGTGGTTTGTTCTTTTTGCTCTTGTGTACTTGGAGAAGTTAGGTTCCTCCATTCGACTGTATTTGTAGTATGCTTGTAAAATTGTCAACCTAAATGCAATATATGTAGGTTTATGTTGGATTCAATCTGTCTTTCATTTCTCCTTGGTTTAAGTGTTTTTGTTTTGTTATATGATTTTTTATGAGGCATGTGGGGCACCAATTGGTGAAAAGTGAGAATCGATATGAGGCATGTGGGGTACCTATTGGGCAAAAGTGAGAGTAGATATGCTAATTGGACAAATCTCTATTTGCTCTACTTAAAAAACATATGTCAATATGTCAAAGCAAGAGAATTACATTCAAGCAAGATAACTGAAACAAATTTGATTCAATTCCACATTTACATTCATTATCTCGATATCATCCCAAAAGGCAATTTTGTTACAGAATTGTAGCACATAAACAAGCAATTTTGTTCCATGCCCTAAAAAAAAGCACAAAACCCAACTTTAAGGCAAACCAAATCTGGCATGAACACCTTAAAAGTATTCACATGTTTAATGCCCAAAAATTCAGTGACAATACAAATGCTAACAGTTTCAATTACATAACACAACCAAAAAACCAATGCAGTTTCACTTCTTGTTTCCAACTGTCTTCTTATTCTTCTTCCCATGCAGTTGATCCATTGCATCTGTAATGTTGCTGAGGTAGACAAATTTCTTCTTTCCTTGTGCAGTGATCACATTGCTTCCGCTTTGTGACATTTGAAGCTACTGTACATGGATGGTCCAAGTACCTTCTTTGATGGTTGAACTGCATTTGTGTTGTTTTCCTACATGTATGTCCCAAAATTTAGTTTATGTAATATTTCATGAAGGTGCAAAAGTAATAGTCAAGGTAAGCTATATACCTTTGCTTTACCTTTTGGTCTTGGAGATCTTCTAAGTCTAATACTCTCTTGACCACAAGTTGGAACCCACATAAATAATAGAAAAATTAGCCATCCACATTGCAGGACTCAAATACACTTAAATTGATTACCTTTAATGGACCTTTTAGAGATCTCCTAACAACACTTGTATTGCATGTCCTCATGCTTGCCATGAACTATATTTCATACATTATCTCAATTAATGCATTCAAAAAACACACATCAAACTAAGTTTATCATGTTCTAGACACCTTATCTTGCAACAGCTCAGTTGAATCACCAATGTCTTGCATATCACTCCTTAAACCAACCTTTCTCTTATACAAAGTTAAGAAACCAAGTACTGCACTATAAATACCCATTAAACCACCCAAATACATTTATAGATGCAACAATCAATATTAAACAGTAGAACCAAAGGTACCCAACATATGTGACCCACAACTTCACTTTCACAAATGCAACTATATGAATATTCTCACAAAGAGACAGTAGACAATACATATATAAGAGTCAGTTTTAAAAAAAAAAACCCTACAATTAACCAACATATATGACCCACACCTCACTTCAACAGATGCAAACTCAGAAAATATTCTTCAAAACGCAGAACACCAGATAATCCATAACCTTACATGCTAGTCAAAAAGTGTACAGGCCCACTAACGAAGACTTTATTAACATTAGAGAAAATTGGATAAGGACCTCTAAAATCAAAAAATAATATCAAAGAAGCATGCTTCAGAATCAATATTTAATAGGAAAAATCCAACATTTTGGTGCTACAGACAAAGACCTAACACCCTCTATATTTAAAACCTTACTTACCATAAAGAGGGGCTGGAAAATGCAAGTCTGTTGAAGCGCGCTCAAACATCTTCAATTACCCAACCCAAATCCACAACCTTTTCCTGCGAACCAACTTCAACGTCACTTGAAAAATTAGGGTTTTGGGGTTCGACTAAATAGCTAATATTTTGGGCTTTCTGGTATACGACTTAGGCAGGGATTTAGTTGCTTAGCTTTCCGATTAAGGGAGATAGGTGTCTTCTATAGATTACTCGAAACAGCTTAGTAGGGTTTACCTTTGCTGAGAAACTTTTTGGTCTATTGGTTTCAAACTTAGGGTACCTTCATCGATTTTTTTCTCCTTCCCCCTTCATCTTCCAATATTTGAATGATGTTTTTAAATTTTTTTCATTGTTCAGCATCAGCAATTTTTGTTTTGTGTTTTTCTTTTTGGCCGCGTTTTTCTATTTTTTTTTTTTTAGACTTTTTTTCCTCAGCATTTTTTTTTTTGGGTTTCAGCCATTATGCTAACGTGGCAGCTGACAAAGACGCTGATGTGGAGCTCTTTGAAAAATGTCGCAAAATTCCCAATATTTAGGCCCAATTGATGTTGAGTAGGCAATTTTCCAACCCAATTAAAAACATTTCGGCCTAATGGACCAAATTTACAAAAAATTGGATTAAACGTGCTAATATTTGGTGCAAAAAGGATTAAATGTACTAACCCCATATCAAAATAGAGTGAAATCAAAACATGCAATAGTTGGTGAACTAAAATTGAAATTTTCCCCATCTATATGTGAGTTTAATTGTATCTTTGTTAGGTTTGTAAAATAGTATGGGGTGAATGTAATATTATGATTACTTTAAGGTTTTTTTGCTTATGTCTATAAAGTTAAAATCTTTGTGATATGATCTCTGACTATTTGATTTCTATTAGCAAGACCTTATTAAAGGTATCAGTAAGCTTGCTCCCAATGCAATAAATAGGAGATATTGCATGCATATTTATGCCAATTTTAGACAATAATTTCCTAAAATTTGTTTGCTAGAATTTGTATTAGGATGGTCTTTATTGGACTTGAAAGGCTAACTTTTTTTGGATTTTTATTGGTTATGATTGGATTATATGGCTATATTTGTTGCCTTAAGTGGCAGTATTTATGGAGTTTTTGTTAGATAACATACCTATATTTTGTAAGTACTTTGGATAATGAAATGCCAAACTCTAAATATTTGAAGGATTTAATTATAAAGTTCTTACAGTATTTATTTTGGTTTTGCAATGTAAGTCTTTCTTTCAAACATGTTATGTACTTTTTTGCAAATTTCAGGGAGGTATTTGTAATGTTCCAAAAATTTTATTTATAAAAGGATTATTATATGCAACTTATGTAATATTCTGATTTTTCTAGGGAGAGGTAAAAGTAATGTTTTATTTTACAATTTACCAAATAAAAAATTATAGTTTAAAATATAAAATCAAATATAAAAAGAAAATCAAAATTACTAAAAAAAAATTCAAACAACCTATTGTAATGACTTACAAAAATTTAACAAATTAAACCTTATAGCATCAAAAATATTATAAATAGATCAAAGGGCATTTCAGGATTTTCATATAAAAAATTTTATGACATCAACAATTTTGTTAACAAATGTTGATAGACTTTGAAAAATATAAGACGGGGCAAATCATTAGGGATATATTTTTAATTTTTTAAAATTTATAAATTTTTGGATAAATAGGCCAAACCTTGTGGGTTTGGCTAATTAACCCCCAAAAAATAAAGAGGTTCACAAAAATCAAATTGAGAAAACAATTTCTGGAGAAAAAGTTGGGGAGAGAGAGAGAGATGAGGATTTTTGGGAAGCATATATATCCAAGGCAAATCATAGTATTTGCTTCAGGGTATGAATTACTTTTGCAGATTCTCGTTTCATTTTCTTCCATCATTTCCAATTAATACTCCAATTTACATTTACGCAATGATCTTAGGGTTCTCTTTTTTGCGGCAACAACGTACGATGTGCACCGATCCATAAAGAACAACGAAAAACCTCCTTCCCCACAGCAGCTCAAAGCTCTTGAAGATTACATCAACTCCGTCCGCCGCCCACCTTCGTCGTAAATTTCTTCAACTTCACTTTTTACTTCTGGAATTTTTCAGTCTTTTTTAATAATATTCACTTTTAGAAAATATAGTCATTGTGGTGGTGATGGCTCTTATGTTTTCTTAAATTATCAAATACTGCAAATTTGCATCATAAAATTCTTGAGATTGAAGTGAACATGATCATTATCTTTCTGTTACTGTGGATAGAATGTGACGGCCATGTTTCGGCCACGTTGTTGGCTATAAAAGAACCGCGTGTTACGGAAATCATGAAGTGTTACTTCCTCTATTCTAAAATTCAAATTTTAATTTTACACAGTACAGAATTTTAAAATAGAACTTGAAAAATGAAACTATTTTATAATTCTTACACGTGAAAGTTTGTGATTGTAATTTACTGATACCATATCAAGACTTCAAGTGGAGGGTATTTTCAGGAAAAAAAAATTTGTATTCTATTAACGAAAATGAAATTTTAATGTAGAATATCCACAAAAAAAAAAAAAAAAGAGGAGCTATAAATTTGGGATAAAGAGAATGTTAGAAAAGTGACTAAAAAGGTGTTTTGGTGAGCTTATAAATTTTTCAAAACGTCTTAGAGGTTGTTTGGATGACCATATAAGTCCCTCATGAAAATATCTTATAAGATGTTAAAGCTTTCAAGATGGTAAAAAGTGTTTGATAAATTTTTTTAAAAAGAACTTATAATCTCCTAAAATAAAATGTTTGAAGCTTATAAGCTCTTTTTGAAAAAGTAAGGAGTTATTAACTTATTATCAAGATCTTAATAAGCTCCCTTAATTTTAATCATATTAATTACAAAGTTCTCATTATTAACATCTTATAATCTCCAAATTCTTATTTTATCCAAACACTTTAAGAACTTATTTAAAAAAAAAAAATCTAACATCTTATAAGTTTTAAAAATATATTATAACATATAGAGGTTTATAAGACTTTTTAATTAAGTTTAACCAAACACCCCACCCTCTAATTAATTTGGTGGTTGGTGAAGACAGATCGAGTATATTTTTCAAAGATCTACCTTGTTAAAAACAAAAGGATTTTGGGGCTCTATGTTAAGTAATTTTGGTAATGTTGTATTTTCAAGATTGGATTCTTATTCAAATAGATTTTATAGTGGCAAATACATTTTCTCCTCTCAAAACAACAACAACAACAACAAATTAAAAAAAAAAAAAAAAAAAAAGGATCTTCAGAATAAGGGTAATTAAAAATCCTTCGGCTTTATTATATTGGGTTAATTGGATTCATGAACTGAATAACATAGGCGCAACCACCGTAAAAGTCTTCACAATTTTTTGAACTTTCAATTTTCAACTTTAGTTTAGTTGAGCGTGGAAAGCCAGAAGCTTGAAGTTGTGCTTCTCTTGACATAATTCAGAGTCGCTCTAGACTATTATATCCTCAATAACATTATAGTAACTCTAATTTAACCCTTCAGTTAATTAGATTTAACTTCAACTCTTTATTTCTTTTATATTATTATGATTATGATAGAGATGATGATCATCATCATCATCATCAAGATACGTATGCATATGTTTTATACATCTGTGCTTGTATCAATTGTCTTGATTATGTCTATGTATTTTATATATGTTTATGATATATATATATATATGTGTGTGTGTGTGTGTGTGTTGTATTTTTACAACAGTGGTATTTATAAATACTAATAATTTTGGCATTCTCTGAATGTGCTAAAATTTATTTTTATAGCATAAAACAAATAAAAAGATTTGTTTAATTTTGTATATCTATTTATATTTTTACATAAACAAAAATAAAAAATGATTAATTGTAATAATGTGGTATATTATGGATGGATTATAAATGATAGTTACTGTATAAATTATATTTATAAATTAAATGATAAATAAAAGTATTTTAATTAGGCACATTATTTGAAACACACCAAAAAATGGGTTAATACTTTATTAATAGTATAAAAATGAATATATTATGCATATATAATATATAAGTGTGTACACATATTCATTTATATATTTAAAATATCAATAATGTACTTGTTTGTAGTTTGTACGGGTTTTGATGTAGAATGCTAAGATTTCAGCGTTAATAGCTAAAGGTTGATTTTACAAGATCAAGATTCTCATGGAAAATTTCATCTAAACCAGTCAATGAACTACGCCCTACACAACCATACAATAAATGGGCAACACCATGACTATGGCTCCTAACAAAATTCCTGCCTGCCTTGACCTGAATGTCAACAAAAATTGCTTAAAATTAACATTCTATAAAACATCAAAAGAATAATCAGAACATAGCATATAATTATACACAGTATGATGTAATTCAACACAAATATTTTAGCCTGTCATTCAGGCTATTCAATATGAAATATATATTGAAGTACAATCCAAGGTTTAGAAAACTCTTAAATTACCTTAAAGAAGTTGTTGCAGTGAATAGGGGTGTAAATGGATATTAAACGGGTCGGATATACTATTTTTATATTCATATCCGTTTAACTTTTCGAATATTCGGATATGGATACGGATTTGATGGATATTTAAAAATGATATCCAAATTCGTATCTGTCGAATATCGGTCGGATTCGGATATATCCGTATTCGATTATAATTATTCAGATGCATTCATATTTTATTAAACTTATCCGTATTCGAATTATTATTTTATATTCATATTCGACAATAATTATTTAGATATTCATTTATGAATGTCCAAATACGTGGATTTATGAACCTATAACAAATATATATTTTAATTAATAGAAAGAACTATATAATTTCATTAAAACGAAAGCAATCAAATAAATAACATAATTTCTAATTAATAATTGACTTTGTGATTGATTAATAATAATAATAATAATAATAATAATAATAACAATGACATTTAAGTATGTTAATTATACAGTCAACCAACAATAATTACGTTGATTGGCTTTATTCTTCAATTTTTTTCTCTATATTACAATAATTTTTAAAAAAAAATTTCTTCCCAATTCTTCAATTATAATATATATATATATAAATATATGGATTATAAGATTTTTATTAAAAAATATAAATAATATATTATTTAATAAATATATATTCAGATCGGATATTAAACGGATCGGATACGCATTTATCATATCCGTATCCATTTATAATCGAATATCTACTAATCGAATACGGATGATATCTGCTTTAAATGGACGTGGATAAATTTTGTATAAACAAATACGAATGCAAACGGTAAACAAATTTTCAAATATCTATTTACAGCCCTAGCAGTGAACAAGATCTTTATTGAGGAAAATAAAAATTTGTAATGGGCTAGAAAATGTACAAGGAGCTCTTAGAAGGGAAAATATTCAAAAGGCTCTACCTATAAGCCCTATCTAGATATGTTATTTATACATGTAGGCAAACTTGAAACAAATTATAATATTATTTCTTACGAACTTGAAAATTTTCGAATCGATAAATAATTTCATTACTTTATTAAAGTTATTTTTCTGAAAGACTGACAAGTTGATAGACAATCAATTTTGTTGGGTTCCAAATTCTTTTGATTTTTTCTTACTATTTCCTTTGATTGCCTCTTCGAGATTTTCAAAAATATCTTCAATTGAAACTTCTTTGTCATCATAGGGATCTTGAGATTCTCCTGCAAGTCCATAAAATTGGCTGTCTTCTTCTTTTGGTGAAGACGCCATTGAAACATCCGATTTCATCTATGCTTTAAGATTCTTCAACAAATCTTGTTTCATTTCTTCAATATATGATTCCACAATCTCTTCTATAAATGTAACTCCCTTTTGCATTTGGATTTTCCTAGTAATATGTTGAAAAGGACTAGAAGATCCTTTGCTATCTTAGCTTAATTTGCTCTTTGTATTTTTCTACCTTATGATAAATTTCATCAATCAATTCTTGGCCTTGTAATTTGCTAGTTTCTTTCGTTTTGTGAAGAATATTATTCTAAGGCATGAAATTTTTTGTTAAGTATGACCCACTTCTGGTGATCATTTTCAAATCCAGGAAATCAAGAATTCAACAAAATACATAGGGGTAATTCCTTCAACCCATTCATTTTGATGTTCTATCTCAATTAACGTTAGAGAAATATTAACCCCCACTCAAAATATAAACCTTTGGATGGTTTGAGAAGAATTTTAATGGATGGACCATAACTAATCCACCATTGGTAAAACCGATTTGGTATGTCCTTATGAATTTTTGAGCAGATCTTGAAAAACATGAATGTTTCCTTTTAGTATTCTCATAGCGAAATAATTTATTAAAGGCTTCAATATAATCCCAATAATTAAATTTTACTAACATTTTTAATTTAACATAAAAATATTATTTTTCCCTATGGGTGCTCAAACCCCATTCATCAGCAGATATAATCCGCTTAATTATAACTTTATTTTAAGTTATAAACTTGCTTGTTATTGGCTGGAGTAAAATGTGATATTTCACATGATCCAATAGAAATGAGAATATTCTCATAATTTGTTCTCTACTTATATGGATAGGAGGCATATGATGCTATATCTAGATACTTCTGCATTAGGATCCAAGGATCATACTTCCCTTAGAGATTCTTGTTCTCTAATAGTAACATTAACTCTTTATGAATATTTTGTTCGTGTGTAAAAGAGTCGTCATTCTCTTCCTCATTAACAATACTTGTATAAGAAGGATTATTATCCTCTTTCTTTTTATTCTCCATGAATTCATAATATAGAGAATCATTTTTGTCCTTAGGAATATTACTTGAGGATGTTGATACAATGTTGTCAGTTATTAGCCACTGATTTTCCCTTTGGGCTATAATTTTTCCTCAACCACTTGTATTAGAGATGGGGTTATACCCCCTTTCTTTATGAATACCATTCCTGTAAAAATTCACAAGTAAGAAAATAAGGGAGACTATTATATTTCCCTTTTTTATATTGTATTCAAAATTAAATGGACCTAAATGAGCTTGCCATCTAGCAAGCATTTGTTTTGAAACATCATGTTTCAAATCTTTATGAAACATAAATTTTGCAGACTGACAGTCAGTTTTTATTTTAAAAAAATTATTTTACAAATTATCTTGCAATTTTATTTATTAAATAAAAATCAATTATTACATTATAGTGATATTTTTTACAATTATCACTATATATATTACTTTAATATGTATATATATATATATGTCACTAAGCTAAAAAAACCATTTAGTACTACTAAATACATGTGATATATATATATATATATATGTGTGTGTGTGTGTGTGTATTTTTCAAATGGCACTACAAGTGAATAAGAGTGATCGCATTTTCTAGAATCTATTACTATACTAATTAAACACCTTTGAAATGCATTTATTTTGGTATTTTCAATTAAATTTCACTATTTTTTATTTGTCATTTATTAATCAAATGCAACTAAGTATTGTATTACAAGTGACATTTTCTAACAACTATTATCATATTATTTTTCTTTATAGTTACATTATAAATGCACTAAATTAGTGCTACTAAATATTTTATGACATTTATTTTAAATAACAGCATAACTAAATGTGAATGACATTTAAAAGGAAAATGATGGGCACTAGTTCAATGTATTTGAAATATACATATGTTAGAATTTTCAATCAAATATCACTATTTTATTTGCCTATTTATTAATTAAATATCACTAAATATTTTGTGATAGTAACATTTTTTACAATTACCACTAAAATCACTTTTGTATTTTATTATAGTATAATTATTACTAAGTTAATGTCAATAAATACTCTGTTCTGTCGTAGTATGTATTGCTCTATAATATAATGATACGTTGCAATCAATATAGAATGATGCCTGCTAATGTTATCATTGATACAATGTTCAGTACCATACTTTTTAAACACTCGCCTTACAATCCACCCGCTTACCCCTTCTAGAGTAGCCTTGTCTCCAACCTTGAGCAATTCTTGTGTGACTTATGAAAGAAAGGCCTCTGTTTCCATTACTTCAAAAAAGAGAAGAATGCCAACGGCAATATGAACTAATTAAGCTAAATCAATGGCACTACATACATAGAGGCAATGAGGGCAACTGATAAAATAAAGTATATAATGTCATTCTAACTCTAGTTTTATCCCTTAATATTTAAAATTAGCGTCACAAGATGCCCGTAACTAATCAAAACTTTCAGTAAATTATCACTACAACCATTTGTTGAAGACATAGGAAAATCGCTCCACATACATGGACTTCATTAAATTATCCAAATTACATCGTCATTATTTTCTAAGACATGCAAACACGCATGCATTGTATGCATTCTCCAAGCACATAGATTCATTATTACCATATGACAACTTTATTAGCGAAGAACTTTGGAAAGGTGGGCACGAAGCATTTCTCAATTAATTCGTAGAAGGTCAATGGGCCTTTTCCCTGTCTGAAACGACTGGAAATAGTTGCCAGTATAATCCACAACACTCTTGAATAACCTAGGCCTTTTTTCATCAATCAGCTCTTCTGCAGGTCCAACTTCACTTGTTGGGTCCGGAGTACAGAAAATAGCAACAGTGATCCTCTCTTTGTGTGGATTTGTCACAACTCTATGTATTGGACTCTTGAAAATGCCATTAGTCATTATCTGCAAATATCATCGATACAATAGAAATTAAAAAGAGATAAATTTGAGCAAGGACGACATAGAACTATATACATATATATACAACATACCTCGACTTGATCACCAACGTTTACTACAATAGCATTAGGAATGATGGGAACTCTGTACCACTGGCCATCTTTGAGGGTTTGGAGGCCTTCAACTTTTTTGTCCTGCAAGAGATATGTCATGGCAGAGGCGTCCCCGTGGGCTTTGGCAGCAAGCACCGCGTCGGGGCGCGGGCATGGTGGGTATAAGTTAAATCTTGAAAGCACTGTTGGGTTTTCTCCATACTGCTTAATGAAGCATTCTTCATCCTTCAGCTTCAGGGACTTTGCCATGGCCCTCAGTATTGCCTCATTCATCTTTTCCAGCTTCTCCGTGAATTCCAGCAATACTTTTCTACAAAAGTATTTTTACAATGTATAAATTAAGGGCAAGCATATATATATATATATATTATAAAAACGTTAAACACAAAAACCCTTTAAACGTTAATTTACCTAAAATTTGTAGGATTTTCTGGCCATACTTTGAGCTTTCTCAGACTTTCAGGTTTGACATTAAGGTACAATCTGTCATTCCAATCTAGGGTTTGTTTCTCAGAGTAGACAGTGTCATTCCCATAGCCATCAATATCATCTTTAGGCCTTGCACACTTCATCTTCTCTTCCATTGGAAGCGAAAAGAACTGTTTGGTCACGTCATGCACTTCGTCCAAGAATGAATCTTCTATCCCGTGATTCACTGCCTGCAAATCAAATGCAATGCATGCCCATAAAATAATTCAGTAACTATTAATATATATACTTAAATATTACAGATATTAAATATTATTATATTCATGTCCACATATATATATATATATATGTGTGTGTGTGTGTGTGTGGATTAGTTAAACCTGAAAATAACCACAAGATGCGAAAGCCAGTCGAAGTTTTTCGATTTCTTTTTCCCCCTCAGGAGATGATGAAGTAAGAAGAGTGAGATCCAGCATTGGAACATCCAGCACAGGAAAGTCGGTGCCCCCAATGCCGTCTTTCAGTATATATTTCTCCGGTGGGATGGTGGCGTTGATGGATAGTTCTTGGACAGCCTTGGTTGCTGGTGCAACTCCAGCATGACTTGCAATGACAGTGGCCATCTTATTTGTGTGTGTGTGTGTGTGAGAGAGAGAGAGAGAGGGTGCACAATTTGCAGCCACTCTGAGGTTTCCTTTAAATAGAAACAGTTTTGCTGTTTTGGCACTTAACGCTGTACAGGCATGTACATGAGTTGGAATTTTCTATGATCCTATTCTATTTATTTTATTTATTATCATATAATCACTTTATATTGTGTTAAGAATTTTTTTGTTCTGACAAATAAAACAAAGCAAAATTTAAATAATTATCCCTCTTTAGATCAAATACTCTTAATACCCTTTTTTATTTATTTAACCATTTATTTAAATATAATTTTATTTAATTTCTATCATATTTTATGATAATATTTTTTATTTATATTTTAATATCCACATATTAATCAACTAAATTATAGTAATTATAAAACTTAGAATAACCAATTGTTCTTAATATTAACAGAAAAAAATTAATTCTTATTAAAAAATTTAAAAAATCACTTAAAACATAAAAATTAAATAACACAACAATCCTTTTTCAAATATGTACTCAAAATATTATAAATATTTATATATATATATATATATACACACACCTGTATTAGACACACACACACAATATATCTATACATACATCTGTATCCTAGTTCTTCAAAAAAAAGAAAAAAGAAAATACATATATATACATACCCCACCCACTAACCAAAACCCGACGACCATGGCCACCGCCGCCAGGGCAGGCTGTCGGATCCGCCATGGCCGGGCTGCCCAGGTTGCTGGCCGCTAGCCGCCAACCTGGTCAGTAGGCCGCTGGCCATGGTCAGCCCGGCTACGGCCAGGGAAGGGAAGGGGGCAGGGAGGGGGGTGGGTCGATTATTGGGAAGAAGAAGAAGATTAATCTTAGCAGGAGACGGGGGGCGGCTAGGGGGTGGGAGGTGTGGTGGAGCGGTTATGGGAATTGGAGAAGAAGAAGACGACTTTTTTGTTTTGCTTTTGTTATTTTGTTTGTAATTTTTTGTTTATTTTAGTTTTAGTTAATATACAAAATTGACTAAATTATTTTACATATATTTGTTATTTTAATCTTATTAACTATATATTTAAAATTATTAAATTGTGTTGTTAAAAAATGATCACTTTAAATTTTTTTTATTTAATTTATATTTAGTTATTAAATAAATTTATTAAATTATTTCAAATATGTTTTTTAATATTATTGAGGATATCAATTAAAATTATACTGTTGAGATGATAGATTTAAATTTTATTTTTATTTTAAATTTTTATCTTAATTAACAAATAAATTTAATTAAATTTAATTATATATTTTAGATATGTTTATTATTTAATATATAGAATATGTAAAATTAAAATAATTCAAGATTTTTGTTTGTTTGGTTAAAACCAAGGGTATATTTGAGAAAAAAGAAAAATTAAACAAAGGGTAAATTAGGCATTCAAAATAAAACAAAACAAATATCAAATTGTTTGAATGAAACTATATACTTCTTAAAACAAAAATATCTAATGGCTAATAGTTAGTTGTTTGTAAATTAACGATTGCAAAGTACCTACATGGCATTACGTAAAAACGAATAAATAGGATGCTAGAAAAGCCCACATGAGTTTCACCTGAAAAAAAAAAGTAAAGGAAAGAGAATAACGGAACGTCGTCAAACCTAGTCAAACATGTAACAATTTCACTTACTCTGTATATCAATATTTGAAAAAGGATTAGGTAGTGTTTGGATATGTTTTTTGTTTGATTTTATTATATGTTTATTATGTATTTTGGAAGAATGTATGTTGAAACACATGTGGGAGAATATGAAATGAAGGTTGGGGAATGTGACTGATGTTTGGTTATATTTTGGAGAATAATTAAAAAATGAGTTTGAAGGGTCTTGATATATTTGATTATATTATGAAGGAGATATTTTATACTATTGATGTCAAATCAATATCTTTGTGTTGGTGTTTGGGGGTGAAATTTGATATAATTAATTTTTTTAATTGTAAGGATAATAATAAAAAATCTTGTGTATATATATGTAGTGAATGAATATGATTATGTTGTAAATTTATAATGATTGATTAAATGATTAAGTGAGTTGTATTATAAATTTTAGAGTTAAATTCATTTTACGGCCCTGTACTATGGGATATGTATCAAATACCCCTCTATACTATCAAAACCTTCAAATACCCCCTTCAAGTGTATCAAATACACCATGTATTACCAAAAATCTTCAAATACTCCATGTACTATCAAAAATCTTCAAATACCCCCCTCAAAGTCATCTGTCGTTAGTAAAATAGCTGACAATGTCAAAACTCTACATTAAATTATTGATTTAACATCAGAAAATAACTAAATAGCATAAAAACTTACGATACGTGACTTTTTTTTTTTTTTTTCTGTGGAGACAAATCTATCCTTAGCACCCGTACTATCAAAACCTTTAAATACTCCACTCAAACCTCTTTGCCGTTAGAAAAGTAACAATTGTTTGGCTGATGTAACACTAAAATTATCTTCTCTTTATATATATTATCATTGAAAAAAAATTATGTCCAAAATACCCTTGTGATTTACTTTATAATGCCCAAGTTTCTTACTTCAATTTTGTTACTTTTATTTTAGGACTTAAAGCATCATTTAACTCCTAATCCAACAAAAATATTAAATCATTTCATTTTTTTAAAAGAATATTAAACAACTTCATTTTAATACAAAACATGTGGGATCAACAAAACAGAGGCTGCTTATGCCAAAAAAATAAATAGGGCCATTATACGTATTTTTATTTCGTAACTGTTTATCTAAAATTTTCCAAATCTGCATCCGTTTTGGGATTTAAAAAATGTATAATAATATGTAGGGTCTTGTTATATTTTACTCATAATTTATCATTACTTTATAAAAAAATGCCACGTATCCTAGGTTTTTATGCTATTAAGTTATTTTTTAAAGTTAAATCAGTAATTTGCTGTAAAGTTTTGACACCGTAAGCTATTTTACTAATAGCAAATAACTTTGAGGGGGGTATTTGAAGATTTTTGATAGTACAGGAGGGCATTTGAAGATTTTTAATATTACAGGGGGGTATTTGACAACACTTGAGGGGGGTATTTGAATATTTTGGTAGTACAAGGGGGTATTTGATACATACCCTATAGTACAAGGGGGCAAAATAAATTTTACCCTAAATTTTATGGATTTGTTTGTATGTTGATTTTTTTATTTAATAATAGTTATTATTATTATTATTATTATTAAATTTTATATGGCACATACGAGAGAGGAGACGAGAGAGAAGTGGGGGATGGGATGTCAGAGCCTTGGAGAATGTAAAATGAAGTGGGCTTTTGATCAATATATGAGAAAATGAGGGGCTTTTTGGGGCATTTACTGTGCAAGAAAATGAAGGAAGAAGGATGTTATTTTTGGGAACGTTCTATCTTGGAACAAGCTTGTTTTGGGAGAACGTTCCCAAACAAAGCCTTAATTTTTGAGAAAATAGAAATGACTCTGCTCCAATTATTCGAATCCCTTCTTTATGTGTATTTAGTTTATTCTTTTAGTAACCCATATATTAAATTAACTTGAATATTTATACATAGTGAAATGGCTTATGCTAAATGAAAGGCCATAGAGAGCAGCATATCAACAGCATAAATGCAGGAGTAAGAGGTTGTTTTGGCAAAATTTGTTTAAAACGGTTTTATAAGTTTCCAAAGATTTTGTAAGATTTTTAAAAATTTATAAGATGTTTGATATTATTTTAGAATTAAGTTTTTGAAGTATTTAAATGAAATAAGATTTTAGAGCTTATAAAATATTAGTAAGAACAATTTTGTGACTAACATAGTTAAAATTAATTGAATTTGTGAATTAAAATTTTAAAAATAAGTTAGGAACTTTTTATTCTTTAAAAAAAAAAAAGAGTTTAGTAAATTCTAACATCTTGTTTGAGGAGTTCAGTTATTAATTTTTTCGTAAAAATTTTAAAATTTTAATTATAACTTCTTATAAGATCTCAAATATCTTATAATTAAGAAATTTTGAAGAACTTGGAGCCTGTTTGGGTATATTTTTATTTTTATTTTGTATTTCGTATTTTCAAAACTTTTAAAAGTTGAAAAATTAATTATAATTTTGAAAATAAAAAAGAAATTGTATTTGAACGTTTTGCCTGAAAATACTGAGTTATGATAAGAGTAGGTATATGGTTGAAAATTTAGGTGGCTTATATTTTTTCATACCTAAAAAGATTTACTTTTTTAAAATATACGCATATTTTATGTAATATCAAATTTGAGTTGAACTAAAATGAAATAAGATACATGAATGGTAAATTTAGCAAAAATTAAAAAGAAAATAAGGGGTATTCCCAATTGTATGAATATAATATATATATATATATATATAAGTTGGTGATTTTTTAATGTTAAATACTTTTGAAAATGAAAATGACTTTTGAAAATATAAACAAATGGAGCATAGTAAGCTCATTCAAACACCATTTAAGCCATCTCATGCTTTTCATATACAAAAAAAGTTATAATCTTTTAAATGTTACGGGAAAAATCACCTCGTTCGAATTTTCCAAACTCTCAAAAATTTCAAGATCGTTCTTTATCAATACTTCTCTTGATTTTCTATTTAAGTGGAAAATGATAATTCTGATTTAAGTCACAATTAGCGTAGGACTATTGTCACTGAATGGATCGAAGACTTTTATGAATTAACGTCTTTTCTAATGATTCAAACAAGTGACGTGATGAGACTGGCAATATGCTGCATTAGAATGAAAAATTTTCGTCCCATCATTAGTCAAAGAGAGGAAAAATCAAAATTTCCTTGGTACGTAATCTTGATTGCGAGATGCTGATCGAAAATTGCAAAAATACAAGGAGCAAGGAGGGAAAGGTTATTGATGTAACCTGCTTATATTATGAATTTTGAAATATTTGACCAAATATTATCAAGCGAAAAAGTTCGGTTTCTCTTGAGTAAAAATACTACTATATATGTTGTTTAATTTTTTTAATGAAACTATCAAGTAAATCAATATCAATCAACAACTATTGAATATATAATTATAGATCAAAGCTATACAAGAAAATATCAATGGAATTTTAATTTGTCCAAATAGGAAGATCGGGACCCTCAAACTTTACCATTAATAGAAGCCTCTGGGTTCGAATTGGTTGTACTAATTCATATTTAATAATTTTACTTAATTAATTTTAACATCTTGATGCATTGAATAATTTAATTAATTGTTTCTTTCTCAAAAGAATATATACACTAGAATTCAAAATTACATTTTATTTGGGAAAACAATACAAAACCTTATATATATATATATATATGAAGTTTTAAAAACACAACTGATACAAGTGATCAAATATGCACAGTATTTCGATAATAAAGTACAATGATAAATAAGATCTGCTGCTTCTAATTAACTTGATCTTTTTATATGCTTTCAGATTATTCGTAAGCATTTAACAGTCAAGCTCATCTCATCAACTTCCAACACATAATTGAATAGTCGTGTCTTAATTATTGCGTCGTGAATGGTCCCTTTGTCGGACTAATAAAACAAAGTCCTTTTCTTGCCAACCTCGAATTGACCAAACTTGGTTTGGTAGCCACCGAAATAATTGAACCAAAACTCACGTGCTATGAACACATATGGGATTCAGAGTCTCAGACGGTACTAAGACACAAATAAGAATACATATTATGATTTCATGCCCTAAAAAATTTAATAATTAAACAAACTAAATTAGCATATATATAACCTTAATTAGCCTTAATTAATCTTATTTTTTCTTTTGGACAATCTCAGTGGGATTAGAACTGGTTTATGGGAATAAGGTGACAAATAAGTAGATGCAATGTAAGCACTACAAAAAAAAAGGGTATTAGTTACCGAAAAATTGGTCACTAAATATGCAAAAAATGGTCACTAATAGGTTTAGTGACCGATCCGATCGGTCACTGAAACCTTCGTCACTAATCGGTCACTAATTAGTGACCGAAATGGCGGTCACTAATTATTTATAAAAAATTTAAAAAAATTGTGTATGTTACTAGGTGGTCACTAATTCGGTCACTGATCAGTGACCGATTAGTGACCACATATTTCGGTCACTAATTTTAATGAATCAAAAATATTTCTCTTCAACTTTGCTTCCTCTTGGATTCGAATTCAAGACCTTTGCTATGCTCAAATGAGTAATTGACCACTACACCATATACATTTTTATACATTTGTTTCAACAATATAATATATACAATATTTACAAATTAAAAAGTCATTATAATATTCTTATGTATAAGTTACTATTATTTTTCATTTTAAAATTTAACAAAAATAGCAATTATTCATTTAATATTGTGTAATATTTATTCAATATAATAACGCACTGTATTTTTATTTATAACTATTACTTTTAAATTTTAGGTATATTTTATCATAATATATTATAATCATTTTAAAAATAGTATATACATACTAACATGCATAGTGATAAATATTTTTTTTTCATATATAATAAATACTAATATTTATTATTGTTTATAGTAGTAAATAGTTTACACACATATATATATGGTAATATGTATATATACTTATACATACAAATTTTATAATATTATTAATTATATTGTAAACATTTATTTATAACTATTACTTTTAAATTCTAGGTATATTTTATCATAATATATTATAAACATATTAAAAATAGTATATACATACTAATATGTATAATGATAAGTAGTTTTTTTCTTTTTTCATATAATAAATAGTTTATAATAAATACTAATATTTATTACTATTTATAGTAATACACAGTTTACACACACACACACACACACACACACACATATATATATATGATAATACGTATATATGCTTATACATATGAATTAATATATAATATTATTAATTATATTATAAGTATTTATTTACTCATAATACATGTATATATATTATTGATGTGTATATATTAATTAATTCTCATTCTTTTTCTTTGTATAAGAATATCATTCTTGTTTATTTCTTTCTGTATCTATATATATTAATAAATTAATGTTCAATTATATGGATATTATATAGAAATATTTAGTGGTTATATATTTGTATATGTACATATATTTTTATATTTTTTTATATATACACATATTATTATCAAATATATATATATATATGTTAATAGCAAACATAATATTTTATTACTTATATAAGTGTTACATAAATTTTATGCTTTCATATTACAAGAATATGTAAAAAATAAAATTTTATATTTGTGACCATTTATTAATTAAAAAATGTGGTCATTAATTTGTGACCATTTATTAATTAGAAAACATGGTCATTAATTAGTGACCGCTTTATACGGTCATTAATATTAGTGACCGAATGCTTAATTCGGTCACTAATTAGTGACTGAAAAAAGAATTCGGTCAGTAATTAGTGACCGAATTAGTGACCGCTTTGGGCAGTCACTAATTATAGTGACTGAAAAAAGAGTTTGGTCACTAATATGTGACCGATTTAGTTACCATTTTTCCGTGGTCACTAATTCAGTCACTGATTGGTCACTAATTTTTTTAAAATATTATATTTAAATTGATCACTAATCGATCATTAATCGGTCACCAATCGGTCACTAATTGTCACTAAAGCTCATCTTTTTGGTAGTGAAGTGGTAAAATTGAACTCTGAAAATATTTTAGTTAATAATAGGTCTAGCATTTGAGTTCCACTATATATATGGATATTAGTTAGTTATTCTTGATAGAAATATGGATTCAAGGTGGGGTGAATTGAGACCCTAAAACAGTCAATTAAAACTTTTTACGAATTTTTTGTGAAAATATAATATTGGGAGATCTAGAGATAATGAAGTTAACAACAAAGCAGAAATAATGACACAGATGATTTATGGTAGTTTGGTGAGCCTATATCTGCTGCCTAAGTTATAAACATAAGGTTTTAAACCTGCATTTCACTTACTTAAAGATATTAAAACAGAGCACCCAGTACCAATGACCCTTTTAGTAAGCTAGACTCTGTATCGAACGACAAAAAATCACTAGTAAGTACATTGCTTCTAAAGAATCACAGAAGACAATTTATTGTAGTTTGGTGAGCCTATACTTGCTGCCTAAGTTATAAACATAAGGTTTTAAACCTACATTTCACTTACTAAAAGATATTAAAACAAAGCACCCAATACCAATGCCCTTTTAGTAAGCTAGACTCTGTATCTAACGACAACAAATCACCAGTAAGCACATTGCTTCTATTGAATCACATAAGACGATTTATTGTAGGTCGGTGAGCCTATATCTGCTGCCTAAGTTATAAACATAAGGTTTTAAACCTGCATTTCACTTACTAAAAGATATTAAAACAGAGCACCCAATACCAATGACCCTTTTAGTAAGCTAGACTCTATATCGAACGACAACAAATCACTAGTAAGTACATTGCTTCTATTGAATCACATAAGACGATTTATTGTAGTTCGGTGAGCCTATATCTGCTGCCTAAGTTATAAACATAAGGTTTTAAACCTGTATTTCACTTACTAAAAGATATTAAAATAGAGAACCCAATACCAATGACCCTTTTAGTAAGCTAGACTCTGTATCGAACGACAACAAATCACTAATAAGTACATTGCTTCTAAAGAATCACAGAAATTGTACTTAAAGGTTCTTCTAAGCTTATACTCTATGTATTTCTAAAGTAATTAAAGGTTCATTTCTCCTTAAATATTTGTACTGGGAGGATTTGCTAGATCTTATTTCCTTCTTGTTTCGCCTGGATTGAAGCTACAATTGACTGATTACAATTTACTTTCCAAAATGAATTTGTTAAGATGGCACAACGGCTTTTTACCAACCATATATTTTGCTGCTAGACAACCAACTTTCCACTAATAGAGAAATAGTAATTTACCAAATAAGTTTGTCCTATTTTATAAGGAAAGAGCAAATATCTAGCAAATAAAATGAGCAAGTGTAATTATGGCAAAATGATCATAATAAAATGAGATCATGAGGAGATGCTAACAATCTCCTCCTTTTTTATGATGGTTCAGTTTGCTTTTGAGGAGTTTACAACCTCCCCTTGAGTTGAACAGTCTTTTAATAAAACATTTTCCTATCAAATATCTTGAGTTTGGTTAAGCCCCCTATCATATGTAATTTTAACTCCTCCAATAAACAGTTGAATTATGAACTTAACAACAATTTATAATCAGATAATGTTGTAACCTAGAAAGATCAAATAGTAATAATTAGGAAATACCCGTAAAGTAATTTAATGAAAGAACACAAGATTTAATGTTGTTCGGCGATGTGCTTACTCCACTTGACAAAAAGATGAATTATATTGATTTCAAATCAAGTGCCAAGTACAAGTTTAAGTCCTACAAATTTTATAAGAACACCTAATACCATCGTTCTAACCTCCGTTACAGAGAAAAATCTTGAAAATAATCCAGAACTAATTTGAATGGGCCATCCTTCAAAAATGGGGGCAAAATCAATTAAATATAAGTTTGGGTCGAAAAATGACCCGCTTGGCCTCCACTGTGTGCTCCGATGCACAATAGTTGTGCCCAGGTACGCATAGCCTGCTAATCGGCCAAGAGGGGCAGTAATTCCCGCACTTAGGCACAGGCGATCGCACCCAGGCATAGGGGCATATGCCTGACGGGCGCTAGGGCGCCTGGTGCATGAGCTCCAGCACTCGTTAGGCGCTTCTACGCACCCGGGAACCTCTACTGCACATCCATTGTTACCGCCAGTCCGCTATTTCTATACCATTTTCATCCTGTCTAACCGTTTCCACACTTTTTTCGCCATTTCTTATTATTGTCATCATTTTCAACTCGAATTTCAAGGCACACTTAATAATATCCACCTTGACTTGAAATTCTCCATCTATCATCTTTATGTTCCCCAAAAAGGTAATCATCTAAGTCTATAAATGTTTATCAAATCCAAGCAATGCTCGAATTTGATTCCCGAAATGGTCTTTGTCAATATATCCATCGAATTATCCTTAGTCCTAACCTTGTCAACCAAGACTACACCTTGAGACACCATATTCCGGACAAAGTGATATCTCACATCAATGTGCTTTGTTCTCTTATGAAATGCTTGATTTTTCACAAGTGTATAGTGCTATGACTATCACAAAACACTTTAGTAATATCAGAACTCATGCCCATATCATCAATCAACCCCTTTAGCCAAATGTCTTTCTTCATACCTTCAGCTAAAGCTATGTACTCAACCTCTATTGTGGACAATGCAACTAATGACTGTAAAGTCGCCTTTTAACTAGCAGTACGACCTGAAACACAAAACACATAGCCTGTCATAGACCTTCTACTGCTAATTCTCTAGCATAGTCCGTATCCACATAGCCGACAAGTCTAGCAGTAGAATATAAGTAACTATACATCAAACAGCTATCCACATAGCCTTTTAGATACCTCATAATCCATTTCACTGCTTGCCAACGTATCTTTCCCGACTTGTGCATGTACATACTCACAATACTGATAGCATGTGAAATATCTAGCCTAGTGCATGCCATGGCATACATCAAACTACCAATTGTACTAGCATATGGCACATTAGATATGTGCTCTACCTCTTCCTCATTACTCGATGATAGATATGATACAAGCCTAAAATTAGATGTGAGTGATATACTAACTGGCTTGGATTTATCCCTGCCAAAATGCTCTAGAACTTTCTCAATATATTTTTGCTGAGACAAATACAACAACCCAGAGTGCCCATCTCAAATAATTTCTAATGCTAATATCCTCTTGGCACAACTGAAATGCTTCATCTCAAATTCTTCACTCAATTGAGTCTTAACACATTAATCTCGAACATAGTTCTAGAGGCAATCAACATATCATCAACATAAAGCAACAAATAAATAAAAAGACCATCTCTACATTTCTTATAGTATACACAAAATTATAAATACTTCCAGACCTAATCTTAATAACAAATGCATCAAACCTCTTATATCAATGCCTGGGAGACTGCTTCAAGCTATATATAGGCCTCTTCAAATGGCATGCCTGATTTTTCTTTTCGAAAATAATGAATCCAGCTACTTGACTCGTGTAAATCTGTTCCTCCAATTCACCATATAAGAATGTGGTTTTCATATCCATTTGGTCAAGATCCATTTCAAATAAAGCTACCATGTCAAGTAACATATGAATGGAGGTATGCTTTACAACTGGGGATAACATTTCATCGAAGTTAACTCTATCTCTCTGCGTGAAACCCTTAGCAACCAATCATGTCTTATTGCGAACATCCCTAACCCCTAGAATTCCTTCTTTTCTCTTGTAAATCCATTTGCATCCAACAATTTTGTGCCCTTTAGGTATATCGACCAGCTCCCATATGTTATCTTATGTAAAGACTCCATCTCTTCACTCATAGCAGCTATCTATTTATCTGAATCTGGATGAGAAATGGCTTCTATATATGTGAGTAGATCATCTCCTATAAATTCCTTAGCTGAACTCAAAGCATAAGCAACTACTTCTGAATATGCAAATCATTGTGGTGGCTTGATCTGTCTCATCTCTCTATCGCGAGCCAAACAATAGTTCTATAGTGAACCAGTTTCTTGTTGCTAATTAGGTGATAGTGAGCTCTTACTAGCTTTATCTATTAACTTTTCCTTCCCATTTGAAACTTGTGGAGTGTTGATATCATACTCTAGCTTCTTCATTATATCAAACTCAAATAATGTTACATCTCTACTGAAAATCACCTTGTAGCCCTTGTCATTAATACACCACAAACGATAACATTTGACTCCATTTGCATAGCCTAGGAATATACGCTTCATTGCCCTCAGCTCAAGCTTCTCATCATGAACATGAATTCAAGCCGGATACCTAAATACCCTCATATTTAAATAATCAGCAGAAGACCCTGACCAAACTTCCATTGGTGTCTTACAGTCAAAAGCAGTTAATGGTGACCTATTTACCAAATAATAAGCATTATTAACAGCTTCAACCCAAAAATCCTTAGACAATCCGGCATTAAAGAGCATGTATCTAACTCTCTCCAAAATCATCCCGTTCATCCATTCTACAACTCCGTTCTATTATGGGTTTATGAATCACTATGCAATGCCTCACAATCCCCTCCTTATTGCAAGACTCCTGAAATTTCTTATTGCAAAACTCTAATCCATTATCAGTCCTCAAACATTTGACCTCCTTCCCAGTCTGCTTCTTAAGCAAGGTCTTCCACTGCTTGAAGTTGACAAATACCTTATTCTTATGCTTCAACATGTACACCCATACTCTCCGTGAAAAATTATCAATGAATGTCAGCATATACCTAGCACCATCCTTTGGGAGAACTTAAGAAGACCCCAAAACATCTGAGTGAATGTAATCTAAGGTGCCCTTGGTCCTATGAACTACGTACTGAACTTCACCTTGTGGTGGTTGCTAAGAAAATACTGCTCCCAAAAATCCAGTTCCCTAGTCTTTTCTCCACAGGGCAAATCCCATTTGCACAACTCTGACATTCCCCTCTCACTTATATGCCCAAGTCACATATGCCACAACTTAGTAGTATCATTGAGTGATGAAGAAACTACTGCAGTAGTAGAAATTGTACTACCTTGCAATATGTAAATGCCATTCCTCTTCTCCCCTTTCATAATTGGCAAAGCACCCTTGGAAACCTGTAGAACTCCATCTCGAGCTTTATATTCAAACTTTTCTTATCCAATGTTGGGGGTGTTCAAAACCAAACAAATCTAAAAAATTCGATTAAATCGATCCAAAAAACCAAAAATAAAAAATTGAAAGAATTTTTTTTTGTATAAAAATGAAAAAAAAATGAAATGGTTCAGTTTGATTTTCAGTTGGTAATCAAAATTGAACGTTTATATACTACAAAAATACTATTATATACTTACTTTTATATTTTACAACCAAAAATACCATAAAATTTTTCATTATTTCCCTCCCACCCAAGCCCAGCTGGCGGTCTAACCCAATAGAAGGGAGAAAGAGAAAAGCTAAAAATCGAATTTGATTGGTTTAGTTTAGTCCAGCTCTCCATATTGAACCAAACTGAATGGTTGATCTTATACCAAAATCGATTAGTTTGACTCAGTTTAGTTTTTTTCAAAACCGAACCAAACTAAACTATAAATAGCTTTATCCAATGTAACCAACGAAATTTGGTTTTTCTTCAAATTAGGAACATGATACAAATCACAATTCCATCGTGCATTTTTATACTCACTGTGCCAATCCCTGTAACTCTGCAAGATCCATCGTTTCCCACGAGCACTTTACCACTATTGTATTTTTGCGATAAGTGGTGACCAATCCTCTCATGGGCATATACGGTAGGAATAACCACTGTCTAAAATCCACTAAAAACTCAAAAGAGTCTCAGTAACATTGAGAACAAGCACTTCATCAGACTCATCCTCAACAATTCCAGCAACATCATCCCATTTATGGCCAGAAGATTCACTTAAATCCTTCGCCTTTCCATGTTCTGGGCAATTTCATTTCTAGTGCCCCTTTTCTCTGTAATTATAGCATTTATCATTTGATTTAGGCCTACATTGGGACTTAGATTGGTCTGTACTCTTTTCCCTTTCTTTCGGTCTCACCTTGCCACCAATAATTCCCTCTACCTAGGACATACTTTCTCAATTCATTCGAATTTAGTAAGGCCTTTACATCCTCTATTGATATCGTATCTCTCCCATATAGTAAAGTAGTGATCACGTGCCCAAAGGATTTAAGCAGAAAACACAAAAGAATAAATGCTTGATCTTCATCCTTAAGTTGCACATCTACACTAGCGAGATCATATATCAGCTTATTGAAATAATCAAATTCAGAGTAACAGATGTACTTTCCTTCATCCTAATGGTGTACAACTGATGTTTCAAATACAATCGATTTATAAGGGACTTCATCATATACGAACTCTCTAGCTTTGGCCACAATCCAGCCGGTGTACTTTCTACGGTGACATCTCTTAGTAATTTATCTACTAGCGAAAATACTAAAGTACCATAAGCTTTTGCCATAAAATTCATCCTTGTCCTCATCTGAAAGCGTCTCTGGCAAGAAATCTCTGACCTTTTACGCTCTCTGCAAACCTTGTTGATATAGGAAGGCGTGTACCCTTATCTTCCACAACCCAAAATTGTTCTTCTCATCAAATTTCTCTACCTTGTATTTCATTGCGAGCATCTTAGTCAATTTGACTCTTAATACCGTTTTGTAGTAACCCAAAAAGATCAAATAACAATAGTTAATGAGTACTCACAATGTAATTCAATGAAAGATTTAATGTGGCTCGTTGATATGCCTACTCTACCTAACAAATATATGAATTTTATTAATTTCAAATCATGTGCCAAATACAAAATCAAGTCTCATAAATCTCACGAGAACACCCAACACCCTCGTTCTAATCTCCATTATAGAGAAAAATCTCAAAAATAGTCTAGAACTAATTTGAATAAGGTCATCCTGCAAAAATAGAGAAAAAATTGATTAAATATGAGTTTGGGCCGAAAAACGGCCTGTTGGGCCTCTGTCGTTCACCTAAGCACATAATAGTTATGTCCGAGCACACACAACCTGCTAATTAGCCAAGGCGAGCTACAACTCTCAGGCATGGGTATAGGCCAATTGCACCTAGGCACAGGGGCGTTTGCCTGATGAGCCCTGTGTCGCCCCCTGCCACTTCCCGTCCCTTTTTTTTGCACCGTTTCTGTCCCGTCTCACCATTTTAGCACTATTTTTGTCGTTTCTTATTATTTTCATCATTTTCAACTTGAATTTCTAGCACACTCACTAAATAAGTACCAAACAGTAAACAAACCAATCCAAGATATTTAAGCTAGCACAATCATGTGTTCAGTTAAAACAAATATTGTCATACATTTAAAAGAAAATAGTATATATAAAAGCATAAACTTAGTTCAAAACATAAGACCAAGAGCAATACAAGATAAATGCATAAAAGTCTCCCCTTCATCATCAAAAGGCCATAGACAGAATCAATAGCCATATAGTTTGGTAAAGAATTTGGGAAGGAGATAATGGAAGACCCGGTCTTATTAGAATTGTGGGATTTTTTGTAGATTTATTATTTTTTTCCCATATAGCAGTTATTAAGGTCTGATTAAGTTTTAAGAAGGAATTTGAATGCTTTGACAGGAAACAAAATTTTTGTGTTAACATTTGGAATGCTTTAAGAGATTATAGGAATGATGCGTAGTTTATTCTTAAGAAAATAGAATCTTCCTTAGAAAATGGTTTTGTAATGATATCTGGTAACTGAAACTTTGTTTCAACAAAATGTATGCAAATATTTTCATTGAGAACATGGTCTTTTATGAAATGATGACATATGTCAATATGCTTACATGAATAATGTATGAAATTTTAGTGCTAATAATAGCATGCACCGGTGTTATCACAATGCATAGGAACACATGAAAAATCCAGTCCAAAGTCATTTATTGTTTGTTTCATCCAAATTACCTGGGTATAACAATTGCCTAGTGCCATATATTCTGTCGCAATGGTTGATAAGGCGATAACACTTCATTTCTTGCTATACAAGTTTACAAGACAATCTCAAAGAAATTGGCAAGTACTAGTGGTACTCTTGTGGTCAATTTTGTAGGTTGCGTAGCCGGCATAAAAAAAAAGCCCAAAATGATTTGGATCGAAGATACTAGATTTCAAGGTGTGAAGAACCTTTTAAGTATCGTAGAATATGTTTGGTGGCTTTAAAGTGAAAGTCCTTAGGATTTCCTTGAAACCTTGCATGGTACTTTATGTCTGGTCGACTTGCGGTGAGACAAATCAAGCTTTCAATTATTGCTCGATATATGATCCATCAACATTGTCCTCAATTGGGTCAAGTCCCAGTTTAGTACTTGGGGCCATAGGAATTAGAGCTTCTTCACAGTTCCTTTCGAAATTTTCTTAGTAACTCTCTAGTATATTTGTTTTGACATAAAAAAATTCCTTGGAGGTTTGTTTAATTTGATGGCAAAGGAAGAAGTTTAATACACCTATAAGACTCATTTCGAACTCATTTTGCATGCATGTAACAAATTCTTCACAAAATTTATTTTTTGTTTCTCCAAAAATAATGTTGTCTATATAAATTTGAAAAATGAGAATTTAGTATTGAGTTTTTTAATAAAGAGAATAGAATCTATTTTTCCCATGTAAAAAACTTTGAAGATAAAGAAAGTACTTGATCTTTCATACCATATTTTACGAGCTTGCTTCAAACCGTAAAGAGCTTTTGATAGCTTGAAAAATTGATTTGGTGATAGAGAAGGAAGATGTGACAAAGGAAGAATTTCAAAAATTCTAAAAGTACAACGGAGGCAATGTTTCGAATTTAATCACATTAAATTGCCAATTCTAGGATCCACTCATGTTTTATGCTTATATTGGAAAAGAGATCACACCTTTGCCATGCTTTCCTTTTGGAGAAGATGTAAGCTTCAAGTGTGAACCAAATCACACTCTTTGAACTCATCAAGTATTCCTCTCCAATGAATTAACATTTGATCTTCCAAAAACACCAAATTTTCACCAACTCCAATTTTTGAGATGTCAACACCTTGACAACAATTGAAGAAAATCCACACTACTAAAAGCTCAAATGTTCTTCATCTAATGGTGATCCACACTCCAAGACCACTTTACTTTTGAAGATCGAAAACTAGAGTTAATCTTCAAAAATGGTGGGAAGAATAAGGTGTTTAGGATTTCTTGAGAAAGAGAGGAAAACTAGAGGCTAGAGGATATTGTGGAGCAAATTACCAACTTTAAAATTAGAGAGCAAATGGCTGGCACTATGCCTATTTATAGGCAAAATTTTGGCTCAAAAATTATGACTCATCTATACATACACATATATGTATAGTGATCATATTTTCCATCCTAATGGAATATCCTCCAGTTGAAATTTAAGTGGCCTAAGTAGGGTGGTGCAATACGCACCCATCACATTTGACCCCATATAGTGTGCCACATTTTCTAACTCGCAAAATCTTATATATGTACACTATACATATAATAACCACATCTTCCATCACATGAAATTTATAATATATATATATATACACATATATATATAGATAAGGATCACAATTTTCCTCCCATGGTAGTGTCCCATCACTGCAAAAAAGTTTATCATTTCTGAAGGAATTTTCGAATAGACTCAGATGGATTTTCGATGGAACAACAAACTTCCAATAGGCCTCCAATGGATTTTTTTTGTTGGAAAAACCTTCGGCACAAAATATTTTGTGTCAATTTTCCAACCAAAGTCGTTCATCGAAAAAAAACTCGATAGATTTTCATCAATTTTGTGACAGAAGTTTGACCATGTGAAACACCCAAATTTTCATCTATTTTTGACGGCTTGTTTTTGTTGGAAAGTTTTCCGACACTACAATGTCAGATTTTCAAAGGAGTTTTATTTCATTTTGTTTATTTTTTATTGTATTCCGACAATGTTTAGAAGAATTTTGTTGAAAAATTATTAAAATTATTATTTATTTATAAAAAATTTTCTTCAAAAGATCGTCAAATTGCCATCGAAACTTTATTTTTTAAAAAAATAATTTCTATAGATTTATTTAATTACACATGTAACCCGTTGATACGTCTTGTCTATAAAATAAGATACACATATAATATAAATGGAATAATAATTTAAAATAAAATGTAACTTTATAAATATAATTCTTAAAAGTTATAATTCATAATTAAAAAAGCCAAAAAAATCTTATTTACTTAACGCCAGCAACAGTATCACCGAAGTCAAAATAGTCATCATGTTGGTGGTTATGGTCATGCTCGCCTTGCTACAGTAAAAGCTACTCGTGGTAGGCCGCGAGGAGCAGGGTGGGGGCAGGCTACTGGAACCTGTGGAGCATTTCTTAGCATGACCTAAGCGATCATATTTTGTCTTGTGCCAAACTGCTTAGACAACATACTCCGTATATCCTATATACCAGCCTACAAACCGCATTGCAAACATGCCTCCAGGTGGTTTATAATTGATGCACTAGGCTTCTTCTGAGGGTGTAGAAGAGTGGTTGCTGGTAACTCAGCCCATAACCTACCTCTTCTTGTTCGGGCCACCCATAGTTTAAGTTCATAACTCAAGCTGAGACTGCTGGGTCTCTGTATTACACCCAATACCCTCTGATTGAGATTGGGGCTACAACGTCTACTGAAAAGACTCGTGCAAGGGATAAAATTTGAAAAATGAATGAAATATAATGTAACTAAAATAATTTCATGTCATATGTAATAAACTCACACCAGCTCTCCTCGACCCCTCGTCCATCTAGCTCCTATCGGCCCGCCTCTTGTGGGTAAGGGTAGAACCCTCATTCACCGTCGGGGGCTGTTGCAATTCTTGAGCTTATATAGAAAACAAGAATTAACATAAGTGTATTATATATACATAATACTAAATTATAATAAGTATAAGAAAATAATTCGATTGGGCCTCCCCTAAAATTGGTCTTTACTAAAAAAACAAAAGCTCAACAACCAAGTAAATGATAATATATTATCATTTCCGAATGGCACCAACCGTTTACCTCAACCAAATAAACGAGTAACAAATGGGAAGGGCTCCAACCCTTCATCATCAGCAATGTCATACAAAGATTATAAATAGAACACATGTATTTAACAAATAGTCCAAAGTGGATGAAGTTTACTAAAGACTAAAAGTTAGGAAACTTACTAAACTCTCGATATGTGTCCCGATGGATATACTCTCTCCAGTATAAAGGGATCCATCGGTCTCAAAAGCTGATTCTTCTTGGCTTGCGTGGACTTTTTTTAAAAATCTTGAGATTACTAGTGCCGCTATAGGGCATTCCAAGTGTCTTCACCAATGGATTCCGGCCTCTTTCCCATCTTTCAAGCATGGCCATATATGTCACTCAATCAATAATCCCCTTCAGCATCAAAGTCCCTCCAAAAATGGCCCTCATTCTCAAGGTCCCAACGGGTATATCTCTGTGAAAGAAAATGAAATAAGTTAGTATACTTACAATACACATACATAGTCAATTTATAAAAGTAAATATAGCTAGTAATAACATTCATGTACCTTTCACTCCCTAAACATCAAATCTCAGAGGGCTTGGGGGATATTCGATCAGGTCTTATAGGGCTCTTATACCTTATTCTTAATCGTGCTCGTTAAGAATTTGGTATTGGAGTGAGGGTATATACCTATATAAAAGTCTTAACAATAACACATAATTATTAAAACAACAATAAAATAATATTTATATAATAAGTCGAACTCACTCATAGCATCCCTTGGGATATAAGTGAAAGAATATAGGATCCCAAAAGAGAAGTTGACTCAAAGAAATCTTTTGACTTATAACTAGATAATTAAGAAAATGATAAACTGAAACTTCCAAATATAACTGAAGTTCCAATGGAAACAAAAATAATAAGCAATAGAGAAAATGAGACAACATATTTATAGTGGTTCGGAAAGCCTACATGCACTACCTAAGCCACAAGACTTAGGATTTTAACCTGCACATTACTCAAAAAGTGAATTAGTACAAAAGTTTAATAATCAAATATTAACTCCTCAACACCTTATATGCAATGGTAAGCACACAGCTAGCGTATAACTGAGATTAAGAGAGAGTCTAATATGGAGATAACTATAAGAGTTGATTTAAACTTAAGCTTCTAATTGAGAACCACTCCCTAGCTTTTCTTCTTAGTTCAACTTGCATCCTTTAAATACAGTGAGAGTTTTAATAATGTACTTGAACTTTCTCTTGATGGGGCTGCCCTAATTGTTGTCGGAATTAGGCTATCAAAGATAAGTTTCCTTGCTGGTATTGATTCTGCTTCCTTAATGAGTGCAACGGTATGTTACCATACTAAGAACACCAATCTTATGGTAAGTTTCTTCATCTAAGATGAGTTTCCTTGCTAGTACTGATTCACCTTCCTTAATGAGTGCGACGGTAAGTTACCATACTTAGAATGCCAGCCTTAAGGTAAGATTCTTGATCACCCATGATTTAAGCAATGGCTTGTTTCCTTAATCTATGCACAAAAGTTTGGCTAATAAATCTTGACAGATTTAAGAAAATCAAAGTTTCTTACAAAATGGGCATAATTAAAACCAAATGAAGAAGGGATCCTAACAATCTCCCTCTTTTTGATGATGCCCGATTTTGTCATTCTCCCCCTGCGAGTGAGCATGCTTCTGTTTGCTCGTGATAAAGTTTGTTTTTCTCCCTCTATCAAATGTAATTACAACATCTCCAATAATGATGCAATAGAACATCAATATAATATAAGTAGGTTCAAGATTAGATTGTTTTTCTTCCTCTGTCAAATATAATTACAACATCTGCAATAATAATGCAATAGAACAACAATATAATATAAGTAGGTACAAGATCTCCCCCTCATCATCAAAAAGTTAGCAACTATGAGAATCTTACATTATAAGCCAATAATAAAAGTAGAAGTTATGAAAAGCAAAAAAGAATTCATGTGAGGAATGGTATAGTGTCTAGTTTGTGTTAAAAAAAATAGAATCGATAACATGAATATGGATGAGCTATAATAATCTAGAACTTCCAAATATAAGATATAATACCAGAGATGTAGAAAGCAAAAAGAAGAGAGACATAGATGAAGCTTTACATGGTGAATGTGATTATGCTTAAATTATTTTTAAGAAAACAAAATTGGTCCTTGGGAAGAGGTTCAGTGAAGATGTTTGCCAATTGTTTCTGCAAACATTACCCTTTTGAACATGATCTTTTATAAAATGATGCCTAATTTCTATATGCTTTGTGCGTGAGTGATATACTAGATTTTTTGTTATGTTAATGGCACTTGTATTGTCACAATGAATAGGAATGCAAGAAAAGTTTAATCCAAAATAGCTAAGAGCTTGTTTCATCCATAATACTTGTGAGCAACAATTACCTGGTGCCATGTACTCAGCCTTGGTGGTTGACATGGCGGCTACACTTTATTTTTTGCTGGACCAACTTACAAGACAAGTTCCAAGAAGTTGTCAAGTTTCAGATGTACTTTTCCAATCAATTTTACACCCTACATAGTCAATGTTGGGGATAACCAACCAAGTTAAAGGTTTTAGAGTGAGGATACCAAACATCGTGTCTGACTGTTCCTTTGAGATAACAAGCAATCCATTTATTGGCACTGAGATGAGATTCCTTCGGTTGTCCTTGAAATCGTGCACTAAGACTAGTTGTGAATGGTATATTTGGTCGACTGTTAGTTAGGCATAGTAGCTTCTAATCATGCCCTGGTACATTGATTCGTCAATACTGTTTCCTTCAAAGTCAAGTTCCAGCTTGGTACAAGATGCCATAGGAACACTAGATCCTTTACAATATTCCATTATGCATTTCTAATTTTTCTCAAACTGATGAAGCTCTTATAGTTATTCCAGCTACTTGATCTCCAATGATATTATTTTTTGGATGACTTGATGCATGTTTGAATTTTCTAACTTATTCTTCTCTATCTTTTTTGGAAGTTTCGATGGTAGTTGAAACTGGCTCAGCGGTATTCTGGCTTTCTTCCAATTCTGCTTCTCTTTCTTGTTGTACCATTTCTATAACCTGGTCAAAACCTGTAGTTTCTATGCTCATGGTGTCCTTGGCGAGTAAATGGTTAGTTTCATCAAATACCACATGTATGGATTCTTGTATTGTCCTTTTTCTTTTATTGAAAACCCTATAAACTTTACTGTTTATTGAGTAACCCACAAATATCCCTTCATTGGCTTTGGAATCAAACTTGGTAAGATGTTTCCTATCATTCAAAATGTGACATTTATATCCAAATACACGAAAATAAGAGATATGAGGTATCTTACCTTTCCAGAGTTCATAGGGAGTCTTTTTGTTAAAAGGCCTTAGGAAGACTCTATTGATAACATAACAGGATGTGCTTACAGCTTCTGCCCAAAGGAATTTGGGAAGGTCATATCCGTTTAGCATTATTCGGGCCATTTCTTGTGGAACCCTATCCTTTTTTCAGTAACCTCGACTAAATCCTTTTTGACTAAATGATTTAGAAGTTTTATGTTAGCATGACGTAGACGCCTATGCCATGTCCAGCAAGACTCATCAGTAGCAACTAGACATTCAACATTTTCTTTGAATATATTTTCTAAATTTATGCAGTATATGTTTCTTTTTCTAAAAGCAGTGAAAATAATTTCCTCATGCTTGGTTACCACATATTTAGAAGGTTGAAAATGTACTCGGTATCCGCTGTTGCATAATTGACTTATGCTAAGAAGATTGTGTTTCTACCCATCTACCAGTCAAACATTATTAATGGAAGTTCCATCCTTGTTACCTACTATTCCTTTGCTAATGATTTTACCTTTTGTATTATCTACGAACAGTATATTACCTCTATTGTACTCTTGAAGTTTAGAAAATAATTAGTTGTTTCTTATCATGTGTCTAGAACATCCACTATCTAGATACCATAGGCCCATTTAAATTGCTTTCTTGACTAGTTCTTGCAACACAAGATTTTGTGTTTTTTAGTACCCATTTTTTGTTAGGTCCTGAAATGTTAGATTTTGGTACCCACACATACTTGAATCAAATTTCTCTTTTTATAGGACATTTATAAGCTATATGACTGATTCTGGTGCAATAATGACAAATTTTCTTATCAAATGATTTTGTTTCTTTTATTTCTACAAAACCCCTAAAATATGGTATTTTGGAAAAATTAGAATTTAGAAATCAAGATATTAGTCGTCAGATTTTAGGGGTCGAAAAATAAATAAAAAGAACTTAATTGCAAAATTTTTGAAAGTTTTAGGGTCAAAGTGTAATTAAACAAGACTTGATCGGATCATTTTTTTCAAAGTTTTGGGGGTTGCATGGCTAATATTTTGGGTGAAATGGGTCAATGTGAGGCACTAATAAATTAAGTGCTGAATTGAAGATGTTCAATTTTTAGGAGGACCCCATTGAAAGCTGGAATAGAGTTTTGGGGGTGAAAATCCAATTACTGAAAGATGAATATATATATATATATGTATATGTTCCCCACCCCCCCAAGAATTTTCATTTTCCCCCACAACCACCTCGTCTTTCTCCTCCAGCCACCTCTTCTGGCGACCTGCGATACTTTACAAAGTAGATACCAAATTGTTCCTCCTTTCACGGTGAATACAAAGGCACCATTTTTTCCCTAAACCACCTAGCATAATAGCCAGAAAACCCCTCAAAAGTCATGGCCATGGAGAAGCTCGAACGAGCGATGTCACCGGTGATAGAATTAGAATATGGGCAGTAGGTTTTGACGAGTTCAGCTCAAGGAACGCAGTGGTGGCTTCAATTTCAAATTTTGACCATCAACGGAGACAGAATTATAGGAAAAATGAGATTGCGGCATGAGGTGGTGTAGTTGATCAGAGCTCTAATTGAAGGTCAATTCGGCAATGAATGGTGAAATTAACTTGGGCGTTTTGTTGATTGAGTAGAAACACATCGATTGGTGGTGGAGTTAGCATTTTTCGGTGACGGCAGCGTAGCGACAGTCCCAAGACAGTTTCTTCCCTTCATCATGGTGATCGCAGTGGTGCTTTTGGTTTGTGATTCGTGGTCTGGTTAAGCAAATATTGGGTAATGATCAATATTGGGTTTAAGGTTTCTTGTATCGTTTTGATCCATTTAAAGTTCTTGTATTTTTAGATTAAATGATTCTAAAGTGTATCTAGCAATCAGAATATTATATGCATGGATATTGTTTGGATTCTTGGACCCGGATATATATTGATATATGTTAACTTTGGGATTAATTGAGCTCATTGAGTAAGAAAACCCTAAATTTAGAAATTTGAGACTTAAGTTGAAATAATCGAGATAATTAAGATATCTGGACTGTTTATTTTGATTTGAAATACTGATATAAGGCTAAATAGGTAATTGAGTACTAGTTTATGTTCTGTTAATAGACTTGATATGAAAACTGGGATTATTTTGGTAATAATGACTTTATTAGCCATTTTGGGCCGATAGTACCCTTTAAGCTTTAAAACTACCGTATTAATCAAATAATTAGTAATTCTAGATTGTAAATAATATAATTGTGATTAATAGGGTTGAATGGGAATTTTGACTATGAATATACTCTTTTGAATAGGTGGTGAAGAAGTGGGTCTTGCTGACCAATAGATTGTTGATTGTGATTGTCTTTTTCGGAAGCGACAAGGTAAAGGTCTACTAATTGGTACTTGCTTTGTACAAGCTTATTCTATATTTGTTGCACCCTGTGAGGCTCTACCAACCTAGCTTTGATTAAATTGTTATTCTAAGAATTAATGTTCCTGAATTGTTTGAACTGCTTGATTGTTAGAATTCTTTATACTTATTTGTGTTTATTTCATAAACCCCTGTGAGGGTTTGCCAATCTGGCACCTTTCTCGTACCTACCTGTTGTTGTGATAAACCCCTATGAAGGTTTTTGTTTTTGTATTGTACTTGTTGAAATCCGTATATTATTTGAAATGTTGATTGTTATTTGTTTCTAATGTGTACACCCCTGTGAGTGTTATTGCTTGCTTTTGTTCTGGTGTCCAAAACTCTTATTATATTATTCATTTTCTGTCCCTTGTACCCTACAGACTTGTTGGCGGACCCCGTATTACTTGTTCACTTTTTATAAACGTGTTGAATTTTCAAGAAATCTTGTCGGCGTATTTAAATTCATTCTATATATCATTTATTTGGCCTTGACGACATACTTGATTATCAGTTGTATCGGCTGAGTGCCAATCCCAGCGAAATGCTTGGATTATTATTCCAGAATGGCCTTGCTAGCCAGTGTATTGGATGTTTAGATTATATCTTGTTATACTCATGTTATTATCTAAAGGTTAAATTTTTATTTGTTGGCGTTATATTATTTTAACTCATGGGACGCCATGGGTGGTTTCCACTCGGAAAGATGCCACGGGGATTTGGGCCCAGGGGCCAGGTCTGGAAGATAGCCGGATGAAATGGACAGATGGAGACAGGTCTTATGGCTAGTACCCACATATAATCCTAACTTACAAGTAGCTGAAGGTAGTGAATCGTGAGTGACAGGATCCAGCATGTTGTTGACCATGCCATATAAATTAATTATTACTCGCCGAGCTGAGTGCTAGAGTAATGGAGCGATAAGAAAATCTTGTTTATATTGTATCGATACCCGATACTAGCAATTATAACTTGATTCAGGAGTAATAAGGATGAAATGACCAACAGTCCGTTAAATTCGATATCATGTGTGTCATGTACATTGTTGATTCATATCTAAAGCTCTTGCTTATTACTGATTTGTTCATTAATTGTTGTATCTCAATGATTTTTCTTTCAGTCCTATTATTTCCCTTCCCTCACTAAGTCCTTAGGACTTACCTTCCTGTATTATTTTGATTTTCCTGATATAGGAATAGGTGATAAACTCGAACCTCCAGCTTAGACATTAACATATTTGTAATAATTTAGGCGTTTGATTACATATATGAAATCATTTGAATTTTAAGTTTGGATTTTGAGATGTTGTGATATGTCAGGATTGACAATAATAACCTAAAGGTATGTATATGTTTTGTTGAGTGTTAAGGAAAGAACCATGGCACGTGTTTAGTATTTTGTCAAGATTCGTCTAAATTGAAGTTTGCTACTATCTCTTATAAGTTCTTCTTGTGGGCCTATTAATTGTATTATGAATTGAGATTTAAGACTGAACTGGGTAGTACCTCAGCTTGGATGCTACCTTGAGAGGGGGTGCTATAGAGGTGGTATCAGAGCCTAGACTATCGATGACCTAGGTGTTGAATTAGGGTTCATACCTAACCTTCTATTTAGGTTAAGTTAGGATATGAACTTTGAGTGTTTGATGTATATTGAATGGTTTTATAGGATCCAGGGGAATTAGAAGTGAATTTAAATATTCTAGTGTTAATGAAACTAATTTTGTGATTTCTGTATTGAGGGATGCTTGACAATTATAGGAAAAGAGCCTGTAGATAAAGGAAGCAAGGAGTCCCTAGTGGAAAGGATTGAGGTTTAGAACAAGAAAAAGCGAGTTTGCTAAAGATGTGTCGGACACTCAAGGATAGGTTATGTGATCAGCATGAGTCACTCATGCTAAGCCAAGCAAAGTCAGCCATTGGAAAATGATATTGGGTTTTACAGGATACCTCGTGGAGAGATTATAGAAGACATGGAACGAGAAGGAGAACATGTTAGGATAAGAGTAGCTCAAGTGCAAGGTCTTCATGCCAAACAAGCCCAAATGGAGTAGGATCTAAAGGAGAACTCAGATGACGAGTAAGGATCATTCTGAGAAGGTACGTAGTGCTAGAAAGTGATTACCTTGGGATAGACGAATTCCTGCCAATTACTTATGGATGAAAACTTGGTTATGTGGGTATGCAAAAAAAGGATTATTGCTGGTAGCAATACATTCAAGAAATGCATGATTATTAGGACCAAGTAACGTTGTGGCTTATGCAAAAATTGGAATTTAACAGTGTATGTGAAGGCAAGGGTGACATAACGGAAAGATAAATATGCTTGATAGAATGTCGTTAAGAAAAAGAGTATCTGACGCACATGTATAGTTATGGCTCGAATGGTATGATTATGTTGACAAGAGATATGAAGATAGGAAATTGAGACCATGGGCTATAGAAATTAAGAAATAATCAATGACAAGAGGACACATTTTCAGGACAACTAGTGTATGATCCAATAATCTAAGAATGTCAAGTGTGGGGCTCTTTGAATGTCAAAAAGGTGAAATCTAGAGAAATAACTCACGTTTAGACGTACTTTGTGAGATTTAGAATTACAAGTTGAAGATCCTCCTGAACAAAGTCACATTTGATGATTTGAAAGGTTATATGGATAGATTAACATTGGATAAATTTGTATGGTGTGACTTAAATGATATAGTTATCAGGAGATTGATAATGATGAGGATAATCCCCAGCTCTGGATGGAAGATGATTTCCAGCAGTGGACGAACGAGGGAGGATGTTGAGTCTAATATCACCAACGAGGAAAACTAAAGTTAGATGATTTGGTGCCCGTGGGCACATTATACGTATGTATATAGGGTAGTAGTCACTTGGCAGTAGCTTCTAATTGTTGGGCCATGTAGCATTAGCTGATATTTTCTTTTTCCCCTCCTTACACCTTATCATTTTTTGTTCGATCAGACGTATAGTTAGCATAGCTATTTTGCAAATTTTGAACTTTTGTACACGCTAACGTAATTTTGCTAACACTAATCTAATATATTAATGAATTTTATCTTTCAAATGTTTATTAGCAGATTTCCTTTCTTTCCATTATGAGTCATTGAAAATTTGTTAAACTTACTTTTATCTTCTTTGTTTTCAAAAATTTAAGAAATTGTGTATATATTTTTAATCTTGTGCAATGAAAACTAACAATGGATAGATACTAACTGACAAACATCTCATTTAAATATTACAGATAAGTATAGTTTGCAACTGCAGAGCTTGCAATTTATTAAATAGAGTCATAAGAACTAATTCCAATGCATTCTCCTGATCGACAAAAATCTAGAAGAAGACACCTCAGAACAGAGACATCCAATAAGTGTTGAAGAAGAGACACAGGTCCACATATGCATTTAACAGTAAGGAAAGAAGTTATAGAACAAATGAATGCAACATGAAAGCAATTCCTACAATCGCACTAGCAACAAAGTTAGATTGATAGCCCTAAAAGAAGTAAGGAACCTCCAAAGTTCGCGACTATAACGCATCTTCTTAAGTTTCATCCTCCAACATTTATAGAAGAATCAGATCACCAAAAGCAGAAGCTTGGATCAGGGAGATTGATGATATTTTTCTGATGTTATGTTACCCAGATGACCTCAAATTTATATTTTCCATCTATCTATTAGAAGGAGCTACAGGTCAATGGTGGACCTTGGTAAGCTAACGATGAGAACATAGGAATGTACCTCGTAGCTGGGACAACTTCATATGGGAATTTATGGATAGGTACATACCACAAGAAGTAAGAGATGCCCAAAAACAAGAATTTGAAGGTCTTACCTAAGCAGATATGATGGTATGGAAATATGTAGCAAGGTTCAGTAGGTTGATTCAGTATGCCCCACAGATATTGAGAAATGAGGAGTATAGGACTGAGAAATTTGTTAAAGGGTTACGATCTGAGATATGACGGACCCTCACACCTTATGAGAAGTCTAACTTTGAGAAAGCCTTAAAGAGGGCCTTGCTAGTGGAATAAGAACCTCTTGAGATATATACAGATGAAAGAAAGGGTAAATGAATGACAGCTTCTAAACTTAAAATCGCTACTGGTAAGAAAAGTAGTTTAAGTAGAAAACGGCTGAAGGTTCAATCCAAAACACCGAAAGGGAATTGCGGATTTTGTAGCGGTCTGAATCACGAGGAATCTAACTATTGGAAAAAGGCTAAGAAAGTGCATGAGATACAGCAGCGATCAACATCTTATCAAAGATTGCCCTAACAACAAACGGTCAAACTCAAGTGCTCAAAAGGATAAAGGGAAACAGGTTGTGAAAGGTTCTACTTAAGTTCTTGAATGTCAGAAGGAAGTCTGATCTTGCATAATCGTGATTTTGTATTTCAAAGCAGCATCTAGGGAGCAACCAACATGTTGTTTATGACTATATTTAGTATGCTTGGTTTTTGTGAACTTATAGTTAGTTGTTTGGGAATGTAGCACTTGTTATGAAGACTAGTATGTTAAGTTTGAACTTGACTACTTTGATGTAAATATCATGTAAGTATGAACTCATGGTGTTGTTTATCTTTTTTTGCTATAATAGGTTTGTGATCTTTTAAATAATGACATGTTTTCTTTCGATGAGGGTGAAATTGAAGACCATTTCAATATAGAATGAGGTGTGAGCTGATGATGTTGATTAATTATTTGTTATTATAATGATTTTATGGTCTTTCAAGTAAGAGCCTGCACTCTATCAGAACAGAAAGAGAGAATATTAGTAAGGCACTCAAGTCAAGTTGTACGATGCATCCGAGAGGCATGAAGATGTATCAGGACTTGAAAAAGCAATCCAGGCAAAATGTAATGAAGAGATAATGTAGATCGACTGACCGAATATACCTATTTTCTGTCAGTCAGAACAGTACTCAGATAAGAATTTGGGGAACATATTCTTTTAAGGGGGGAGGATTGTAGCACCCCTAAAATATGGTATTTTGGAAAAATTAGAATTTAGAAATCAAGATATTGGTCGATCAAATTTTAGGGCTCGAAAAATAAATAAAAAGGACTTAATTGCAAAAATTTTGAAAGTTTTGGGGTTAAAGTGCAATTAAGCAAGACTTGATTAGATCATTTTTCAAAATTTTGGGGGTTGCATGGCTAATATTTTGGGTCAAATAGGTTAATGTAAGGTATTAATAAATTAGAGACTGAATTGAAGATGTTCAATTTTTGGGAGGACCTAAGTGAAGGCTGAAGCAAAGTTTTGGGGGTCAAAATCCGATTAACGAAAGGTGACTATATATATATGTTCCCCCCTCCCCCCGCAAGAATTTTCATTTTTCCCCCTAACCACCTTATCTTTCTCCTCCAGCCATCTCTTCCGGCAACCCGCGATACCTTACAAATTGTATACCAAATTGTTCCTTTCTTCACGGTGGACATAAAGGTACCATTTTCTCCCTAAATCGCCCAGCGTAGAGGCCGAAAACCCCCTCAAAAGTCACAGCCATGGTAGAGCTTGACGGCGCGAAATCACCGATGATGGAATCAGAAATATTGGTAGTGAGTTTTAACGGGTTCAACTCAAGGAATGCAGCGATGGCTTCAATTTCAAACTTCGACCACCAACAACGACGGAATTGTAGGAAAATCAAAACAGCGGCGTGAGATGGTGCAGTTGATAGGAGCTCTAATTGAAGGTCAATTCGGCGGTGAATGGCAAAATTAACTTGGGCATTTTGTTGATTGGGCTGAAACGCATCGATTGGTAGTGGAGATGGCATTGATCCGTTTAAAGTTCTTGTATTTTTAGATGAAATGATTCTAAAGTATATCTAGCAATGAGAATATTATATGCATGGATATTGTTTGGATTCTTAGACCCAGATCTATATTGATATATGTTAACTTTGGGGTTAATTGAATTCATTGAGCAAGAAAACCCTAAATTTAGAAATTTGAGACTTAAGTGGAACTAGACGGGATAATTAAGATATCTAGACCGTTTATTTTGATTTGGGACACCAATATAAGTCTAAATATGTAATTGAGGATGAGCTTATGTTCCGTTATTAGACTTGATATGAAAATTGGGATTATTTTGGCAATAATGACTTTATTAGCCATTTTGGACCGATAGTACCGTTTAAACTTTAAAACTACCATATTAATCAAATAATTTGTAATTCTAAATTGTAAATAATATAATTGTGATTAATATGGTGAGAATTTTGACTATGAATATACTCTTTTGAATAGGTGGCGAAAAAGTGGGTCCTCCTAACCAATATATTGCTTACTGTGATTGTCTTTTTCTAAAGCTACTAAGGTGAAGTTCTACCAATTGGTACTTGCTTTGTATAAGCTTATTCTATATTTGTTGCACCCTATGAGGGGTCTACCTGCCGACTTGGCTTTGATTACCTTGTTATTTTGAGAATTAATGTTCCTGAATGTTTGAACTCCTTGATTGTTGGAATTCTTTATACTTATTTATGTTTGTTTCGTAAACCCCTGTGAAGGTCTGCCAATCTGGCATCTTTCTCGTACCTACCTGTTGTTATGATAAACCCCAGTGAGGGTTTTCATTTCTGTATCGTACTTGTTGAAAATTCGTATATTATTTGGAATGTCGATTGTTATATGTTTCTAATGTGTACACCCCTGTGAGGGTTATTGCTTGTTTCTGTTCTGGTGTCCATAACACTTATTATATTATTCATTTTCTATCCCTTATACCCTACAGCCTTGCCGGCTGACCCCGTATTACTTGTTCACTTCTTATAAATGCACTGAATGTTCAGGAAATCTTGTCCGCATATTTAAATTCATTCTATATCACTACAACAAATTACACTTTTAGTAATGAATAATATTATTACCATAAAACTGAAATTCATTACCCAAAACATTGGTAACGAATTTTTCGTTACTTAAGTTCAGTACCCTAAAGCCCATCGCAAAAGGTTTTTGTAACGAAATTTATGGTTCGTTACGAATGATGGACTTATGGCAACGAAATGTATCGTTACCAAAATATGATATTAGTAACAAAAAAGTGTAGTAGTTACAATAGATTTTTATAGCGTAACGAAATATTTAGTTACTAAAACATTGGCAATTTTGTTGCATTTTATTTTTTTATTATCAATGCATAATATAATGATATTATTTATTTAATTAAGTATAGTTACTAATTGTTTATGTAACAAAATATTTGATTACAAACAGTTAAATAAAATTTTAATTCAAAAATAAGCATTTCATTACTAATGAAATAAATAACTAAAAGTTTTGTTACGAAATGTGTACGCGTCGGCTTCTGTTTAGGCTACTGCATATGGATGGGCCATTTGACATTGGGCATTTGCATGCTGGGCCGCTGAACTCTGGGCTCGACCCGCACCATCGCCCACTAGCCCACCAGCAAGAGCGCAGCAGGGCCAACCGCTCACAAGCAACTATGCTGTGCTCAACCCAGCACCCATCGGCCCACCAGGCCCTGCTGGGCTCAAGCCCATGGCCCACCAGCAAAGGCACCACAGGGTCGGCCCACCAAGCCCTGCCCCTTTGCCGCCAACACCAACCCACCAGCAAGAGTGCCACAGGGCCCACCCGAGCTCAGGCCTAGTGCCCACACCGGCCCACTAGGTCCTGCCCCCCCTGGCCACCAGCAAGAGCGCCACTGGGTCGGCCCACCCGCAAGCTAGCAGCAGGGCCCAACACCATTGGCCTACCCGAGCTCAGGCCCAGCGCCACACCGGCCCACCCACAGGCCTAACGCAAATTCCTCCCAAGCTGCTAGCAGCAAGGCTCAATCTCGCGCCATGCCCACCCTCAAGCAAGCACCTAACTATCTTGGCTGCACGTCCAAAAGGTAATATTTGCATTTGCTCAATTACTTATTCGTCTCTTCCATATAGAGCTCTCAAGCGATTTCACATGTTATCAAGCAAACATTATTTTATTTTTAAAAATAAAATAATAATTGTCATTTGAATAAATAAAATAAGAGTATCACATAGTGAATTAAAAGAAATAAATAAAAAGTGTGAGATAATTATATAACATAGCTGTATGAAGCAACGAAATTTATTACATATATGTATATATAAATTGTTAGGTAAAGGCTTAATATTTTTGTAGAAGAGCTTATAATATAAAATACTTTATTTTAGAATAAAATAAAATAAAATATTTATAAAAAATAATTGGCATTACATATATATATATTAAAAAATTGTGAACAAAATCCTTTAAGGTAAAAAACAAAGGGCAATCTAATAAGCAAAATTAACAATATTATTAATTCCAGCGGTTTAGAAAAATCAGCATGAAGTTATTCATTCAGGGAATGTTACACTAACCACTGCCATTTATTATGAATTCCGCAGCAATTTTTCAAAGCCACCACTAAATGGCTAATTCAGCTGCGGTTTGGATAAATCGTTGCTTAACCACCGTCAAATTAATATTTTGCGGCAGTTAAGACAAACTGTCACAAAATATATGTCACGATTAACTTATTTTCTTGTAGTGTGTATATATATATACTATATATGTATAAAAGTTTGAATGAAAAATTATATTATATGCATAGTTATAAATATTAAATATTATTTAATTCTGAATGAATAAGTAGAACAAATAGATAAAAATAAAAGTAATTTAAATTTTATTGATAAATTTATATATATGTCTATTGTATATATGTGAATAAGTATAAATGGAAAAAATAAGTATACATGTATGAATAATTCGAAAGAAAAAAGACAAAAATAAAAATTATTTAAAATTTTATAGATTAATTTATATATATATGTATAAAATGAGAATATAAGAAATAATGAGAAATTTTGATTTTGATTATTTGAAAGGTTAACAACCTTTTTTGTTATTCACTATTTTTTTGTTATTTGCTAAATATAATATGAATATCCAATTATATTTATACAAAAATTTGAGAATGAATACAATAATTTGTTTTTTCTATATTTTATTTTAGATTATAATTTCATCCTCATATTTTGTCACTAATTCATATTTTAAAATCAATTTTAAGTTTATAATTATTTTATCAATTTACTATAGTTTTAACTTTATATGACTAATGTCAAACTCTTTTCTTCGCTTAATTATTCGATAAATAAGTTATGAGTCAAATTAAAAGGTTTCTATTAACTTATATACTAATATTGATTTTAACTTTATAATTATTTTATATATTTATTTTGATTTATTTTACTTTTTTAACTTTTACTATCATAGATTTGTCTTAACTTAATTGTTTTTTAATAAAAAATTAAAATTAAATAAGATTGTTTTTAAAAAATAATTGGCATTACATATATATATATATATTAAAAAATTATGGACAAAACCCTTTAAAGTTAAAAACAAAGAGCAATCTAATAAGTAAAAAAAACAATATTATTAATTGCGACAGTTTAGAAAAATCAGCGCGAAGTTATTCATTCAGTGGTGGTTACACTAACCGCTGCTGTTTATTATGAATTCTGCGGCGGTTTTTCGAAACCATCGCTAAATGGCTAATTTAGCAGCGGTTTGGATAAATTGCCGCTTAACCACCATGAAATTAATATTTTGCGGCAATTGAGACAAACCATTGAAAATATATGGCGCGATTAACCTATTTTCTAGTGGCGTATATATATATATATATGTAAATAAGTATGAACAAAAAATTATGTTATATATATTTATAAATATTAAATATTATTTAATTCGGAATGAATAAATAGAAAAATAGATAAAAATAAAAGTAATTTAAATTTTATTGATAAATTTATAAATATGTGTATTATATTTATGTGAATAAGTATAAATAGAAAAAATAAGTATACATGTATGAATAATTAGAAAGAAAAAAGATAAAAATAAAAATTATTTAAAATTTTATAGATAAATTTATATATATATATATATGTGTGTGTGTGTGTGTGTGTGTGTGTGTAAAATGTGAATATATGAGATAATGAGAAATGAGAAACAATGATAAATTTATATATTTGTATAAAATGAGAAATATATGAAATAATGGAAGAGAGAAATGAGAATAAAAAGAAAAGAAAAGAATGAAAAAAAAAAAGAAACAATAAATAAAATATGATAATAAAAAGTTATTTAAATTGAATTGTATATATGTGAAATGATTAAGGGTAAATTGATCTTTTTATATTAAAATTACATTAAATGGGCAATAAATGTGGAAAGGGAGGTGGTGTGCGTAGTTTTATAAAACATAAAGAAGTTGTTTTGTGTGTATATATATATATATTTTTTCACATGAGGGTTTGATACTTATTTCACAAATCACATTGGGGTAAATTGCAACTAGCCCAATAAAATATTACCTTTTCAATAGAGCCCTTACTTTTCTTTTTTTCGCTAATGTAGTGTTTGGTTATATTGGAAATTTTTCATTTTTGGTCTCACTCGATGGGGGATTTGCACTTTCGGTACTAAGTTGACACATATAGGACCAAAACTCTAAATTTTTTAATACATTTAAGATAGCACCTCAACTTCCGTTAGTATTTAGGCAAAACTGTTAAATTAAAAAAAATTAATTACCCAACAGCTCAAAATTTTGATTTATTTATAAAAATTTCACAAAATTGGAATGGCCTAATCAACCTTCATTAAAAAAAAAATTAGAAATATATAACAAAATCCTCATAAAAAAAAATTTATATCTCAATATAAATATCATATAAATATATATGTGTATAATATCAATATAAATATATATAAAATAAATATCATATAAATATATATATATATATATAACACCCACCCCCTCTCCCCCAACCCCTCACCGCCGACCATGGCCGGCAGCTGGGTTTGGCCATGGAAAAATGGCCACCACCTGCCATGGCCGATCGGCCGCTAGCCATGGCCAGGCCTGGGGTAGGGTTGGTAGGGTGGGGGGGGCACTAGTTGGAAGAGGCCGAGGTGGGTGTCATTACATTCAAAATAATTAAAAATATTTATTTATTTAAAATTATTAAAATTATATTGTTATGATAAAATTTTAGATTTTATTTTTATTTAAATTATTTATTTTGATTAATAAATAAATTTAATTTTTTTTATTTATATACACACATCAAGGTCTCACAGGGTTCCAACTCTATATCTCCCTCATTTTGACTTATTTAATTTTTATTAATTGATAAATTTAATGAAATTAGTTTAAATTATGGCTTGTTTGTTTATGAATTGGAGCATTTTATCAAAATATTTTAGCAATGTGGTTTTTTGGAAGTGGGGTTGGAGAATGTGATGGTTGTTTATTTGTATTTTGGGTGGTAGGTGGAAAACGAATTGGGAGAAAATTATTTATTTAATTTTGTTTTAAAAGGGAACAAGATATCATATCAATAATTTTTTTATTGGGTTGATATCGTTAAATAGACATTTTAAAATTACTAGTGTTAGTATAATATTTTTAGATCTTATTTTTATGTTTAAATTATTTATTTTAGTTAATAAATATTTTTGATATTTAACAAACATATTTAACTTAATATAAATAAATTATTATAGATATGATTATTTTTTAATATTATTGAGATGTAATTTAAAAATAAAATCATATTTAATTAAGAGATGGATTTGATTTTTATTTTTATTTTATAATTAATAAATATGTTTAATTAAATTTGATTAAATTACTTTACATATGCTGATGATTTTAAATTTTTATTTTTTTAATCCAACTTTAATTAAAAGATTATTTAATATTTAAAAAAATTATTGTATCTCAGGAGAGCAATAGCTCAAGGGTGGTGTTGGCTTCCTGCTCTTCTTAGAGGTTATGGCACCAGTGAGTAAGTCTGGACTCAAGTGGTAGCGAGCATTCATTAGGTAAAATATGCTTAAAGGGAGGAATGTGTGTCCACCTATTGAGGCATGCGAGAAAGAGTAGTATCACACTCAACATTGACTTTTTATTCGATTCTCTCTGAAGAGAATGAACCCCCAGCTCCATCGAGAAGATTATTACGCTCTTAGGGATGACATTGATCAGCATATTGGGGACTGCTTTAGCTATAGATTGAGCAATGGTGTTCTCTAGCAAGGTCCTCTATGCCGCTTAGGTCATGTGTAGAATGAGATCTCTTGAAAGTGGTGCTTATCATGTAGGGGGTTTTGGTTGCACATTCGAGGCTGGCTCCGACAATGAATGTAATTTGTGCTTCAAGTTGGTGCTGCCCATGTTCTTCAACTTTAGGACCACCATGTTGTTAGAGTCACAAGCTCTAGATCTCATCTACATTCTCAATGTTTCTTCTTCATTGCAAGTGCCCACTGGCAATGCTAAGATGATATTGCACGAAAGAGAGTTGGGTCCTTTCCAGTAGACAACAAAGGTTTAGGTTCTTTTTCTCTGGAACGCCTGTAAAAATTTCAATTCTCAAGTATTTTTTGCTATTTGTTGTGAATAATTTTTTCTTGCCTAGCTTGTCTTTAGGGCTTAGTATTTAAAGTATTTTCTTGATGGGTTTCAACCCGTTAAAATTATGATTCCCTTCTTGATGGATTTAGTCAATATAATTGCGCTCTCTGGCCTTTTTTTCTCATTGAATTTATTCCATCCATTGGGCCTTTTTAGTCCTTTTTTACATAATAATAAAATTTTAATAACAAATATACTAAATAACTTGCAACATTAATTTTCAAACCAATCAATTTCAAAAATTTGATAGTAAAAAAATCATCAAACAAAAGCAGTGTAAAATATGGATAATTTTAATGACAAATAAATTAAAATTATTTATGAACTTAAAAATTGAACTATGAAAAGATGGATCTGCATCCAAACTTGTGTAATTAATCTCTATTTAGAACTTGTCATTTAAATTAGTAATGCTTGTATAGTTGTATCCCTTTCTTTCTAATATCATTTTCTTCTTCTTTTTTGGAATAGAAATAAAACCTCAACAATGGAATATTTGCATTTGAAAAAACATATATTGTTCAAATATCATTCACATAGAGAATTGAAGAACTTATTCTCAATGTTGAAGATTGGAATGTGGCTTGTGTAATTTTTCACTTTAATTACAATGACCCATAATTTTGGTTGGATGTTAATATTACATCTTGAGGGCATATTTGGATTACTCAAATAAAAACCACTTGATTTAAAATTCTTGTCATTTCTACGCTTTATCATAATTGATTATTGAACAAATTCTTTTTTAATATTTGAATGTCTTCTAAATGGTAAAAGTTAAAAAACAAAAAAAAAAAAATAATAATAATAATAAGTAGTCGTAGTAGTAGTAGTAGTAGTAGTGGTGGTGGTGGTGGTGGTGGTGGTGGTGGTGGTGAAATAACTTCAATTTATGAGAGAAAAAAGCCTTCCTCTCATTAGCCTTCCCTTTAATAATAATAGCATAGATATGGATACAAATTGCAAATTTAAGCTTGAAATAACGTTATGCTTACTTTATTAACTTTTGGTGCGATAAAGTTTTTACTAATTCGTGTGTTATATATGTTTTTATGAACTTACTCAGTCCTTGAAAATTTGAGCATTTTATAGTATATTTATTTCGTATGGCTAAATAATAATAATATATTAATATATATGTTGTGATCCATGTGGAATAACAACCTACCAATATTATCATCCATGTATACTATAAGTTTGAACAATACTTCAAACACGTTTACAATTTCAATGGGATGTAACTTTGGTCCTTAATTAGCGATTTGAATTCTCAATTCTATTCTCTATTTCATTTTCTATTCCATTTCATGATAATATAACAAGTGTATTAAATATTTCTTTATAAAAATAATTAATTAATAATCAAATACACTTGGCATAAATACAACAGATTGAAATAGGAGATGAAATATGAAATGAAATAGAAAATTCAAAATACTTAACTAGTATACATAATTTTCATCGTCATAAATGCCCATATAGTATATTTATGGTACAATCATCTGGAAGACATAGGAAATGACTCCACCTAAACTTACTTTCCATTATCCAAATTACATTGTCATTATTTTCTAAGACAGAAAAACAAACATACATTGCATGCATTCGTTATATATTGCCTTACACAGAAATTTATTAGTGCAGAGTAACTTTTGAAAAGTAGTGGCGCAAAAGTTTCCTCAAATTCTTAGAAGGTCAATGGGACTTTTCCCTGTCTGAAACGACTGGAAATAGTTGCCAGTATAATCCACAACACTCTTGAATAACCTAGGCCTTTTTTCATCAATCAGCTCTTCTGCAGGTCCAACTTCACTTGTTGGGTCCGGAGTACAGAAAATAGCAATAGTGATCCTCTCTTTGTGTGGATTTGTCACAACTCTATGTATTGGACTCTTGAAAATGCCATTAGTCATTATCTGCAAATATCATCGATACAATAGAAATTAAAAAGAGATAAATTTGAGCAAGGACGACATAGAACTATATACATATATATACAACATACCTCGACTTGATCACCAACGTTTACTACAATAGCATTAGGAATGATGGGAACTCTGTACCACTGGCCATCTTTGAGGGTTTGGAGGCCTTCAACTTTTTTGTCCTGCAAGAGATATGTCATGGCAGAGGCGTCCCCGTGGGCTTTGGCAGCAAGCACCGCGTCGGGGCGCGGGCATGGTGGGTATAAGTTAAATCTTGAAAGCACTGTTGGGTTTTCTCCATACTGCTTAATGAAGCATTCTTCATCCTTCAGCTTCAGGGACTTTGCCATGGCCCTCAGTATTGCCTCATTCATCTTTTCCAGCTTCTCCGTGAATTCCAGCAATACTTTTCTACAAAAGTATTTTTACAATGTATAAATTAAGGGCAAGCATATATATATATATATATATATATATTATAAAAACGTTAAACACAAAAACCCTTTAAACGTTAATTTACCTAAAATTTGTAGGATTTTCTGGCCATACTTTGAGCTTTCTCAGACTTTCAGGTTTGACATTAAGGTACAATCTGTCATTCCAATCTAGGGTTTGTTTCTCAGAGTAGACAGTGTCATTCCCATAGCCATCAATATCATCTTTAGGCCTTGCACACTTCATCTTCTCTTCCATTGGAAGCGAAAAGAACTGTTTGGTCACGTCATGCACTTCGTCCAAGAATGAATCTTCTATCCCGTGATTCACTGCCTGCAAATCAAATGCAATGCATGCCCATAAAATAATTCAGTAACTATTAATATATATATTTAAATATTACAGATATTAAATATTATTATATTCATGTCCACATATATATATATATATGTGTGTGTGTGTGTGTGTGTGTGGATTAGTTAAACCTGAAAATAACCACAAGATGCGAAAGCCAGTCGAAGTTTTTCGATTTCTTTTTCCCCCTCAGGAGATGATGAAGTAAGAAGAGTGAGATCCAGCACTGGAACATCCAGCACAGGAAAGTCGGTGCCCCCAATGCCGTCTTTCAGTATATATTTCTCCGGTGGGATGGTGGCGTTGATGGATAGTTCTTGGACAGCCTTGGTTGCTGGTGCAACTCCAGCATGACTTGCAATGACAGTGGCCATTTTGTTTTTCTTAAACTAATCTCTAATTTTGTGCTGAAATTTTGGGTGGGATTTCTGCTCTTAGAGAGAGAAATAGAAGTGCATAATTTTGCAGCTACTCTGGATCTGGGGTTCCTTTAAATAGAAACAGTTTGGGATAGAAAACTTCACTAACAGTGTTTGGCAGCCACAAAAGTCTTCAAAAAAATATAACAAATAGTGGTAAAAAGGATAAATGTATATTCGGGAGGTAACTATAGAAACAATTAATTGTGAGAAAATATAAATAAAATTCTCTCCGATTCGAATTTCCTTTATTTAAAAAGATAATTTTGTATTTATCATTTATTATTTTATTAAACCTGATGGAGAAGCCTAAAGTAACAAAAACATCTTTATTTAGATTGAGTTCGCGTACTTTTTATTTAGGTGGGGCATGACACAAACCCAAAAGAGGTGGTCCAATCTGGCAGCGTATCGATCGTTGACCTATACCACATGTACAATTTGGATCTCGCCAAGTCATTCAAGAAAAGTATGTCAAATGTCAATAAATATAAATTGTGCCATGCAATCACATTGGAAGGTATCACAATATATTTCCTACTACACCTAAATAGCTCTCTGTTTTTCTCCTGTGTCCCTCCTTTCATATTCATTTATTCAACCTCACAATTTGGTTTGAACGTGGATTATTAATGGGACCTACCTAACTAGCATTTGAATGTGGTTTTAGGTCATGTAGATGGTATCGACGGACCCACATTAATCTAAATACCATCCCCATCTCGAAGGTTAGGCATGTCAATGGGTAGGGTAAAACCCTACCCAAGTCCATGATAATGGTATAATATCCATACACATATCTAATAAATAGATATAAACCTAGATCCTACCCCAGACTCATTTAAAAAAATAGAATGGGTAAGAGTAGGGTCTATACCCATAGAATACCCAAATACCCAATACTCAAAAAATACACAATATCAAATATCCATGTTCCAATTCCCTCCTTCCCAACTTTAATTTTTTTTTTTACTCATAAAACTTTATTTAGTTACTATTTTTGTTAAACCTAAACCCAAAAATATATTAAAAATAATTAATTTTGAATTACAAATATTTATAATCAGATCTATTGACAGACCTACCTCAAAATTACTCATTATCCAAATACTCAAATTTAACTAATTAACCCAAATTACTTATATCAAACTAAATTTATAATAATAATCATGGCATACTTGAAGTGTATATTTAAATTTTTAATATATATAAAATAAAAAAATTAAAATTATTTTGAATTTATTTATTTTCAGTAGCTTTGGACAATGAAGAAAGAAAGATTTTTATATTCTGGTGCTACATATTCAAATTTTCAGTAACATAAAATTAAATTTTTTTTACTATTTACATATATTTGATTCAATATATTACATGAAATAATAACATTTCAAAAAAAATGAAAATAACAAAGTTAAAGAAAGAAAAAAATAACATATTAAAGAAAAAATAGAGAGAGAAAAACACAATATGGGAAAAAGAGAAAAAAGTGATACATACTCTTGTGGTTCTTATTTATTTAATATGTCAAAAATTAAATATATAAATTATTTAAATTAAAGGACTAAAATTAAATGCATACTCTTTTGTTAATTTGAAAATGTTGAGTTAACTTTTTTAAAATATGCCGAAAAAATTAGTCAATATTAATAAATTATTCTAGTATTCAAATAATAGGAAGTTTTAATATTTTAATTGACACTATGAAAATTTGGAAAAGATGAAAAAATTAGTCAAATTAAAACACAATCCAAAAATTAGATCTAATAAACTAGACCCAACCATAGACCCAATGGATCTTGGATTTCTAGTTTGTGGTCTATTATTTGGGTATTTTAGGGTAAGGGTCTAATTAAGTCTATGGGTAGAATAGGATAGGATAAATATATGATCTAATTATTTGGGTATATTAGGGTATGGATTTTGGGAGGACAATACCCTACCCATTGACAGGCCTATCGAAGGTATTAGTTTATAGCAAACGAACACTCTAAACCCCACATCAAAAGTACTCATGTATTGGATTAATTTGGGTTTTTATTACGTAATGACTGATTTATACACTGTACTCGGAAAAAGACCTAAACGAAAAGTCCATAGGCAGCACCATACAACAAAAGAGCATGCATATATAAATTATCTCATAACTTTTCCCGTATAGAAAAAAGGGTTAAATACAATTTGCCCCCTTGAACTATTGGACTAGTCGCATTTATCCCCCTAAACTATAAAATGTAACAAAAACCTCCCTCAACAAATGCAAACTACTAGGCTCTGTTTGGTTGCATTTTTAGGTGAATTCTGGAACATGTTCTAGGTAAAGCTGTTTTGAGAATTAAAATTGGAAAATGATCCCACTGTTTGGTTTTGTTCTGGAAAAACATGAAAAATGGAATTGTTTGTTTGGAATTGTTTTGTAGGAGACAAATTTTATTATAGATGTCAAATCAGTAACTTTTTTATTGGGTTTGCAAGGTGAAATTGCATTTTAAATTTAATAAACATATGTCAATATATATGGATAATTGATGTACATATGTATATATTTGTAAGGATTGGTATATGATTGTGTGAAACAATGTGTAACTAATTTAATTTTAAATTTATTTTAAAAATTTATAATTAAGGAAATTATTATGACATAATAATTTGATGACATGAATAAAAATTATAGAACAAAAATAATATTCTTTAATTATAAAACTTTATTTAATTATAATTAAGCAAACAAATGGATAAACGTATTATATTATGCATTGTTAATTAACTATTTTTTTAAATTTTTATAATTAATAATAATATTAATAATAATTAATTAAGTAAAATTTGAAATAATTTTGATAATATTTTAATTAGGGTGTAATCATCAATATATTTACTATTTTAAAAAATATTTTAATAAGAATTTAATTAATAATATATTTACTAATGGAAGAACATGACTTCCGTTAAGTGGATGGGGGTTTTTGTTACATTTGGTAGTTTAGGAGGATAAATGTGACTAGCACAATAGTTTAAGGGGGTAAACTATATTTAACCCTTAGTAAATATATTGATGATTACATCCTAATTAAAATGTTATCAAAATTATTTCAAATTTTACTTAATTAATTTCTATTAATATTATTAATTATAGAAATTTAATAAAATATTTAATTAACAATGCATAATAATAAGTTTATTCATTTGTTTGCTTAATTATAATTAAATAAATTTTTATAATTAAAGAATATTATTTTTATTTTATAATTTTTGTTCATTTCATCAAATTATTGTGTCATAATAATTTCCTTAATTATACATTTTTAAAATAAATTTAAAATTAAATTAATTACACATCACTTCACCACAATCATATATCAATCCTTACAAATATATACATATATACATCAATTATCCATATATATATATATATTCACATATATTTATTAAATTTAAAAATATAATTTCACTATATAAACTCAATAAAAAAAGTTACTAATTTGATATTTACAGTAAAATTTGTCTCCTGCAAAATAATTTCAAACAAACAATTCTATTTTCTGTATTTTTCCAAAACAAAACCACACAGTTGGATCATTCCCCAATTTTAACTCTCACAACACCTTAATTTAGAACATATTCAAGAATTCACCTACAGACGCAACCAAACAGAGCCTAGTAGTTTGCATATGTGGAGAGTGTTTTTTGTTACATTTTATAATTTATGAGGGTAAATACAACTGTTACAATAATTTAAGGGGCCAAAGTGTAATAAACCCTAGAAAAAATTACAATCTCTGGACAAAATCACCTAATTTTAAGATTTCCATACTCGCAAAGATTTAACATTGTTTTAAATCAATACTTTTCTTGTTTTCTTGTTAGGTGGAAAATGAGTACTACTGATTTTAAGTCGCAATTAGTGCGGGACTAACTATTGTCACTGGATGGAGGGCTTCAATGAATTGTCTCTCCTATGAATTCAAACAAGTGACGTGAGGAGACTGACAATATGCTGCATTCGGCAGATCTAAGTGAGGGTTAGGGAAGACCGTGGTGACGGCTAGTTGCGGGAAGGGGGTTGTGGCGGTCGGGAATGATTTTCATTTTTTTTTTTTGTTTTAAATTTAATTATTTATCATATTATTAATGCTGATTATATTAATAAATATTAAAACACTTAATTTTGTATATAGTATAGATAAATAATATCAATCTATTATAACCACATTGAATAACATATAATATTAATTTTTAATTAATATAAACTCATACATAGCAAATAATTCATAGCCTACACATTCAATAAATACTTTTTATTATGTTTTGAATATATTTATTGTATTTTATAATTTAATATCAAGTTATAAATGCACTTTTGAAATTGAATTGAAATTAAGGACAAATGAGTAACCCAAAATTTGGTGTAATATAACATAACTGTCATTTTGAGTATGTAAAAGGCCTTTTTTTATATGATATATAGATACACATGTACACCAAGAGTTTGTTAGAATTCAAACTTTTAATCTTATATATGTAAAGGTAATGTAACTGAACCGATTGACCACTCGAATAATAAATTAATAAATTTAATTAATTATGTATTATATGGTCAATTTAGTTTTAAAAAATTTAGAAATATAAAAAATTATTACAGAATCAATGTGATAACTTAGTCAAATGATTTGAATTTCATACGATGCCAAAATGGAAAAGAAAAGAGAAAGAGAAATTAAAAATTAAAAATAAAGCATTTAATGAAATTGAATAATTGAAAATAAAATTGTATAGCATGAAGACATCCTAAAAAATGCACGGTATAACTACAAGCAACGTTTGGTCCACAAATTTTGTTCAAATAAAAACACAGTCCCAAGATTGTTTTCAAAAAAGCACCACCTTTTTTGTTTGACATCAACAAATTTTGGGAGTTAAAAAGAATGAAAAGAGAATATGTAATATAAAAATGATTGACATACGATCATATCGATGTAAATATAGGAATTAATTTGTGGATAATGTTATCACACCGTTTAATGCAATGTATGTCATTAGCCCAGAACGTTTTTGCTCCATATATATATATATATATATATATATATATCTAAATGTCATAAACACGAAGTGAAAAGCAGGCGGCTTCGTCGTCGTAGACAGACAGGTGGTTGTTATACTTCACATCAAATCCTATCAAATCATATGAAAAAGTTATAATTGTAATTACTAATTAGTCTAAGAATTGGAAAAATAACCAATTATAGACAAATATAAAATACCACCATATGATGTATTCTTCTAAAATTTGAAGTAACAAACGAAGCAGCGAAAGTAAATTGCACTCCATTTATTTTATGTCTTATATATATATATATATATATATTGACACTATGACTTATATGTTTAGTTTAACACGTTCGTATTTTATATGAGAATTTAAATTAGTGGTGTTGCATGGCTTACTATTTTAATTCCTAAAACATAATATTAGAAGAATAATACAACATACTATACGAGTATAGTACAAGCTCATTCCATTCCAAGAATATAGGTATCTTTTGGCTTGATATAGAGTTTTTTTTTTTTTTTTCAATAATATTACTCTAAAAAATAATGATTGGAAGTTTTTATTTTCATTTACACATATATGCACATTAAAAATTTATTAGCTTTCTAACCTTGAACCTCACATTTATATGTATGAAAGCGATGTTGTTGGGTCAACTGATCGTTGGATAGTTCGAAATTAATGGTTCGCATCATAACTTTTAAATTAAAAAAGTAATTTCAAAAATTAAATAGAATCTTAATAATTTTAAAATATCATTCAAAAATAAAAAGAATAAATTTAAAACGGAGGGGGTTATATATTTTCCTTTTCTTTTAGTTAAATTATGATATTCTGCATTAATCATTTATGATATTCCGCATTAATCATATTATCTTAATTGATAGATATACAAGTAAATCCTAAGGAAAATTGACAATCTTGCTTCAATTCCTTAAAATTCAAAGAGAACTCATGAAATCCAAGTATGATAATATCATTTCAAAATAATGAAACTGGTTTTTACAAACACTTTTATAAACATGAGAAAATATATATCTTAGGGCCAAAAAGGTCAAGAAAAGCACGAACTTTCATTGCAAAACTTAAATAATTATGAAACTTGGCTTAATATATTAATACCTCAGCATATATCCAAATTATGCTTCAAATTATTGAGCCATTTGAAAGTAATTAAAAAAACTAAAATACCTTCGACCAAATACTGAAAACATAGAAAAGTATCTGAATTTTAACTTGAAAAAGAGGGGTGTATATAAACTCGTTCAACTTGATCAGGTCAGTCCCTCAATTAATCAAGCCAGTTGATCATTTTAAAAAATTATCAGTTTTAAATTTTTAAATAATATTGATAGTTTAGTTGTATTAGAATCAATCTAACAAATTTAGGCTGAATAGTGTATTTAATATAAAAAAATTATTTAAATACATACAATTTGAGAGTTTGTTAAATTTGAATACCGACTTTATACTTTATGTGTAAGACTAGTACACTGGATCAAATGTTGCTCAACTATAATAATTAAAACAGGGCAGCTACATATTTAGATTATATATATACATAAAAACAAACAAGTAATAGATGTACATACATGTAATGTATTTATGTATTTCTTTTCTTTATTTCAACGTACTTTTTAGGGTTTATCACAAGTGGAGATGGGAATAGGCAAGGGTACTCGTTAGGGACCTATAGTCCAACATATTTATGACCTAACTCGGCTTAGTTTATTTAATAAAAGGCATGTCAATGCTTAAAAAGTAGGATTTTAACTAAATAAGTTGGACTCAAACTCTTCTAAAAGCTTGCAAAGCTAACAAGTCAACCCGTTTATCCTTCTTCAAGTAGAAAACACAATATAATGATATAATATTAAATAGCTAATTGTATTTGATTTCTTTAATTAGTCCTTTATAGAATTCTTTATATTGTTTAGTGTTGTTTTTATACTTAAATTTGAACTTTCATAGTTATGCATTTTTTATTCATCATTTCGATTATTGCTTATCAAAGTTTATTACAAGTTTGAGAATATTAAAAATTTAGATTTATGTGATATTTAGACTTAATAGAAGGCTTAATAGAAAATTATAAGCTTTTAGGTAGGTTTTTAAGTCGAAGTAAGGCTTTAAAATTTATTAAAAGGGTTAGGTCTAACTTTAAAATGAAGCCTATGATAGATGATAGATTAAGCTCAGATTTATTATTTGCATAACAAGCGCGGTATATTTAAACCAAAATCTAATCTAACCTAACTTATTTCCATGCCTAATCACAGGAACTTGCTTGGGAGCTAGTGTAATTATTGACTATGCATGTCCCTTTTTTGGTATTACCGAAACCTCCCTTTCATATTTACAACTGTTATGTGCCCCCTCCTTCCATTACAATTTTTGTTGGAAAATCATGATGGTTTCATCTAAAATACTATTGGATTTTCCCAATTTTACTTCTGATCACCTTACTTTTTGACCTTTTTTTTCTAACTTCTTAATAGTTTTTTTTTTTTTTTCCCCTAACTTCTTAATAGTTATTAGACAAGAATGCCCTTACTAATATGCCAAACTTGGAGAAGTGTTTTGTAATAAATTAAAATTTGCTAACTTCTATGTGTTGCTATACATAATGAAGAAGATGTAATCACTAAGCAGCCCTCCATTTTGTGATTTCGTATACAATGAAACAATACTCCTTTATCTTCATACCTTTTCATTAATTAGTTACAACATTTATATTTTTGCGAGCTCACTTTTTAATAGGTGAAGGGGTTACGAATAAAACCCATACCTATATTTAGGTAGTTAATTTTAACCAGACACAGGAAAAAAGGTTTTATAAGAGGAAAAAAAAAAAAAAAAAATACAACCTTGGATTCATGTAAATTAAAATTCTATTTTGGCCAGTAAAGACTAGAAGATTAATCAAATACTACTAAAACTAATTCATGTGGATGGAATTTGTTTTTAGGGATGGATCTTCTTGAAATTTTGCAGTTGAGTGTTTAAGGTTGTGGGCTTTGAGAGAATTTACTCGAGCAAAAAATAAATTAATTTGATGCCATTTACATAACGCTCCATCTTAAAATTTTGTAGCACTTTTAAGAATGATTTGACTAATGTGTCCTTGTGGCATATTAAGATATATCAATATTATATAGGTATTTTTTATTGTCTTAAAATGGTTGTTTATTGATATTTTTTACAATTGTAACATTCCAGAATTAGAGTATATATAAAATTTCCGAAAGGTACGTAGCTAGATATGTATGCTGATGTACAGAAGGATTTGGTGAGTAAAACAGGCAGATAGTACCTTTCAATTAATCTCTGTTCTGATTTAAACATATTAATTTAACACATTAAATATGTAAGTATCTATTCGATCCATATTAAGTCTAATGAGTATTTATTCTGATATATACCATAAAATTGAGGAAAATAGTTAAGAGTAGTGATTGGGGTTGGTGGTGATAGAAGAGTAGTGAAAATGAAGTGGCGGTTGGTGCCTGGTGGTGATAGAGAAGGAAGGAACTGGAATTAATATAAAAGGAGAAAAAGAGAACACAAAGTAACACAGCTGACAGTATGGCCTAAGGAAGGACCCTATTTTTGACTTTAAGCAATTTCTTGTTCCTTAATTTTCAGTTTATTTTTCATTTAACATTAGTGATTTTGGCACATCGGATGAGTAGTGTCCTAAAATTTTTATAATACAAAACATATATATAACATATTCATTTATTATTTTTATATATTACTATGAATTTTTAATATTTTCAATGCATTTATTTGAATTTGTAGGATAAGTAAAAGAAAAAAAAAAGATGAAATAAAGTAACAGAAGGAAAAAGAAAATAATAAATGGAGAGAAAAAGAAATTAAAGAAAGGGTAACAAAAAGAAAATTAACTACCTTGTCATTACCGTATAAAATGATGTAATTTCGTCTACTCATAAAATAGCGAACCAAGTTAATTACTAAAATTTTCACGTTTTATATAGAACTACCTTTTTTATACATTTTATGTGTGTGATAAAAATTTTATAATTTGAAATAAATAAGAATATTTATTTACTTTTATATATAATATTACAATTTTTAAAATAATTTTAATACATTTATTTGAGTTTTTAGGATGAATAAAAGGGAAAATTTTGATAAAATGAAATAACGGAAGGAAACTAAAATACATAAAATTGGAGAGGAGAGAAGAAAAAATAAAACTACATTTTATTATCTTTTAATATAAAATAGGATTGATTTTCTTTTTCTTGATCTTGTAAAATCATTTTTGCAGGCCCTTGGGGTCTTATGTTATATATCCAAATAAATTTGAATTTTCTTTATAAAATAAGAAAAATTCAACTTCAAATAAGAAAAATTCAAAAATATTTTACTTATTATTGAAGTTTAAATGACTTTAAATATGATTAACCAAAAATTCTCTTGGGCCGCATTCTTTATTTAATATATATTTTAATTAATGTTAGGTTTGAGCACAATAAAATTTCACCCTAGCTGTAATAGATTACTTGTATATATTAATTAAGATAAATACTTTTCGTTTTTAATAGACATCCTAAATTGTTGTCATAAATGCTCTTACACCTGCCTCATGCAACTTAAGGTTTGTGAAATCTCACATTGTCAAGGAATTTTAAAATGTCATATTCTTTGGTATACAATTCAAAGCAGTCAAATTATCTAATTTGTGAAGAGCTTATATTATTCTGTTTATTGAAAATTTTGATACCATAAAATCTTCAAATAGTACTATACGTACTCTTATATTTTTGAAAATATTTACTAATTAAATCAATCATTAATGCCAAATTCAATTAGTGCTTTAATTTGCTAATCAACACCACCAAGAGAAGGATGGGTGTGATCATACAAGCACTAATGCATTGGATCCCATCAAAACTCCGAAGTTAAGTGTGTTTGGATGAAAGTAGTATTATGATGGGTGACCCCTGGAAAGTCCTGGTGTTGCACCCCTAAAAGAGAGAAAAAAAAAAAAAAAAATACACCAAGAGAAGGATCATCTGTGGTCCCTAGACCTAGATGGCTGCCAAGATTTTCCATGCATGTGCTTGACAATCTGCTGCATTCAGAGGAAAGCTACTCCAACACAAGTTTCGTATATGTTGCACGCCCTTGTCACTATTAAACTTTATAATTGTTAATTGTGACCATTTATTTAAACACACTTCTTATCACTATTAAATTTTACATTATGACCAAAAAAAAATTATTATTTAATATATATAATTAGTAATAACTTTTGTATTAAGACCTATTATATTATTTTATTAGTAGCCTTTTCCCTTAAGTTGTTATCCTCGTATTGATGGAGGAACCAAAATCAGCATTGTTGGTCCCTTATCTCGGAAACAGAGATCTCTTTCGCATTTACACTTCCGACGGTCATGAAAATTCAAACAACGTGAAGGAATTTACCTTCTTTCTTTTAAAAAGAATCTCTTTTCATTATCCAATAGGAGAAGCGGTAGGAAGTGTCAACGTACATCACTTTCGGTTATTTTCTCAACTTCAATCTTGGTGGAGGGTCCGTCCCAAAGCCAGATTTTTATATTTTATTTTTCATTTTGTTTAAGAAATTTGATTCTCTAACCAAGGTGATACTCTTTTTTCCATTTTGAACTGAATTTTGGTCTATTTGAAGAAGTTGATTTTGTAATCAAGTTATTACGCTATTTGAAGAAGTGTCAAAAACTTTTAACTGAATTATTAACTTGTTGTGGATATTGTGGATTTGTGTCAAAATATAAAAATAGAATAAATATAAAATTATAATTTAGGAAGCAATAAATCACATGGCATAAAAGATAGAGAAAATTGAGTTGAGTTAATGGAGAGTTACGACACTTGTCGTTGTCCTATAACCATGATTGCCTCATTACGTGCAACATCTGATAATTGATTATGACTTCAAGATAAAATCATATTAGCTCACAAGGTATCTTGTCCCATGTGCATGACCATGAGAAGACTATGAACCAATCCATAGTCACGTTGTTAAAACACAATTCTTGAGGAAGAATAAATTGAAAATCTCTAAAAAAATCACCAATTCAATATGCCAAAAGACAAAATTATGACCCCCCTTGATATAAGTCTAAAGTTTGACCATTAGAAAAGATCAAATTGGCCACTAAAATCATCATAAAAACACCATAAAAATACCATAAATCCAACTGGCCCAACAATGATAAAACAAAATGGTCAAAATTCTGTATATATGATATTGAGGCCATAAATATGAAATGAATAAAAATAAGTAGGCACATTAGTTGTGATATTAAATACATGATAAAAAGATTTGTTAGAAATAAAATAAATTGAAGAAATTTTAAAGCTTATTTCCAACAATCTCCCTCAAGACTTAAAATTTTTAAAATTTAATATATAAATAAATATGATGTCAACTTATACCTTGCAATGATTTTTTGCATTTTCCTTTCAAGCTTGAACATACACTCAGTGTTAGTAATATTCATTTGAGTGAGCCATAACATAATGGACTTAGTCTTGAATTAGGTCCCTAGAGCCATACTTCAATTACGAAACACATGATATTGACTTTAGGATATATATGGTTATAGCGGGATAGCATGTTGTTAATGGCCCTATGCTCGATCTTGATTTTGGTGAGGTCTCTGGGATTTGCCCAAACCCATAGCCACGGCTCATGGAAACTCTCACTCAGGTGAGCCCTCCAGAGGTATTTGTGATGCATACCTTGCCGAATTAAATCCCACTTTGATCTTATTAAAGGTCAAAGTCAAACTTAACATCACATTTTCATAACACTTCACTTTAGGGAAGGGAGGGAAGTATCTCATGTACACTCTCCTTAAAATTTGTGCTATACATAAGTCATGCAATACGAGTTGTTTCTACCCATTGAACTTCTTAATGGGATCTCCAATCATAAACGTTGGGTTACTTCCAGTTGTGATTACCTTATCGGCTTAGCCCATCCCTCTTGATGATTTAAGGATCCAGCCTCTGCGTTAGTCCTCGAGGCAATATTTCCGCCTCATGGAATGTAACATACATGCCTCTTATTTCATTTTTTTTCCTCACTGTGTTTACTCAATTATGCACGTGCACCTACTTTAGAGTCCGAATTCTCTTCTAGAAGCATTATTGTTTTGGCCATCTCTCATTTATTTGATAAGTGCTTCTTGTACACATATAAATTTAAGAATAATAAATTATTGTTTCAAATAACTTTTAAATTCGCTTAAACCCCCCACATTTCCCTTATAATTGGAGAAGGTAAAGAAGCATAAAAGTAATCACTTTTCTTCATATTTTCATACTTTCATATACACTCCAACAATTATGCACTTGCAATTAAAAAATATTAAATATAAACTCATGAGGTTAATTAAGAAGTTGGAGCAATGGATTTCAAATTTCAATAGCAAACTAAATAAATATTTCCACCCCCACATTTTCCTTGAATTTGGAGGAAGAATGTTTTCTCCTGCATCTTTAAATTTGATAAATTAATTAAAATTTTAATCTGTCATTTGAAGTTATTTTATAGTTCACACATTTCATTAGAGATCGGATAGACCATACAAAAAATTGATAAGCCACAATAAACTCCAATTGAAAGAATATACTGCTAGATAAGTTTCACGTACATCATTTAGGCTTGTATTTGAGACAAGCACTTTATTTTTTTTTTCTCCAAGACTCAAACAATTACATGAATCTCAAAGTCTAGAAGAATAGTCTAAAACAATGATATAATAACATCAATAAAACTTTTTACTACAATTAATTTTATTTAGTCCCTAAACAAATTAGAGACATGTCTAATTGTTATATAATTAAATAATTTGTATATATTTTCGTTGAAAATAATATGCATATGTGCTTAGTGCATAGGATAAAATATATATATATATATATATATATTACACAATCGTACCTACCAACCAAGTGACAACATGCTTGTTGCCTTTCCAAAGATATATTACTATAGTTTCCAAATAATGATGCAATAAATTTGTCAATAGATAACATCAAAGCTAATTTACAACTACTATTATAGGCACAAATTGATCATTAGAGGTATAATACTATTTGCATAAATCAATTAATAACATATAAATGACACAAAATATTGTTAATTTTAATACTGGCCACTATATATATAGAAATTAAATATATATTGACCCATTAATGAATATTAACTTCATGCAATAAAATTAATTTTCTTGAAGAACAAAATATCACTCATCAAGCATTAACCACTAAAGAGAAAATACTCAAAAGCAAACAATTTTCACCTTTAAAGTCACACAAAAGAAACACATACAAGTTCTCAAATCTAGTAATGGAGTGGTTTTTTTTTTTAAGTCAACATTTGTAATTTTTTTTTTAATTGTTAAGTATATAGAGTTATGGAAATGTAACTTGATTGCATCTCATTGTCTCCATAAATTTTAGCAAAGCCGCAAAAGAAAATCTAAAATTTTCTATTCATATCAAATCAACAACTCAAATATTTGACAGGTAATATATGTATATATATGTATGTATAAGTATAATGGTTATACCCACCAAGTTGATCAACTAGATGATACTTATGTAGAATAACATTGTTAGATTTTTAGACAATTAGCAGTTTACACTTCCAAATAATCATAAAAAAGGTATATTGTCACTTCATACATCAACCATTGATTAGCATAACTAAAATATTATCATTCAAAACCAAACTTATAATTACCATTAGGAATTGCAAACACACACACATATATGTCTGAAGCACCAATGCCACCATGACCCTTATAATCTCTTCACGGTAGGAGTGATCTCGGTCATCTTAGGGGGACCTACTGGCGAAGACTTTGCCAATGTCAGAAAAGCATTGGTGCAAGCAGCAAGATAAGCACAAGTCCATGCAGTGGATCCCACCATATTCGAAGTACCCCAACCTACACCCTACATCACCTTTGGAGAGGAAGACATGAAACTAGGACAAGTACGACACAACGATGCCCTAGTAATCTTCGTGTCCCTTACCAACTTTTGGGTGAAAAAGATACTAGTAGATAGTGACAACTCAATGAACATCTTATTCCACGATGCTTTCCTCAAGCTATGAATCAATAATGCACAGCTGTAGAAAGTCAACACCCCCTGTTAGGTTTCACAAGAGACACAGTGGAAATTGTAGGAGAAATACCGCTACCTCTCTCCCTAGGAACTTACTCGAAGGAAGCCACGAAAATGGTGAGGTTTCTAGTCAAGACTTCGTCAACATACAACGGTATAATGTGAAGACCCAACTTGAACTTGTTCCAAGCAACAATTTTAACATACTATATGAAGTTGAAGTTTCTTACGCCGAATGGGATTGGAAAAGTTGTTGGTGATCTGAAAGCAGCTAGAGAGTATTATGCCAATATTCTAAAGAACATCAAGAACCCAACTCACAGGACAAACCAAACCAAGGAGCCACAAGATAATAAGAAGAGAGACAAAGGCAAAGTAATGTTGCAAGATGTCAGTTTTCTGGAAATATGCACACTAAGAACCGCCCTTGATGTAGCTTGAATGTGCCATCTATGGCGCCTTTTGGTGTTAGTCGTTTGCTTTAGTTTATTTTTTAAATCTATTATTGATCGTTTGCTTAGAAGTTTTAATTTTTTTAGTAGAAAGTTAATCTTTTTTCCCTTATTTGGATAATGGCTACCCATCTGAGAATGGCACCCCTCTTTGTTACTACTATTTGATTGAATAAATGCATGTTCCTAGTATTTCAATTTCTCTTCTTATGACCTTGATTTTTTTTGTCTTGCAACTGCATGTGGTCCTTCGAAGTGCTCTCGAAGACCCTTCGATGTAGTTCCATTGTAAGGCTCCTTAGGGAATATATAGTTGCCACACAACATCTTTCTACTATATAACCCTCATGAGGCACATGATTACCATCATAAACCCACTATATGGCCTTCCAAGAGGCATGTGGTAGCTACTATGAAAATCCCTATTATAATTCCTTCGGGTTGGTGGGAACTCTTATGCATAAACACACTATATAGCCCTCCGAGAGGCACATAGTAGCCACTTTGAAAAATCCCATTATAATTCCTTCAAACTGGTGGCAACTTTTTGGCATAAACCCACTATATGGCACTTCGGGAGGCATGTAGTAGCTACTCTGAGAAAGCCCACTGTAATTGCTCCGATTGGTGGCAACTCTTTAGCAAAAACCCACTATATGGACCTTTACGGAGGCATGTGGTAGCCACTCCAAAAAGCCCACTATAGTTCCTTTAGGGTAGTGGCATCTCTTCAACATAAACTTCTATATGATCTTCTGGGAGGCACTTAGTAGTTAAGCAAGAAAACCCACCTCCTATCCTTTCAAAGGATGGAGTCAACATCTCAACACTATAGACATACAACGTGCCTCCTCGGAGTCATGCAACTTCAATAATTCCTTAAGACAAGAAACTTCTTAGTGACACTTAAACCTCAACGTCAAAGGCCACTCGAGTGAGGCATAAAATCAACTTTTCACTTTCAAGCATTTTGCTTTATATAAAGTCAATAATAACCCTCCTAAAAGACATACAATGAAGAGGCTCCACGCCTCCATAGAACAGTTTGTCATGCAAGTTTACATTAATAAGTGCAAGTCCTAATGTCTGAAATGAGTGTATCACTAATGTCATCAACTATGTGTATAAGTAGTAGAAAAACTGTAAGTGGGAAACTTTACTAATGGATTATCCTTAAAAAAAATTCATCTTTTTAAGTGGAATATCCTCATTTTCCCTAAATTGCAACTGAACCAATTGCTCTCAATTGTTTTCAAGAAGAAAAACTAATAGGTTAAGTTTGAACAATAACATCTACTATGAGTAGCTGTATTAGTATTTATGCCTTATGGTGTATCATTCTCCATCAATAATTTCACTAAGTCCTTTGATAAGAACTTAATACCCTCAATAGACCTGAAAGAGATGTAGGTGTTTAAAAAAAATTCAAGTCAGGCACCTCCCCATGCAGGCACCTAGAAAGCCCCAAGCAGGCGCTCGAGATGGGGACATTCAATTTGGGTGTATGGAATGGTGGCGCCCAGTTTGGGCAATAGAGAATGGTGTCTTGCGCGAGTGCCCTAAGTATTGTAAGCAGATGCCCAACATGGGTGCCCGAGTGTCACGGACGGACTCTAGTTATGCAGAAGAACAATCATCTGCCCGTGTGGCATCTCAGGTTCCACCCAACCTTCGATCCACCAACGTCCATCTCTAGTCTTTCTCATGACCTATTACTCGATTCGGCCCAGTAGCTTACTAGCATAAGCATCAGAACGCCTTCCGGTACTTGTGTACTCGCCTATTCCGAATGCCCATAATCATTGGAGGCTCGCGTCCGTCACGCCGAGCGTCCTTTCTTAACGATCCCCGACTAGCCAGCATGCACGCCTCAATATTAGGTCCCTTACGTGCATCTCTCGATGGCAAATGAGCAATCTCGCTCCGTCTCGGCATTGAGGGTCACTCACGTGCCCACAACGCAATCCCCGTACTTTTCATTCGCTCGAAGTGCTTAGGCCAAGCCATAGCACCCTTCGTTTATGCCTCGCCCGAGTGGGGCCACATGTAAGTCCAAGGCTTATCCAAGGCTTATGTGATGTGCCATCATCTTATATTAGTCCTGCACGAAGCATTGGACATCGTTTCCTGCTTGCTACAACATGCCACAACTTGCCCGCTACGTGGTGTCGCCCACGACCGCATGTCTTAAGTCAACGGACCCCCGCATCGAGGCTAGAACCCATAGAGCATGCTTGGCGAGTTAGTTCACGAGACATTTGGGTGTTCGTTTTGATCACTCAATCGGCCTAGAGGTGTTGCCCTATAATTTTCAAAGCCCGTGGGGCAATAGCGTTTCCACCTTCACACCTCTCGACACCCTTCTGGACCCAACATGGGCCCACCTGGCCCCACACCGCCCGTTCAGTTCCCGACCCATCTGGGGACTTTAAACACTCCTTTGAGATGTCTAGAGCCAGCCCTTGAAGGGTCCCCATCGCCTTCAATGAGTTGCCCGCTTAGTGCCTTGACAGCACGGGGAGGACCGGCCGGTTGCCAACCGTGGCATGCCCACTGCCCCAACAGCCCTTCAGACATGCATGTCCCCCTTATAATATGCTTAAAAAAGATTTCTGTTTTCCCCATAGTAGACATTGAAATGCCAAGCATGTATACATTTTCGCATCTTTGCCTCCCGACATCCAAATCACTTGCCGCTTGAACCGTTGGATAGATCTTGGATTCTACATTAACTCTGCCAAGTTCCAGCCCTGTCCGATTCTCCATGGAACAGTAATTGCCCTCGCATTAGGCTGGAATCACAACAATGCCACTGCACTGCCACATTCTAAACATCTTCAACATTTCCTATCCAAACGGAATCGTCTACTGGTGAAACTTGGTGGGAACATTTCCAACACCTCAAGGAACATCCCACAGAAACAGTTTCACAAAATTCCTTTTCCAAGCCACTCTGCTCAATGCATCTTTGCGCTACCCGCGCGCAGCAAGACTGCTCCCGGTCGCCCTTAATGTTTAGTGCCCAAACAGACACGGAATGACTTCAAACTTGGTGGGAAACATCATCATACCTCAGAGAGTATGCCATTATAACAGTTTTCCAATCTGCACCTCGTAAGAGTCTTTGCCCATGGGCTATTTCCGCTCTACCGGGTGAGCCGACAACACCTTGTCGCTCCTAATACCCCTTCAAGTCACGGTCGCCATTCTTCTCCAATGAGCGACCCGTGACATTCTCCCCCCCCACTCGATCCGTTGACGTTCTCGTCAACACATACACAAGGACTCGAAGTGTATGCGGTGCCCCAACTCAACTCTGATATCTTTTGCACCGGATGAGTCTTCTGCTCCCCTAAGCGCTCAAAACTGTGCCTCCGCACAACTTTGTTCATTCCTCTGAACGGTGCCCTCCGGCACAACCCAAAAGAAGCTTGCACGGCTGCTCAATGATCACCAGAAAAATACGATCCTCAACTCGGCCAACTCTGTTCAAATCAAATCAAGAAATGGGAAATGCATGTGCGATCTTTGCACTCTCCCCCACTAGAGGTGTTGCCGCCATCAGCAAACACTCATCCTCGTCAAGTGACTTCTCTTCGCCAACTTGAACCCGAAACTCAGGGCCTCTGCCCAACACTCGAGACTCAGGACTCTCCACTTGATCTCAAACTCGGCTGCTCAGCTCGGCCACTCCACCGACTGACACCGCAAAAAGGAGCTATAGATGCTCCGCTCAAAACTTGGTTGTGGAGACTGCTGCTCCGCTCAATTCTGCTCATGGGACCTTATGCCCCTCTCAAATCCCAAATCGATCGCCCAGCCCGGCCAACTCTACCGACTGGCACCGCACAAGAAGCCCGACACTCCATTCAAAGTCTGCTCAAGGAGCCTGCCGCTCCGCTCAGTTTAACATATGGGCCTCGTGCCCTTCTCAACTCTCGATTGCCCCTCTCAGAAATCCCTAGACCGCAGAGCCCATATACCGATGTCGGAATCCCTTCGAAGAACATCCCCAATTCAGCTCAAATCAGCTTGGTGGCTCCCCCACTCAAACTCGGAACAAGTCTCAACTCGAATGCATCCAACACGGGATTCACTTGTCATGGACGGAATTGAAATTTATTTCAATTCCGGACTCAATAGCGTGCATCCCTGTCTGGAGCACGCAACTCTGCTTAAGAGTACCCATTCCCCCACTGGGAAACTCAAATTCTCATAAAGTTGCTACACGGTGTCCAAGACTTCTGATAGCTTCTCAACTCAAAATCTCTTGTTCCCACTTCTGCGCACCTCATGTGCTATGGCATCTCTACGCCGTCCCAACATTACGCTCATCTTTCCCTCATGGAAAGTTTCTCCTCAACTCAAAGGTGGTACTCCATCCACCAAAACAACCACATTACCTTAATCACCTCCTGACTTGTGGCCCTCCGCAACATGGATGCTTATCCTTGCAAATGTGGCTCACTCAGTCCACTCGGCTCTTCCGGCATGTCCCCACATAGAAGTCAAGATGAATATGAAATCTGATTATGTCACTGAAAAATTTCCCACAAAACGGTCAACAACCTGTCTGCCCAAAAAATGTCATATTGTGCTCACCAGTTCCTTGCCTCATGCAATTTTCGGTAGCCATGCGCCCAGCGCAAACAAACTACCAACCAAAGTTACTGATGATGCCTACATAGCTCAATTGTAGTCATTGATAAGCACAAAACAATTAGGCTAATGCACTTCACCCAATCATAACGGCCACACTGCAAATCGGCTAATAAACTTCACTCAATCTGCAGATATCAATAACTCGGTACTCCAGTCGTACTCTTCGAGTGTTACCGACCACAACAGCACAATCAGGTTACTGGAATTCGTCCAACCGACATTTGCACTAGAACTCGGGTTAATAAGCTTCGCCCAAGCTATAGCCGCCAATAACAGTGCTCTCAGAGCCAAACTGTTGCACTAAAAGCTCAGTCTCTGCAAGCAACGCCCACTGCTCAAAATCAGGATGCCAATTGATAGCAAACTCGATAACCGACACCCCCAAAATCATATCCAATCCACAAATGGCTCATTGAAGCATTTTAAAGCCCAAGACAACAAGCCAACACAATCTATGCTGCAAACCGGCATGATTCTGTCAAAAAGTCTTAGGTTTCAACCCACTAGCTCATGTTGAGTTCATGTGCCAATCCCCTATTCAAATAGTATCTGGGTTCCGGAAGGTTAATCGTCTCATCGGCTCATTTCACTTCCTGCTTGAATCCTCACACACAGTAAAAACTCAGGCTCCGATACCACCTGTCACGGACGGACTCTATTTATGCAGCGGAACAATCGTCTATCCGTGTGGCATCTCAGGTTCCACCCAACCTTCAATCAGCCAACATCCATCTCGAGTCTTTCTCATGACCCGTTACTCGATTCGGCCCAATAGCTTACTAGCATAAGCATCAGAACGCCTCTCGGTACTTGTGTACTCACCTATTCCGAATGCCCATAATCATCGAAGGCTCGCATCCGTCACGCCAAGCATGCTTTCTTAACGGTCCTCGACTAGCCAGCATGCACGTCTCAATCCTAGGTCCCTTACATGTATCTCTCGATGGCAAAGGAGCAATCTCGCTCCGTCTTGGCATTGAGGGTCACTCGCGTGCCCACAACGCAATCCTCGTGCTTGTCACTTGCTCGGAGCACTTAGGCCATGCCGTAGCGCCCTTCGTTTGTGCCTCGCCCGAGTAGGGCCACATGTAAGTTCAAGGCTTATGTGATATGCCATCATCTTATATTAGTCCCGCACAAAGCATTGGGCATTATTTCTCACTTGCTAGCAACATGCCACAACTTGCCCGCTACGCGGCGTCGCCCCACGACCGCATGTCTTAAGCCACCGGACCCCCGCAGCAAGGCTAGAACCCATAGCGCATGCTTAGCGAGTTAGATCACGAGATATTTGGGTGTTTTTCTCGATCACTCAATCGGCCTAGAGGTGTTGCCCCATAATTTTCGAAGCCCGCGGGGCAATAGCATTTCCGCCTTCAAACCTCTCAGCACCCTCCTGGACCCAACGCGGGCCCACCTGGCTCCACGCCGCCCGTTCGGTTCCCAACCCGTCCGGGGACTCTAAACACTCCTTTGAGATGTCTAGAGTCGGCCCTTGAAGGCTCCCCATCGCCTTCAAGGAGTTGCCCACTTAGTGCCTTGACAGCACAGGGAAGACCGGCCGGTTGCCCACCGTCCCAACAGCCCTTCAGACATGCTTGTCCCTCTTATAATAGGCTTAAAAAATTTTTCTATTTTCCCCACAGTAGACACTGAAATGCCAAGCATGTATACATTTTCGCAACTTTGCCTCCTAGCATCCAAATCACTTGCCGCTTGAACTGTTGGATAGCTCTTGGATTCTACATTAACTCTGCCAAGTTCCAGCCCCATCCGATTCTCCATGGAACAGTAATTGCCCTCGTATTAGGCTGGAATCACAACAATGCCACTGCACTGCCGCATTCTAAACATCTTCGCCGTTTCCTATCCAAACGGAACCGTATACTGGTGAAACTTGGTGGGAACGTTTCTAACACCTCAAGGAACATCCCACAAAAACAGTTTCACAAAATTCCTTTTCCAAGACACTCTGCTCAATGCATCTTTACGCTACCCGCGCGCAGCAAGACCGCTCCCGGTCGCCCTTAATGTTGGGTGCCCAAACAGACACGGAATGACTTCAAACTTGGTGGGAAGCATCCTCATACCTCAGAGAGTATGCCATTATAACAGTTTTCCAATCTGCACATCGTAAGAGTCTCTGTCCATGGGCTGTTTCCGCCCTATCAAGTGAGCCAACAACGCCTTGTCGCTCCTAACACCCCTTCAAGTCACAGTAGCCATTCTTCTCCAATGAGCGACCCATGACACTGAGGCACCTACCACAAACACTTTTTGTAGGCACCCCTTGAATTTACCTTTTTTTCCTTTTTTCGTTTCCCTTTCTTGTCCCCCATCCAAAAAGTACACAACATCGACCATGTACCTCATGCAAACAAATTCTCTATACGAAAATCCAAGTTCTGAAATACACTAAGTATACTACTTAAGGTAATAAAATTCGCACGAAGTGAATGTCGTACAAAATAGAAAGAACAAAGCATCACGAGGATGGTCACTTATTTGGCAAAATATTTGAACAAATGTAAATAAGTAAGAGTAAAAAATTCATTGAAACCAAAGAGGAGGTAAATACTCATGATGTTAAATAAACATTCAGCCAACACTTGGCCCCTAAAAGAAATAATGAAACAAAAGAGAAAAATGCCAAAATACTACTTAAGCTAATTGGAAAATGCTAAGCAGCATTAAGTTCTAAGCAAATGTTGTAAATCCAATCCACTACTCATATTCTGGGGAAGAATGCCTTCATTCCTGCTGAGTGGCTTCAATTGGTTCTTCAGCCATCACTTTTGCTCCAACCTCAAGGCCCTTCCCGAACTCTCCAGTGGGGAAAGGTTGACTTGAATGGTCAACATTAACAAGTCCTCAATAGGATACCGCCCAATCTCGATCAAAATACAGCGACAACTTTAGATGGTCTACTCATAAACTGCTATCGCTTTCGCCTCAACAACCTTAAAGAACTCACCATAACTCTTGAATTCTTTGAATCACACCCTTGCAAATAGAATCAATGAGAGTCCCCTCAGCAGAAGAATCCAAAAACCTCTCCCTGGTCTTTATATCTTTAACTGTTTAACATATCTTGCTTTCAATTGCTCACGTTCTTTCAACAGTTTTGCTAGTTCCTTTTCCTTCTGACTTTGCTACCGAGCTGATGCAGCACCCTAGCTCTACTTTTAGGTGAGTCACCATTGCTCAAGCCCGCTCTGCTCAACGAGACATATGCTCCACCAAATTCCATCCCTATGCTCAAAAATGCATAAGGACACAAAAATTGAAGATCTATGCATCATTTTGAAGAAAGAAAAAAAAGAAGCAAAAATAAATCAAGTATTATGGCAAAACTTACCCGAGCAAAGTCTCCAGCAGCTATCCCAGTTATTTGAGAAGATGAGTATAACTCCAACTTCCCTTGATCATACTGCTCACCACACCTCGTATATGATCAACACTAAAAGTGGTCTTATCCACATTCCAATGAGAACTATGCCGCAACTTTGGTGCAAGCCATGATGAAAAAATCCTTTACCTTCGCTAGAGTGGAAAGGATAAGTAGTCTATAGACAAGTAATAAATCCATGCACACGCTTCCTTGTAGGTTCGAACGATAACACCCCAAGCTTATTAGCGTAGTAGGCGAACGCATCGTTGGAACCAGTGGAGCATATGCCCTACTCAGTCGGGCTTGGGGGACTCGAATAATAGCCACCTGGTGGTGTCTTCCTACAGTGTTGCTCTATAACATGCCTTTCATGCACTCTACCCTTTATTTATCGAGTGTGGATTCTAACAAAATTGACTTTTTTCCCTGCTAAAGGCCAAACGAAAAAAAGAGTCAGATGTAAATAACTTACAAAAATATGAACAGCTAAAAATGTGTACACCATGTATAAACGATGAATTGATAGCATGATATTCTAAGTACCTGTTGAAAACATATAAGTAACATTTAAGGGAGAACTAAATAATCCTGCCGCCACAAAAATCCTACAAAGGCCACAATGAATCTGGCCTACATAGATCAAAGAAGGTAAATTACTCCACTCACGTGGGACACCCAACCTTTGTAATGACTAAATAATCCTGCCTCCACAAAACTCCTAGAAAGGCCACAATGAGTCTGGCCTGGATAGATCAAAGAAGGTAAATTACTCCACTCACGTGGGATGTCCCAACCCTTGTAATGAACAAAAAATACCGCCTTTCCGAGGACCTCTCAACGAGGGCATCCCATACAAAACTTGTTGTTCAATTTGGGAAAGGAATGAAAGAATGCTCATTTGGTACCTTACGTTCTCTAAATAAAGTATGATAACTATCTAAGAAAATCGACAAGCCCAACTCAGTCAAATGCTGTTGTAATCCACAAAAAAAGATGCAAAAAAAATTGGTCACCAATTAATACAAGCACACCCCATAACTCGTCACTATATCCAACAAAAGAGAATCTGGAGAAAGCGAAAACTCACAAGTGAAATAACTGATAAAGACAGTGAAATACCCTCAAGAAGTTGATACCATATTATTTCTAAGTGAAGAAAGGCCAAACTCGAGTTCATAAAAATGCATACTATACCTCAAAATGTCTAATTCACTTAGCTCAAGTAAACACTTGACATCTATTGTCCTAGCAAAACTATTATCTATGACAGGAGTACCTTCAGGCTCCTCATCAGAAGAGCCTTATTTTTCTAACTCAAACAAAGAAAATAACTCATTAACCACACATTTATTTTGAACTTCTAAGACTTATTAGAATTTTCTAAGTCATGGTCTAATGACACGCTCGACAAAGGATCAACATACTTAAAGTACACCAGAACATTATTAGGGGGACGACTGCATGGATATGAATTAGACTTGACGAATCACGACTACCTAAAGTAGTTGCCTTCACACTAGATGTTGTCGTCGTCAACGACCAATCACCATTAGCCAGTGCCCGCCCCAAATGCCTCACGAGTGCCCACTTTAGAAGCCCTGTGGGGGTCCATCATTGGCACATTGCTAGCACTAGAGAGTGAACCTCCCACAAGCGTCCATATTGGGTGTCGTGTGGGTGCCCTGGGTGTTAATCCCAACCCCGAGGCCCTATGGATGCCCAAGAAAGGCGCTACACAAGCACCAACCTTGGGCCCTTTCCACTTGATCACTTGAAAATTCCTCCCTAGACTTTGACTCGGAAAGGGGCCTACTCTTAGACATGTTTTAACCCAGAGAAATCCCATAACTTTTGCTACCCCAAAAAAGTTAAGTAAAAATTTACAAACTAAAAACTTGAAATGAAAATGCAAAGTGAAAAAGTGACGCAGGAAGGAAGTTACCTTGAGAACTTATCTTAGTATTCCTCTTCTAGCTTTCTTCCCTTTTTTCTCTCTACTCAATCTAGGTTAAAATTATCTACACTTTTGCTAACTCTTTAAGTGCTACCAAAACTACCTTTATGGAGCACCTCTTACTAGTAGATCTCAATCTAGACAAAAATTAAGGACTCGCGAGCACAAAACTTCAAAATAATCATTCGAAAAAAACATTATTTTAACAAAATTAAAGTAAAGTATGCATTAAAAACTGGACTTAAGTATATTTTTAATATGCAATTAAGTTTTTCTTATTGAAAATAAGGGAGCTTAATGATGTAGATATTTTTGACTATAAAGATAATATGGTAAGTTAATTAAAGATGGCGCAATCAATTGAGTAAAAGGGCTGAAGAGCCGAAAGACAATTTAAGCCCACGAAGAATGGCAAAAAATCCTAATGGGCCTAAGCCCATCAAGACAAAAACTATAAATATTAAGTCCCAGAAATAACTTGGGCATAAGAAATTCTTCGCAATAGATACACAAAGTTTCAAGAACTTTTGAGAAACAGAGATTTCTCTACGCACGTTTTAGAGAAAAAGAGCTAACATCTCACTGTCTACCGAAAAGGACCTCACTCCATTTCCGTGCAGCATTAATATGCATATATGAATGTGCATATTATTCTTTCATTTTTGTAGAAAATCATTTTTAAATCTAAAAATTAAAAAAGACTAAGATAATTAATAGTTATTGACATTTATTATTAATTTTGCTTTAGAAAAATATGCATGCAAATAAATATTCACTCACTCCTTAAATTGTGGTGACCAAGTCATGAATTAATTAAAATATTTGTAATCTATATATATATTAATACTTTGAACTTGGGTTCTTCGTCCACTTATTGACACAGTTTAAATATGACAAGTAAAGTAGAGCCTGACTCAAGATCAAGAACCCCCAGCTTCAAAGTAAATAAATTTAACAGACCGTCTTAACATACTCATGTTTATATAATGGTTAATCTAGCAAGTTTTGGGATAAGTATGCATACTTTACTCAAATATAACACAAACTCCCCCATACAAAACCTATGGTTATGTACAAAGTTCATAAAGAAAAATATACCCTTAAAACTATAATATGAAGAGAATACATAAACTATGGTAATGCCATTGTATGCTTGAATCCACAATAAGATAAAATGTTACCATACATGAGATAATGGCAAGAAATATCATACACTTAATGGTAGAGTCTAAATTAAACTCTTGTTTATTCATCCATTTCAACAAAAAATGTAAAAAAATACACAAAAAAATTTTTTTGGGTACAATATAAGTTTTGTTGTAGTTAGTAAAGGTTTGACAACAAAAAAATGGTGTTCATTGTTAAATGATGTCTATTTATTAATGTTTTAGAACAAAAAATATATGTTGTTGACAAAAATATGTTTTTGTCTCTATCTATCATGTATATACAAATTTGCTTGGTAATAATTTTGAGAAATTATAATAACATACTTTGTTGCAAAAGAGTAATTCTTTTCGAAAATTATATCAAGTCGTGGCGAAAGTATCAAAATTTGTCAAAAAATATTTCATATCATATAAGCATTGAAAGGAAATAAAATATTTTATTGAGAATACTGGATAGATTAGCAACAAAATGCAATCATACTCAAATATTGGGGTTTCTATAACAAAATATTTTTGTAGTCTTTAATCTTTCTAGAAACATTGTTGCAAGCACTTCTATATAATTGGTTATGAAGAACTAATTGTACCAAAATATTGGAGCTTTTACATGAAACCTTTGTAGCTATTTTATCTAAGGTAAAAATGCATGTTGTTGTAAATATTTTGATAATTAGGAACAAAATTTATCGTCAACAAATTATTGAGTACTATTGGGTACAAAATATAATGTGGCAAATTGTTGAGTATTTTGGGCACAAAACCTTTTTTTTTTGCAATTATTGAATATTTTTAGATACAAAATATTTTGTGTTTTGTGCTAGCTACTACAAGAAAAAACAAAATTCACAACAATTTTTTCACGTACAACATAATTTTTGTTTCAATTAGTTTAAGGTTTAGCAACGAAAAATGACATTTGTTGCCAAATGATACATGTTCATAATTGTTTTTACACGAAAAATATTTATTGTTGCCAAAAAATATATTTTACCTTTATTCATCATATATAAAATATATTTTGCAATAATACTGAGAATTTACAACAAAGAACTTTGTTATAGAAGAGTTATTATTTTAAGAACGATCTAAAGTCATAGCAAGATATTGAGGTTTTGACAACAAAATATTTTAGTAGCCTAATTGTTTAGGTGACAAATATTTATAAATATTTAACTTTATAAATATTTTGACATTTAGATATGCGTGATTCTTTTTTAGATGTTATTTAATGATATTTTTTCTCTTTTAAGTTACCACAATTAAAAATATTGCAAATAAAAAAAATGTAAGTATGGTTTTATAACTATTTTTTTTTTAATATTCAATTAATATTGAATTGAGTTAATTGATTCATTGTTTTATTTGAATTGAGTTAATTGATTCATTGTTTTATTTATACACACACGAAATAAAAATTTATCAAAATTCACTTTGATATTTAGTATGATACTTTTGATACATGAAATATCAATTTGATTTTTAATTTAATTTTACCAAATGAATACTTGTAATTAAAATATTATAACTTTTTTTCTTGTTTGGGATGTCCAAAATAAAATTATATAAAAATATTGTCACATTATAAATATCAATTTTCCTACCAAAAACGTAGAATTGGGGCCACTCGTATTCGTTTATAAAAAATTTATCCGCATCCGTTTAAAGTGGATATTATCCATATTCGATTAGTAGATATCCGATTATAAATGGATACGAATATAGTAAATGCGTATCTGATCCAAATACATATTTATTAAATAATATATTATTTATATTTTTCAATAGAAATCTCATAATCCATATATGTATATATATAAATTATAATTGAAGAATTGAGAAGAAAAAAGAATAATTTTAAAAACATATTGTAATATAGAGAAAAAATTGAAGAATAAAGTTAATCAACATAATTATTATCAGTTGACTTTTAATTAATATACTTAAATGCCTTTATTATTAATAATAAGTACTAACAATCAATTATAAAGTCAATTATTAATTAGAAATTATGTTATTTGTTTGATATCTTTCGTTTTAATGAAATTATATGGTTCCTTTTATTAATTAAAATATGTATTTATTTTAGGTTCATAGATTCACATATTTGGATATTCGTAAATAAATATCTAAATAATTATCATCCAATATAAATATAAAACAATAATTCGAATACGAATAAGTTTAATAAAATATGAATGCATTTGAATAATTATAATCGAATCGGATATATCCGAATCTGACCAATATCCGACGGATACGAATTTGGATATCATTTTTAAATATCTGTCAAATCCATATCCATATCCGAATATTCAAAAAGTTAAATGGATACGAATATGAAAACAGTGTATCAGATCCATTTAATATTTGTTTACACCCCTAGCCACTACATTCTCCCTCCTTTCTACACCATAGACACTCACCTCAACATACTGAGAATTAGTGCTACTATCTCTTCTCTTCTTTCCACCACCACCAATGGAGAGAGAGAGAAAGAGAGAGTACTCATAGAAATCTGTATAATCATACAGATACACAAATCAGAATCACACACAACCACATAAACTCTTGCGCACGCCCAAACAATCGACAAATCGGGTATAAAAGAGCAAATAACACCATGTAAGTACTATTAATTTTAGTTATATTTTTGTGTTTGATCAGTTAAATTTAGGAGATATACCAGATTAGATTAGGATTTAATTGTTGAAGGCTCTCAAACTATCTCTTTGTCAAACTATAAGGTTTGTTGTTTAATTAAATTCTCAATTACTATTTCAATCGATCTTTTGAGTTCTGACTTGTTATCTTTTTGGGCTAATTCATATTTCATGTGGCTACTTTTTTTAAAATAGTATTAGTTGCAATCTTTTGTTTTAGGAATATAGATATATGTTATTCATGGCTTGAAAGTATTTGAATTTTGACTTGTCTGAATTTCTAGGCTATTCATATTTTAGATGGGTTGCTTGCTTTCCTTTAGATTATATACTTGCAATTGTGATATTGTGTTTTGGCACATTTTATGGTAAATTCAACACTTGAGAAATGTTTTTTTCCAATTGTAATGACAGAGAGTGTTTGAAGGGCAATTAGATCATGAATTTCATAGCATTTAAGTTGATATTCAATAATATGATTTCATGAAAAAGGCTTTTATGAGTTCATGAAAAACATTTATTTGCATATAACCTCCAAACGACGTGACTTTTGTCTACATAACAATGTACATTTCTCTTTTCTCTTTCAACAATACATCTTTAGAGCACATTCTTGGCCCTCTTTGATTACAACTCCTTGTGAAATAGACTATATGTGGATTAGTTTGCCAATGAGCTCAAATTTCCTTGCAAACAAAAATAGGAGTAGAAAGAAAAATGATTAATGCGGTTCATAATCATGCTAATGCATGATCGACAAGAGCACTACGCTCATCTACTTTATTGCTCGAGGAATCATCTCCTCAAGAATCATTAGGCCCCTCAGAACAAGACGTTGCTATTCCACAAACATCTAGTAATAACATAGGTGATATCTATAATTTACTAATGATGATATTTAAGTATAAATTTACACCTATTTCAAATAAATTGTATATTTTCTTACTAATGTAGCTTCCAATGTAAATAAAAATGTTCGAAGACATACTCGAGGAATAGCTCTTTGCAAGCTAAACAAGAAGAACAAATAGAAGTTGGTTATCCACACTGATCCTACACAAGGCATGCCACTTGATAGTGGTTGAGTCTGCAAAGTTATCTAGTGAGCTTGGACAACTATCTCGAAAGTTAATGCCAGTTCCTACTAAGTGGAAGAATCTTAAGGACTCTGACTTGATGATGGTTTTTGATCAACTTGATGTTAGTATTTTATTTTTATGTGTATTAGTTTATATTAATTTCATTACTTTTATTTTATTATAGTGGTTATGTTATTATTTTAAGCTGATATTATTTCATCTCTTGTTATTGTAGATGAATTTGACCATTGATAATCCAATTCAAGAGACAATAGAAGATGTATTGGAAATAGCATCGAAGTAGACACCAACGTCATAATTTGAATAAACATTTTAAGAAGTACTCTTCTATGGAGGAAGCTATACAAAACAAGCCATCTTAAGGAGGATTAACTCAAGAAAATTGGGAATTATTGTGCACTACTCTTTTCAGTGATCCTAAATATCATGTTTGTTTTTTTCTTAATGAAAATACAACTTTTAGTTTTAATATGCTTTTTATAATTAGTAAAATAAATTTTGTAGGAGAGATGCAAAATAAATCAAAAAAGTAGATCAATGATGAAGGCAAACCATAACCAAGGCTCCAAATCTTTTGTAGTAGCTTGTCATATGCTTGTAAGTTTGCTTTATGTTTATTAATAATGTAGTATATTTATGGAGAAATTTTTTTTCTATATAATAAAATCTCATCTTTACAAAGTGAACAACCAGAATTTGATGCTGAGGAGGTTGATAGAATTCAATTTTATAAACACAGTCACTATATTGAAGGAAAAGGATGGGTTACTCCACAATGTGAAGAAAATTATGTAAGTTAACCTATTGATTTGCTAAATGCATTGGATGCTTTTTTATTATAATGTATGTTTGGATTTTTTCAAATATTTAATTACATGGTATATTTATTTCTTGATATTTTGTATAGAAATTATAGATGAAAATGCAACATCACGTAATTGATGCTGAAGCATCATGTGAGAAAGTCAATATCGATGAAATTGCTGCTAGTGTTCTTGGAAAGAAATCTTCTTACATTGTTGGGCTTGGATATGGTCTAAAACTAATAATATCTACCTTAAGTTCTACTATCAAGATGCTTCAAGAAGCACTAAAGGAGAAAGAAAGGGAAAACATTGTGCTTAAGGAGGAAGTAAGCACAATGAAAACGACACTTGAAGAACATGGTCATCTCCTCAGAGGTTGTTGGAGTCACAACAACCTACAACTAGCTCTAACTAATGGTAAAGTATCAAATAAAAATATCCTACTTTTTCTTAATTCTTTGGAACTTCTAAACTTATACGTAAGTTTTATTGTGCTTATTATGCAAATTGGAACTAATGTGCTAGGTTGAAACAAAAAGTAATGGCTTAACTTTTGCTTTATGTTCTGTTATGTTTTAGATGTAGAACATAGTGTAGTGTTGTATTAAAGAAACTCTGTACATCTTTGTGGATTGTTTTTTTTCCTATTTTTCTAATATATCAACTTTGACCTATCCCCTGAAATTGTGTCTAAATTAAATTGAACCATCTCCATGGATAATCCAAGATAAATTTTTAAAGACTTTGTGTTTAGATTATATCCTTGCTAGAAATCAATTTACCTAGCACACACATACGCGAACACAACCAATTCCCGGTGACACTAATGCGAGTGCAATCAATTGCCCCACACACGCTGGCGCGAAGAAGGGTCACAAATCCATCAAACCTAAGAGAAAAAAAGGACCTAAAAAAGTAGTAGTGAATTTCAATCAGCGATAATAGAATGGAAGAAAAGTCTTTCAATGAACTCTTCCTTACTCTATTGAGTAAACTTTTATTATTATTATTATTATTATTGTTGTTGTTGTTGTTGTTGTTGTTGTTGTTGTTTTGTTTTTATGTTTGAGGTGTGTATTCATCGTTAATTTATATAATCAATTTTGGTTGATTGAATTGAATTTTACCAAAAATTAGAGGAATTAGTGTTTTTGATCCAGTGAGAAATTAGGTTTCTATATATAAATAAAAGACACCCTCTTTGAGTTAGTCAATTTAAAAAACTAGTTTAGAAGTTAAAATTACATTGGACTTAGACACCTTCTTTGAGTTAGTCAATTTAAAAGCCTAGTTTAGAAGTTAAAATTCCCTTGGACTTAGACGTCTCATTATCATATAACCAAGTCTGGTTGTTAGGAATTGGGTATTACAAGCGGTGAATTCCACATAAACTTAGAGGATTTGTTGCCTTAGGAATAACCATATTTCCGCCATTTATAAATATTCAAGAAACCAATTGTTCCAAAGAAATTAGAAACAAACCATACTTGAGAATACAACTTGTTTAAATAAAAATTAACGTGTCGAAAAATGATGTGATTATTGAACTTAATGAGTATTTTGGTTTTTATTCTACATTAAAATATTAAATATTTTTTTATAAAAATATTTAGTTGGCATTAATGTATATACATATATATAGTAGGTATTCTTATAAATGATTAAACACTGATTGAAATATATTAAATAGCTTGAATCATTGTATAAAGAAATGTTTAAAATTTAGTTCAAACTAGATTACTTCATAACATTATCATAGTCTAGTTTTCTTTATGCATGGTTAAGGTTAACTAACAACTTCATAGGATTATGCTCCTTAATTCAATTGATGGTTTAATGGAAATTAATCTCTTTATCAAAATAACATTGAATTTTTAGGCAGCCACCCATTTCCAACTTTCACATATTAATTTGTATATATATACATATATATATATAGTTTTAATTTATTCCTTTCTTGAGATCAAATAGCAAGCACAAATTATAGCCTTATGGAACAAACCTCACATGTGTGTGTGTGTGTGATAGAGAGAGAGAAGAGAAACTGACATCATGACCATGAAGAATACCAATATGGCTGGGGAAATTGTGGATAGATCAACTAGAGTTTCACAGGTACATGGAATTTTAGCTTGTATGTCCTTATATGACTTTTCATTTGGGTGTATTACTTTATGTAAAGAAAGTTTTTATTGTATTGTGTTTTGGTTATTGGAATTTTAGCTTATATATGCCTATAGAAATAAAAGAAAATAAAAATGTTTAAGGACTGAGGAAAAAAAAAAGTTTATCATTAAAGTAAGAAACTACGAATGGTATATCATATGTTATTGTTAGTGACAAATAATTAATTGTTTCTATGGTGTAAAACAAAAACTAATTAGAGAAATTACTCGTTCAGCAAGTATAAACCATCACTTTCCATCTAGCTAATGCTTTTTAACTTTCCAAAAAGTTGAGTAAATTAAAAAATTCTATTTTTTAAACACAAATCTCTTTTATTTATTTATTTTTATGTTTTTATTTCTAATAGTTTACCCTTTTCGTATTTGTGTTTGATGGTTAGCTTTGATTAGTTAAATTTATGCCATTAATGCATTTTATTTTTAAATCATTCTTATGAAACTGGACATAACATGTGGTGAAATAGGTTCTAAATATTAGATAGAAGTTGGATGAATGCCAGAAGATTTTCCATGAGTGTGTATAAGGAGTTAAATCATTTATGAAGTTTGTGGAGGAACACATCGGTCAAGAATGTGACATTAGGTGTCCTTGTACACATTGCTTGAACTTGTATATTATGAACAAGAAAATAGTGCTTGATCATCTACTTATTAGAGGGATAGACACTAAATACACTAAGTGGATTTATCATGTTGAGTGCTCTAACTATCGAGTTCCTAGTGATGATTGTGATAATGACGATGTGGACGAAGATGAAAACCACACTTATGGGGTGAATGACTTGTTAGCTGATCCTGGGAAGTTTTATGACAATGCTGATGAGTTTGATAAAGGCCATAATAGCATAAATGAAAAAGAATGTCAATATGTACCTATGACCTTTACTAAGCTACTAAAAAAGGTCGAACAAGAGCTATATCTTGGTTGCTCAAAGTTCTCAACTTTGTCTTTCATTGTGCATTTGCTACACTTAAAGGTGTATAATAAATGGAGTATAAGTCATTTGACATGATGTTATGATTGCTTAAGAAAGCTCTACCTTATGGAGAAACTCTTCCAAAATCATATTACGTGGCAAAAAAATTATTGAATGACTTGGGGTTAGGCTACATTGCAATTCATGCATGCAAATATGATTTTGTGCATTATTCTGGAAAGAGTATGAAAACTATCAACAGTGCCCTATTTGTGCTACTTCTAGGTGGAAAGTTAGTGATAGAAAGGGAAAGAAAATTCCTCATAAAGTATTCTGTTACTTTTCTTTAAAACCAAGGTTGCAGAGATTGTTTATGTCAACAAAAATTGCAACAGATATGAGGTGGCATCAGGATAAGTTCATAGATAATGAAAAAGAGTTGAAACATCTAGTTGATACGCCAGCTTGGGAAGAATTTGATAAAGAGCATCCATGGTTTGCATAAGATGCCAGTAATGTAAAACTTGCTTTGGCAACTGATAGTTTCAATCCATTTGGTACTATGAGTAATTTTTATAGTATGTGGTTTGTAACTATTATTCCATGTAACTTCCCTCCTTGGAAATGCATGAAAAAGTCCTATTTTATGATGTCATTACTTATCCCATGGCCTCAACAACGGGGCAAGAACATTGATGTGTACTTAAAGCCATTAGTTGATGAATTAAAAGAGTTGTGGCAAGAAGGTGTGCAAACCTATGATGCATATTCTGGGAAGAATTTTCAAATGTATGATGTTCTATTATGGACCATAAACGATTTTTCTATATATAGTTGTTTGTTTGGTTGGACTACAAAATGTTACATAACATGTCCAATTTATAATAAATATACATGGTCGAAGAGGTTGAGGAGGAAAATTTGTTACATGGGACATCGGCGATACTTGCTACATAGCCATAAATGGCGAAGGAATAAAACTAAGTTTGATGGAAAAGAAGATAACAATGTAGCACCAAAAGCTTTGTCAGGAAAAGACATAGTGTTAAACAATGGATTTAAAAGGTACTCAAGCTGGACAACATTCATGTCTCAGAAAAAGTAAATGAGATAAACAAAATTTAAATTGAACTAAAAAGAGTATTCTTTTTGAATTGCCTTATTGGGAAACATTACTCTTGAGACACAATCTTGATGTAATGCATATTGAGAAGAATATCTATGAGAGTATTTTGGGCACATTGTTTAGCATAGATAAGAAATCAAAAGATACTTATAAAGCAAGAAAAGATATAGAGGATATGAATATAAGAAAAGAAATACATTTAAGGAAAAGAGATAATGGTGCATATGATGTACCAACTGCATCTTATACAATATCTAAGAAAGAAGGGCAAGAGTTTTGTGAATTTCTTAAGTCACAAAAGTTTCCAGATGGATATGCTTCTAATATATCACATTGTGTAAATGCTTCAGAAGTTAAGTTAGTGGGCTTAAAAAGTCATGATTGTCATATTCTCTTATAATGATTGCTTCCATATAGAGTTCGTGGATATCTGAGCAAAGAAATATCTACTACATTGCTTGAGTTAGGGGATTTGTTTTAGAGGTTGTGTTGTAGGAAACTATTGGTAGAAGACCTTGAGAAAATGGAAAAAGGATATTGTTCAAATATTATGTAGGCTTGAAATGATCTTTCCACTTGCTTTTTTTTTGATGTTATAGTGCATTTAGCCATTCGCATACCATAAGAAGCTATGTTAGCTGGACCAGTTCAATATTGGTGGATGTACCCTATTGAGAAGTAAATAAAAATATTATTTTGATTTATGCTATTAATGTCATTTGTATGCATATTACTTTCCCCCCCCTCTATAGAGCTAAATTAAAAATATTTTCTTGCTCAATATTATTTCATAGGTTCTTGGGAACATAAAAGGTTATGTGCGAAATAAAGCTTGTCCAGAAGAATCAATTGCAGAAGCTTATATCACCAATGAATGCTTGACATTTTGCTCCATGTATCTTGAAGGAATTGAGACTCATTTTAACAAAGAAGAGTGGAACTTTGATATGAAAGCTGATGGTGGGTTGTCTGTTTTCTTTCAAAAGTTACGACCCTTTGGAGCTGCAAAATATATTGAGTTTACAAAAAAAGAGCTAGATATGGCTCGTTGGTATATCTTAAATAATTACGAAAATGTATATCAATTTGAAGAGTAAGTAATAGATAGTTGATCACAAATAGTATAATTTTTAATCTTTAAAGTGATAACAAATGGTATTTTATGTCTACGTAGAGAACATAAGGAGATACTCAAGCAAGAAAGTCTCTTAAATCTAGAAGCAAGGCACAAAGAGCAATTTCCCCAGTGGTTTAAGCAGCATGTAAGTGACATAGTTGAACATTTAATAATTTTTACTAAATTGTCTGTTTTAGATTTTTGGTTGGCTGATGCTATCTATTTCGATACAGGTAGAACATTTGAAATATCATAATCCACAAGAAGTGATAGATGAATTATATGCATTAGCTTGTGGACCTCATATGATTGTGAAAAAGTATCCAGGGTGTATCATAAATGGAGTTAGATTCCATACCAAGGAGCGTGATAGTGGTCATACAACACAAAATAGTAGTGATATGGTTGAAGGTTATCATGATAACAATGTCATTGACTTTTATGGTATTGTTATTGAAATCATTGAGTTGGACTATATTAAAGACAAGTATGTTGTTCTTTTCAAGGCTCAATGGTTTAATCTTGAAAATAAAAAGTCCACCATGCAAGTTGATGGGAAAATTACAAGTATAAATGTTACTCGCACTTGGTATGAAGATGATCCTTTTGTACTTGCAAGTCAAGTGAAGCAAGTATTCTACCTTGAGGATATGAAATTGGGTAGGAATTGGCGAATAGTAATGCAGTTTCAACATACGCATGCATTTGATACGGTGGAGTTAGAAGATGGAGATAATAGGGAGGATGATGAGGTTTACCAAGAAGATGAATCTTTAGCACCAAAAGTACCAATCCAAGTTGCTATGGATGGATTGACTTCACTTCATAGAAAAGATGTTGAACCAGAAGTTATTGAGGCTAATATAATGTAATGACTAGAAATTAATCTCGGAGACTTCGATTTCATTGAAAATAATATTGATGAAGAAGATGATACATTAGTTAACTATTGCAACATTGATGAAGAGCTTGAAATTAGTGATGGTGATAGTGATTTAGACTTATCAAATATACAAGTCCCTACTAGTAGCACAAGTGAAATATCTAACAAAGCTAATGTTGGTTTGAGGCATAAATTTATATATTTTTAGATAATTTGTATTTTTCTTTTTTTTAGTCATCTAAAAGTTGTTGAGTGAGAGATTTATAATGGAATGTTTTATGCTATTAGATTCTATTTAAAATTTTGTATTAGCTTTATGAATTCAGGATAAAAGAAGAATATAACTTAGGAAAGTTTCAACACAAGCTTGGATGAGGATTTGGCAATTTGCATAACTTTGATTCACTTCAAGATGGAAAGATGTTGTAAGTACTTGGCCTTCTTTTTTTTTCTTTTTTTCCCTAAATTCTTGTTTTGATCTTAATTACATAATTTGTTGAAGTGGCTACTGCATTAGTTTATAAACAAAAAGAAAAGTCATGTAGTTGTCACTGTAGTGGACCTTCAATGAATAACAACTTAAAATGGTAGTCTGATAATGCAGGCCTTCATATTTGATCCCATCGAAGTAGGAGATATGAGATATGAGTTGCTGAAAATCAAGTAAGTATATATCATATTATAAATAGTTTTTAGTTCTCTTGTCATTTGACCCATACAATTTACATTTAAAGAAAAGAAGAGTTGCAAATCACAATTTACTTTTCACCTTGCTTTCACCCTGTTGTTGAAAGATTTTTAGAATACTTGTTACTATTTAGAAGGTTAAGTTAATTAAATTCACTAGCTTTCTATATCAATAAAAGTTGACTGAATATTGTGGTGACAAAAAACCTTTTTGAATGTTATTTAAATGCTATACCAGTGAGATTATTACTTCTAATTGATAGAAGAAATGAGACCAACATTTGTTAAGAAAATTTCTCTATCGGCTTAAGTAATGTTTATATGAATTCTTGGAGTTGTTGCTATGATTGATGATTAGAATTTTGGAGTTGCTTAAATTCATAATATTGTGTGATACGACTTCTCTTTATTTGAAGCAGATGTTGGATGTCATTTGGTGCTAATTAATATCTCAAAAGAAAGAAGATTTTATTGTTATGATGAATATTGAATCTTACTCTTGAAAGTTGAATTTTTTTGGTTTTGTGTGGAGATTTTTTGGCATTTGATGGTGGAAATGGAGTGAGTTCGTATGGTATTTTGTGCAAGTCAATTGTCAAAATCTGTTAACATGTGTGTTGGATTAAAGTTGGAATTTGGCTTTGAACCCTTGGCATTACAGAATTTTGGCTTCCTAGTGTAGTAGCTTGTTGCATAAGATTTGGCTATATGAAGAGGGCAGCAACTTGCTGTAGGAATTATGGCAGTAAATAGTTTATTTTCGCTGCTGAAAGTTTGGTACTTGATTTGTTTGGAGCTTAGTTGTAGAGTGATTTTCTTATTGTGTAGATTGGGAGGCTTGTGAGGAAAATTATATATGCAGGACTCCTTGTTTTTTTTTTTTTTTTTGCATAGACGAGATGGAGAATTCTTCCCCCTCTTTCAATTTGTTGTATAGAAATTGATTTTGATGTTAATATACGAGTAGGGGGTCCATGCCTAACCCCCCACCTTTTGGTGGCTTTTTAAGAAAAAAATAATTTGGTTGATCTTCTTTCATTTGCTGATTATGTAAGTATATCATTTTGATGCTTATGCCTTTTAAAAAGGTTTTGGGAACAAAATTTCTTATGGTGAAAAATACTATTTTAGGCATGAATATTTTTTGTTGTAAAGAATTATTTTAGGCACAAAAAGTTCAATTGAGTATAAAAAATCTTTAGGCACAAAGGTATTTGTTGTGCAAAAATATTTTTGGAGACAAATTATTTCATTGGGAAAAGAATTCTTTAGGCACAAAAATATTTGTCGATAAAAAATATCTTTGAGCACGAAATATTTCATTGAGAGCAAAGGTCTTTAAGCACAAATATATTCATTTGGAAAATGCCTTTTGGGTATGAAATATTTCGTTGTTTAAAATCACGCATTTTGCAACAAAATATATTGTTGCAATTTCTATTACATAATTTATTGACATTGAGACTTTTTACAACGAAGCATTAACTTCGACAACGAAAAAATAATTTTTTTGGAACAATAATATTTGCTGGCTATTACATAAATCTTCGACAACAAAATAAATGTCATTGTCTATGTTCAATCTATTGGCCACGATTACTATTTTTGTGGCCATGAACTTTTTGCAACGAGGATATCCCAACAAAGTTGGAAACGAAAAATTCTTGTTCGCATTGTATTAACAACGAAATTTTATATTTTTTGCAACAAAATGTTACATTGTAAAACATGGTCATTGCAAAAAGCAATATATTTTCAGCGAAGTTCTTGTACTAAAAATTCAATATCTTATATTAAAAGATAGCACATCTTGAGTAAAGATATAGTAAAACTTCAAGACTTCTCATTTGATCATTATTACATGAATTTCTAGTTTTAGAAGAAATATATTAAAGCAATTAACATCGTTAGGGTGATAAAACATGTGTATATATTTTTATAGGATGAGTATACATGACTAGTTCCTACACTATTTCAACAATTACAGAAATACAACTTATTTGTACATTTAATATTCGTAAAGTAACTTATACCAATGTCCTTAAATTATGTAGTTTAATATGAGTGAAGAGAGTTATTGTTTAAATGTTTAAAAACGAGCTACTTAACTCCAAATAACATGTTGTTCACATTAGTGTAAAACAACATGGAATATAGTAACTCCCAATACCTATGGTTTTAACTCAACATCCTACACCTCTTAAAAAATTGACACGTGTACAAATGGTATTTTTAAATCATTAGTAATTAAGTTAATTTACTATACTAACATTTTCTAATTAAATTAAAATGAAATAATTTTTAACATGAAATACCTTAAATATCCTTATTAAAAATTAATACACAACTAAAACAAAATATCTATCTATCTATATATATATATATATATATATAATTACTTGAAAAATAGAAAAAGAAAAAAGAAAAATGAATTTTAAATTAAACCAATTCAACCCTCCATCTCAATTCGCAAATTCAACTGACAGAAATCAGAAGCAATTTCTGTTCTTCACCCCATCCCACCAATGTTCTAACATCAATAACACCATGATTGATTTTGAAGAGGGAACTGCCTAGATACAAACAGGGGTGAAATTAAGCCAACCATACTATGAAATTGCCAAGAAGAGCAAGACTCGTGCATTTCCCGGTGGGTTGTGCTCAACCGTTTGCACCAGCGGGCACATAAGTGGAGGTGGAGTCGGCATCTTGTTGAGCAAATATGGACTTGCAGCAGATAATGTGCTCAATGCGCGTATCATGGATGTTAATGGTAGAATTGTGGACAAACAAATTATTGGTGAAGGTCTTTTATGGGGTGAAGAACATAAATTGGAACATTGGTAGGGTGGGGTAAAGAATAGAAATTGCTTCTGATTTCTGTCAGTTAAATTTGGGAATTGGGATGGAGGGTTGAATTGGTTTAATTTAAAATTCATTTTTCTTTTTTCTTTTTCAATTTTTTAGGTAAGTATATATATATATATTTTGTTTTGTTTTGTTTTAGTTATGTATTAATTTTTAATAAGGATATTTAATGTATTTCATATTAAAAATTATTTTATTTTAATTTAATTAGAAAAGGTTAGTATAGTAAATTAACTTAATTACTAATGATTTAAAAATATCATTTGTACACATATTAATTTTTTAAGGAGTGTAGAATGTTAAGTTTAAACCATAAGTATCGAACCCTATCTAACCCCTAGTAACTCTAATTTGCATTAATATCCTATCAAAAGCTATAATATATAGTTATATTCATCATAAGACAACCACTTCATGCATGTTACGACGATCAAATAAAATAGAATAATAATTAAAATGTACGCTACTTCAACAATTAAAGAGGTGTTATTTCTTGGTACTTTTATTACCATAGTTTATGAATAAACTATTGTTTTGTGGAATTGTGCCACATGTTTTAATATTTAGTACCTTTACAATCAATGTATTTTAAGATATAATTTACCTCAATACATTGAATAACACAAATTTAAGCACAATTTAAAATGAAAAATTATATAATTTTATATTTATAGATATTCAAAAATAAATTACTTTCATTCAATAAATTATGTTCTCTAATTAAATATAAGAGTAAATTTGTTGTTGACAAAGTGCGGATGCACTTGACCATTAAACACGTGCACGGTGCACCCAATATCGATTCTCATATGTTAATTTAATTTAAAATATTTCATATATATTTTTTGGTTGAGAAAAATAGTGGACAGAAATATAAATCACTCAAAATAAAACTTTTTTTCTATTCTGAAAAACAAAATCCATTATTTTCCAATTTAATTGGGTGGCACAAACCTCCTAGCAATCGTGGCAAAGCTTGGTCCTTCTCTTAAATGTCGCGTTTGTTTCTTACTTTCTCCTCCTGCCTCTCTGATCACCCACGCAACACAGACCAGCTCCAATCACTTCCACCTTCATTATTCATACTTCTCGACTTCGTTCCTTCCATATTCAAAGCCTCCTCTTCTCCTCCCTTTATTCTCGAAATAAGGAAACGATGGCTCGAATCATCTCAAAACCGGACAACAATTTCTTCAATTTTTCATATGGCATGTACAGTAAAGCTTCAATCGCTAGAACTTCTGCGAAAAGCCAGTCCTTGAATGGGCTATCCTTTAAGCAAACCTTGAAGTTTAGAGTTTATTGCAGCATAAAAGAGAGAGAAATAGAGAATGCTGCCGAAAAACACAGGATACTTAATGGGCTCGAAGTGAATGGTCAATTGAAGGAAAAGGACAGTCTAGGGAAGGTTGCGAGTGGGGATGTGAAAGCGGGTTTTGATTGGGATTGGCCGCCATGGAAGCATCTTCCTCAAAGATATAAGCTCATTGGGACTACGTCTCTGGCCTTTGTTATTTGCAACATGGATAAGGTAATTTTTCTTGTTTGTTGTTTGGGATAAGGTAATCACTCTTGTAAGAGTTAAAGCAGGTCAGGGCATTTCTTACTCGATCAAGATATGTTGGTGGTCCAAGGTTGTATTTAATGCTTAGTATGTATAAATGTGTGAAGAGCAGTTACTATAGAAAAGCAGAGGGATTAAAATATTCTTCACTGGCATTCCAGTTGTTTGTGATTAGCCAAACTGATTACCTCTTAAAACTTGGGATGTAATAGGAATCTTTTTAGACATATATTTCAATCCACATACTATATTGGGGGTGGAATAGTTTTCTCCCCTATAAAATGGAAAACAGTTTGGAAAAGATATATTGGTTTACATGGAATTCTTGGTTGCTATGGAGCAAAAGAAACATGCTGGTATAGGATTCTTGCATTTTCCATATGTTACTTACGTATATAGTGATTGCAAAGTAATGAAACAAATCTAGAACTGTTTAGAAAATCAGTGATCCTTTCACAATATCATTAAGTAGGCAGCTGATTTTAGGATAATTATGAACTAAATTTCCTGGTCTGAATAGGTGAATCTGAGTGTTGCTATAATTCCAATGTCGCATCAATTTGGTTGGAATGCTTCTGTGGCTGGATTGGTGCAATCATCTTTCTTCTGGGGTTATGCACTAAGTCAATTACCTGGTGGTTGGCTTGCAAAGATTTTTGGTGGGAGGTTAGTTTCTCAGGCAAAACTCCATTATATCATTTTACATTAGCAAGAGTACTACAAAGATATCTCAAAGCATGGTTTGGCTCATTTTCATAAGCTAGTAATGGCATGTGTATACAAACAACATTACCATATCAAAAAAAGTTTCTAAATACTCTTGCAATTATGAAGATGGTGTTGCTAGCATGATCATATGGTGTTTTCCTTTTACCTTTGCTTTACCAACTTCATTTCATATTTGCACAGAAGCGGATATCTTCCTAAAATTCTCATAATTAGAGCTACCACAGGATGATATTGTTTGGCCAAAGCATAGAAGATTGGGGGATGTGAACTACATAAAATGATTTCTAATGCTCTTATTAATCTTTTCCTTTATCTGATAAACTGTACAGAAAAAGGATATAGTTTTATTTTGCAGTTATTTGGATGTATACTAATTTCTGCTGTTGTTTCAACGTTTCTTTCCAATGCTTTGCTATACTTCCTGAACAAGGCTTAAATAGCTTTAGCATTTAATCCAGCCAATGTTCCAAATACACACTATTGATAAAACTCATTCTCATTTATGTTTCTTGAAGGAGGTGAATGTCAGTTTCTAATAGTTAAACAAGAGAAACCAAAAGAATAGATAAACAGGCGAATATCTTGCTAATTTATTTATCTACCCCGAGTTGTTTTAAATGAACAACCCTATCTGTATGCAGAAAAGTTCTCAAAGTGGGAGTCCTTGTCTGGTCGCTGGCCACAGCACTGGTTCCTATTCTTGCTGGGTTTATGCCAGGACTTATTCTTTCCAGGATTTTGGTAATTTCATAATCTCTATGGCTATCATAAAGTTAACTCATAGTAAGATAAAGCATATCTGGTCATATCCTTGTTGAAGTAGTACAAAATAAATTTTCTGATCTGAGAACAACTTAAACTTCTCTAATGGACTTCTTTCAAAACTATGCATGCAGTACAGATTCTTACCTGCTTTCCCTTTATCCAGAACTAATTCATTTAGCAATTCAGGTTGGGATAGGTGAAGGCGTTTCACCATCTGCTGCCACTGATATGATTGCTAGGTATGCTGTTTAATGTGGATTCCATGAGATCAAAACATATGCACAGGCATAAATTGAAACAAATGTATAGCATAAGACAAGAAAAAAGAAAGGGAAATTCAATAACACATAATGTTTGAAAATCTATCACTGTGTATATTGCTATTTTACTATTCCCTGATATTTTTAATATTTTATCATTATGCCATTAACATTATCAGGTTTCACATTTTCTTGTTGAACCTAAATTCTGTCTGTTGACCGTTAGAAGGTCTGAGGCTTCTATTTCATATTTGTCTTGCATATTTATGTGATTCTTAAGACAAAATATATCTTAGAAACCAATATTCTTGGAAGTTACACCAATGAGACCTTCCAATGGTAGATTATAAGTTCTGGCCTGGAAGTTTGTTTCAAATCACTAGCTTTCTACTGCTTTCCGTCATTTGGATTTAAGACAGAAATCTGCTGACAGTTCATGTTGCAACTGATGACTCCTAATTCAACTATAAAGTTTCTGTGAATTAGAAAGAGGTTCCAGATGTTCTTAGATACTTCAGTGCTAACATTTTCTGGTACAGGGATGATAAAAATGCATGCTACAATGTTTTAGGGAGAAAAATGGAAGATTTAGCAAAGGACTATAGTGCTGCTTGTTTTTTGTCTTAATCAGAAATACTGCAATTGCATCCATTGTAAAACATGAAGTTATTGATATACATAGTTTCTTCTTTGTGGAGCCTTTTGTTTGGCAATAACTGTTTAGTACTTCTTTTGTTTTGTCTTGTAGATCTTTGTTCAGCAACAGAAGATTTTAGATCATTCTTTGTCCTTTAATTTGTTTAGATGGAGGTGGCAATGTGTTTGGTTCTTGTTTTTCACAGACATCAGAAAGTCTAATTGTAATCCATCCATTTGAAATACATTAAAATTATATTTTATCATGGGTGGAATTGGTGAATAGTTATTCTAGAACTGGCAGTTTTTGGGTGTTGATGTTGAAACTTAAGGATAGATCTAGAGCCTAGGAATATCAATGGAATATTATTTCTCTTGTTCTTTACTTAGGGTGCCTAGTTGAAGTTCTTATTGGTAAAATCTAATGTAAGTAAAATATATGCTTCTTGAGTGCAATATTTTCCTTTTACTCATGCAGTAAGATTCATGTTTCAATTAAATACCTATCTTGTGCTCTCTCTTGACGTGTGTCTATATTATGTAAACGTCGAACCAAGAAAAGGTTTGGAATTATAGGGCCTTCTGAGTTGCTATTATGGATCTTGTTTGCTCTAGCAGAGATTATTTATGTAGAATGTATCCAAGTATGTGAAGAATGGAGGGTTTCATAGTGTATGGGGACTCTATAATTTCACGTTGCAAATAAATATTGTATCTTTTTGTGATCTCTCTTTTCTGAGAACTCCACCAGGGTGGCTAAAATAGGTAAGAGGTTGAGAGAAGGGTTCATTTTCATAGTATTTGGTGTTGGAATAGGAGAAGCTCCAGTTTAATTTTTTTTTTTTTTTTTCTGGGATGGATCTACAAAATGTTTCTCGAGTTTAAGATAGAATGTAAGCGTTCTTGCTTTTTCTTCATTTTTCATTTTCTATGGAGGAGACGGGAAGGGAAGAGGGAGGTGGAATATGTGGAATTAATAAGTAGTAGATTGATAACTATGTTTCAATTTTACTTCCTTTTCAATTCTTTTCTTCATCACCTTATTAGTTATTGCCTTTATATTTCTGATGATTCTAAAGTTTGCTTCATCTTTGTAGCTCTTTGAAGGAGCCTTGTATCTATACGTACTTATTTCATCTCTTTTTTTGTATGTGATGTTGAGATGAATTATTTTCAGGTCAATACCAATAGAAGAGCGATCACGTGCAGTATCATTTGTTTTTGGTGGTTTAAGTGTGGGAAGCGTTTTGGGGTAATAATCATTCAACCACTAAATCTTCAATTTTTCTTATCGTGCTCAAAGTTGGTGAGCTAGTTGTGTCTTCACACCATAAGAAATCCATGTTTAACTCTTCCAATTTAAGTATTTCGTATAGTGGTTCCTGATCAAGTTTGTGCTGGTTATTAGAAAAGAATGTCATGTATACCTCCCTCTATGTGCAATATAACTGCAAATGCATGTATATATGTTATAACTTATTTTCTTTGAAAGCAGAATTCCTTCCAGGGAATGCTTATTAGTCCATTTTAGTTTGGAGTTGAAATGCAAATTTCACTCAATAATCCCATATCTCATGGTCTATTTGCCTTCAACTTCTGAAGCCACATGCTCCAATCTGTTTTCTCTAAAGATTTTCTTTACACTGTATCAGAAGATGATGAATTTTGCATTACATATCTGATCAATTCTTAGTGGTATTCCCCTTATAGATGCAGGCATTATTACATGAGTTGGATGCTTTAACTTCTTACTAGTTGATCAGAAGATTGTTGTTTATATTCATATTCTAAAGAAGATGATTTTGATGTCTTAGGACCCTCTTACTAGTTGATCAGAAGATTGTTGTTTATTTTCATATTCTAAAGAAGATGGTTTTGATGTCTTAGAACCCTATGCTCGACTGTTATACGTTTGAATTACTCCTCAAAAACGGATGCCTAGCTTCACAAAATTACATCTATAGACTGCCACAGATACATGGATCGTTAATCTAATGTGACTTGTGAGTGGTATGGATGGAGGACTATATGAAACCAATTCTCCCGAAGTGGATGATCATAAAGTTGGGACAACTACATCCTTTTTGCTATTTTTTTTTTTTTTTTCACTATTGCTTTTGTAGGAATTCGAGAAGGTGCCAGCTGTATGAGTTCATTGTATACCTTCGATCTTTTAGCAGCTGGAAATAAAAAATAAATAATTCAGGTTGCATGGTATCAGAAAGGATTTTCATCCTCGCTCTTGATGTTTTTTTCCCTTTTTTTCTTTTGTTCTTTTTTGAGGGGGAACAGGGTGTCCATTTGTTAGATTTCAAGATCTTGCATAGAAGACAAAATGAAGCTTTTGCTAGATACTGTAGAATTGATAGGCCGCCAAACCATGATGTGTGAAATGTAGTTCACAACATACTAAACTGATTTGTGCTTGATACTAGTTTTCTTGTCTGTCAAGTGTTATGGTTGAACTTTTACTCATTGGTCACATTTGGATTTTTGGACTGCAGGCTTCTTTTGGCTCCACCACTAATCCAAAATTATGGCTGGGAGTCCGTATTTTACATTTTTGGCTCCGTAGGTATAGCCTGGTAAGATAATGTATAAAGTTTAAATCACATTGCCTTTCCCATTCAATAAAACAAGAAGAGACATGAAAAAAATGACAAAGTAACCCTGCATATCTGGTGTTTCCATGCCCGTAGCAACTTAGTCTATTCTTTTTGCTTTAATAAGAAAAGAAATATATCAGGTTATATTCATTGTTCGGAAGACTCTCAATCACTGTAATTCCCTGCTTCAAGTTTCATATGCAAAGAATATGAAAGTAATTGATGTGGTCACTTCAACTAATGTGGGCTTTGTTTTCTGTCTTAAATCTTTTAAACTATTTTCAGGTTTTCAGCATTTCAGTTTGTTAAAGAAGATCAGTCTCCATTTAGAGCTGCCTACATATCATGTATGCTAATTCTTTTTACCTGCCTACATGTTTATTATTTACATATAATGCTGTCAGAAATAGCTCAGCTTCCTTTTTTTTTTTCCCCAAAAAACTCTTATATCAATTTCAGTGGTTTATAAATGATGAGGTCTTTTTGTAATGTTAATGAATATGCTAACACCTCATGGATGTAGCTTCCCTATAAATTGAGGTAGTCATTTTATTTTTGTACAAATACTTACATGGCTCAAAATGGTTTCTTAAGAATTTGAAATCCATATTAACTCAAAAATTTAGTGAACTAGTTATTATGAATTTGAAATCTAATAGTTCCCAAATCCTTTAATTAAAGTGCCTTCAATTCCATTTATTTGATTTGGTTCAACCTTAATTCTTTCGGTCCCTTGGCCAACCAGAATAGATTGGAATCATGGAAGAGAAATCTATTCTAATTGGTCTCAGTTGAACTTTTGGGGAGTAAAATCAATGTTTATGGCTTTAATCAGAAGGCTCATTTGATTTCAAAAGTGCCTAAACCAGGTTTTCCTAAATCAGCAAGCAATATCTAAAAGAAACTTGGTGAAACATTGTATTTGAACTTTCTAATTCCATGTACATTTTGATATTGTCTCAAATAATTCCGAATCAATGTGCGATGAGATGTTACAACTCGCCCGCCAACTATGTGATGCCCCTATTGCATTCATTCCATATTTAGGGCCGATGACCAACTCTAAAATTCAAGACCACCCACGAAGATAGCATCAAAGCATGGCTTTGGGATGATTTTTAAGGGGATGCAAATAGACTCTCGCTGCCATCCATAGTTGATTCTCTATGCTAACATTGACATGTAAGAGCTAACTAATGCCTGATGACCTAATTATGCTATTTTCCTAGTACTGGGAACAGGGTGTTACAAAATTATGCCTAATTGATGAACTTTCAGTTTTATTATCAATGATTAATGTGTGTGTGTGTGTGCGTGTGTGTGTGTGTGTATGTATTGAAGTAGGATGGCATGGTGGAGCCAAAATATTGGATGAGATGATGGAAATGAATATTTGTGGAACTTTTATTTTCTCTCCATTTTGCATGTGCATGATATAAGATCACCATTCTCACATGTTCGATGAAAAAGAGTTTACTTATCTGTTATTTCCGCCAAATATGTAGTATACTACCAGTGTTATACTATTTTATGCTACACTTGATAATAAATTATGAAAAGACTTGTGTTTGGCAATTCTGCTGTAGTATAATTGACTTTGTCATAATTTCCGACAACACTGTATGAGAAAAGCTTTGTCTTGTATTCACATTTTTTCATCACTTTCTTAAATTCTGTAATTTATTTCCACAGGGCCTCAGTCTGACGTTATGAATAAGTCATGGAATTCCTCTTTGAAAGAGTTGGGTGGCTCGCTGAAGGTAGGTGCAACTGCTCCATAGGCACATCTGTGTCATTTTATAAACGCATATGAGATTATGGTAGTTATATTGCATTAGTAATTTGTTGAAAAATGATGAGAATTTCTATTCTTGCAACTGCGAATTTCAGCATCCTAATCTTCTATCTCTTTTGATTCAAATATATAAACAGCACATTTGATAGGTCAGGAGGACTTGACATGTCTCTTTTTTGCATGACATCCTGGAGAATTCTGTTGTTGGCTAGTATTTGCTGCGGAAAATGAATATGTTAGAATAGTCGCCGTCCTTGACCATAAAAACAGCATAAAATGAAACCGGTAAACATCGAACAAAGTTGTATGTTCCTCTATATAACTGTTTTTTGATAATTTACAGGATGTACCTTGGAAGGAATTTTTCAAATGTAAAGCTGTGTGGGCAATGATATATGCTCACTTTTGTGGAAGTTGGGGTCATTATACCTGCTTGTCTTGGCTTCCTACTTATTTCAGGTACATCATTTTACTAGAAAGTTTCGTCCTAACCTTAAATTCTGTTTGGGCATAGCTGTTTAATTCTTTCTCAGCAAACTATCAGAGCCTCACGACTGGAGTACGCTTCTATAATAACACTGGTTCTATCAGAGCATGTGCATAATGCATTTACTTTGATGCCACTATTTCACGTCTGGACTACAACCAGTTTGAGATATATGTTGTCCGAAGTTTAACCTTTCAACATGACAGTATTGAATTCCTGGAGTCAATACCTTCTTGTTAATTGTGATCTTGAACTGTAGAAATGGGAGAGAAAAAAAGCTCGAACTTTTAGACTTTGCACACTATGATCATGATGACTTCATTAATCTGAAGCTCAAACAGCAGACAGAATTTCCTGGTCTGACTTTCACTTTTTTATACCATCTCAACTGTGAAAAGTTGGACTCATATATTAGGGAAGTGAAGTTTATCGTAATGTTTGAATTATACATATTGAATATATGAAATTTATATCCAGGACTGCTAAAGTTTGAAATTCTAACGCTGCGATTTGATGAGATATTGATTTTTGTGCGAAAAAGTGTGAAAAACTAAGTTGATACATATGAGTAGAGTTTTGAGATTTGTGGTTGGATAGTTTTTTGGGAATGTAAATGGAATGACTAGATTAATATGATATCTTCTTCTTCTCTCTCTCTTTTTTTTTTTAAATGAAAAACTATTTGGATGGGTATCATATTGTTTGAGGAAAAAATTTGAAAATAGTTGTGGGTACAATTTGAAGAGAGATTTTGATTGCCATTTGTGTGTCTATGACTTCACTCCAAATGTATATATGTAGATGTCTATATATCAAACATAAAATTATCTTTTATATGTAATATTTATATGTATATGTATATGTATATGTATAACTATTTAATATTTATTATATATGTCTAAATTTATTTAAACACAAAATGTGTCATATATGCGCACATATTTTATGCATATATACGTGTGTGTGTGTGTTTAAAATATTTATATCAATATATTCATATGTATTTTTGTAATGAAATATTACTACTATAAAAGTCAAAATCGATCTTAACGATAAAATAAAAATGAAAATAAAACATTAATTATAAAATACTTTAAAATATTATGTTAATTATTAATACTAATTATAAATGTTTTATGATAATTAATATAAGAATAACATAATAAATATGTCAATTCAATGAGAGGCTTCATGGGATTGACTCCTCCATTTAATTTATTTGGTGCTGCTATTGTGGTGCCAAATAAATTATAACTTTATAATAAGTGATAAAAAAATTTAAACCGAAGATATTAAAACCATTTAATGCAGGTGTTAACAGTCTTAGTGCCTTCTCCCTCACATATTTTTTCTGAAGAAGATTTTCAGGCTGTTAACAGCTTTTCGAATGTAAACTTAGTGGAAAATTGCTTGCCCCAAAAATTTCTGAATAAATGTTCAAATAAACACATTTTCTGAAAATCTTTTGGCAAAAGTTGATTCTCAGAAAATTGTAGCATAAACTTCTTCCAAAGATGAAGAATAGAAATCTTAGGCTATGATTAGATGTCATGCTCTTTTTAAAAAAAATTAATTTTGTAAGAAATCCCTAGAAAATGTGTTTGGTTGGGTATTTCATAAGAAATTTACAAAGCAAGCAATTTCCCGATCAATTTTCCATCAGAGAAGGAGCTAACAACCTTCTCGCGTTGCACTAGAGAAAATATATTTAAGGAAGAAGGAGAAAAATGTGAATTGGGTATTTCACAAAAAATTTTCAGAGTAAGCAATTTTCCACTTAATTTTACAATAGAAAAGGTGTGGACAACCTTAATGAATTCTTCTATAAAAAAGCTAAGGGAGAAGGCGCCAACAGCCTTAACGCCTTTCCCAAAGAAAATAAAATGGAAAAGAATCTAAGAAGAGGGTGTTAGTGGTTTTAATGCCTTGAGTTTGATATTTTTTTCATAGTTTATTATATAATGTACTTTATTTGGTCAGTTGGAGGCGTCCTTCTGATTGACAGCTTACATGGAATTAATATATTTTTTATTTCCTTCTTATAATGAATATAGTACTATTAAATATTATAAAAATACTTTATAATTAACGTTCCATTTGAGTTTTTAATTTTATGATTGTTCTTTTATTTGTAATAAATATAAATATTTTTTTAGCAGTAGTATTTAATTAATTCATTAGAAAATATTTTTGATATATATTTAAATATATAAATAATGTATCTATATGCATAAAATATTTGTACATTTATATATTACACACATTTATGTATATATGCATACGTGTATGTGAAAACATAAAATACTTACAGTCCATTTGGTTTTATTTCCAGAGGTATTTCTAGTTTCCTTGTATTTGTAAAAGTTGGAAAGCTAGTTATGAAATGGAAATGAAAATTGAGATGAGTTTGGATGAAATGTTGGAAAATAATAATTAGAATAGATTATAGGATTGAAAAGGAGGTTGATTTATATTTTCTTTATGTCTAAAAAGATTTATTTTTTTAAAATATATGTATATTTTATTATTTTTAAAATGATAGTGGGTACTTTATGTCAAATCAAATTTGAATTTGATGGATGTGATGGTAGGATGAAAGGGTATGTTTAGAAAGAGTTTTGAGAAGAAAAAGTATACTTTTTCTGAAAAAAAGTAGTGAGAAAATGCTACTTTTTAATTTCATTTCCCAATGGAAATGAAAACAAGCAGGCCACTAGGGAATGTTTGGTTATGTTTTGGGGGTGTCTACAATATATGTTTTGGGGAAATAAATTTTGAGAGTAGGATAGGGGAATGTGAAAGTGGTATTTAGAAATATGATGGACGTTTGTTTATGTTTTGGAGAAATAGGTAGAAAATATTTTGGGGAGTTTGGTATGTTTGTTTATGTTTTGGAGGGAACATTTTTTTCTATAGCAGCAAACAATACTTTTTTGTTGGGTGTTTGGGTTGAAAATGGAATTGAGTAATACTTTTTTTAAGAATAATAATGAAATATATATGAGATATATATGTATATATAATGGGAAAATGAGGAGTTTTTGGGATAATGAAGGATAGAAGTGGGTATTTTGAGAAAAACCTAATTTGACATTTTGGAGGATGCATATTTGGTTGTTTTGGCAAAATATAACTAAACATTCCCTTATATTTTATACATTTAAGTGTATTACATATAAAATTATATTTTTGTCTAATATATGTACATATATGTATATACATTTTCCTATATATATATATGTGAGCTAAGACATAATGACAAGTTGCAACAAAAATCTATCTTCAAATTGTAACCATGTAACTACTTCCAATTTTTTTCCTTATAACAATACCCATCCAAACACTTTTGTTTAAAGACAAACATGTCATATCAATATTAATCATTACACCTACATTGCAAAGAAAACCATCCGAACACAAAACTCAAATATCTACTCCTACTAACTTGTTATTTTTCTCACAGAATCAATTCTCAAGAAATGGCATCTGATCCAATCGCAGCCCTATGCATCAGTTTCTCTGGAAGAATTAATGTTATGCATCAATTACTACTATAATTATCTCCAACTTTAGCCAGTCTTAGTGGATTAAATTATAGAACCTCACATGGATAAATTTGGATTTCTCTTGTCATGTATTATTTTCTTTATTTTCAGTTTTTTGTAAGTAAATCTATCCATTATTTGGATGCAATTTATTTATGTAATGAGTTTTAATTTCATGCTATGTCCTTCCAGTGAGGAGCTGAATCTTGATCTGACTGAAGCTGCTTGGGTATGTCTACAACTTATTTGTTTCACAAATTTTATACAAGAATATGATGTTTTCCCCGATTGATATATCAATTACCATCCAAATAGTAATCTTTTCATCGACCTTGCCATATCAGAAATTGATAGTTCACCTGATGCTAATTCCGCTTATCTCATTCTTTGTGGCCATTTTAAGATAATTAGTTCTAGCCTTCAACTGGAGAGAGCATATTTATCTGTTCTTTATCCATTTGACCAATAATCTTTGCTGTTCTGGATATGAATTCTTGTTCAATGAAGTATCCTTCTCTAAATCCTCCATATAGATTGTCACGGGAACTAATTGTGGGGTACAGTTGTGACATTCTAGGACTATGCATGTGAAATTTATTGCTTAGATTTATGAGCATATAGGATGGTTTTTGGTCATCATTGTATGACTCTGAAACACAGTAGATGTTTAGATTGTGCATACAGTGATCCTCTAAACAGCTGATCGTGATTTAAATTAGATAAGTATTAGTGGAAGGACAAAAATGAAGAAGCTGCCTTAACTTGATTGGCATGGTTGTTTTACCAATAGAAAATTGAAAAAAGAGAGGAACATAATATTTTCATACTGTTCTTCAATAAGAGATGTCGTCTGCTGGGGAATAAAATTGTTTGCTGTAATATTCTTAAAACTATAAATTTAGAAATGGAAAATATTTTAGCATGTATTCCAAGTTTAGTAGCATTATTGTTAGTTAATTGTGAAAGCCAATAATCTCTTTGGAGCTTAAGATGAACTTGATTGGATTCATGGTCGAACGGATGCTACTGGAGAGTGTCATCTAGCGCATGTGGGCATTATTCATCATAGAAAGGCTGGAAGAAAGTGGAGGCCATGAGTTTTTTAATGGTTCAGAATTCAGTTCTTCTCATCAGGAGTAACAGTATAAATCAACTGATACTGTTGCATGGCAATCTATTACTAAAGTTGATATTGGGGAACATTCTACAATGAACACCACAGCCAGTACTGCTATAGAGGTTCTGGAGACACGGCAAAGACTGATAGGAGAAGGCATAGTTTAAGTGATCCATGAGACAAGTTGCCACCTGACTGCTATAGAATATGCTTTATTGACTACGAGGCATAGTTTAGGTGATCCATGAGAGAAGTTGCCATGTGACTGCTATAGAATATGCTTTATTGACTGCAAACAGGAATCTAACAGTTCTGGAAAAGTTAGTTTTTTACTATAACCTTTAATCACCAGAAAATTTAAATTGCTGACTCCATTTTATTGAAGCTTACAGAAACCAAGATTTGTTCACCTGAGAATGCACAGATTCATTCATCTAAGAGTTCACCCCATGGGACCTGCACTACAATACCCTTAACTCATTTTACACGATATAACAGTGTTTCAGACTACCCCCCACCCAAACCCCCCAAAAAGATTCCATGTTATGTAGACCTGCCTCACAGCATGAAAACAAATTTGCTTCTCATTATTTTGAAACGATATATATGCTGCAATCATAGTGAAAACAAAACTTTTGTCCTGAGATCGTGAGAAGATAGGAGAATAATGTTGAAGGAAAAAGGAAGTTAGATAACTTCATGCAGGGATGGAAGCTTAGTTAATTGTTTACTTCATGGAGGATTTGCATTCAGAAATTTCTAATGAATCCAGCTCTTCTTTCCTTCCGGCATAAAATCCAGCTGATTTTGCTAAATATCAGTGTTTCTCCCACTATGGAGATTCTAGACTGAAAACAGGATGAAATCATTTATCAGGTTCACATGAAGCTAATTCAGCAAAATGAATGAATGAAAAGAAAATAGAAAGCTATATCAAGTTACATAACTGCATTTATCTGCACAGCTACTTTTGCAATTCCTTAGGTCTGTGTCCTGCCCAAGTAATTATACATCCCTGGCATAATTAATACAACTTATGTATGTATGGCCAAGCACATATGTAGTACCAGTTTGTGAATGAGCGAAAGCATTATATTGTGTGAAAGATACAATTGGAAACTGATAGTGCGCATGGAAGGTATTATGGAGCTTGTTTCCTCGGAAATGCTATGTAAAAGATATATACTCAAAAGCAAGTTGTAGGAAATTAATGAATATTAAGCTAATGCAAATGCCAAGGTATAAAGAAAACTGGTAAATAGTATGACATTGTTCATGGTATATTTGATAGGCTTATACATTGGAAATAATAAATCAGCATAATACAGAAATACAGTTTATACATCAATGGACATGTGACCTGTGTACATATTCTACGCCTGGCAGTTCTACTGGACATGGGCCAACGCGTTCGAGCATTACCATTTTAATTGTTCAGTATAATGTATGAACTTTCTTATTCTTGTATGGATGCAGGTTTCAGTTCTTCCTCCACTAGCTTCAATTTTTGTCACCAGTATTGCGTCCCAATTGGCTGACAACTTGATTGCCAAAGGAGTTGAAACCACAGTGGTAAGTTGAAGAGAGATGCTTGCCTATGTACCTTTTTAATTTGAGTTGGAAGACAACGTAACATGCAGCGTCTTATTACTTCCAAACATCTGATGCCTGAATTCGCCATGAGAAACCTTATTTCTGTTGTGAATAGCTTGTTTTAAACTTATCATCCTCTCTATTTGATAGTCTTCTATTTGATAGCCTATGTGACACTTAAATGATGTATATGGAGTCTTCTGTATGATGAGAAGAACCTGAAATCAAATAGTGAAAGTGTGGAATTTACTGATATGACATTAAGATTTGAACACTTCCCTTTCAGTAATTGCATATACTTACTCCCCTAACAATGAGATCTCAGTCGGTTTCTGGCTTATTTAAGCTACCGTGTTCTTTTTGCCTTAGCTGTTTCTTTCACATTACTTTGTTCCTAACAAATCTTTTTATTAGGACCATGCAAGATTTATTACTCCACCTTTTGCAATACTTGCACTTTCCTTTGAAATCCATCTATTGGTTGGTGTTCTTGGTGTATGCTTTGAACCTGAATGCTTTATCTTACCCCTATGAAGAATGATATCTGAAGCATTTGGCCATATGTGTGATATGATATGGATTGGTTTCTCTAATTCGTACTTTATATTGTCAAGTCCTGCTATCTCTTCTTCCTTTTTGAAGCTTGCAGACCATTCGTGTCATCTGTTTAATATCTTCTAAGATTCATGTGTTGCTTAGACATGTTCATTCCAGGGTCATTATTTTGAAGAAACCTAAAATCTCCCCTTTGATATTCTATATGTTGTTGATGTGCGTAAATGGGTATAAGTATAGCTGACAAGCCCTTTACTATGAAGTGCACTCTTGCTTCTCATGTCTTCACAATGTGGTACTTAGAACACTTCATCTTCTTCCTTCTAGAACTTCTCTCCTAATTATTTGGACACTCATTTTTTGTCTAAATTCAGAAGTCTTAACTACATTCTGCAATTTGGAAGAGCACATCCACATTTGCAAAAATATATTAAATAAAGTTTGATGCTTTGTGTGGTAACAGGTGCGGAAAATATGCCAAACAATTGCATTCCTGTCTCCTGCAACATGCATGATTCTTTCTTCTGTGGACTTAGGACTGAGTCCATGGGAAATCGTATCGATCCTTACTGTGGGCTTAGCACTTTCGAGTTTTGCTTTATCAGGTGCAGAATTGATATAGGTCTACATCCATGGAATTTATGCAGATGCAGTATATCACTCTGCTAATATTATTAATCTCATCATTTGTTGCCTGCAGGACTATACTGTACCCACCAAGACATGTCACCTGAATATGCTAGTGTCCTCTTGGTATGTTAAGAAAATTCTTACTGTGTATTGTGGCTCCAGCAGTTTTGTGCAACATGATTTAGTCGTCAACTAATTTGTCAGATTTGACTTTCTTCATATACATTTTCAGTTATATTGACAAACTAAAATATATGTGTACATTCTTGCAGGGCATTACCAACACTGTTGGAGCAATACCTGGAATTGTTGGGGTTGCGCTAACGGGTTATCTTCTTGATTCAACTCACTCATGGGGGGTAAGTTCCTTTCTTGCCTCCTTTTTCAAGTCGTGCTTAATTGGGTAGCAACAGATTTTACTCTGCTGAAGTTTTATTCTTGCCTCCTACTTAAATATTCTTTCTCATTTAGATGTCTCTGTTTGCTCCATCAATCATCTTCTACCTTACTGGCACAATTGTATGGTTGGCATTAGCTAGCAGTGAGCCACAAAGTTTCTCCAAGAGCGAATGATTCTATTGTTGTGACTCAGATCAGCCATAACTCTGTTCAGAAGCATTCCTAATCTGAACAACAATTTTGTGCAGTAGTAGGTTGCCCTTGTTGATTACCTAAGTTAATTGCACACCAATTTATCCTGTATGCAAGATCATAGGCTTTTAGCATTTTACAGCCCCATTATTGATTGCAGATATATGATTGTAAATAAATATTATGGAGCTTTGTTGTTGCAGCCTTTGCAAGGTTAGAATTGTGATATGATCATTTATATATCCAGATATGAATTAAAGAAGTCCTATTACTGTGAATTTCACAGAGAACCTATGAATTTTATGTACATGCCAAATTATTTCAAACCAAATAACATATTTTTAGGATTTTTAACCTGTTTGACTTATTGATGCATGCGAAATCTGTACAGCGGCTATAATACTATTTTTTTCTTCTCTAATGGTGTTAATACGGTGGTAAGGAAGTTGGTCAATGTTTCACACTTTTTGTGATCATTCTTTGTTGAGTTTTTGAATGAATTAGTCCATGTATGTCATGACAAAACTTTATTTCTCTCAATAGAATCTTTAGAAAATGGATTTGGGTCGCCCCATTTGGGTTGACCCGATTAGAATTCTGCAATGTTTTTTCCTGAAGGGAGTGCTTGCTTCATATATATATATATATATATATGTATGTGTGTGTGTGTGTAACCTGCCATTTGAAAGCGTGCCATGAAGAAATAATCATATTTGAGAAGATGGCGTAATAAAATCTATTCTATATATACTATATAAAAAAGAAAATTTTTACTGTCGTAGTGGTTTTTGGGCCCGCTAGACCAGGTTTGATATATCCAAATTCCAAAGTATCTCCACAATTGATATGCTTAATTAAATATAACATGTGAGATAAGTTAGTGTTAAATTGAAAATTTATATATATTTTTTATTCTTTAATTATGTCAACTAAAAGATAATGCATAATCTTTTTAGCTTTTAGTAACTCTAGTATTGTATTTTAATGTATTATTTTACTTCTTTTTTTGTAGTAGTCAGGTTTTATGGCATTTTTCTTATTTTAATTTGAATTGTTCATGCGTTCTCTTTTTATTTTTTATTTTTTTGTGTATATATTTTTACTTATGTTAATATGCCTCTTTTTTTATTCATTATTTGGAGAAGATTCGAAAGAGATTAATAATATATAGTTTTTTTTTTCAGTAAGATTTATTTGTCCAAATGGATGCTCCACAGGACATGCAATGTAAGGATAAGTTTGTTTTCTAAAGTGTAGTCGTGAGCGTAGGTTGATTGTAAAAGATATTACTGCTAAAATGATATATAATTTTATGTGCATAAGAATGGTGTGCCATGATAATTAGTTTGGAAAAAAAAAAAAAAAAAAGAGCAAGGCTTGTCTAATCATTATTTTACTCAAAGAACTTATGAAAATGAAGCACTTTGATTGTACGAATAAATTCTGTCCATCTTGTGATTTAACTCAACAAATTCGAGCATAAAGAATTATTTGTGATTCATCCCAAAGGAAAAAAATAAAAATAAAAATAAAAATCTCAACACTCTCACATGCAACTGTTGTAGTGAGAAGTAATTTTATTTGCTATTTAACTTTTTCTGTTAGTGAATTACAATTTCATTTGAATTTTATATATCCAATTGAACGTCTTGAATAAAAAAATGAACTAAATGAAGAAATTACCAAATTCATGTTGTAATTTAGAATTATAGAAGCCTTCATATTTTGTATCACTTTAAAACTCATGAATAATTTAATGTGTAACTTGTCGGATAAGATTGTTTTAATGGATAACAAAAACATGGACAATTTATTTATGACAAAAGTGGAACAAGAAGACTAGGGAAGATCTGTTTGCAGAAAGACTAATTAAAACGAATTAAAACCTTTGCTGGCTGATTCTTTTTTGCTCAGCCACCAAAGAGGAATAGAATTAAGTTCTATTTCTACTGTACCTACCTGCATGCTGGGATAGCAACATTTGGCATGTGAACAAATACAATAGAGTAAGGAGCAACTTTTATGGGCTCCGATGAATTTAGCCTAACAGGTTCCAGGGCAGGCATAAGCCCAGATGAATCGACCGTGAGTGCTTTCCCGTTCAGCAGAATGGTCTGGCTTTTTATGTTGCCATCCAGTGGGGTCAAGTGGTACTCTTCCCTTATTGTTCCAGACACTCGTTTGCTATGAGGCAACGGACTCACTTTTGGTCTATGGCGGTGATGCCTATGCTTGTGCGGATGCATCAATGGTAATGTACCATTAAAATTGACTTTTGCCTGGACAGTGGTGTTGCCGTCTATGTTTATCAGTAATAGGGTGATGCCTTGCTGCAAAAGAGAGGCCCAATTAGGTTTGCTTACTGACAACCTTTTCTGTGTAAAGAGGAAAGAATTTCATTTCCAGAAAATAGAATTGATTTGGTTTGATAACACTTACGGATTGTTTTGCACAATGAGCGTAAGCACGGATCATTCTAGTCTCTGTAAAGTTGGTCAACAGGACATTTGTCCCCATTAACCTGTGCCAAAGAAGAGCACTGCAGAAAGGCCAGCTGATTATTAGTCAGTGAAGAAGGGGTGAACTAAGAAACTGTGGTTCTGTGAAACAATCCAAGTTGGATGATATTGGAAAATTAGGCAAGGGAAAACTAGGCATCAGAAGACAAGGGAAATACAGGCAATAAAGAATCCACTTTGACTTAACCTGTAGTAATCTGGATTGGGAATAAATGTGGTGGTGTTAAGTAAACCATAGTTACCACCAATTAATGTCTGCCTGCAATACGTCTTTGTATCATAAGTTGATGCCAGACCAAGTTGATCCAAGTACCTATTCATCCATTGCCGTCAAAAACATGTTTTAGCTATATAAGCAGCTACCCAGTCAGAGAACTGTTGCAAGTTGCAAGAGAAATTACCAGAAACTAAACACGAAAGCATTTGTTACTTTATTGCGGCCACTATTGTAAGCTCCTCCAGCTTCACCAACCCAAGCAGCTGCTGAGTTTGGTGAAGTCTTGACAATATTATGGAGATTCCTGAACACATCAGCTCCGCTATCAAGAGTTGATGGATTGAGAATCCTATCTATAAGGTGCTCATCACTTCCTACAAACAATGAAAGTAAATTTTGTCTATGTATTGTGGTCTCAAATATCAGAAAACTGTGATCAATATCTTCTCCTGTTACATGGCTTTCCAAAATACCTGGCCCAAGATTATATATATGGTGGGTGATAGCATTCAGTGATCCGACTGTTTTTGCTAGGAATTGTGGGAACCAGCCAGGATCAAAGAATCCTCCAGGTGCTATGATCTGTGGTTTGAGATCAATTCCCTTGTAAATATCCTGTATTAAGTCGTGTAGAATGATCGTGTCAGAGGCGTATTGGTCAACATCAATTCCTACCCCTATTCCCCTTCCGCTCAATTCATTCCCTGACAAGAAACAAGTGTTTCTGTTAAAATCTGCATCATAGTATCACACAAAATACTCACTGAGATTTATATTCAAAAAAATTCTTACCAAGTTCCCAACCATAGATGCTATAACCCTTTTTGAGAGTATAACGAATGAGAGATGCAGCATTTGTGGAATCCCACGGACCCTTAGCCATATTGCTGGGCTGTATTGATTTTCCATGAAGAGCATTTAGTCCGAAAATAACAAGAGCCCTGAACCGAAATTATACAGGTGATTGTTAGTTGAAGTATCAGCATGACCTCTGGTATATAATTTGAATTCAAACGAATACATGAGCTTGTTACCCAGATTTATTAAAGAAGGAATTTAGTTCATCCCATCTGGCCAAGGGTAGGCATCCTTGAGTGAAACCAAACAACTCAGAGGGGTTCCTGGAGAATGGAATACAGGGTTCCATTTTATCTTCTGTCTGATAGAAGACTTTGTCTTGCAAAGTGCCACCCAATCTAATCTTCAATGGTGAAAAGGCTACACGATTATGGGGCAAAAGGCTAGTTAAACTTTTATCATTATCATTAGACAGAAAAACTTTTTCATGATGTAAGAGAACAGATACCTTTTACTGCATTTAAGAAAACGTTATTATTAAGATCCTGCAAGTAGAAACATGAAACAGGTAAATTTCATAAGGCATGCTTATAAGGCTTTTAAATTAATTTTACAGCAGCATTACACAAGGTACTTGTGAAATTTCTGCTAACAAATTTTATTTTGTGATTCAGAAAAGAGATAATAAACTTTTACAAAGTGAAATACTGTTTTTAAGTTCTGAATTGGAAATTAAAAAAAAATCAAAAATCAAAAATCAAAAACCAAGAGGTTGAATCAAACAAATCAGACCCTGGTTATTAATATGACCTCATTTTCTTGATTAAATACAACAAAAAAAGGCCAAAAAGCACTTGAATCCCATTTCAGAACCTCAAGAACAATAGAACTGGATCTCTTCCAAACACCAAATCCCAAACACAAAACATCAAACACCCAGTATACAAACATGAGAGAGAGAGAGAGAGAGAGAGAGAGAGAGAGAGAGAGAGAGAGAGACCAAATTGAGCAAAGAAGCATGGCCCCAGCTGCAAGTCCCATAATCGCACTTCTCAGGTGGCCACCAGTCCAATGTTGCACATATGAAATCCTCATCTGTCTTCGCAATGGGGCTCTTCCCCTCAATAAAAACAGTGCCATCAACAGTTATATTAGCCTTCACATAACAAATGCAGCTTAAACACAGCACACACACCCACGGCCACCACCACTTGCGCAAAACAAAAGAACCCATCTTTGAGAATCCCACAATGATTCAAGATGGCTACTTTAATACTTGCCTAGCCTCATTAAATCCCAAAAAGATTTACAAATTTGCAGGTATGAAACGTGCGAAAAATGAGTTTGCTCATTGAAGGACGTTACGTGAAAGTTCATACAGCAAGAAGGGAAAAATGAGGGGAGGGGAGGTCCCCACTACACACAAAAATGACCAAGATAATGAAGCATTTAATGAGCTATTAAAGCCTCATTTGAGCTGATAATAATTACATCTGTGTTTATTTTCTGAGGTTAATGTGGTGGTTCAAGATTTTTGGATATATTTTCCTTTTTGGACGGAAAACAAGTCCAGAGATGTAAATAAATATATGCACAAGTTGGCTAAAAGTGGGCCATTGAAAATGTGCTTTGCTTCATAAAAGTGCAAATCGATTGCAGAGAGCCGGGGAAAAGTTAAGTATAGCCGAATATTAATTGGTGAACTGCTGGGTTTTTTGTCTGTGGGGTTCACAAGATCTGGGCCATTAACGGATAGCCAAACAAAGAAAAAGCCGTAATAATACTCGATTTGTTTAACTTATTATATCTATTGTTTTTGGATGCTACAAAATTTATATTTTTTATTCACAGCACCATATTAAAATCATTTATTTTTGCGTCAGGAGTATTTTAAAACTTGATGAGTTTATATTTTTGGACAAGGTAATCATGAATTTATGTTGGTGGATAGCTTCGTGTCAAGGCAAGGACAGCAATCTTCAATTACAAGATTGCTAACCAACCAAATTGGATCTAACAAACCAAAACCTAGTGATTTACATTGTGTTTTAATAAATTAAGGTATTGCTTAATGGAGTTGTTGGATATGATCGAATTGGACTTGAGATAGAATTTATTTTATTGCATTTTTCATAATAGCAAAATATGCAATATATTTTTTTAGAAAAAAAAAAAAAAAAAAAAGGAAGAAAGAGAATTAATCGAGAAATGATAGTCACATGTTGGACTCTAAAGATTACTTTTAAATTTCCACCGAAGATGTTTGACAACGCTAATTGCTGTTATTTTTGACTTGTTCAAACGCAATAATTTAAATTTTGTAAAAGTTTAGATGTAGAGCTCTTGGTAATTGTGATTAACATAACTTAGTATTTCAAAATTAATTTTACTTAAATCAATTTTTTTCATAATCAATTCTTTTTTGGAACTTTGACGACCTCAGTCTAAATGCGGACAGAAGTTTTCACATGATTAATGCTAAATACAAACGAGATATAATCATGTGATCACATTTGCTTTTGGAGCCCCAAACCCAAGATGTGGCGTAAATGTGATTGCATCGCTGTGTTAGCAGTCAGCAACAAAAGTATATGACCACAATGTGCATTTTAATACATGCTATATTACATTTAGCATGTGCCAGAAGTTTACAGAGAAGGAACCAATACAATGTAGTACAATATTTGTTAGATGAAAGTAGTGATATATTTTTTCTAAAATACAATTATGATTGTGTGTGTGTGTGTTAAGAAAATGTGTTTAAAAGAGGGTGAATTAGGCTAAAATTACTTTTTTATTTTAAAAGATATGGATAAGTAATTGGGGGACTTCTAGCATCAATCACCCTTGTAGATGACTAGCCTTAGTCATAGTTTAAAATTATGATACAGATATAATTATAATTTTGGTTCTCAAACATAACCACTTATTTGCTTTTAGTCCCTAAATAATCTCGAGTTACATTTTTGCCCTCAAATTGTCATTTTTTTAACAAATTTCGTCCTTGTTGTTACTTCAGGAGTTAAAATTGACAGAAAGTGGTCATGTGCACGTCACATGACCACTTTTGAAGGAAAAAATTTGGGAAAATTATAATTTTGGTCCTCAAACATAACCACTTATTCACTTTTAGTCCTTAAACAATCTTGAATTACAATTTTGTTCAATATGTGTACTGTGTCCCAAAAGGTGTCCATGGTCGTCCCAGATATGTGTACTGTGTCCCTCCATCGCCAATGACAACATATCTCAAGAATACATATCCAGTTGTCTTTTGGGAAGATTTTCTGCTCTGAGCTGTTATATATCTAGCTGACTTGCAGTGGATATGGCAATGCTCAAAAAGAGCAGTGCTGTTACCACCCCCTCCCCCCCCCCAAAAAAAAAGAAAAAAAGTCTACACTTCCTTCAATGTAGCAATCCCTCAAATATTGCTTCCTATAGTGCAAATACAGAGTATCCTGCCAACCAAGAAATCTGCAGTTGTAGAATGCTCAATGATTAACTGTCACTCTAATTGCTACAGCCTGTCTTGAGCCCTGAGGAGCAGAATTTTCAAAGGTGATGTTCTCAGCAACAAAATCCTCCCCCTCAACAATCGTACTCCGGCATCTAAATGTCCCAGTTCCAATCACTCACGGTGGTTGGTGGTAGACAATTTTGGTGGCGATATTGTTCCACGTCAGCAGCGTATCATCAGGGCAGATTCCGGCGAGTGTGATGAAGTTTTTCGTCTTGGGCACATACACGAGCTGCTGGTAAACACTAGGTGCTACACGAACCACGTCTATGGCTTCCTGCACAGTCCAGTAATCGGCGCTGCCGCCTTGCGTAATTGTAATTAGTCAACATTGTTTAGGGACTAAAAGTGAATAAGTGATTATATTTGAGGACCAAAATTATAATTTTCCCAAGTTTTTCCCTTCAAAAGTGGTCACATGACGTGCACATGACCGCTTTCCGTCAATTTTAACGCCTGAAGTAACGGCAAGGATGAAAATTGTTAAAAAAATGACAATTTGAGGGTAAAAGTGTAACTTGAGATTGTTTAGGGACTAAAAACGAATAAGTGGTTATGTCTGAGAACCAAAGGACCAAAATTATAATTATCCCTTATGATACATGTACTTTGTTAACTTTTTTATAATAGGTAACTTGTCGATTAACGTTAAATGCAACTTATTGCTTTTATTAGGATTAAATTTCTTTATTGTCATAAAGACTCAATCCTAGGCCTATTGGTTGCAGCTAAATGATGAAAATTGTTGAAGTTGAGATTTGATCTTGAGTTTCTTGGTTAATGGAGAAGTCGAGTATAGAATTTTTGACTTATAAAAAAATTCAAAATTTTAAATTAAAAAGAGAATTGATTCAAACCAATTTTTATTTGGGTCAAATTACATAAAAATCCCTAGAGTTTGACTCATTTATAAATAAACCCAAAGAAATTACAATGACTTTCAAATTTTGTTTTGTTTGAAAATTTTAAAAACTCATTAGCCCCCGCTAACAAATTTGTAGACATTATCAAAAAATTTATGTGAAAATTCAAAAATATCCTCCAATAATTGTTCACATTATTTTTGAGGTAAAAAATGCTATTGAACCTACTCGTAATATTTTTTTTATACTATTGTGTAATTTTAATATTATTTAAATTACTCATAAAGTTTAAATATATTTTATTATTGATAAAATTATATAAATATTGAATAGTCCTTAAATTCAAGTAGAACTAGAAATAAGAAATTAAATATAAAAATATATATAAATAATTTAATCAAATTTAATTTAATTTATTTATTAGTTAAAAAATAGAAGAAGTAAAAATAGAAAAAATAAAAATAAAAGTAAATCAATCTATTAAAAGATATAATTTTATAATTTTAAATTAGGTACTCCATATATTTAAATAACTTGATAATTTAAGATTTACAATATAATAAATTTGAAACTAAGCAGTTTAATAATTTAGAACTAACAATAATAATTTTAATTATTTTAATGTAATTAAATGATTTTGAACAATATACTTTAATAATTTTAAACAAATAATAAGTAAAAAATTAATTATTTTGAATAATGTTAAATTAATACTTAATAAATTAATTAAAAAATAAATATATGAAAAATTTTAAAAACAAAAAAGGTATCTTTTTCTCCCCCACTTTTCCCCCCATCCTGCAACACCCCTGCACCACCCGCCGTCCTCTCCCCCAATCCCCGCCAGCCCACAATTGGGGTGGCCATGCCCATCCCCCCTCCAACACTCCCCTTCTCTTTCTCCCTACCGCCGCTCCAATTAGGTGAACCGCAACACATTGCGTCTGCCATCGCCCCCTCCCCCCAACCCCTGTCAACCCACAGTCGAGCTGGTCATGGTTTGCGACAGTCGGCGTAGATTTATATATACATATAATATGTATGTAGTTATATATATAGTTATATATAATATAATATGTAGTTTATATATAATATATATGTAGTTATATATGTGTACATAATATAGATGTGCATATATATTATCTTAAAAAGATATGAAGAGTTTTTGTTGTCTTTAATTTTTAATTTTTTAGTGTGGGTTAAATGGTATATTTTTTTTAGGTCTTTTTATAAATAGATAAAATTTTAGGGGGGGTTTCATAAATAGATAAAAATTTCCATTCAAATTTTCACAAAAAAATGGGAGGAGGACCAAAAGTGTCAAAAAAGTTAGGAAATTTGGACCAAAAGTGTTCGACGCCATAAGTTTGAGACTAACAGTGCACACACAGTTAAACTATAGGACCAAAAAAGTAATTTTTTCTTATATGTATGTTTTTATATATATTGTGTATATGTGAGTTTACATATGTAATATGATGTGTATATATATCCACATATATCTAAAGGAAAAATTACTTTTTTCATCCCAAAATATAACTGTGTAATTAATCTTTTTCATTTTAAGAGTTTCTGTCAACATTTAACGAAAGTTAAGGGTGGAGGACTAAAAGTGTTAAAAAAGTTAAGAAATTTGGACTAAAAATATTGAGTGGCATAAGTTTGGACCAACAATGTATACACAGTTAAATTTTGGGACCAGAAAAGCAATTTTCCCTATATCTAAATATATATTATTTTAAAATATATTTTTAGAGAATTTTTGTGGTACTTAATTTTTAATTTTTTAATGAGGATTAAATGGTATATTTTGTGCATTTTTTCATAAATAGATAAAATTTTAGGAGGAATTTCATAAATAGGTAATAGTTTCCGTCCAAATTTTAACAAAAAATTTGGAGGTGGATCAGAAGTGTCAAAAAAGTTATAAACATTTGGACTAAAAATGTTCAATTTCATTAGCTCGGGACTAACAGTGCATACATAGTTAAATTATGGGGATAAAAAGGTAATTTTTTCCTACATTTACACATTAAATTAAACAAATATTACGCATAGATCATACATAAGGGTTGTACTGGTAGTAGGTATATGAAACCTGTTTAGCAAGTGACTGGTTACAATAAATAAATAGTGTAAATCTATTGAAGCATATCACATGAACTAAATTTGTTATAACTACGATTAGTCACCTACAATTCATGACTGATGCTAGACTTTTCCAAATAATTTTATTAACAAGTATTGTAGGAAATTCTTGAGTATAAAAAAAAATAATTAAGGATAGTAAAGTAAATACATCTAAGATTTATCGGCTAAATAGCCTATGTGCACTACCTAAATTTTCGCTTAGAATCTGAACTTGCAGGTTCTACTAAAAATATAGTAATTAAAAAGCCAAACATCAAATAGTAACTTTGCTACATGAATTACACAAACAGTAAATTGCGGCTATTATCCCTAAACTTTGACGTAATTATGAAAAGATCTTTACTTTTTTGAAAATTACAAAAAACTCCTTGAGATTTGTAGTCATCCAACAAATTAGTCCAATCGTTAACTGTTTCAGAATTTTTACAATTTGCCATTAAAAATACCATGTAAAATTTCAAAATTGCCCTCTGATAATCTAGTTTAAAACGTCATTCTATGAAAGTATAAAAATGCCCTAAACCTTAATAAAATATGTGTAAATATTTATATATATACACATACTATATAATATAATATTAGATATAATATATATGATATATACATATATATACACACATAAAACCCACCCAACACCCAACCCCCAGCCCTCCCCCCAACTGGGCCGCCAGGTCTGGCCATGGTGGTCGGCTGGTCGCTGTTAGTGGCAGCCATGGTGCTGCTACTGCCGTGGCCCGACCGCCTGGCCATGGCTGGATGGCACAAAATGACTACCTGCTACCATGGGCAGCAGTGTAGTTGCTGGTCACGACCGAAGGAAGAAGAAGGTTGGTGGGGCTGTTGAGAGGGTGGGGAGGAAATTGGGTGGGAGATTTTTTTTTTTTTTTTTTCAATTATCTTTTTTAACTAATAAATAATTTAGTTAATATATTTATTTATTTATTATTAATTTAATATTATATTTAATTTTTTATTCATGGTATTTTAATTAATTAATAAATTTAACTAAGTTTTATTAATTATTTTAGATACATTTATTATTTGAATAAATGTTTTAATTGTTTTAAATATCTTCATTTTAGATATGATTATTATTTTAATAAATAATATAAGTAAATTTAAAAAAATTATCTTCTTAATTAATAAATAATTTAGTTAAAAATACATATATTTAATTTTTTACTTATTTGTTCTTAATTAATATAATTTTTAATTAATTAATTATTTTTTTAATTAATTAATAGATTTAACTAAACTTTATTAATTATTTCAGATATACTTATTATTTGAATAAATGATTTAATTATTTTAAATTTCTTTATTTCAAATATGATTTCTATTTTAATAAATAATTTAATTTAATTTAACTAAATTATTTTAGATATGCTTATTAGTTTAATACGTAACTAAACTAATAAATATATTTATTATTTAATATATTAATTTTAAGGTATTTCTAACAATTTACCAAAATTTCCTTATGTCTAATTTTAGTCATATCATCAAGCCCCTCCATTTTAACTGGGACAGTAATTTTACATCGAGAATATATTATAAGTTTAAATTGTTAAGTTTTCTGGTGTTAATTTAAGTATTTATTCTTGAATTAAGAGTTTGCAAATTCTCAACTATTGTCCAAGTTGAGGTTGACTAGGTCTCAAAATTTTTGAGTTCTCTAAGAAGTATTCCATAAAGGTGGCATTGTTGGCACCTAAGGAGTTAGTGGATATATAGGAAAGTTGCATCTCGAATTAAGGAGATAGAGAAAGAGGAAGGAAGATTCCACCAAAGTGTTAAGACGAGTCCTCAAGGTAATGTCTCACATATTCCTTGGACTCTTCGTTTTATTTCTTTCTCCTTGAGTTCCTCATTTTCACATTATATTGCAAGATGTCTAAGAATAATCCTAATTCTAAATTCAGTTTAAAAAGGGAGTCTTTGAGTGATCAATCGAATGAGAGTGGAGGAGTCGAGGTGGTGGCCACATTGCCAATTGATTGTCTACCTGTGGCAATAGTATGGGGCCTCAGGCACTTGTGGGTACCTTTGGCTGGCACCCCCAGTGGGTTGCCCTTAGGCACTTACAATGCGCGTGAGCTGGTTCGTGCTCGTTGGGTTCATCCCTTGCGCGATGTTGCAATATATATTTTTGAAGAATCACATAGTGAGAGTAAAGTAAGAAGTCATCTAAAAGGAGGAAAATTCTGAAGAATCGCAAGTGAGAGTGAAACTAAGAGTAAAATTTTTAATGTGCATTGCTTGAGCCAGTCAGGACAACTGCCAAGCAAGACACACGTCCCACTAGCACCATCGACGGGAGCGCCTATTGTAGATGATGAGGTTGAGGAGTTATCTTCTGGTCCTATGGGGAGGTGTGCTCGTGGATCCACCACTTGCCCACAATCTAATTGTACTTTCCATCCAAGTGAATACAAAGGTCTTTTTTGTTATAGCTTATGGAAGAGCTGTGGGCAGGACTTCCACTAAGATGTTGACGAGACTGTTTTTAGTGCTGATCGCATACATGGCGTGATGTGCAAGTATGATCAAGATAAGTTGGAGTTATTCTCCTCTTCTTAATTAACCGAGATAGCTTTTGGCGATTTTGCCCAGGTATGAGTTTACTTCATTTTTTTGCCATAGCTTTCCTTCTTTGTTGCGTCATAGTGATTCCTCACTCTTGCATGTTTATGCTTTTCGAATGTAGAGGTGGAACTTGGTTGAGCAGATGCCTTGCCAAGCAAAGGGAGCTCTGTCTACGGTAAAATGTCATAAGGAAGAAGCTGCCAGAATCGCTAAGCAGCAAAGTTAGAAGGAGAAGGAGTTGGCAAGCTACTCAAGGAGTATGAGAGCTTAAAGGCGAAGTATGCGAATGAGGTTATGAATGGGGAGAAATTTATTGACTTTGCTAGTTGGAGGACATTCATAAATGCTACTCGTGAAGAAGCCATCAAAGAATTCAAAGGTTCTAATAAGTTTTTTGAGGTGGTCAAAGCGAAGATGGTGGTGATCTATGAGCAGACTATTCAGAGTTGTTATTGTGTTTTGAGCGAGATTAAGTGATACCCTGAAGAGTAATTGTCGATGCTGGATCCTACCATTCTGGTAAACAATGCTGTTAGAGAGCCTGAGAAAGGTCCTAAGGTCGGGGCAAAAATTGTAGCAGAGGAGCTAGTAGAGGCAGTTCGACAGGGATGAATAAGCTTAGTTTAGGATAGTAATAGCAAGTAAGATTTATGTCTAGAAATTCGTTCAATGCTTTCTAGTCAGTTTGAGTAATATTTTTAGCATGTGTTTTCCTTCTCATATTGATGTTTATTTTTGGAGGCCAAATGTTGGCTGGATATGCTTGTGTTTCTTTCGCACAATTTCAATAAAATTCCTTTGCTTTGTTTATTTTGCATTTAGGCAAACAAATAGCTAGTTGTATAACTTATTGACTTTTCATACTTGGGTCTCGTTTGATTTCATTCTCAAACTCTATTTTTACATTTTCTATTTTTTAAAAATTGAAACGCATCACTTTATACACATTCTCACCTAACATATTTTCATTTTCATTCTCAAAACACATTCTCTAATAACCTATATATCTTCTCCAAATAATCTATATATCCCCCCCTCTCTCTCTGTGCGCCAAATGAGATGCACTTTTCTATTATGAGGATGATCAAATCATTTACCAATCAAGATGGGTATCCTAAAAATGGTAAGATAGATCCGATTTTATATGGAAAGCTTTGCACTGATTTCAAGGAGGATAATCGGTATTGATCATGAAGCAAATATTATGCTATAATCAAAACTCCAAACTTATACAAAAATCATTAAAAGCTTAACAATCTTCCCCTTTTATGGTGATAATTTTTTTTGATGAATGAGTAGTAAAAAGATATCATCTGATCTCCTTGTATCTGTATGCCTTATGGACCTCCATGCTTCCCCATCTTGATATAGTATTTATATCTGGTATCATAATTTAGAACAAAAAGTAAAAATACCAATAAAAAAATACCAGTTGGAAATACCAAATAATTAATCTAATTAAATACAGTTAACATGAGCTGAAAGTAAAAACATTCATCACCATTAGCAATGTTAAATATTATTTACCCAAATGGTTAGTAGTTATAAAAGTGAGGCATAAATTGCTCAAAAAAGCAAAAAGAAACTATCCATCATACAAATGCAATAAAATAATTTCCCCCCTTCCTTAGCAAAAAAGCAAACAAAATTACCTAACAACAATCCTTTTTTTAGCTTTCTACCACTCTCCTTGATTTTCTTAGCCTTCTTTGCTCTTGGAATCAAGATCATTGAAGGCAGTGTACAACCGATCAACTAGAGTTTCAAACCCAGTTAATTGGAGTTTCAAAAGCTTTACCCATTTCATCTAGTTTGTCATCCAATTCTTGCTATATTGATGATGGATATGTTTATAGTGCCTGGATGTACTTGGCACTGGAGCAAGACTAGAAGAAGTTGAATTAGTGGAATTGATCTCAGTTGGTTTCTTTCTTTTGTGAGAACGAGGAGTAGCGCTACCAGACAATGTTTGAAAACTGGAGCGTTCATTGAACCGAAAAACTTATTGATTTACGGTTCACTGGTTCAACTGTTGGTTAGATTGTAATTGAACCATAATTAAACTGTGATGTCATAATTATGTAATATATATTAGATATTTTATATATTACTTAAAAGTTAATAAAATACCAAACATAAAATATAAAGAGTCTAAATTATATTGTTTAACTTCATAAATTTGAATTTCTTGGAAGAGACAACCAGCCAAGAGCATACAGTTTGGGTAAGGGACTAAAGCTTTCTACTTTCTAGTTGGATTTAAAAATTAAAATGTTAAATTTGATTTGGGGCTTTCATTTTGTAGATCTGTTTGAGTGTTTTAGGCTTTTACCTTTTAAAGATGTATGCTAGCTTTGGAGGTTCACATTAGGCCAAAAAAAATTAAAAAAAATATTAGTTATGCCAAAAATTAAAGGAAAGAAAAGAAAATAAATGAACTGATTCGGTTTTCATAAACTGTGAATGGTTCAACGGTTCGACCGCCGGTTCAAACGATTTTCACAAAATAGGATAATTTTCTTTGTCTACCGATTTTTACTCAAAATCGAACTTATTCATAGGGTGGTCGACGGTTCAATCGGTCCAACTGCTTGGTCTAGCTTGATCCCTCGGTCCAGTTTCATTTTTTAAACAGTGCTACCAAATTCTTTATCAACCCTTCTATGCCATCTAATTTTCAAAGAATTGGATTTTCATTTTCTTTAGACTTGCCAAGTCCAGTGCCTTATGATCCTTATCACCCTCAATCTTAATTAGTTTGATTCATATCTAGTGCCACACCGAAAAATATTTATGATTTTTCATCAAAATTTACATCACCACCAACTAAAGCACCAAAGTTGAAAATATTTGAGTCATCATTCGGTAAATCAAATAAAGAGTAAAGTTTGGTGGGAGTTAAAGCCATTCTTTTATAAAAAGAACAATATTTCACAAACATATATATCATATTTGATTTCCATAAAAGGTGAGACTTTAAAAGATTTTTACCAATAAAAAGTATAAATTCTCATTGATACCTATTAGTTTGTCCTAATGCAAATCACACAACCAATCAATTGCAACAGAGCCAGACAAAGTCCAAATTTAAAGCCAAGACAATGATTCAAATTTCTCAAGGAAATATTTTCAACAAAATATTTTTTGGCGGCAAGGGTATAGAATTTGAAATCGAGAGAAAGCTTACCAAAAGTTCAATCTTTTGACATCTACGGGATGAATAGAGGTAGAAGAATGATGCGAATGGGAGAATCCCTAAATTCTTTGAACCCGGATGTTTTTTAGGAGTACCAATGGAAGTATTGTGAATACCAATTCATTTCATCCAAAGACTTTGGTTTCCCATCAGAACCAAAAAAGGCAAATTGAAAAGAGGTATGCTTAAGTCTAAGTACCATTTTAAAAGCATTTAAGCTTATGAAGTTTCAATAGAACAGATCATTGCTTGGTAAAGACTAACATTTCTTCGTGGAAGAAAACAGGTTAATTTTAGGATTAGAAGCATGTTTCTTTGACATGCTTCAATGTTGTTTAAAAAGTTTTGTAGAAAAAAATCTTTGAAATGAGGGTTTGGGAAGAAGAGGAGGAAGAAGAGGAAGATGAAAAATGTAAAGAGGATAAGAGAAAATGGTTTTAGGAAATAGAGAAGTTTTATATTAAAAAGTTTTTATAAGAAGTTGGAAATAAATTATGGCCAAATATTAGGATTGGTTGCTGAAAACTATATTGGAAAAATGGGAAACAAGATTGGAGCACTTACCACGATTAACTGCATTTCCATGTAAAGTTGATGAGCTATTCTTGTCTAAATTAAATTTCTAGACAAAATTCCCAATCTGTCCATGATACTAGTTGATGTTACACGAAAATGGAGTAAAGCCCTTTCCAGCAGATAGCAAAAAATCGATTCATTTTTCTAAAATGTGTGCAGAGAGATCTTTTGCGAATGATTTATTGTTTCCAAGTTCCTTCTAGTGCTTTGTATTTATAGTTTTTATCTTGATGGGCTTAGACCGATTAGGGATTTTCTTCTCTTTTTCATGGGTTTAATTTGTTCTTAGACTCTTTGGCCTTTTTATGTAATTGGTCACTTTAATTCATTGAACGTTTTTTTAGTTAATTTACCAAATTGCCTGTATGGTTGTAATTATCCACATTATTAAGCCCTCTATTTTCAATATGAAAATTTTTATTTTCATGTTGAAAATATTAATATAAAGTTTGATTTTGATTTTTGTCCTATTTTATTTTATAAAAATGACATTATTAGTTTGATTAACTATCGCTGGCAAAATTAATTTAATTGTCCAATGGTGTTCATTAGAAAGCTTAGAGAGGTTTAATTTAGTATTCACCTAAGGACTTACATGAATCACATGTTTCTAATGCTTAGACGCCTAAAAGGGTCTCACGTTGTAGTCGTTGAGGAACTTAGACAATTTTTGAGTGTGATTTTAGATGATGGGAAATTAGGGGATATGATTCCAATTTGAGTGCTGCGTTGGGCGCTCACATTGGGGGTGCCTGCATTAGGTGCTTGCTTTAGGACTCATAAAAATTTTAGAGCGCCTACATTGGGCATCCACTAGGTGCTCACTCAGTGGGCGCTTGCATTAGGTGCCTGGTTGGGAACGCGCTAGGCTTTTCATCCTAAGTGTTTGAACTTGGGTGCTTTGTACACTTAGTTTGGTGCTTGTCTTTGTGACAATTTTGGAGTATGATTGCTCCTGTAGTGGGATCATATAGGTGTTGCTAACTATCATGAAGTCAGGAAAGGACTTGGAAATTTTTTTAGGAATGAGGGAGTGAAGGAGGTGTATCCGAGGCTTGCATTCAATGAATGACTTAGGGGGTTTAGTTGGATTATTTTTGTTCATTTAGGCAGATTTTTCGAGTGTTGAGGTTCGATGGGTGTTTTCCTCAATATTGGTAAGGAGGAGATTTTCCTCCAAGGACCTAGAATTGTGTCAAGGTTGGGACTTATTTTGCTTTGTTTTCTATGTGAGGTTTAAGCATAGTCGAGGAGCTTTAGAACTTGGAGATCCTTTGGGATCACATTGCAAAGGTCTATGTTCTCCTACAACTTAGGCATTTTTTTTTTATTTGTGAGGTTATGCCTATAGCTAGAATGAGTCTTACAGATTATTCGTTGCTTTGATTATGGGATCCTTTAGGGGGGTTCCTTCGGGGACCCTTCGAGATATATTATCACGTTATATCACTTTTTTTTATTGCAAAAAAGGTTTGTTAGAAGGATAACACTTTTCGATTTGAAGGTTTTTCCTCTACTTCGCGTGATTGCAATCCTATTGTTGAGAGTGTCTCTAAGCGAGTCTCTTTTAGGGCCTCACAATGATTGTGGTTTTCATGAGCACCCCTTGTTTTTCTTTGATTGGCTAAGTATCAGCCAATCGTAGAATGGCGCATGCGTGCGCAATATTGTTAGACCTCAGGCATTTGTTGTGGGAGTTAGAGTATTATTGTATTCTTCCTAGCATGGAGTTTCTTGAAAAACTTATCAATTGTGAGTCTCGTCACTTTCATAGCATTAAGTGCTCTCACTAAGATGTGGATGAGACCATCTTCAGCATTGATCACATGCAAGGTATAGCTCATGAGTATGATAAAGAAAAAATGAAATTATACCCTTCTTTCCAACTGACTAAGCTAGTTGCTGGAGACTTTGTGCAGCTAAATATTGGTCTTTACTTAGTTTATTTTTATTATTCTTTCTTTTCTTTGAATTGGCGCATAGATCTTTGATCTTTACTTTTTTGTGCAATTTTAAGTACAAAAATATAATTTAATGGAGTAGATGTTTTGCCATGCAGAGGAGGTTACATTGATGGTGACTGCCCTCTCAGGCACCTATGCTGGAAGCTCTTCTTAAGTGTTTGTGCCAGACATTCTTCTTTCGGGCGCCCGTGCAAGTCACATTCTTAGTCACCTGCACTAGGTGCTTTTCTTCCTCTATACCCATTTTTTTCTTTTTCTTCTTCTTTTTCTTCTTTGGTTTCTTCCTTTTTCATTTATGTCTTTACCAAAACCATTAGGGCTGCCTAAGATTTTGTGGCCAAAATATGGCATTCAACCGAGGGCCTAAAGGAATTTTCATTGGATTTGCATGTGAGTTTATTCAAAATTTCAAGTTTCAAGATATTGATACGTTATTGAGGCGAGTTTAATGTGTAACAAAAGCATTCTGGGGAGATGCAGAGCCTCCTTTTATTAAGTTGTGCTGCAAGTCCCCTTGAGGGGGAATCATCAACTCTTCTAAAATAGTGCATGTGGGTGCATGTGAAGTTCGCTATAGTTAATCTTTTGAATTAGATTTGATTGGGTGCCTCATTGGTGAAGGCTTACCGTACTACTTAGTTGATCGATTTGAATTTAGTTTGATGCTTCATGGGTGAAGTTCCAATCATAATACTAAGTTATTTATTGTGGATGTAGCGGGTGCTTTTTTGAAGACGACTTGTAAAAGTTAAGTATTGTGATGACATTTTGTAGAGGATCTAGTTTAGAGGGGCTTAAGGCCATTAACAATTGTTGTAGTAAATTTTAATTATAGGCCTCGCCCGTGAGGTTTTTATTGTTGGTGCTAAGTATTGAGATGACATTGGAGTTCGAGCCTTGCTCAAGAGGTTTTATCACCAGGTGTCGAGTTATTATGATGAGGAGTGGCGCATTGGCCACGTACCCCAAGAGGGGTGGTTTAGTTTATACAACTTTGTGTTAGAACTCATACATCCATCAATGTGAGGGCATAGTTTATACATCTTTTCAAATATTAGAGCATAGTTTAAACACCTTCTCAAGTGTTAGAGTATATTTTAGACACCTTCTCAAATGTCAGAGGATAGTTTAGAGACCTTCTCAAGTGTTAGAGGAGAGATTAGACATCTTATCAAGTGTTAAGAGAATAGTTTAGACACCTTCTCAAATGTTAGGTGATCACATGTATATCCCCGAGGGGACTATATAGTAGGGCCTAAGAGATGTTAAGCATGCTCCGAAGAACGCTGCACAAGTGCTTCAAGTAACATAGTCAATAATAATAAACAATAGTGTCTGAAAAATAGCATTCATCCATGTAATCAATTATAGTACTAAGGTGTCATCCCCATGTGGGTTGGCATTGTTTTAGAACAAAGGAAAAGCAAATCCTAATTTATTTGAGAACATTCTATTGAAAGTACTCATAAAGCATGAAGGGAGGCCGTTAGCAATATGGTCAAGTCTTTTGGAAGAAATCTCCTAGAGCAAGTGTTACCATGACCAGGGTTACAGAGCATGCCTTTATCTTCTTGTCATGCAACTTCTTCACTTGGTCAGTTCAGGTGGCAGACTAATGGTGTTCTTTAGGGCGTTGAGTTCACAGTGCGACCCTCCACTTTTGTCTTCTAAGTCACTCTGGCGACTCTTTTGCGAGAGGTGATGTTATATTCATTGGTAATATACAACCTTATCCTTGGGTCCGATTGCTTGCTAGATAGATATTGACTGTCCCTTTCTCTTGTTGCTCCGGGTCACCTCTGGGGAGTGCCTTGCTCTCGGCCACGTACTCTTTAAGATATGCTTGTTGGAATTAGTCAATTAATTACCAATAGTTTTTCTCTGTATTTCATGCTCCTTGCTTCGACATTTATCATGCCCTGTTATTTTTTCACATTCGAGTGAAAAAAATTCATTTGATGTTCTCATCTTGCTTCTTATTCAACTTTTTGTGCACTCCTGAAATCATTTGAAACTAATCATACGCTTGTTAAATTTGATTTATTAGAAAAATTCTATGATCAGTTAGGCAAATAAGTTAATAGGTGTTGGGTTATTGCACTTTAATAAGTCGTTGAAAGAAATTCTTAGTTTAATTAAGGACATCCATTCACTAAATTTTTCAAATTTTTATTTATTATTTTTGTGTGTGGACACACATCCATTGGCACACCTGCCAAAACTAATTTTTAAATTTCAGAGAAAACAATAACCTAATTATTGCCAACTGTAACAAAAAAAATGAATCCGAGAATTAGTATGAGAATCAAGTTGACGAATTCGATTTCAAATTTACATTAATGTAATTGTCTGGATCATGACAATTCAAAATTTTCATGTTTGATTTATGTTGTAATGTTGTAATTAATGCGATCCAATATTCCCTTTTCTACTGAATATATTTGTACACCAAAAAGAACATTGAATAGAAGACCAAATCGATCACCTGATCAATTTTTGCATCTCATGACTGATGACACCACATTCATTAGGTGAAGGACAACTCCAAAAATCAACTTGAGCTTGGAATATTGCTCTCATTTTGGTATATGAAAAGGTAATTTGAGCACTTTCACAAGAGAACCTTAGAAAGTCCACACAACCGCATATATTGCTTTGATATATGAGGATTCCAACAAAATTAGGTTACTCACTTCCAACCTGTACGCATTGACTATATATCAAAACTGATTTAAACACAGGAAAATGTGTGTGCACGCATGCATGTGAAAGCTTCAAGTTTCAACCTGCAGCCTTAAACACATTTAACACACACATTATCATATTGTTGTTGTTATTTGTTCTATATTATCCTTAATTTCAATTTTAAAATCTTAAAAGAATAACTTTTAAATTGATGCCAAAAGAAGTGGTGGAAAATACAAATAACTGATAACTTCTTTTTTTTTTTTTAATTGTATTTTATTTATTACAATCAAATTTCTTGATAATATAATTGGAAAATTGATCTGTACTAGTTATGTATCATAATATCGAGCTGTGGGTCATGAGTGGAGATTAGGAATTTGTAGATAGACTTTTGCTGTTCAGTTTGGCACTTTGTGCTAGTAGTGTTCTGGGTGGCCACATGATCTTTGAAAAAGGCATTACATATATGGGCTTTATCGATCTTTAGCAAACCAAAAGAGAAAAAGGAAGAATAAAACACCAATTATATACTTGATTAGGTGCTTAAGTTTTGATACCGACTTTTTTCTTATTTGAATATTAAATTTTGGCTCAAATTAAGTTAGTTTTCTTTTTCTCGATTGCTTATATATATATATATATATGTATACATACACCCACACTCTAAATTTTATAATTATGAAAACCTTTCTTTTAAAAATGCCCAATTAAAAAACCCCAAGTAGAAGTCGTACATGTATCATTTTGCTCTCAATCTAAAAAGATTAAATAATTAATTTATTGAATAACCATTCTGTCTCGAAATATATATATTCATAACATTCATATATTTGCGAAATGAGTGTATTTGTAATATTTTTATAATTGAAGGGGGTTGGTTTTATAACATATTCATAATTAAATATATATGTAAAATGCAAATATTATTATCAAAAAATCCTCAAATCTTGAAGATAAGCTCTTAGAATAAAGTGAATTTGTTATTTTAACCAAATTGAATGAAATCCAATCCTATAAAATTAATTTCACTTCCTCCCCCGCTTATCCCCTCTCTGGCTCTTCCTCACCACTGTCGCTGCTTCTTCTACCTTTTTACTTACCCCTTAAATCTTCTTCATCCCCAGCACCCTCCATTTCTTCTCTTTCTCGGTGTTATAGCCTCCCTTCATCTCTTTTCTATCATATTCTCCCTCATGTTTTCTTTATTTCCCCTCTCTCATATTACGTAATTATAAAACTATACATACACTAATTTATTTATGCAAAAGAAAGGAAACAGAATTAAAGAATAATGTTAGTTTATAATAATGTTAAGATTATATTATTGATAAAAGACAAATAAATTCACTTTAAATAAAGAAAAAGGAAAAATTGTTTGCTTGCGTGCTAAGTCAATTCCATTACTATTTTCAGTTACCCCTTTCCTTGGCAATTACTTATTCTTTCACTTTCATTATATGTTATAGCTAGTACGTATATAACTATATATATATAGTTAATCACCTTCATCTATATATAACATAAGCTAGTTGAAAAATTATGCTTGAGGCAGTAGCAAAACAACCTTCCAAGAAATTTTTTGTGTTCAAAATTATCATAGTCATTTTTCCATCATGTCTTCGTAGACATCTCTCCTTTCTATATATTAAGTCTATAATATTGGAATAAGTACTGGAGCAAAACTATTTTTAATTTATAAGACAAATGCAATAACAATTGTTAGTCTGCTCCATAGATAATGATCACCAATAAACACATCATATTTGCATCCCCTTCAAGTTTCATGGTCTTATTAAGTTATGTTAATTAGCAAGTTATAATAATTATTGGGCTATGGGTTAAAGAGTTTACATACATAAATTTTTTGCTGACGTTATTTTTTTCCATCCAAAACCTTAAGTGGTGATATATAGTTCTATAGATGTTGCATTTTCAAATGGGATGTTAAAATAATTATAAAAATTAGAAAGGAGAAATTGGTATTTTATTATTTCGAATAGGTTGTCGACAGAGACGGATCCAGAATTGAGACTCGGGGGGGGGGGGGGGGCAAAAATTATAAACATAAAAATTCAAATATAAGTTTTATAATCTATGAATTCAAAATACATATAATTGAAGTTGAGTGCGGTGCTCTTTCATATCATATAATTTATTAATGGTCGAATCAATGTCAAAATTTTTAGTAATATCTTTCTCAATATAAGTAACTAAAATAGTTACTAAACAAATAGCATGGCAAATAGAATGCAGCATCTTTTTCAATCGAGTACTCCAACCAATTAGAAATTTTTTTGAACCACGTAGATTAAAATTGCTGCAGATGTTTTTTACCTGAAACTAGGTAATCAGTAAGAATAAGCTGATATGATCCACTTTGTATATAAAATCTTCAAACTTTGTCCCATTGGTTAGCATTATATTGCCAAATTGGTAAACGTTTTCCCTTGATCTTTTTCTAATAAAGAAACATCAACATCTTTTTCTACTATTGGAATTTTAGATTGATGTTGTTCTTCATTGTTGAATTGAATTATTGATGACGGAGTAGAATAAGATGATTCACCAACTCTTGTATTATCACTAGCTTTTCTTTAGAAAAACGAATCGATGGTATTAAACTTGCCCATGATTATTATTTTGTCTCTTTGCCTCAATCTTCTTGAAGTCAAAAGGGAGATATTTTAATTGTTTTGCAAGTTTCTGTAAAGTTGTAGATGTTTCTTTGGCTAGATTTCTATAAATATGTTGTCAAACAAATAAAATAGAAGTGCCCTAATGGGCCTAACCTAATTGTGAATTATTTAATTAAAAATATGGGCCTAAAAATTTGCTTTAGACATTTCAAAATCAAAATAGGTAAAGAATTAATCAAAATTATTACTAAATAATTAAATATATACAAACTAAAACTTATTATAAAAATTAATATATACACACACATATGAATCAAGTGGGTCTTTTTTTTTTTTGGTGGGGGGTGCGGCGCAAATATACATATGAATCAAACAAAAATCATCAAAATGCTGGGGGGCCACTGCCCCCCTTCCCCACATCCGTCTCTGGTTGTCGATATAATTAATCCTTCCTTTATTAAAAAGATTTGATATCGTGATTTTGCTACAAAATATAGAATTCACACTATTGAGATCCTATTTTCATCGCATTTCAGATTTTTTTTTTTTTTGGGCATAAAATTTTAAATGAGAGTTGAAAAATTAAAATCTTAAATATATAATAATTTTAGCAATCATGGTATATTATTGTTTGAGCGAGAGTTTGCCTTCAAAATGAAAATCATCATTTTAGAAAAATAAGACATTCATTATATGCGCCTCTTTTCAATTCCAACGAAAATGGAAATTTAATTCAGAACAAAAAGAGTAGTTGATAAGCTGGTGGGCAGTGGCGCAATCCAAAATTGTGTCTGTTTTCACATTGCTCAACTTATCTTGGTTACGAAAACAGAACACTGTACTTCTTTACCCTAGCTCAAAACCAAAGTACTTGTATATGTACTTCAAATTCATATTTTTTTACAATATAAAAGACATTTATTTTTATCTATTTTTTAATAGAAAAATTATTTTTTTATATACACATACTAATCATTTTCAGGTCTATATATTACATATTTTTTCAACTGGAAAACATATTCTATTAAATTAAAATAATTAAAATTCATTAACTAATTAATCAATTATTTTTTATTCTTATAATGTAATGGGACCAACCGACAAAAATTAACTAATAACTTTTGTCATAAAATAATTTGACTGAAGTTGTCAGATGAAAAGAATGATAAAACTCAAAATAAATGAAAATATTATTTTCATTATCTTTCTTATATGATGTTATCATGAGAATGTCATAGTAACATCATAATTTTGACCTTTTACGTACGCCACTCATCAAAAGAATTTCATTTTTACAGAAAAGATCTTCTAAGGCACCCAACACTATTTTACATTTTCTTTGCAAAAATAAGACCATATTTTTGCCTTTGATAAAGAAATGAGGACATATTTACTCTAAATCCCGCATTTTACGTAATGCTTTCTATATATAAAACTATGTTATTATGCATTGATCCTTAATTATGCATACTAAAATTACATCGTTATATTTAACATCACCATTATAGAACGTTGTGTATAAGATAAATCAATAAATCGAAAAGATCACAATTTAAACTTCTAATAGTCACAATTTTAACATCATTCAAACTTATGTTTGCGTATGAATTGTCGGATGGAACATATATTGCCTGAACAAATGCTTTTTACTGTTACGGGCTTACCGCCTTGTGGGCTCATTACTGCAACTAAAAAAAACGGGAACCCAAAAAATGGGGGGTGTAGGTTGTCAACGGGTCGGAAGAAAATCGGATAAGAAATATTCGAATCTGAATTCGATTATCAAAATTCATATTCGAATTCAACTTGAAATTCTATAAGATCTTTGTTAGTCAGTATTATATCTGGATCTCATGGATATCCGAAATCCGATAAAAAAATTCGATCCGATTTAATTTTTTTTTCCTTTTGAATTTTATAAAAATATTGTATTTATAAAGTAAATTTATGTTATATTTGAATTTTTAACAACTTTTTATTATATATTAGTCTAAAAATTAAATATTTGAATACTAAATCCCTATTTCACATTATGTTAATGCATAGATGAACTATTATATATTATTATATTTGACATTTTATCAGTATCCTCTTATTTTTTAGGCTAAAGATTCAATATTAATAATATAGATGTTAATATAAATATCAAGTCAATATAATAAATAGATTTTATTTTAAAATCTTTATTAATATTACATATAAAAGTATTTATTTAATTAAAAACTATTAAAATTCAAATTTGGATCTTTAACGGATTGAACTGCTTAATTCCATATCCAATCCATTTATTTCGGATTATGAATATTTATAATCAGATCTTATCCATAGGATATTTTAATCGGATAAAAATCCTAAAATTCGGATTAAAATCCAATCTATTGACAGCCCTAAAATGGTGTGTATGAGCCAATTTAGTATTATGTTTCAACACCCACATATGTTTGACTGTAAAATTATTTAAGTTACTAACAACGCAATTATAATGTAGCAATAATGATACTAAAATCAAACATATACATATGTATGCTAGGATTTTGCTAGAGTTGAACCCTTGACTTCATACTTTATGTGTGGACTAACGCTATTGAATCAAAGACCACTCAACATCCTATAAATCGATTAAATTAGATACCATAGCCGAGAAAAAAACATCTCCATGATAATTTTTATGAGATTTTTGTTTCTTCCCCCTTCAAAGCTTCAACAAATTAATTTAGCAAAATAATAATTTTTCACGAATAGTTGAGAATTAAATCAACAACAAATCTTCTAGGTCATTAATTTCATTGGCCAACAATTAACACTACCAAAATTCTATAAATTATAATCCATTATCAAATATAAGCTAATATTAGAAATTAGGGTCTAGCTATAGTCATATATATCCTTTATGGTGCATAATTGGTACCACTGTGTATTACCTCTAGCTAGACATATTATACTAATTATTATCATCATCTCCTTCTTCAGTCGAGTCACTCGCAACATCGGAGGATATTGTGGTGGTGCAATAATCCTTTAATGAAGTGGGAAAGGCCGGTATCAAAGGAAACACTTTTTGCCAACAATTCTCATCTATTTGCAAAAAAGCTTCACAACAAGAAGGTCCAAGCAGTCGAGGTTGAAGGCTCAAAACGGAAAATATGAGTTCATGAAGGCATCCACGTACGCCAAACACGCCGCTGAGGCACTCCTTCACCTTCGGCGCGGCTATGCCTCCTGCAAACAACCCTAAGTCGCCGAGTAATTTGGCGAGGGCTGGTGTGCATAGCATTGAACTGCATGTTATAATGAGGATAATTGCATGAATGACGATTTTATGTTTAGACATTGTTTTGAACTGCAAACATGTGTTAATTTGTCATTTGGATGGCTTTAATATATAAGACAAGAGAGAGTTATGGTTTTGAAACTGTAGCATTTTGTTTTTAACATGTTTCTTAAAATTAAGGAAACCTTTTCCAAGAATTTTTGTGTGTGTGCCTAATTCAGTTTAAACTTGGCAATTAATAATCATAATTGTAAAAAGAAAGTTAATTTAAGGTTGAAGTCTAGCATTAATACGCTTGATTCTCCCCATTTTTCTCTTCTCTACTCTCTTGCATTTTACAATGAGTTCTAAATATATGTTTTAAAACAATTCTTATTAAAGTTCAAAATAGGAAATAAGAATTTTGTTCAAAATTGGTCATGTTTGACCAAATTTTTAAGTAGGCTCAAAGTATTAATTTCTAAAAAATTGGTGATCCTCATAATTTACGCCGCGAGTAGATGTCAATAATGTGAATAATTGGCCAAAACCAATTTCAAGTGAATGAGAAATTAACGATCAAAGTGAGCTACTTGATAGTTGACTAAGAAACTAGGAAAGAAGCCAATGGTTGGGAAAAGATAAATTCTAACCCATCCCACATTGAAAGATGAGTAAAAGGTGGACCAAAATAAATAGCTTAAATGTGGAGATAAGGGATGGCTTCCTTGGGGGCACTACAAGTACTTGGAGGGGAGAGGACCAACATGATGTTAGGTTCAATCCAAGCCACATGCGCGTGCGCCGCTGCCTGATTGTTTGGCCGGCCAACTCGACTGGCCTAGGCCTAGACTTGGTGTGGTTGTGGTTGTGATCGTGGACTTGAGATTGATAGTGGGCTCGAATTAAATTGAATTGGTCTTTTAGTCTAGTATTAACTTCTTGGACTAGATTCAATCTGGGCCAGATTTATCGAATTAAACTCTCCAACTCTTTGCCAAATTTGTACTTAATTTTTAGCTAGTGGAAAAGTTGAAAAAATGAGTAATGTTTTGAAAACTACAAATCAGTGTTAGGAAAGCTGGAAAGGTAGCAAAATAACACCTCCAGCCAATATCCTTCAAAATTCCTGCATTAGTAAAGCGGTTGCTGCGTTAGAAAAATGGTTGCCATTTTTGACCGCCATTCAGCTGCACCTTTGGTCCTATAAATAGTCCCAAATTTGCATCATTTGAAACAAGCATTTTTATGCAACATTTCTTCATTGTCCAGTAACAAAGAGAGAGTTTCAAAACACTTGAGTTCGTGTGATCAAATAATGTGTAGTATTGCTACTATTTGATATAGTCGTTGTATCTTGAAAGATGATAGCTAGTTGCCGTTAGCACTAATGTAGGGCTAATTATCTTCAGAGAGCTTCACTCTTGCCTCGACTACCTGGTGATCGCAGGTTTCCAATATAAGAGAAACAATTTCAAGACAAATTATTGTTTTTGTGATCAAGGCATCTAATTAGATTTCTGTTCCTCCAACCATCGCCACTGCTCCTATCATTGCACCTATTCCAGCTGACGGAGAAAGACTGAAAAAACTCTTGAGGATTGACTTTAAAAGGTGGTAGCAGAAAATGTTGTTTTTGTTCATGACCTTGAGCTTTGGTAGGTTCTTGAAAGAAGATACTCCTACTGTACTTGAAGAGGGGATTGATGTCCAAAAATGGGTAGCTTTTGATACCTGGAATTAAAGTGATTTCCTGTGCCGAAACTATATTTTTAATCGACTGGATGACTCATTGTGTAATGTTTACAATCCTATTAAGACAACTAAAGAGTTGTGGGAATCACTTGATAAGAAGTACCGGGCTGAGGATACCGGTTTGAAGAAATTTGTGGTGGTTAAATTTTTGGACTACAAGATGGTGGGTTCCAAATCTATAATGAGCCAAGTCCAAGAATTTTAGATTATTCTGCACAAAATTCATGCTAAAAACATGGTTTTAAGCAAATCCTTTCAAGTAGCAGCAATTATTGAAAAGCTATCGCCATCATGGAAAGATTTTAAGAACTATCTCAAACATAAAAGAAAGGAGATCTGATTAGTTTAAACTGTTTAACACCAACTAGTCTCTGGTGCACTTCAAGAATTGCATAATAAGCTGTAAATTAAGTTCATAAACCACAAATTTAATGGTCACACAACTGTACTTAGATTCAGATAATGGAATTTCAAAACTTCTTGCCTCGAGTCAAGAGGAAGAAAGAGTACATAGGTTGCTATGTAACTATTCTAAGATTTAAGCATTTCATCTCTTATTATCATTTATGTTTGTGCACCACATTCTAAATGATGGCTGATTAACCCTCTACAAAAAGTATCCATCTTTTTGACTACACTTCTTTATTAAGTAAACATTATTTGCTTGTCAAATTATCCTTCTATTCAAGAATGATCAAGATTTTGTTCGACTTCTCTACATATATTATAACAACAAAACGTCACCTATGAAACTATCTCATAATTTTTCCCTTGGGACTACATTTCGCTACTTGCTTCTGACCATGCAGTACTAGACTTCATATATATCAACCTTTATACAGACTAGGTGTGGGTGTTACACACAAGATATGTCACATGTGGATTCAAAGAACTTCTCTCATTTGTGCTTTAGGTGATTAATCTAAGTCTGGCCTCATCCAAGTACGAGCACTTAATATTGGTAGTTGACCTTTACTTAAATATTTGATGTAATATAATTTTTCTTGTGGCCCACAAACAACTCTGACTGTATAATGCAGTGATGACCTTTGCCCCCACATCAATTCTAGCAAACCCAAAAACCCTTTGGAATGCAATACCACTATGTGATCTTTATAGCACAGAGTTTCAAAGTCAAGAACCTGAGCTTATTTGGAATATCTTGAGCATTGATTATTCTAAAAAAGTAGCATGCCTTGTCATTGTTTAAACAATAAGTTAAAAGTAGGATGTAATTAGAGTAATAGGGTAAGGGTGGACACATTTTCAAGACAAAATTAAATAAAATTAATAATATACTTCTGCGTAGCTTAATGACTCTTAGATATCAAAATAATAAAATAAGTGTGTAGTGGTCCACCCGAAAAGCAAGGCAATTTTACTTCAGTCTCTAATTTTCTTTATATAGTTTCACGGTTCATAGTTGTTCGTGGTGTTAAAGCAAGTGGTGAGAGTTGGCGTGTTTTCCTGCATCAGCTTATAAACTTAAATTGAAGCCAGATAACTATGATGTGCAATTGGAGATTTTGGGCTTCTCATGTATTATCACATGCACACAACAATGGAGGTACAAGTAAAAGAGATAGAAGTTGTATTATTCTATATTAGTTACATCCTTTATCTAGATTTAGACATTAGACTCGTATGACCACTTTTGTACGTTGAAAAATAGATCTTCTTTAAACTGATGGAGATAATGATCAAAGTTGAAATATACTATTTGACATATGCAGAGATACTAAAAGATTATATAAATAGCAAACCATGGACATTATTCAATGAACAAAATTTTGGAACTTGGACATTAAACAGGCAATGAAATAAGCCTTCAGAAAGATACAAATCCACATGTTCGTGTTGGTGATGGTAATTCCATCATTATACAACTTTGTACTACTTAGCTCACCATGTGATACCTATCATCAGCCCTATAATAAAATAACTCTAGCAGTCTAGCTTTACCTTTTCCCACATTATTTTAGCTTGTATAAAATGCACAATAATATGTTAAAAAAATATTCAGCATACTGACTGATATGATGAATCCGCCCTTCAAAAATGAACAATGGACATCCTGAGCCGAACATATAACTTGGGGATTATTGTAATAATAAAAATTAGAAAAGAAAACATGATTGAATTCACAAGCCCGCGCAGGACCCATAATATATATATATATATATATATTATAATAAAAGAAAAGAAGAAGATGACAATCCACATCTCATTTTAGCTTGTATTTTGATCACATAGTTCTCTAGCATAATCAACAAGTGGATAAACTCACAAATGGCATTTTGCTGTATTAATTCTGATATCAAAAGTGCTCTAAGGAATTCAAACAAGAAAAATGATACAGAACAAGAAAATTTATCTATTTTTTAAATCAATCACCAGCAAAACATTCACAAAGTTTAATCTCCAATAAAACTATTTCACCCTCGAACTCACCATTATAAGAGCATTCGTGCTACCAAATCTCTCCCCAGAAGGTCACTAATAACTCTACTATTCCAAAGCTATTAAAAGCTCCAAAGTAAAGCCTAAAAGACATTAAAAATCAAACCTATTCTCTCGGCACCCAGCCTACATGCTAACCTTCTCTTCCTACTATCTTTCTGGGCTTAAAAAACTGCTAGCTTTGATACTAGGGGCTGGCCAGGACCTCACAAATTGATAAAGGGACGAGCAAGCCCAAGCACTACTAAGCTTCCAGAGAGATGTATCCGCACGCCTCAGTCAAAGTATTGTCCATACATGAAGAGGACACACGACTATCAGCCAGGCTCTGTTGGATTTTTTCTCATTCAGCCTCTTTGTGAATAAGCTTTCTTTAGATCACCAACATCAACTGAGAGGACTATAGCACAAGGATTAAAGTTATTTTCTGTTTTAGTCTATTTCTGATGCACATGATCCTCACATGGAGGCAAGCGCAAATCATATTCTAGACTTAAGATGAGAAGACCAGTAGAAGATCTGAAATTATGTAATCTAGGGCTTTGAAAAGACTATGGAGGAACTTTGAAGTAATTTAGAAGGCTATGTATATATGTACAGATGGGAGGTTTTATTTCCACTCAGCTTCTTCATAGGGTAGAGTACAATCCCTTATTTATAGGCGTGAAACTCAAAGAGCTTTAGACCACAATGGAATAGTCCTTTGAAGTCCAAGATAGCTATCTTTTTTAGGGACACATGTCATCTATCTATGATAACTATTTTACATCTTATGGACATGTGTCACTTAAGGAAGTGCACATGTCATTACATAAGGACACCTAGCAAAATATAAGGACACGTGTCAAGCTGACTAATATACAACATAAGGACACGTCTTAAATAACTAGGTAGCCTTATTACAACTCAGGGATACGTGTCAAAATAGAATAACATATGTTGTTTGATGGCTGTGCAATTGATAGACTTTGGCTCTCAGCTTTATCTATATGGTTAGGACATGGTATCATGCACTTTAAGATTGTTATCAGGATTTGTGGTAGTCATAGTAATCCCAGGACCATGAGATCATCTAAAATAGTCTATATCCTTCCTAGTTGATTTCAATGTTTGGAGCTAGTTTTGGATCTGGCTTTGGTATCCATCCAAACTCATAATCCTAGAAGGGATTAATGCTACATGAAGTGTTGATGAGTGATGGTTTAGAAAGGTGTGTTGGCATCTTGTTCTTGTAATAGAGATGCTTGTAGAACACAAGGTGATCCTAGGAGAGTCTTCCATGAGTAGTAATAGGGTGAATGTTGTGGCTCGACAGCTCATTCCTTGTAATATGGCTATGAAATATAACGATAACTTATGCTTCTAATCTTTCTTGTTCCTAAATGGATTGATATAATAATTGTGTCAAAATTTCTATTGAATCAAGCAATAACAGGAAAACCTATAGAAAGGATAGCTCATTCGGTTCATCATGTAAAAACTACAGCATGTTGTGAGGAGACATCTGAGCTGCAAAGTAATATAGAACTGCCACATACCAAATATATTATATTCCATCTTCTGGGAAAGGAATTAGGAGAATAATGTTGGAAAACATAAAAAAAAAGGGTAATCTAGATAAAGACAGCTTTATCAAAAACACTTTTCTTTGCCTTTGCATTTTTTCTCCAAGTATGATTTGGTGCAGGCCTTCTTCTAGATAGATGTGTTATCTTCAAGTTCTTTGAAGTAGTTCTGCTGCTCGCAGAGTTTGTTGAGAGCTATAAAGGTCATTTGATGAATTTCTCTGAGGCCGATGTGAGCCATATTCCTTCTTATGGTAAGAATCATCCTTTGAAGCTTAGGCTGGATTTCTTTTGGAAGTGATACGAGGAAGACATACTTCAGGTTTGGATAATTTGATCAATTTAGCATGTAAAATAGTTAGGATATCTTTCGAAAATAGAAATCAAGATCCTTCCTCTTGAGAGAACAACATCTCATTGAGAAATAATCTTGCTTTGCCATTTTGCTTATGAGAGTGATGTCTCAAATGAATTCTTGTTGGATCTCTCCTAAGGCTGTCGTTAGATTATTAACCTGGAAAAATTACATTTATCTATATTCTCCAACACTCCAGAACAAATCTCTTAGAGTACTTGTAAATCTAGATGCAAACACTCGCAGAATAGTCTATAAGTTAGCTCTTTCTCTTGTGAGTTGTAAGTCAGTTCAAGAGTATATGAATGAAGTCTATCTCTCCTTTTAGGTAAGGCTTTGAGAAATAATTCCCTTCGGGTAATGTCACCACTGGTTCAGTAACTTGATGTGATTATGTCTCAAAGTTAGAGCTTTTAACAACCTATTCTTCTCTTTGATGGCTTGATCCTATCTTGGATGTCATCAGCATAGACTTTATATCAGCAAGCTTTGCTTCTAAATCTTTATCAAAATCCCTGTTAGAGGATTTTTCATGAGATACTTCAATGAGATATCTAAATCCATAATACCGGGCTCTTCTCTTCTGGAATCTTTGATGGCCATATAAGATTTAGTATGTGGTTGATCTTCTTACTTTGGTTCAGATGAGGATTATAGAGAGAAAAGTAATGGGGTTTTTGTTCTTTTCCTCAGCCAAAAAATTTGGTTTAGTAGGTTCTAGAGCATATGCTTTGTGAACCCTTTTTTGAAGACTAAAGGTCATGAATAATCTGGTTGTGAGGTCGAAGTTGGTAATAGTACTGACCAGTATAAGTGGGATGGAAAAGCTATACCGCTCTTTGCTTATCAGCTTCTATTTAGGCAAGTTAGGCTTTTAGTATCCTTATCTCTGCTTCATTTTGGTAGAACTCATCACCAAATTTTCTTTGATCTAAGAGAAGATGAAGGTCTCTGTCAAGGGTGTATACTTTATTGACAAGGTCATCATGAAATTTTTACATCTTGGAGGCTAGGCTATCGACCTTAGCTTATGAGGAGTGGGCTTTAGAGACAACCTTCTCCATCTTGCTATCAGGATCTTTTAGGACTCTATTTTGTGCTCTGGGATTTGTAGTCTGCCAATTAAGGACCTCTTCTACCTATGTGAGAGGTTTCATTCTTCCTCCAGCATTAATTCTCATATACTGTTCATAAGGCTTTAATGACGTACAACCAAAATTGTTAATTTATCTCTTTAATGGTGGGAAGTATGGCTCAGAGTGAAATATCATACATGGTTGAATTTTTGGAGAGGGAAGAAAGGTACCTTTTGAGGCTTGCATCCTGCATGTGGTATTTCTTTATTTTCTTATATATGCAAAGCCTTTGTCATAGCAAGGCACATGTTGAGGTCGCTCAATATTTGGATCTTCAAGTTCTTGAGGTCAGTAAGATTCATTCCTAAAGACTTTATTATTTTTCTATTGTCTGTGATGTTGATAGTAATCATCCTCATCTTCTTTAGAGTCCCCTTCATCACAGTACCCTGGATCACATTATCAGGGATCTACATCCCAAATAAAGTGTCCATTGATTTTGTCAGCGTAAGCGACTTTTTCGTCTGCATCAAAACTGCCTAGAGGTGTGTAAGGGATTTTTGCTTTTGTGGGAGTTGGCACAACCATTATCTGTTGGAAGATGACACCTGATGGCCCTTCATCCTTTAGACATCAAAGATGATCTTTACACGTCCACCACTAAGTCTATGGAATTGAAAGCTAGATGATTTCATTGTCTCATGAGCCTGACATAACAACTTATAATTAGTGATCCATTTTGTAGGCATGAATTTCTCAAGTTCCTTCTTTTCCAGTTGTCTCGGGACTTGGACAATGTTAGGAACTTCCTATCCTAAACTAGCAAGGACAATTGAAGCATCGTACGTTCATTGATTTTGTTGATCAAGACTATGGTTTTGCAACTTGTATATGATGTAATGATGAAGAGTTGCCATACCAGTATACATAACTTGCTTAGCACTTGAGACTTGAACCTAGATTTTAAATGCTATTGGAAGGTAGGAAAAATGACACCATGACGCTTTCAGCATTAAGAGTTGTCACACAATACCAATAACAACATTTTGGTACTTAATGAATCGAGTACCAAGTTGTGCTATTCTGGTCGAAACTAGCATTTCTTTCCTTCCATGATATAAGGAAGAGACGGATAGCTTCAAAGCGAATATGGGTGTAACCTTTCGTTTTCTAATTCCGTTGGAGTAGAAAGGGCTACGTATTGTTTTCCTTCGGAGGATTTGAGAACACACTGGTCTATCTTGGAAGACTGATTGTATTCTTTAATGTGAGGTTGTGATTTGAGGAGAGCTTTGATGCTTTAATTTCTTTAAGGGAAAGACCCTATTTCTCTATAGATATTGTAAGGGCTTATAAGAGGTGGAACTACTTGCTATATGATGGCATTATCAAGGATTGTAGAATATTCTAAAATGTTTTCTATTCTATTTGTAGAATGTTTGGGTAAAGAAAAAATAGAAGAAACTTGAAGTAAATTTTCAACAGTATTTTGGGAATTTATGGCTTTGGAGTCACAATTCTTCTAGTCGCCTCTCGATACCTAGCTTACACGCAGACCTTCTCTTCTTACTATCTTCTTGGGATTCAAAAACTATAAGTTCTGATACCAGGGGCTGGGCGAGAGCCTCACAAGTTGACAAGGGGATGAGCAAACCTACGCACTACTGAGCTTCTAAAGAGTTGTATCCTCACACCCTAGCCAAGGTCTTGTCCATACCTGAAGAGGACATGTGACTATCAGACATGCTCTATTGGATTTTCTCTCTTTTAGCCTCTTTGTGAATAAGCTTTCTCTAGATGCACACTATTACTTAGCTATTGCAATTCTATTCTTGATAGCGGATCACGTGTGTGGGACCAACTGGGGCATTGGTCATGGCATAAAAGATATTTTAGAAGCTCATAAAGGTCCATTTACAGGCCAGGGCCACAAAGGCCTATATGAGATCCTAACAACATCATGGCATGCTCAATTATCACTTAACCTAGCCATGTTAGGCTCTTTAACCATTGTTGTAGCTTATTATATGTATTCCATGCCACTTTATCCATATCTAGCTATTGACTATGGTACACAACTGTTATTGTTCATACATCACATATGGATTGGTTGATTTCTCGTAGTTTGTGCTACTGTGCATACATCCATTTTTATGGTAAGAGACTATGATCTAACTACTCGATACAATGATGTATTAGACCTAGTCCTTAGATATTATGATGCAATCATATCACATCTCAACTAGGTATATATATTTTTGGGCTTTCACAGTTTTGGTTTGTATATTCATAATGACACCTAAGCGCCGTAGGGCGTCCTCAAAATATGTTTTCAAATACCACTGTACAATTACAACCCATCTTTGCTCAATGGATACAAAACAACCATGCTTTAGCACCCAATGAAACGGCTCCTGGTGCAATGATAAGCACTAATTTAGCTTGGGGGTGGTGATTTAGTAGCTGTGGGAGCTTTGATATTATTTTGTTAGGAATTGTAGATTTTTTGGTACATCATCCTATGCATTTCCGATTCATGTCATGGTATTGATATTCCTGAAAGTGTTCTATTTGCTTGTAGCTCCCGTTTGATATCTAATAAAGTATATATTGGTTTTTATTTCCCTTTTGATGGACCTAGAAGAGGGGTTAGATGCCAAGTATCAGCTTGGGATCATGTTTTTCTAGGACTATTTTGGATGTACAATTCTATTTCGGTAGTCATATTCCATTTCAGTTGGAAAATGCAGACAGATGTTTGAGGTAATGTAAGTGATCAAGGGTAGTAACTCATATCTCAGGAAGAAACTTTGCTCAGAGTTCTACTACTATCAATAGGTAGCTTTGGGATTTCTTATGGGCACAGGCATCCCAGGTAATTCAGTCTTATGGCTCTTCATTATTTGCATATGGCCTTTTTCTCCTAGGTGCTTATTTTGTATGGGCTTTTAGTGTGAGAGGACCATAGGAAAAAGATCAAATCCATTTTCTTCTTCAGTTTATTTCTGATACGCAAGATCCTCACATAGAGGCAAGTGTAGAGCATATTCCAAACTCAAGATAAGAAGACTGACAAAAGATTGGGAAATATGTAAGCTAAAACTTTGAAAAGACTATGGAGGAACTTTGAAGTAATTTAGAGAGCCTTGTATAGGGGAGGTTTTATTTCAACTAAGCTTGATCACAAAGTAGAGTACAATTCCTTATTTATAGGCATAGAACTCAAAGGACTTTAGATCATAATGGAATAGTTCTTCGAAGTCTAAGGCAACTATCTTTTTCTAAGGACACATTTTCTAAAGACACATGTCATCTACCTATAACAGCTATTTTACAACTCATAGAAACATGTCACTTAACGAAGCACATGTCATGACATAAGGACACTTAGCAAAATATAAGGACACATGTCAAGCTGACTAATACATAACACAAGGACACGCATCAAACAACTAGCTAGCCTTATTAGAACTTAGGGACATATGTCAAAATAAAAGGACACATGTTGCCTGATGGCTATGCAATTGATAGACTTCGGCTCTTAGCTCTATCTATATTGTTAGGTTTTGGTATCACGTACTTCAAGATTATCATCGGGATCTATGGTAGTCATAGTAATCCTAGGACCATGAGATCATCCAAAAGAGTCCAAATCCTTCTAAATTGATTCCAATATCTCGAGCTGGTTCTGGATCTGCATCTGGTTTTGGTATCCATCCAAACTCATCATCCTAGAAGCGACCAATGCTACATCAACTGCTAAAGAGTGATGGTTTAGGAGAGTGTGTTGGCACCATGTTCATGTAACAGAGATGCTTGTACAATGCCTTCCTCTCTGTAGGGTAGCGATCAAATGATCTTGGGGGAGTCTTCCATGAGTAATAGTAGGGTGAAGATTGCTCAATAGCTCGTCCCTTGTAATATGGTATGCGAAATATAATGACGAATTGTGTTTCAAATCCTTCTTGTTGTTGAATAGCTTTATAAAATAACTGTGTCCAATTTTCTAGTGAACCAAACCACAGCAAGAAAGCCCATTACAAGGATAGTTTATTCTGTTTATCATGTAAGAACTGGACCATCTTGTGAGAAGACTTATGTGTTACAAAGTAATATAGAACTGCCACGCACCAAATATACCACAATCTATCTTCTGGTAAAGGAATGATGAAGGACCATATTGGAAAACATAAAAGGTGTACCATCTAGATAAAAGCAAGCTTTATCAAGACTATAATTAATAGCATTCAAAATTTTGCAAGATAAAGAAAAATATTATTCTTTGCAAAATCCTTAATGCCATTAAAAGTTTGGAATGCTTCACTGAATATAGAAGCAACTAGAAAAGGATTTATAGATTTGCTTGATGAAGATGAGGCCATTAGGATAATAGGAATGGTCTTTGTGGTCGAAATGAGATGGATAAGTTTTGTTCTAGAGAAAAGGTTAGGGATGAGATTGGTGTCTCCCTTGATGTGTCAAACTGTGAAATGATATTTAGAGAACTAATCTTTGAGCCTCAACAATTGTAGCTCTAGAGCTCCCTTGTTCTTGAAATCCATAATTCTCGAGAAAGAGGATTTATCCATCTATACAATAGTAAAATGATGTGCAATAAGGTAGAACGCAAATTAATCCCATACCTGACGGCAAATATTTCTTTGTAGACCGCATGATAGTATTTTTTTGCTTCTTTGAACTGTCCATTGGTATGTCCACAATAATATTGTTTCCCATCTATCTTTTCGATGACTATGGCTCCCCAAAACTTTTTATTGACATCCATTTGTAGAATCCTCTGGCATGTGCTGGGAATCTTTAGAGGTGCTGGATCCTGCCAGATGTCCTTAAAGTTCTTTACAACTATCATTTGCTTATCTCCCTAAGAAGGGACATTATTTTTCAACATTCTAGATAGTTGGCTAGTATACTTAGATGACTCAGGAAGGAAATTCTTGATATAATTAACAATACCAATAAATTGTCGAATTTCCTTAATGGTCAAGTCTTTATCTTGAAACTTGAGGAGTTCCTAAGTAATATGTGGACCAGGTTGACAGTGACCATTAGAGAACTTCATCCCAAGGAATTTGATATTGGGCTGACCAATATAACTTTTCTATTCAGAGAGCATAATTCCATCGGCTCAGACCAAATCTATGAACCGTTGTAAAAGATTCTCATAGGCTGACATATCTTGGCAGGATAATAGGATATCATCATTGTAGCTAGTGTACTATAAGGGCTCAAATATTCTCATAATTACCTTCTAAGATAATGATGGGGTGATTTCGAGTCCAAATGGCATGACCATCTATTGATATTGAGCACTTAGGGTGTAGAAATCCATTTTGTATCAATCTTTTAGGTCGATGCCTAATCGCTAAAATCCTATTTTAAGATCAAACTTAAAGAATACCTTAGCTTGGGCTAGATATGGGAATCGCATTTGGGTCTTTGGAAGAGAAAACTTATCATCTTATACATAATAATTTACAGACTTATAGTTAATGACGAGTTGCTTCTTTCCTCTAACTTACTAAAATTGCTTGTTTATATAAAATGCTGGACAAACCCAACTAGATTTTGTTGGTTCAATCAAACCCAATAGAGGAGTTGGCTGCATTCCTTTCTAGCCAAGGCAAGGTCATTTGGAGCTATTCCAGGATGAGTGGCCTTTATAGGATTGGCATCTTCATTCAACTTGAAGGGCAGCTAATTGAAGAAATCAAGATTCTTCCATAATGGATGGGATGGTTAAAATCTATATGAGGCTCTGCACAACATTGCTGGAATTTTTGGGCGAACTCAGAATAATCTTTAGGACCATTAATGAGAACATAGATCTTCTATATAGTTGTGAATGATTGGAAATTTCTTTTGAATTTGATATCTATAGAAAGGACTTGTAGTTTCTAGGCCTTATAATACAAGTTAAAGTTGATAAGAAGATATTTTCCATGTAGCTTGATTCCAAGGACTTGCATCCATACAATACATTTTGGGAAGAATTGAATTTCTATATGTTTTTGTTGACTAATGATATCTTGAACCTCTATCCGTCCACAGCTTGAAATTATTCATAGTCAGACTTCTAAGCATCTTTTAGGAGGATTTCTGGATTCATCATGGTCTTCATTGCACTTGTTCCCATGAACCAGATTACATTGATAGGCTTATCATATTTGGATGGAAGAATATGTACCGTAACATAAGGACATGGAATGCTTTCTTGGATGACAGAACTGGCTTGGAGCATATAGATAGGCAAATAATCTTCAGGCTCAGATTCTTCAACTAGGGGTGTCTCTTCATCGTCTGAGGATGAATCATGGATGGAAACACCTTTTCCTCTATTTGTTCCTCCTATTTAGAGTATAATAATTCGACATATGGCTCAGATAGGGTTGTACCTAAACATTGCAGAACTTGATATATCATGAGGGTGGACTTGTTTCTTTTATTAGGGTAATTTTTTGTAAAGTGCCATTTCTTTCCACTAAGATAATACTGATCAATTTTCTTTTTCCTTAAGGGCTTCCTCTTGAACAACCTTAATGGTTCCTTCTTCTTCTTGAATGTCTTGTTAGTCGATTTCTTGGAAGAAGAACAAGAACACTTTTCTTTGCCTTTGCACTTTATCTGCAAGTAGGATTTGTTGCAGGCTTTCTTCAAGATAGATCTGTTAGTTTTGAAAGCTATTAAGGCAATAGGATCCAATTATAAAAACTTCAAAAGCTTAGTATACTAGTGCTTACATGCTAACTAGGATCAAATCATGCCTAAGATTCATATTTAGATAGAGTGTTACCTTGAAATGGAAAATGCAAGGAGAATGAGGTGAACCTTTCACCAATCCAGAAACTACCATAAAATGTGCAGTAAGAGTAGAGTGATTTTTACCACCGTCAAATCACCTCCAAAAATCACAAAAAAATTACTAGAGCTGCTCAACACCTTAGGGAACTCTCAGTAAAATATTCAAACTGAAAAGCTTTCTAGATCTCCCTAGAGAAAATTGCCAAATCGGACTCTGAGCAAGTGGATCTTCAAATTGTAGCAAACAAACTAGTTTGCCTCTATTGATATGATCCATACACAAAATAGATATTCTAGAATATCTAGCCTATAAGCTAGAATAAGGCTAGAGATATGCTATGGTGGAGACCGATTTTAGGTAAGGAAGAAGAAGAAGAAGAAGAAAAGAGCAAAGCTTTCAAAACATAAATGCAATGCTTCCAAGGATTTTGGAGGGAATGGTGGAGAATCTAATTCTTCACACCTTTTGATATAATGATTAGCCCTCTCTCTCTATATCTATATATAGAGGCTAGAAAGTGTGATACCACACCTTCCAAGAGGACAAGAGGCGGCCAACTTGCATTTGCCAAGGTGGTAAATGCAAATTCAAATATAATTTGAATTTCACTTGCATTTTGCATTTTAGTTAATTTGAAATCTAATTTCAAGTTAATTAAAATGCTAATTCAAATGAACATTTCATTTGGATTTTTTTTCCAAAATGTGTTTTTCCCATTAGTTAAATTAAACACTTTAATTTAATTAATTAACCTTTGACTTAACTCTTAAGTCAAATAAGCTCAACTCTTACGCTTGAATTTTGTTGACTTAACTCTTTAAGTTAACTTGACCAATTGGTGGCCATATTGGCACCAAATAATTAATTTCTTAATTATTGGTCTAATTTAACTCCTTAAATTAATTGATTAATTTAAAACTTAAATTAATGAAGCTAAAATTGACTTTCAAAATTGGCACCTTAAAATCAGTCCACTAGGAGACATTTTCTAACACTTAGAAAATCTTTTTATCCATCAAATAGGAAGTTAATTGGCTTTTGTGTGTGACCCAATAGGTTCTATCATTCATTGGGCATATGCTCACAACTCCTCGTAACTTTTGAATATCATATATTAAATTTAGTTTAAAACACTTTGAAACTAATCAACTCAATTCAATTAATCTCATTACTTGAAGAGTACCCAATCTCCATGATCGATGTCCAACTTCAAGCCCATGGAGCCCAACTAATTGGCCAAAATAAATATTTTGGAAAACTATTATAGTTCTACGCATACCATGCAAATATGGTCATTCCATCTCCTATCTAAGGAAGCCTATGGCAAGATATTTGTTAGCTCCTTAATAGCCTTGATGTTATTCTTCTATTCTCAATGTTTGATTTTCTTGTGTGACCTCATTTTTGAGAAACTCCTTTTGTGAATTGTGACACCACCTTGCACAAGGATTTCTTGGAATCGATCATTATATAATACATAGGAGATGCACTTGCCCTTCACAAAGCAAGGAGTCTGATTCCATCTTACATCTCACAAACCTCCATGCCAAGTAGCTCATACCCAACCTCAACCCAAAAGACCTGCTAAGTGGTCAAGGAAGAGTTAAAGCATGAGGACCAAACATAATGTTACCATAGATCCTCAAGTCAGAGGACTAATAATATGTATTAGTGTAAGCTGGAGAACTTGCTACTATGCTATCTAGTGGATTCTTCGGTGGGCCTTCAGTACCGTGTTCTCTAACAAGCACCTACTAACATGCACTTATATCTCATATGATTGCTCAGGAACGGAGTAATATCCGACTCTTGGATTTATACATGATTAGTGCAAGTCTATCTGGATCTTAGATGTTTTATCTTGAAAATCCTATAACTTGAAAGATTTAAGATTACAACCGTGTGAGACTTATTCCATGGTCATCAAACCAAGTCCTGCAGTCAAGAGTGATCTAAGGACTCCATCCAAATGTAAGTGAAGTAATAAAGAGCATAAGATGAAGATGGCCATATGAAGAATATTATTTAATCAATATTGTTTTGCAAGGAAATAGCTTTTACAAGGCCAATCTAATTAGCTTGCCAAGCACTATTCCAACAATCTCCCACTTGCCCTAAAGCCAATACCCCATGGCCTTAAGAACTATCTTCTCAAGATGTTCTTCAAAGACCTTTTGCGTTAGGGGTTTTGTCAGTGGATCTACTATGTTCTCTTCCGATGTAACTCTCTCCACTCGGATACCGTCTTTATCAATGATCTCCTGGATCAAATGATATCACCTCAAAATATGTTTGGATTTCTGATGAGATCTTGGCTCTTTAGCTTATGCTAGTGTTATCACAATAGACAACTACTGGCTCAACAATACTAGGCACTACATTCAACTTTTGAATAAAGTTTTTCATCCAAACGCATTCCTTTGTAGCTTTCAAAGCCACAATATATTCTACTTCAATAGTGGAATTGGCCGTGGTGTCTTGTTTGGAACTTTTCCAACTCACCGCACCGCTATTTTGGTAAAATATAAATCCAGAAATGGATTTGAAGTCATCTACATTGGATTGGAAACTTGAATCCAAAAACCATTCTAGTTTCAATTCTCCATTGCAGTATACCAAAAACAAGTCCTTAGTCCTTCTTAAGTACTTAAGGATTGCTTTCATGGCTATCCAGTGACTCTCACCGGGATTAGATTGAAACCTACTCATAACACTTAGCGAGTATGCCATATCCAATCTTGTATATTGAACTGCATATATTATACTACCAATAGCGGCGGCATAAGGTATGTGTGACATCCTTCATTTCTCTTCCTCTGTCTTGGGGGCCATAAACTTGGAGAGACGAATACCATATCCCATGGAAAGAAATCCCTTCTTAGATTCTTCCATACTAAACATTTTTAGTGTTTTGTCAATGTACAAGGTTTCGGATAGACCCAACATCCTCTTAGATCTGTCTCTATAGATATGTATTCCTAATACGTAGGATGTTTTTCCCAAATCCTTTATAGAGAATTGTGTAGATAACCATACTTTAGTACACTCTAACATTCCTACCTCATTCCCAATGAGAAGGATATCATCAACATGAAGCACAATAAAACTGTACACTACTCCCACTAGCCTTCTTGTACATACATGGTTCATACATATTTTTGACAAAGCCAAATGATTTGATTATTTTATCAAAATGTATGTTCCACCATTGGAATGCTTGTTTGAGTCCATAAATAGATCTCTGGAGTTTGCAAACCTTTTACTTACTCCCCTTGGATGTAAAATCTTATGGTTGCTTCATATAAATTTCTTCTTCAATGTCTCCATTGAGGAAAGCAGTTTTCACATCCATTTGCCATATTTCATAATTTTAATATGCTGCTATGGCAAGTAGAATCCGAATTGACTTAGACATTGTGACCGGTGAAAAAGTTTTCTCAAAATTGATGCCGGGTCTTTGAGTGTAACCCTTTGCCACTAGTCGCGCCTTAAAAGTCACCACTTCTCTATCTACTCCAAACTTTCGCTTATAGATCCACTTACAACCAATGATAACAATTCCTTTTGGTAGATCTACCAAAGTCCATACTTTGTTTGAGTTTATGGAGTTCATTTCGGATCTCATGGCTTCAAGCCAACATCCCAAATCTATGTCCAACATAGTTTCCTCATAGGTCTTCATATCATTATCCAATTGGCCCATTTCATAAAGGAATTCGAACCTTTCGGGTTGCTTCTTGATTCGGTCCAACCTTCTTAGAGGTTGTGTGTGAGTCTCTTGTTGCTCATTTATTTCCACCGCTTGTGGGATTTCTTGATCATCTTGAACTTCATCAAATTCAATGATAATGCCATTTCTATCTAATAGAAATTCCTTTTTCTTGAAACAAACACCTTTTGGTCCAAGGGATCATAGTAGTAATAACCCTTAAACTCTCTAGGGTATCCCACAAACTTGCATAAGATGGATCTACTATCCAACTTATCTCCCACTGTCTATCTCATGTAGGCAGGAGATCCCCAAACCTTAAGGTATTGGTAAGAGGGTGCTTTGCTATGCCATATCTCATATGGTATTTTGGCCACCGACTTTGAATGTACTATATTTAGTAGCTTCACCATCATAAATAAGGCGTATCCCCAAAAGGATATGGGTACATCAGAGAAGTTCATCATGGAACGCACCATGTCCAACAAGGTATGGCTTCTCCTCTTGGCTACCCCATTGAGTATATTCTCCCCCTCGATCCAATCGAAGGGCTTTAATACTTGACCCCAATTGCTTTTCTACTTAACTCCTATACTCTTTGAACTTTTCAAAGGCTTTGGACTTGTTCTTCATAAGAAACACGTGCCTGAATCGACTATAGCCATCGATGAAGGTGATAAAGTAGGAATAGCCTCATTTCCTAATAACTATTAGTGGTCCATAAACGTCCATATAGATCAAATCCAAGAGACTTGTGGAGTGCTTCGATTGTCCTACAAATGGAGCCTTGGTCATTTTTCCCTCTAAATAAGATTCACAAGTACAAAGATCCTCAATGGGACTAATATTTAGTACTTTGAGAGCTTCTAACTTGTTCATCCTATTTTTAGAAATATGTCAAAGTCTTGCATGCCACAAAGCATCTTCTTGGTTATCTAACTTTCTCTTACTTGATGGAATGTGCATTAGTGAAGGTTGGGAATCAAATATGTACAATCCGTTAATTAGTGTACCTTGCACAATTAAAGAACCATTCTTTAATGCTTTCAACATCCCATTCAATATAGAAAAATCAAATCCTTCATTATCAAGAACAAGAATTGAAATAATGTTCTTAACAAGATGGGGTACATAATAAATGGGATCAAGTACAATGCAAGCATTCCCCAAGTCCAACTTGATAACGCCTTGAAAAGTGGCCACAACTTTTGCTCCATTTCCTAAGCAGAGGATCATATCCCCATCACGAAGACTCCTTCTTCTTTCCATCCCCTGTAACAAATTACAAAGGTGAGAACCACATGCGGTGTCAAATATCCATGTGGAAGAATTAGTCGTCATGTGCACTTCAATAAAGTACCTACCCTTCTCAAAGGTTGTAAGGTAAGCTTTGCAATTTCTTTTCCAATGCCCCTTTTCGCCATAATGGAAACAAAGCTTTGATTTAGCCTTCTTCTTAACCTTCCCAGAACTTTTCTCGGATTGCCTCCTTTCGAGGTAAAACTTTCTTCTATTTACCTCCCTTTCTAAGACCCCTAGGGTGCTTCGACTTGGAGGATGATGCAAGCCTAAGGGGCTTCTCCTTTCTTATAGTCGCCTCCATGATCACAAGTATATTGATCAATTCATTAATCATAACATCTTGCTTTGACATATTGAAGTTCATAACGAATTGATCATATGATAGTGGCAATGACTGTAGGATCAAATCCACGTAAAGGTCCTTGTCCATGACCACATCTAACTGTCCAAACTTCTTGATGAGTCCAATCATCTTGAGGCCATGATCATGGACATTGGACCCTTCACTCATCATTGCCCTAAAGAGCTCCTTGGACAAAGTGAACATTTCGTGTCTACTTTGTACACCATACAACTCTTGCAAGTGTACATAGATCTCTTGAGCATGTTTCATGTGCTCATGAGTCCTTTGGAGCTCGTTGGACATGGATGCCATCATGAAATACCTCACTTGTAGATTATCATCTACAAAGTTTGTGAATATTTCATGTTGTGTGTCCATGGCTGTCATCACCAAATGGCTCCATGGGACTTTGATCAAGGACGTAAGTCCATTTTTTAGAGTCAAGAATGATTTTAAGGTTTCTTAACCAATCTTGGAAGTTTGGCACGATGAGTTTATTGGTTTCCAAAATTGATGCGAGTGGATTCTTAGCCATTTTGATTGAAGATTTCGAAAATCTTCAAGAAGCGAAAAAAAAAAAGTATAAGCATGTGATTGACTTTGATATTAAAAACATGTTTATGGTCTTTAAAGCATGTTTTCCTCCCATTATTTTATCAAATTCTTCACCCCCTAGAAGAATTCGGGAAATCATATTTCCTAGCGAGAATCAAGATTCCAAGGACTTGTGAGTGGACCCCCATACACAAGTGCCATTCACGAGCAATCGAAGGGTAAGCAACATTTCTAATTACATCTTATGGAACTCTTGATATATTTTGCCTTACTTTTCACATAGACCCAGGTACCCGTGTGCCATCTATGGTACTTAGTGTTAAGTCGTACCTACTAATAAATCTTTGACTTAAGATGAGCACCACATCATCCCCCATATACGAGTGCCAATGTGTAGGCATTCCTAAGTCAAAGTGCATCTCATGTAAGTGTATGCTCATAGCTTTCCCCCTAAGTGTGACCCCGGTACATGAATGTCATCACAAAAAATTGGTAGCATCATCAAGGCATACACTATTGGTAGAAGGCATGGATTAATTAAAACTCTTTTAATTTGTATCTATTTTGACTTAATATCTGAAAAACACTTAGAAATTCTAAGTGGAGGGTTTTTGCTTGCAAAGATCTTATCATTTTTATCTTCTTATTTAGGTTTTCTATATCCTAAACATGCATACATCAATAGGAAAAGGAAAGCGTAAATAAATAAATGCGCTTAGCATGCTCCTAGGGTGGGATGACCATGAGCCTAACCAAGTGGTACACTTAGAGCTATAGGTGCACCACCTAGATGATTTTAGGTGGATTGATTAAATCTAGCTATTACATGAGTGTATCCCATACATTCATGGCTCTTGAAAAGTCTCCATGCCTCTAAAGGTCTACATTTCTTCACGCAACAATTACATGAATAGAAAATTTTCACTCCTAGTAATTCTACTCTCATAACATTTACAAGATAGAAATAAAGAGGCATACAAGCCCCAATTTAATACAACCCATTTCAACAACTTGAAATAAATAAAATCACTATTAAAGGCTCATGATCATCCCCATTCATTCATCATCCATTCAACAATTAAATGAACAATAAATAAATCTAGAATTAATAATTAATTCTAATAATTAAATGCTTATCTCATAAACAAATAATTGAACAAGCATAACACTTATGCAACTTTTGGAGATAAACGTTAACATGATTTAAGGAGCTTGAAAAAAAGTCAAAAATGATATTAAGAACTTGCACAACACTTGTGCATTCAAAACACATGATTTAACACCATTTCTAACCGCTAAAGAAGCCAAAAAATGGCTCCAAACTTGCCCAAGCCAATACCGGACACTGCTAGCCGAGCAAGGCATGCGGCTGGGTAGTGGCTCTCAACCACTGCCCTGCCAGCTTGTGCCAAGGCTGCCGGCAGCCCCTGTTTTGGGCTCAAAGGCAAGTCAAGCCAATTTTTAGCTCAACTTTTGTGCACCAAAAATTATAGAACTCTTTCTAAATATTAAATCACACATTATGGACCAATTTCTAGATCATAAACACATTTTAAAACTAGAAATTTAAGTGCTAAATCAAGCTTTAAAAATCAAGTTCAAGTAAGAATCGTATTCTTCAAAAACCTCCAACAAAACTCCAATCACATTGGATTCAAAAATGACCAAAACTATTTCGATCAAACAACAACATGCTATATCACCATATAACATCAATAAATGCTAAATCAACATTCAACATTTATCACTATGAGTTGAAACATACTAAAACATGAATCAACATTTAAAACATATAATAGCATGCTTTCAACTCATCTCAAGGAGCCAAACACAACATCAGCCAAACACTCCAATCCATCATATGAATCAAGAATTTGGTGATCTGTATTAATCCATCACATGAATCAATCATCCAAAGAAAATCCAAATCCAAACATGATTTATGCTCTGATACCACTTGAAAGCTATTAAGGCATTAGGATCCAATTATAAAAACTTCAAAAGCTTAGTATACTAGTTCTTACATGATAACTAAGATCAAATCATGCCTAAGATTCAGATTTAGATAGAGTGTTACCTTGAAATGCAAAATCCAAGGAGAATGAGGTGAACCTTTCACCAATCTAGAAACTGCTAGAAAATATGCAGTAGGAGTGGAGCAATTTTTACCACCATCAAATCACCTACAAAAGTCATGAAAAAAATTACTGGAGATGATCAACACCTTGGGGAACTCCCAGTAAAAAAATCAGAATGAAAAGCTTGCTGGATCTTCCTAGAGAAAATCATCAAATTGGACTCCGAGGAAGTGGATCTCCAAACTGTAGCAAACAAATTAGTTTGCCTCTATTGATATGATCCACATACCAAATAGATATTCCAAAATATCTAGCCTATAAAATGGAACAAGGCCAGAGATATGCTATGGTGAAGGCCGATTTTAGGTAGGAAAGAAGAAGAAGAGATCAAAGCTTTCAACACATGAATGTAATGCTTGCAAGGATTTTGGAGGGAATGATGGAGAATCTTATTCTTCATACCTTTTGACATAATGACCAGCCCCCTTTCTCTATATCTATATATAGAGGCTGGAAAGTATGATGCCAAGGTGGCATCACACCTCCCATGAGGAAAAGGGGTGACCAACTTGCATTTGCCAAGGTGACAAATGCAAATTCAAATCTAATTTGAATTTCACTTGCATTTTAATTACATTTGAAATCTAATTTCAAGTTAATTAAAATGCTAATTCAAATGAGCATTTCATTTGAATTTTCACTCCAAAATGTGTTTTTCCCATTAATTAAATTAAATAATTTAATTTAATTAATTAACCTTTGACTTAACTCTTAAGTCAAATAAGCTCAACTCTTAAGCTTAAATTTTGTTAACTTAACTCTTTAAGTTAACTTGACCAATTGATGGTCATATTGGCACCAAATAATTAATTCCTTAATTATTGGTCTAATTTAACTCCTTAAATTAATTAATTAATTTAACACTTAAATTAATCAAGCCAAAATTGACCTTCAAAATTGGCACCTTAAAATCGGTCCACTTGTTTGGAACCACTTTCCGGTCTACAATTTTCATACGAATAGTTGGTCCTTCACTAATAGCATTCCATAGATTGAAGCGAAGAGTGATCATAGTTTATTGCATTTGGTTCTTCAATGTGGCATAATTTGTCCCGTCGAATAGTAGAGGACGGCTGTGAGATTATCCCTTCACAAAGATAATCAGGATCTTTGACTGAGTTGTCATACCACCCGATAAAGCACATGGCTCTAATGCTAATTATGAATGAGTCTACCTAAGAGAAGGGTGACTTATGATTTTTGAAAATTTTATGCGATAGAATGATAAACTAGATGAAGTTCCACTCAATGAGACAATGATAGATAACAATAAAGCGCAAGTAAAAAGACACAAGTATTTATTATGGTTTAACAACGCTTATATCTACTATCTAAGATTTCACATAGGATTTGAAAACCTGTTAAGTTAATAAGCGTTAATGTTTTTATAACTATAAGCACTAGTAGTTTGATGGTAAAGAAGAAAGGAACAAAAACAACTAAACGAGCAATAAATCTTTTCCCGAAAAAAGTAATAACTAATTACTAGAGGAGGCATAATGGAATCCAAGATAGGATGTAACAACTTCATAGAGAGGAGATACCTAAGATCCTTAGTAGTTGGAACCAGTTGATTATGGTCTATCCTGGAGGAATTTCTATAGCAAATTACTAAAGCATGAACAACTACCACTCAATATGATAAGCACTCTAAATTCTTCTTCCAGATTGAAACTCTGCCAACACAAATATTTTGAGCAATACTACTCTATTAGCCCCTCTTTAGTAAGGGTTACTAGAGGAAAAAAAAAACACATTAGGAGCAAGGGAATTAAAAAGCTTAATTGTAATATAGAAAACTGTACATACAAATATACACTAAGAATAAAAAACTATACATACAAATATATATCAAGAGTAAAATCACAAATTCCACACTTGTAGGATTCAAGATATTTTCTTTATATAGTAGATAGAACAAAAGCAATAAAATATAAGGACAAGTAAATATTTAATCGCATTAAAAAAAATCTAATCAGGATTTATTTTGTAAATTTTGAAGGAAACTGCATATTTCAACATCAATTAGTGTATATTAAATTGTTAATTATGAATTTGTTAGTTTTTATTTTTTGAAAATTAAGAGACATTAATTACACGTCAATTTTACTATATTTATGTAACATTTGCTAAACAATTAGTTCAGAAACTTTTAAGTTTATAGCTAGAATATTAATTTGTGAACTTTTAAAATATTATTCATTTACTAAAATTAGTACACTGAAAGAAGCAAGGGCAACTAATTTGTTGTTAACAAGTTCAAAACTCAGATTGCCTACTTCAATTTTAAAAATTAATTATAAAGCACAAGATTTAAACAAAAATGTGGAAGAAAAATAATATAATATGGCTTTTTTGATTTAAAATTACTTTTTAAATTACTTTATCCTCTCTCTCTCTCTCTCTCATTTATGAATCTTGTCTAATATAGTAGCAATTGTGAAATGAAATAATAGCAGCAATTTATGAATCTTGTCTAATGGAGTAGCAATTGTGAGATGAAATAATAGTAGCAATTTTTGTTTAGTATGTCCATTTTCCACATTTCTATTGCAAGACGAAATAATAGTAGCAATTGTTATCCATGTTAAGCATTAAATTACAATGATTAGTTTTTGTTATGCAATACTTTAGGCCCCTTTAATGTGCTACCTTTTAAATTAGATTTTAGAGTTTTTCATTAAATATATTTTCAAAATGCAGCAATCGTGGCTAGTGATCGTAGTTGGATGTGGCATTGATTCGATGATAGAGGAAGTATTACATTTGAATTTCAAAATAGAGTGATTGAATTCTTAGATTTCGCTTACTCTTAACTAGGAGTAGTGCATGATGGTCAAATAAGATGTCTGTGTTCTAAATATTGCAACAAGAAATTTTTTAGACAACATGATGTACATTTTCATCTAAAAAAATATGGATTTGAGCATGGTTACATTGTTTAGGTTGCACATGGTGAGTCTTATGAAAATAGTCATTCTCATGAAGGATCTTCATGCTCTAGGGGTGAAGAAAGTTTTGGTTTAAGGAAAATGGTGATGAATGCTGCTGGACCTAACTTCAGTTGGGGTTTCAACAGATGAGAATTCTGAAAGCAATGAACAATTACCTAATCCTAATGCACAAAAGTTCATTGACCTTTTGAAAGATGTGGATGAGATGGGAGGGTTGCGAGAAACACACTAAACTCCCAACTGTCTCTCAATTATTGAATCTGAAATTAGAGTTCAATTTACCACAAGCATGTTATGATCGCCTTACTACAACTGTTAAAAAAGATGGTAGCAAACCTTGGCCTTGGTTATCAGAAAATTGATGTCTGCATCAATAACTGTATCTTGTACTACAAAGAAAACAAATATTTGACCAATTGTACAATATGTGGTCATGATAGATACAAGCTAAGGAATTTAGGTTCTAAGAAAGATGTGACTTTGAAGGTCTTGCGTTACTTGCCGCTAACTTTGAGACTTCAAAGACTTTATATGTCAAATTTGATTGCTAAGGAAATGACTTGGCACTACAAAAATCGGTGTGAGGATGGAAGTATGGCACACCCAACACATGGTAACGTATGGAGACACTTTGATCAGTGTCACTCATCTTTTTCTTCGGAACCACATAAAGTACGATTGGGATTATGCATTGATGGGTGTACTCCATTTAATAATGTTGGTGCTTCATATTCGTGTTGGCCTGTAATGGTAGTTGTATACAATCTTCCTCCAAGGATATGTATTCAGACACTTTACATGTTCTTGAATATGGCAATTCTGGGTCCAAAGTCTCCTAGGAGAAAGTTTGATGTGTTTTTACGTTCTTTGATTGATGAATTGAAGTTGCCCTAGACTAATGGAATTCAAACTTATGATGTGTATGCAAAACAAAACTTTCAAATGAGAGCGGCGTTATTATGGACAATATATGTTTTCCTTGCTTATGAAATAATTTTTTGTTGGAGTTCTCATGGTCAACTATCGTATCCTTATTGCATCGAGCATATGAAGTCGTTTTATCTTTCAAATGAACATAAAATTTCATGGTTTAATTGTCATCGGTAATTTTTACATCCTTCCCATCCATACAAAAGGCAGTCCAACAAGTTCAAAAAAGATACAATAGAAGAAGGTTCCCCTCCTTCAAGTCTATCAGGTGAAGAATTATAGAGTCAAGTATCTCAGTTTCCTCCTATAACATATGATAGATTTGGCAATCCTCAAAGTTTACCCGATTTTGGTTAGATTCATAATTGGTTCAAGAAAAGCATATTTTGGGAATTACCTTATTGGAGTTCAAATCTTCTTCATCACAATTTAAATGTTATGCACATAGAAAAAAATGTGATTGAAAATATTTTTCATATGGTTTTGGATTCAAAGGGTAAATCAAAGGATAATGGGAATGCAAGAAAAGATTTGGAGTTGTACCGTAGTTGGCCTTAACTATATTTATTTTATAATGAAAATGGGAAGCCTATCAGGTGAAGAATTATGGAGTCGAGTATCTCAATTTCCTCCTATAACATATGATAGATTTGGCAATCCTCAAAGTTTACCCGATTTTGGTCAGATTCATAATTGGTTCAAGAGAAGCATATTTTGGGAATTACCTTATTGGAGTTCAAATCTTCTTCATCACAATTTAAATGTTATGCACATAGAAAAAAATGAGATTGAAAATATTTTTCATATAGTTTTGGATTCAAAGGGTAAATCAAAGGATAATGGGAATGCAAGAAAAGATTTGGAGTTGTACCGTAGTCGGCTTGAACTATATTTATTTTATAATGAAAATGGGAAGCCTTGTGAGTATAAAGCATCATACACATTAAGTCAAGAACAAGTAAAAGAAGTGTGAAATTAGGCTAAACAATTGAAGTTTCCTAATGGATATGCTTCAAATATAGCTCGATGTGTAAATGAAAAGGAATGCAAATTTTATGGGATGAAGAGTCACGATTGCCATGTGTTAATGCAAAGATTGTTTTCAATTGCATTTTGTGATCTATTGCCAAAATCAGTTTGGGAACAATATTAGAGCTCAGTGTCTTTCTTAGAGATATATGTTCAATTGTATTGCGTGTCAATCATATGGAACAATTGACGAAGAATATCGTGGAAATCATATGCAAACTTGAAAAAATATTCCCACCAGCATTCTCTGATTGCATGGAACACCTACCAATCTATTTAACTTATGAAGCTAAGGTTGGCGGCCTGGTACAATATCAATAGATGTAACTATTTGAGAGGTATATTAATTATAATTATAAAATTGTTATTTAATTTACTAAACTTTTAAAATATGTTTTCTTATATATTTTTAATTAATTTCTACGAGTTAGATTTTTTCATTGTTTGAAGAAAAAAGTGAAAAATCAAGCTCAAGTGGAAGCTTCCATTATCGAGGTGTACATTATTAAGGAAGTTTCAACATTTTGCTCTTTATACTTTGATCCTAATGTAGAAACAAGATTAAATTGAGTTCCAAGAAATGATTATGGTAAGAGCATTTGGCACTCAACAGCCTATGAAAATATTGGATGTGATGAGTTGAGTGTTGCTAATGGATATGTTTTGTTGAATTGCGTTGAGATCACTCCATTTGTAGAGTGAGTATGATTCCTAGATTGATTGAGATATATGTGTACTATGATAGACAATGGATACTAATCTTTAAAAACCAAACTTTTTCAACCAATTTAATGAAGAAATGATGAGAAAATATCCTAGGATGATTGATGGAAATCTTGGCATATTACATGATAGGGACTTCTCAAAGTGGTTGACATCTTATGTAAGTGATAGTTGTAATTTAGTGCACAATATATTAGATATTTTATATATTTAATATTTTTATTAATGTGTGCTCCTAATAGGTCATGGCTAATCATGATATTGTTGATGAGCGCATAAAATTTATGTGCCAGGGGCCAAGTCGATGGGTTAAATCCTATAAAAGTTACTTTATAAACGGATTCAAGTTTCATACTATTAGCTATAGGAATAATAATTCAATAATGAACAGTGGTGTTTGAGTGCTAGGGAGCTCATGGAATGTAGATGAAGTAGATTATTATGGTTTGTTGGAAGAGATGATAGAATTGGAATATTATGGTACAGGAAACAAGGTCATTTTGTTTAAATGCCAATGGTATGACGTTTCTGATAGAGGGGTTAAAGTGTATCCATATATTGGGCTTATGGAGATTAATCAAAAAAGAAAGCTCAACACAAATGACTCCTTTATTTTGGCACAACAAGCTCAACAAGTATACTATTCTAGTTTCCCCTCTTCAATTAGGGAAAGGCTTGGTTAGATGGCTATCTGCAAAATAATGGCTAGGACTAGAAAAAATATCCTATTGATAGAAGGACATGACGACAATTTTGAGATCGTTCTTGACGATGCTTTTCAAGATAATCAAACATCCACACTACATGAAGTTCCCATTACAGTTGATCTGGATCAAATAAATATTTTATTGGATAAAATTATGTCGAACTAGAAGTTGATCTCCCAGAGATTCGACCTGTTGAAGGTGAAGATGTTCATATTGAAGAAGAGGATGAGGAGGAGGATGACGAAGCAGAAATAGTTGAAGATTTTAGCAAAAATGATAACATAGAATATGAAGATTAAGTTGTTATTAATTCAATCATTATATTCATAGTTGGTCTTTTATTCTCTTCAAATCTTGCTTGTAGTAGTTTGGTTGTTTAATGTTGGAAGTTTTGTATGATATCATTTTATTGAAATCTATGTCATTCTAAACACTTTTATTCTCTTCAAATTTATGCTTGCATGATTGCATTCAGTTATATGATGTCATTTTACTCAAAACTATTTATGCTTTGGTATTATGTCATTATACATTAGTGAATATTTACCTTTTTACACTTTTCTAATATTGTTGAAGCTAATTTCTACTAATGTTTATCTATTACACTTTTTTGCAAGGTGACAACAAGAGGAAGAGGAGGAAGAGGCTCTAGGGGTAGGGGACAAGAGCAGAGTGTGGCAAGATCTAGTATAAATATGGAGCTTGAAACATCTAACATAAATGTGGAGAGAGTAGTTAATTCTGAAACAAACTTAGAGGTTCCACCCACCCAAGTTAAGAAAATGGCTCAACAGACATTGAATGAAGATGTTGGAAATGTAGGTTTACATGCATATGAGGAAGATTCACATTTACTTGGTATTCATGCTTCTGCATTATTAAGAACTAGAGGACCTAACCAAGGTGATCATTCTCCAAATAATAGTGGCACACAGCTTTTGATAGAACCAGAAGGGAATGGGTAATGTTTATAAATCTTTACATTATTTAGATTGTTGAGCATTTACCCTCCTATTGAAGATTTTATAGTAATTTCTGCTAGCATGATTTAGAAACTCTTTATTACTTATATTGATTTTTTAATTTTGTTTTGATATAATTGTAATAGGTTTAATGACATAAGTGTAACTAGAAGAATCGCACATCTTGCAAAGTTATCTAGGTCCATGGCCTACTTTGGGAAAAGTTCCACAACACGCTAAGGATAATTTGTTTGGAAAATTTCAAGTAAGTATTAATATGCATTGATGAATTACTTGATTTATAAGATTAATTGTTTGTTGATTTACTGCTTGCTTACAATATTTTAGGAGTACTATACATGGTTACCTGAGGTTGAGCTAGGTATCAAGAAGTCATGGAACCATGTAGCTACAAAGAACATGAATGGGATATTATTAGATGCTCGCAATGCCGCCATGACTGCAGTCGGAGATTGAACAGACCCTACGAAAATGAAAGGCCATGGACCCACATGATTGAGCGGTGAAGAGTGGAACCAATTAGTTGATGAAGTTTTTGCAACACTGGAATTTCTAGCTAAGTGAGAAGTTGCTAGGAAAAATAGGATGATAGAAAAAGATAGATTCATCACAAAGCATACTTCTAGTTCTACTCGATTTAGAGAGTACGAGAAAAGGATGGTAAGTTAATATTTCATATTAAATTCTCGAATGCATTATATTTAATTACTTTAAGGTTTTTTTTAATTTAATTAAAAAGTTAATGAAATGAACTAATCTTATTTGAACATAGAAAAGAGAATGAGGATCTAAAATTGTGACTCAACTTGATATGTTTGACCGCATCCACAAGACAAACCATGGACTAGGTGATTTTATTGATAGCAAGTCTAAGAGAATTCATGTAAGTGAAATAGTAGGCATTTATTGTTTTTTCTAGACTTTGTTTTCATATTTTTGTTAATCAAATAAAATGTTTATGATTACGTTTGATTTACTTATGTAGGGAGAATATCATAGAAATATTTTGAAGAAGCATGGCAATAAGACTTCATTTTAGCCCTTGTTTGATGCAGATTTATAGATGGAGGCAACTAGTGGCCCATCTAAGGGTTTCATATATGGATTTGGGCACAATAGGACTGCTGGTGAGTTATTAGGATCTTCATCATCTGTATCTGGTCCGTCAGCATCTATCAGTTTAGATACTGTAGAGTCTATCTCTAGGATTGAACAACTAGAAAAAAACAATGAAAGATTATTTTGAGCATTTTGAGAAGAGAGAGGCAAGTTTTTTCGAAGTTATAAGAGAAAAAGATGAAGAAATTAGAAAGAAAGATGAAGATATTGAAAGACTATTGCAACAACAAGAGCCACCTCAAGTGTCAAATTCACTTGAAGAAATTATCAAGAAGTTGATCCAAAGTGTTGGAAAGAGCAATTCAACAACAAAAGAAAATCAAGTTGGTAAAGACTCATGAATAGAGAAGAGTTAAGACAATAGTTGCATGCATTTTCATTTGGATATTATGGTACTTTCGGCTTGTATTTTATTTGATCTAGTCCTTTAATAGTTTGTTGAAGTTTTAGCTTTTTGAAGTTATGGTTTTGTTTTGTGGTTTTATGGAGTTTGTGATTTTGTGAACTTGGTACCTTTGACTTGCATTTTATGTAGATTTAATTGTTGAATGATTTGTTGAAGTTTTAATTTTTTGAAATTGCAATTTTGTGTTGTGGTTTTATTGGGGTTTGTAGTTTATTGAGGTTATGTTTGTGGAGTTATGGTTGTGTTGAGTTAGTTTGTAAAAATTGTGATGATTTTTGAAGTTTTGGTTTGTTGAAAATATAGTTAATATTATTTGATGATGGATTTGTTGAAGAATTGATATTTAATGTAATTTTAATTTTTTGTTATTTTAGCATTAATTAGTAGATTTAATTGTTATAGGTTATTAAAATTTTATTTAAAAAAAAAAGGAAAATTTTTCCAACAAAAATTACCAACAGATTTACCGATAGATTGTTAATCAAAATTTAAAAAAAAGGACTAAATTTACTGACGATGAAGTCAAGAATAAATGACGTCTATAACATGTTGTAATAGGAGAAGGAATATTGCATAGCTATTAGAACAACTCTTATTCACCAAATATTGATATTTCAATAAAACTTTGCAGTAACATATACTTAGAAGTGCATCGTATTTTCTTCTATTGCTCTTCATGGCTTTAAATAGTGTTTTCTCAAAGCTGTACTGAGTGTCCAGTTATCAAGTCCCAGACTCAAATCTAATAGTATCTTCTTAATTATATAAGGTAGACTTAACCATTATTTAACAGCTAATTGATTGCGTGAATTATGGTGTGTTGATTTGTAGCATTGAACATGGTAAGAAATATGCAAAATATAAATTATACCATAATAAAAAATGGCCCTAAAAATATCTTGTTTATATGATTGATTCTAGAAAAATGTATATGATTATTAAATTACCCAACAGTTAATCACGTTTTTTATTTACAGTCTATCTTAAACTGCTAGGTGCATTGGTCTTTAGTAATATTAATAACTTATGGAAGAAGACTTGTATTATGCGCAATTTGTTTTGTTAATTTGACACCTAGACACTTGCTTTTCCACCCAAGAAAAATGTGTAGTAGACTTGTGATGTTTTCACACCATAATATTGTTGGAAGTTCAGATTATAAACAACAGTATATAAAGTAATTATGAAATAGTTTATAATCACGAGGCAGTATTTGTAAAAATAATATTATAAATATTTAAGAAAACAGCAAATAGATATTTCAAAATTTTTCAATTGCAATTCAGTTTAGCACAAACATAAACCAAAACAAACATTCCAGTTTGGAATATAAGAACAAAAAACCAAGATCAGTATATATATAAACTGAGAACTTATCTCAAAGTTCTGTATCGTAATAGAACTCAGACTAAATTACCAAAATTTGATTTGCCTTGAAGAAATTATCGCCCCTGCTAGTGCACAGGGTGCAGCGAAACTTCCTCAAGGATAAGACAGTCTCAGAAGCCTTTTGGTGCACTCCAAAAGAGATTCACCTCGATTACCACTCAGTCGCCAGAAAATGATAAATAACACTATTGTAGAAATATATGAGAGGGATAAAAGAGAATGTGTTGTTATGTCTTTAGTCTACACTCAGCAGACTAATTTATAAGTGCTTGGAGGGGAGCACTTTTGAAGTTATTTCTATGTGGGACAACTAAGGCAAGCATTATATATATTAGTAAAGTTTTTCAAACTTTTCTTTCATTTTCGATGTGGGACAATTCATTTTATACTACCAAGGTTCCCACAATTTTTGTTCCATTTTCAATGTGGGACACTAACTTCTCACAACTTTATCTTCAATAGCAATGTGGGACAAATCCCACTTATAGAATTTATGCTTGTTAAACCCCTTTTTACACTTCATACATCTATAGATTTCATCCAATAATTGGCACTAATCCAAATAAATAAAAGATCTCTTTAAACATGTAATTAGCCCCAAATATCAATAAAATGGGTGCCAATTACAACAATCCCCCACAAATCCATAGTGTTGAACTATCAAGATTATCGTAACTTACTTTCAATAATATACCTCCAGTTTGAACCACTACCTAAGTTATCCAACTTATGCCACCACAGGAACAAATGGATCTAAGCCTTGAATTTGGCCCTTGGATGTGTTAGCGTCCATTGGTAACAACAAGTTACATGGCTATGCAGTAATCTTTAGGTTTGACACGTTACGACCATGTGTCTCGATCCAGTATCATGAATGTTTTCAAGGAATAACCCTTTTTCCTCTAGTCGCGGCCAAACCACTACATTCACTTAGTTGGACATCTCCAGGGATGTACTGCTTGCATCTCATCAGTATGACTTGACCCCATTTAGAGTTAGCACTCTTACTTTACTTGCAGTTAACAACACCTTCCAGGTATACCAGGGGACAGACTCAGATACTAAGGTATCAGTCAAGTTTAGGTGCACTTTGACACACTCAACAACTTGTTTATACCACATTGAACCTTCATTGTGGGATCTCCACTTGGTAGGTTGGGTTGCCACTGCAGGTGCATCGCTAATGGGTTTTCAGTCCCATCCCTAGCCTGGATTTTTGGAATAAGGACAACTCAAGTCCTTTAGTTAAAGGATCGGCCATATTATCATTTGATCTTTGCAATTGTGGTTTGACTATCATAATGCACTGTAATTGTAGACAAAGGCTTACTAACCATTGATAATTGGACCATCAACCCATGTAGCTACTCAGCCTCTGTTCCAGTTGTGTCCAAAGCACATAACTCTGCCTCAAATATAGACCGAGTTATCAAAGTCTGTTTGGTAGACTTCTAGGAGATAGTGTCTCCACCCAAGGTAAATACATACCCTGTACACCCATTACTATCGGAGTTTTAGGCTATCCAGTTAGCATTACTATATCCTTCAAGTACTATAGGGAATCTGCCATAATATAGAGCAAGTGATGAAGTGCCCTTAAGATACCAAAGTACCCTATCCAAATCCTCCCAATGGGTTCTATTGGGAAAACTTGTATACCTCGCCAACTTTGAAACTGCAAATGAGATATCCGGTCTCTAGCCATTTGCAAGATATTGTAAGCTCCCAATAATCTAAGAATACCTTAATTGAGACACAGGAATTCCACTTTCATTCTTGAAAAGAGCCACAGAAGGATCATATGGTGTCTTAGCAATTCTACATTCCTTATAGCCAAATTTCTCAATTTTCTTCTCAACACAGTGAGATTGAGAAATAGCTATACCCTCAGTTGATCGAAGCAACTTGAGTCCAAGAATCACATTAGCTTCACCCATATCTTTCATTTCAAACTTAATTTTCAAGTATGACTTTGTCTCATTGATAATCTCAATGGTAAAACCAATTAATAAAATGTCATCCACATATAAGCATAGTACAATACAATCATCACCTTTAACCTTACAGTAAATGCACTTATCATTATCATTTATGCTGAAACCAAATGATAAAATAATTTTATCAAATTTCTCATGCCACTGCTTAGGCGCTTGTTTCAATCTATAAAGGGGTTTAACAAGCTTACAGGCCTTTTGCTTGTTACCAGGAGCTACAAATCCCTCAAGCTGATCCATATAAATCTCTTCCTCGAGATCACCATACAGAAAGGCTATTTTCACATCCATCTGGTGAATCGGGTAACTGTATACGGAAGCCAGTGCTATAGGCACCCAGATTGTAGTCAATCGAGCAACCGGGGAATATGTATAAAAAAGGTCTATTCCTTCTTTTTGTCTAAAGCCTTTGGTAATTAATCTGGCCTTAAACTTATCAATAGTTCCATCAGATTTAAGTTTCTTTTTAAAGATCTATTTGCATACAATCGTAGTACACCCCGGAGGCAAATCGACTAATGCCCATGTCCTATTAGAGACAATGGAATCCATCTCACTTTTGATAGCTACCTTTCAATGCTTAGCTTCAAGTCAAGACATAGCATCCTTAAAGGTCACAGGATCATCCTCGATATTGTAAGTGATGAAATCACTTCCAAAATCTTTGATGACATAGCTCTCTTACTCCGTCTAGGTTCATCTGGTTCTTCAACTCTAGTAGATGCTGAACCAGAACTACATGGAAAACCCCCCACGTTAGACTTCTTTTCCACATGATTAGGAATAGACGTCGATGTAAGAGCTAAATCTAAAGAAACATCATAAGGTATTCCAGTTTTCATTGGAAACATCTTCTCAAAAAATGTGGCATCACGAAATTCCACTTTTGTGTTAACCTCTATGCTTGGGATTTTGGATTTAATTACTAGAAATCTCAATGTATAGCTTGTTTCCACATAGCCCAAGAAGACCGCATTAACAGTTTTAGGACCAAGCTTTCTCTTCTTATGTTCTGGGACTAGAACTTTTGCAAGATAGCCCCACACTTGGAAATACTTTAAGCTAGGTTTTCTGCCTTTCCGGACTTCAAACGGAGTGCTTTCTTTATGTTTGAGAGGGACTTTATTTAGAATATGGCAAGCCGTATTGAAAGCCTCTCCCCACATATATTTAGATAGTCCTGAATTCAAAAGCAGGCTATTGATCATGTCTTTTAAAGGTTCTATTCTTTCGTTCTACTACCCAATTAGATGAAGGAGAGTATGGAGGAGTCTCTTCATGAATAATACCAAAGTTTCGGTAATATTCATCAAAAGGTTTAGACTCATACTCTTCTCCTCTATCTGATCTTAACTTTTTTAGTTTCTTGCTAGTTTGATTTTCAGCTTCGTTTTTAAAAACGATAAACTTTTCAAGTGCTTCATCTTTATTTTTTAACAGATAAACATAACAATATCTACTGCAATCATCTATAAAGGTAATGAAATATCTTTTCTGATCTTTAGTTAAGATTCTATTGAACTCACAAATATCTATGTGCACAAGCTCAAGTTTCAGAATTCCTTTCAATCGATTGATAAGGTTTTCTTACTTATTTAGCCTCAGCACATACTTGACATTTGTGACTACTTTCAATATCATGTTTAGGTATCAAATTTAAGTTCATCATGCGTTTAATAGAACTAAAATTTAAATGGCCTAAATGATTATGCCAAACGGTGGAACATTCAACAATATTCACAAAATAAAGATTAGAATACTCAATATTACTTATGTTTGAACCAACATTTTCAACTCACACTTTGAATAATCCATCAGACAAATAACCCTTTCCAAAAAAAGAACCATAATGCAAGATTACAACTTTATCGTACTTAAAAGTAAGTTCATAACCTTCCCTAACTATTACAGAACCACTTATTATATTCCTACGAGCAGAGATAGTATGTGCCCTGAAGGAAACTTCAAGTCCACACGTCCTATCCCAAGCACTTTAGCAGCACTTGAGTTCCCCATCAGTATGGATTTTCCATTGATTGGCTGGTAAGACAAAAATAGCAATTTATCAGCACAAATGTGCACATTTGCCCCAGTGTCAATTAACTAATCGAAAGGTTCATAAATAGAAAGGAGTTCAGGTTTCAAAGAAACGTACCCATCAACAGTTATTTCTAGAGCCTTAGTTTCACTAGGTTCCCCCACAACCATGTTGACCAGAGCTGGTCCAGTAGACTCAAGTTTAGCCTTGGCTTTCTTAGAAGGCACTCTTTAGCCCAATAGCCTACCTATCCACAATTCCAGCATGGTTTGCTTGTTTTTGGTTTCTTGTTGGCCTTGGTTTTGACTTTATTTATAGTTTTAGAGTCCAAGTTCATTTGGTTCATTCTATTAAGCTTTTTCTTCCCTTCAGTAACCACATTTGCCTTAGGTAGGTACTCAATCGGAACTTCATGAGTTTGATTCCGGTGTTCTTCCTCAATGCTTCTAGCAATCATAAGATCATCTGGGGACAACTTTCCTTTTCTGGTGCTTGAGTGTCATTCCAAAGTTTTCCCAAGACTTGGGAAATTTATCTACTATGGACATGACCAGAAATTTCTCCGGAAGTTTCATCTCAGCATCAGCAAGAGCATGCTCAAGATTGATCAATTCATGTGTCTGTTCAGCCACAGATTTTCCCTCAACCATCTGATCCTTCATGAACTTGGAAATAGAATACTTCTCAAGCCCTTGCTTTTCAGTATTATATTTATGGTCTAACTCATCCCACAACAATTTAGTGGTGTACGAGTCCGAGCAGTATACATCGAAGAAAACATTTGACTATGATGTCAAAATTATCCCTCGACCTAATTGATCTTTCTCAGTCCACTCAGCTATTTCAGCTGTTTTGGGGTCAGTATCAGTTGGTTTAAGTCTAGTCACCTGAATCACTAAAAGAAGACCTTTCATTGTGAACCAAATTTTCAGTCGTTGTTGCCAACGTTTGAAAAACTAGCCCCCAAACTTTTTTGGCAAGCTAGAAAGGTCCACTTTTACGGACAACAATGAATCAACACCAAAATCACTTGCAGATAAAGAAGCCATTTTCAAATAAGCAGTTTAAACAAACACTGAAAAATAATTTCTTCAAAATTGTTGGAAGTTCATATTGTAAATAGTATTATATAAAGTAAATAGCATTATATAAAGTAATTATAAAATATTTTATAATCATGGGGCAGTGTTTGTAAAAATAGTATTATAAATATTTCAAAAAAAAGGGCAAACAAATATTCCAAAATTTTTCAGTTGCAATTCAATTTAGCACAAATATAAACCAAAGCAAACATACCAATTTGGAATATAAGAACAAAAATACAAAGATTAGTATATATATAAACTAAGAATTTATCTCAAACTTTTGTACCATAATAGAACTCAGACTGAATTACCAGAATCTGATTTGCCTTGAAGAAATTATCGCCTCTACTAGTGGACAGGGTGCAGCAAAACTTCGTCTAGGATAAGATAGTCTCAGAAGCCTTTTGGTGCACTCCAAAAGAGGTTCACCTCGATCACCACTCAGTTGCCAGAAAATGATAAACAATACTATTATAGAAATATATGAAAGGGATAAAAGAGAATCTATTATTATGCCTTTAGTCTACATTCAGCAGACTAATTTATAAGTGCTTAGAGGGGAGCACTTTTGAAGTTATTTCCATATGGGACAACTAAGTTAAGCATTATCTATATTAGTAAAGTTTTCCAAACTTTTCTTTCATTTTTGATGTGGGACAATTCATTTTATACTACTAAGGTTCCCAAAATTTTTGTTCCATTTTCAATGTGGGACACTAACTTCCCACAACTTTATCTTTAATAGCAATGTGGGACAAATCCCACTTACAGAATTTATGCTTGTTAAACCCCTTTTTACACTTCAAACATCTATGGATTTCAACGAGTAATTGGCACTAATCCAAAGAAATAAAACATCTCTTTAAACATGTAATTAGCCCCAAATATCAATAAAATGGCTGCCAATTACAACAAATATATCATTATGTGTCTTATAAATTTGAATTTAGTTAGTTATTTATCTGATACCATCAATGTTAAGATTTTGGGGATAGCAACATTTATAGACTCAAGTCGTGAAAAAATGTATAGTGATGAAAATGAAGACAATGTAAGTATGGGTAGGTACCTGTAAAAAAAGAAAAAAGAATTGGTTAGGTACCAAGTCTAACAACTTTAAAGAAAAGGATTACATGAAAATTAGTCAAAATTGTATATTATGCCTACACAATGATAATGTTGTAGATTAATATGTCTAACAAGTGTAGGGCCCATTTATTTGGGCTATTAGCGCCAATATCAATTTCCAATCTCATTGAATTGATTGTTTGAAAGGAAAGATAAGGAATGTGGGCCGGTCCGCATTTAATCCATGGCCTGACACTATTGCTGCTATTAGTGCTTATTCCTGCAGTGGGTTTTGGGGTGCAATTGTTTAATTGCACCCCCCCCCCCAACTGAGCAATTTAGCTTTGCTCGAAATTATCACAATTGCCGTCCAATTGTCTGATTTATTTTAAGATAAATAAGCCTTCATTTTTTCACCAAGGGCAAGATGGCCCAGTCAAAAATAGTGTTGTGTATCAAACACCTTAGAGAAAATTGTTGTAGATTTGTGTGGTGCCTAATTTATAAGTGCAATCTCCACTATCAAACAGAGTAATAAATTTATAATGTCTCCTCTTTATACCACTACTACAATCTCCATTATTAATCAAATTTCAAATCAAACGTGGCCTAGATAGTAGAGTATTATAATATAGTGGAGATTATATGAGTTTGATAGTATGATATTCTTTTAATTTGTGAGATTATGCTAGATAAATGAAAGGGCAAAATGCATTTTACCCCCTTATAAAGAGCTAAATAGGCTAAAAAACCCCCGTATTTTTCTAATTGGCGCATAACCCCCTGTACTTATGAAAAATTTACAAAAAAGGGTCCACGTTCTATTTTAGTGAGTCATGCGCAAAGAGTGTAATTGTTTCTGCCTTTTGAAGCGATTTAATGCCTTAAAATGACATATTAGCCCTCCTATTACAATCAAAAGAAATGTCCTCCATTTGGTCTTTTTTGAATGCATTTTGCCCCCTTTTGAAAAGTGTAATGAGCTTAAAACCCTCTGTATTTTGTCGAGGTATTGACAACAACAAGGATGCAGCTAGCCAGCATGAGTTTTAATTATTTATTCATGAAAAACTTTGGTTTAGATGCTAAATTGACATTGTTTAGGGGTTGATGAAAGCTGTTTTTTTAATCTATTCTTAATTAGAAGTTTAACTACAAAATGAGAATGGCTGGAATACAATAGATAAAATGTTTCACATAATGCAAAATAAACAAAAATAGTATTAAGAGAAAATCATGTCAGAGCCAGACAATGAACAATAACATAGCAAAGTGATAAATTAATATATGGTAACAAAGTGGCCCTACAATTTGTGCCTTAAAAGACAACAACTTTAATGTTTAAAAGTACTAAAACCTGCAAAACTATTATCTAATCTAACCACTTGTATATTCAAAAGCAAGGCTACTCAAAATCAATATTTGTATATTCAAAAGAGATAGCACTAGACACCAACAAAGTATTACAAGCACCACCAATTTGCACAAGAAAAAAGTCATCCACTATACCCAGCCCCGACTCTTCTATTTGACATTTCTCTTAAATTTTGTAACGCCTCTAAAATATGAGGTTTTCTTACTCTTGGGGCTCTTATAGCTCTCTCTTTCCCTTTCTCTAGTGTTTGTATAGGTGCTCCACCGGTTGTTGAAGTTTAAGCTTTTTTCCTCCCCAACAATTCTTCATTTCTAGGTCCTTGTTGTATTCTACCCTTGTTCTTTGCACAAGTCCAGTCTCCTATTTGTAAATTAGAGAATAGAACCAATTTATTATATATGTACACTTAGATTTAGTATTATATATAAATAAATCTGAGAGCTTACCTCGGTCTTTATAGGTGTAGCAGCATTAATTACTGTTTGAGATGGATTGTTTAAAAAGCTTGACTTGAATGCATCATTGGAGCTTGATTGGAGACTTCTGCTGGTTGTGGTGCTGGAGATTTCCTAAATTTACTCTCTTTATAGTAGCCTTAATCCTTGACTGCATAGTAGAAGAGAGAGTCAAATCTAAATTATTAAAGTTCAAAAAATAAAGTACATAATAGTAAATTTACATAACAAAGTATTTACTTTTACTGTCCCCAATCTTTAGATCATAATTCTTTATATCCATTTCTTCTGGCCTGTGGAAAGGATATTTTGGCACCTCATCATCTGACCCATCCAAACTAACAAGTTCATCTTCCTCACCGGTTCATTATAGCACTCTTCTAGCTGCACATTTGGCTCAATTGAACCTCTTTTGTTATTTCCTATCTTCACAATTTTCTTCTTCATTCTTTTCAGTTTGTCTATGAGATCAACGTTACTTATTTGTTTATCTGCAAATATGTCATCATCACCAGAATCTTCTAAGTCCTCTAGCATTTCACTAGGTGCATCTGATTCATCATCCTCAAGCTGTACATAGTCTGAGTCAAATGACTCTTCACTGATATTAATATCAACTTCTTCATCAACTTAATGTGGTATTTCTGTAATAGTTGCTCCATCCACAAATATTTCATCATCCGTTACAGTTGCTCCATCCACTGCTTCATCATCCATTACAACTGTTATGTTCACTGCTTTATCATCCATTACAGTTGCTCCATCTACTGCTTCATCATCTAGTGTATGTGGCATATCTGTCACAACTTCATCATCCAATGCACGAGGCCCCATTGATACTAATTGTTCCTCCACATGTGTTCCCATATCTGTTCTCATTTCATCTAACCCCATTTGTTCAGCTCTAATTTTTGTTCCCACTAGACCATCATCACTAAAGCCAATGCCTTCTATCAAATCATTCATTTGTTCGTCATCCAACCTGTTTGATATTTGTTGATTGTAAACTATATTGCTTTGTGTGTCAATAATCTGTGTTGGATTTTTTGTTTCTTCTACATATAATGCTAGGACACATTCATTTTTCAAAGCATGTTTCTATCTTCTAAGCTTTTATCATCCCAAACTAATCTTGTACCCATCTCAAGCGACAATCCTAGCACTTTGTAGTATAAGCACACATTGATCTCTTCCCCTCCACATAAGTCATATAGCCAATACAATGAAGATATTGTCAAGTCTTCTATTCTCAAGTTTGCTAACTCAATTTCATATTTCTATCCCCCACTGTATTGGACATCGTGTCTTGTTCTTGCAAACCTCCTACCAACCCATATTTCAAAGAAATTTGAGTCATCCATTAATCTATAAATAAAATAGAACATGTTTAATAATTTGTACATTGAATTTCAAAACAAAACAAAGCAAAAATAAAAAAAACCACAGAACAGTCTGCAGCATTCTCATGCTTCATCAAGGAATGGCTATTGGTGAAAAGTGTTGAATTTTATTTTTGGCTTTGACTTTTGGGACAAATGGTAAATTCTAATAAGGGATTAAAACTTTGTTTTGCATTTTTAGTTACTCAAATAAGAAACAAAACTATTGTTCTCAACAAACCTAAAATCCAATTTAAACAACAATGAAAAATCCATTTTAAAAACAAAACAACAATTATTTAAACTAATATAATCAAAAACAACAATGAAAACACATTTTAAAAACAAAATAAAAAAAATTCAGTATGAAATGGGATGAACAGCTACCTTGACAATCAAGTTGGGTTTAGTCTCTACTTGTTTCAATGCGCAAAAATAATCGGAAAAATACTTTACAGACTGAATAGAGTATCCTAAAATCATCAAACGTGCAGAAGTAAACCCGGAATGTGGCTCAGATTTGGGAAGATTGAACGTTAGGGTTTTTATTGCAATAGAGGGAAATGTTCAAACAGATAGCTGGAAAATAAATGAAAGCCAAGCCTGTGGTATATAAAGGGGGACAATTTAGTCATTTGATAAATCCAAAAATATGTTTAAATCAATTGGGTCAAACATGCAAATGTTTCATAAGTATAGGGGGTTATGCACCAATTAGAAAAATATGGGAGTTTTCAACCTATTTGGCTCTTTATAAGGGGGTAACATGCATTTTGCCCATGAATTAGAATAATCTAGCCTAATATCATGTTTGATATGAGAGATTATGAGAGAGGGTCGGCCCACTTTTCAGTGTCAGCATGCTACTATAGCGGCAATTAAACAAGATTGTAATCTTGCCTTGGGGGGGTGCAATTAAATAATCGGCCCCTCCACTAAAAATTCACTCCCTTGTTTGCCCTCTTTTTTTTTGTTATTCCAATTGTGTCGTCTGAAAAATCCCCAAGTGTGCCCTCTTTTTTTTGTTATTCGAGGATAATTTTGTTATTTATCCATTTAATTCCACACATCAAATATGCATAAGAGATTAGTGTAGATTATAGTTGCACCTAATTGTAAGGCTAATCTCCTATACCAAACAAATTAATATATTATTTAATTTCACATTATCTCATTCTATTCAAAACTCCACTATTATTTACATTCCAAATCAAATGTGGTTCTATATTGAGCAAGTCTTTACACTTCAATTATAGAAATCACTATGTTAACCAAGTCTTTATAGTTCATGGCTTTATCCTAATAAAAATTAAAATTAAAATTAAAATTATACCCCTTTATTGTATATATGATTGATATTCCTCTAACCTAAAAATATTATAATGATGGGCAAAACATTCTTTAGTTAAGTAAAAAGATAAATTCATTTTGTCCGATTTATGACAATATATATAGCATAATAGCACTATGGGTCCCTCGAGTATCATAGATTATTTGATTCCAAATTTTATTAAACACTAACTTTATAAAAAAAAAATTACGTTCAATTAAGCTTAAAATAAATAAATAACAAAATATAATTTCAATAGTATAGAAAAGGCACATTAAATTTAAAATTATTTTAAATAAATTTAGGCTACTCCGTTATATGGATGACATATTACTTGAGAAGACATTTCACAATTTTTCTTGTTTTTTTTTTTTTTACTTGCAAGTTCCTTAATTGCATCTTTTTACACTACATTCTTTTTCTTTATTCCTCTTTTCTTCTTACCATATCTATCATTTGTTCCAAAAACAATAGTTTCCACTTGGATAGATTGGTATATTTTCTCCACCCTTCATTATAACTCCATGTGAAGTTGCATTTTTACCTCAGGGTGGAATAAATTGTTCGCCAGATAAGAATGTTGTTTGGGGTGGGGCACTGATGTTCAATCTTGGCATACAAATTGTTCTATTAGATACAAATATTTAGAAATTTCAACCGGCTGCACATGTTTGCACTTGTTGGAACATTGAAGGTCGATGCTTCAACATTTAAACCTCCATTGACTTCTTCATATCTTGGAATGATTGTGGCTCATATCTTGTAACTTGATATGACTTGTTCATCTTGATTCGGTGTCAACGGATGGTCTTTTTTGGTTGGTTTTTCCAAAGTTGGAATAGGTCGAACCCATTGAGGTCTTGCATATCAAGCTTGTAATGTAAATTTCATGTTTGCAAAACAACAAGATAACAAAGCTCATACAAATAAAAATTTATTAAAATTATATATAAACGTAGATACAATCCTTAATTTGAACCTTATGATTCTTTTCTTCAAAAATGATAAATTTGAGTTTTTCTTTGCACTATATTCTCAATTCAAACACTACAATTTAGTGAACTCCATGACAAACACCACTACTAAAAAACTTGCAAATTACAATGGATATTTGCGAGGGAAATCTTCTATCCACTATAAAAAATTCGCTATTTCCAATGAAACTTTTTGATGGACTCAGATGGATTCTTGATGGGCCTACAATGAAATTTTTTCCAATGGACTTAGATGGATTTTTTATTCACAAATTATTTTCCGACAATTTTCCAATTGAAATTGTCCATCGAAAATTTTTTCGATGAATTTTCATTGATTTTATGATGAAAATTTGACCATGTGAAATAGCCAAATTTTTCTCTATTTCTCGACCTTTTTTTTCGTTGGAAAGTTTTCTAACTCTACAATGTCAAATTTTTTATGGAAATTTTTTAATTTTTTATTGTATTCCAATGGTATTTAGATGTATTTTAATCCAAAAATCATTAAAATTATTATTTATTTATAACTTTTTTCGCTAAAAGATTGTCGAATTTCCATCAAACATTTATTTTTTAAAATAATTTTTATAAATTTAATTTAATTATGCGTCTTGTATATGAATAACATATACTTATAATACAAATAGAATAATAATTTAAAATAAGATATAATTTTATAAATATAGGTCTTCAAAGTTATATTTCATAATTACAAAAGCACAAAAAAAAAAATAAAATAAAATAAAATCTATCCACTAGCCGCCAGCATCATCATCACCAAAATCAAAATAGTCATCTTGTTGCTATTACTGCTCATGCTCGCCTTACTAAGATGGAAGCTGTTGGCAAGCATGGGGACCGGGGGTAGGGATGGGCCACCGGAACCTAATGGAGTATCCCTCTATATGACCAGCTGAGCAATCATATTTTGTATCCCACCGAACTACTCAGTGAACATGCTCTACATATTCTTCATACCGACTTGCAGATCAACCGACAAACGAGCCTCCAAGCATGCCTCCAGTTGGGTTGTAGTTGATGTACTAGCCTTCTCCTGAGGCACATTAGTGTAGAAGGGCGACTGCTGGTAGCTTGGCCATAAACCCTTCCCTTCTTGTTGGGGCCACCTACAGTTTAAGTGCATAACTCGGCCTAAGACTGTTGAGTCTCTTCACTACTCCCAATACCCTCCGATTGAGGCTGGGACTCCTGTGCTTGTTGGAAGATCTCTTACAAGTTATAAAATTAAAACAAAATGAATAAAATACAATGTAAGTAAAACATTTTTTTATCATATGCAATAAACTTATAGCAACTCTCCCCGCCCTCTTGTACACCTAGTTCCTATCGGCCCCGCCATTGGTAGATGCAGGCAAAAACCTCCTAGACCATCTAAAGCCTCTGCAACTCTCGAGCCTACATAGAAAACAAAAATTAACATAGGTATATATACATAATACTAAACTACAATAAATGTTAGAGAAAAACTCAGCAAGGCCTCCCATAAAATTGATCTTTACTTAAAAAAAAAAAAAGAACTCAACAACCAAACAAATGATAATACATCATCATTTGGGAAGGGAACCAACCTTTTCCCATCAACCAAATAAACAAACAACAAGCGAAAAGCTCCAACCCTTCCCCATCAATAATGTCATGTAAAGATTATAAACACAGTACGCAAGTAATTAACCAATAACCTAAAGTGGATGAAGTTTACTTAAGACTAAAAGTTAGAAAACCTACTAAACGCTCAGCATGTGTCTCGATGGATATACTCCTTTGGTATGGATGGATCTACAGGTCTCAAAAGTTTGATTCTTCTTAGCTTGCGTGGACATCTTTTGAAAATCTTGGGATTACCAATGCCGCTGTAGGGCATCCCAAGTATCCTCGCCAATCCATTCTGATCTCTTGCTCATCTTTTGGGCATGGCCATACATGTGACTTAGTCAATGAACACCTTTAGCATCGAATGCCCTTTGAAAAAATAGCCCTCATTCTCAAGGTCTCAATGGACATATCTCTATGAAAGAAAATGAAATAAGTTCGTATACTTATAATACACAGATATGGTCAATTTGTAAATGTAAATATATTAATAATATTAATATACCTTCCACTCACTAATCATCAAATATCGGATAGCCTAGAGGATATCTAACCAGGTTCTATAGGACTCCTATACCTTGCCCTTGATCATTCTCATGAAGAACTTGGTACTGCAGAGCGAGGAAATATACTTGTATAAAATTCTTACATTAATAAATAATTATTAAATTAATAATAAAATAATATTTATATAATAATTCAAACTCACCCATAACATACCTCAGGACGTAAGTATACCCTAACAAAATTGTGGGATGAGGCTCTGATTCCCCTCACCCAATGTTTGGTCAACTAAAGAATCAGTTACTGTAAGTGATACTGCTAGTGCCACTTATTGGAATAGTCAAATGGAGCAGCAGGGGATAGTTGAGTGCCAAATAAAGCGGAAGATGGTGATGGAGTGCTTGTAGGTGAAGTTGATGGTGGCTAGGATAGTACTGCTGCTGTGAGGGTGGGTGTGGGGAACAATATATAAATGACCTCACAGTAGTAGAAGAGGACGAGGGAGAATGGGTACTATGGAGATATGTGGGAGGAAGGTATATGGTTGGCATAAGTTGATAACCAACCGATATCATGGTATGAGACTAGTTGTTGGCATAAGTTGGCATGTATAACTATCCCATGTAACAGTCTTGATTAAATGATGTTCAATAAAATGGCCATCTTCATCTTATGCATTTATGATTTCTTCACATATATTTGGTTGAAGACCCTAAATCATACTAGACTATGGGACTTGGTCACGTATATGATGGTGATCAGGAAACAAGTCTCTATAGTTATAATTTCAAATATTCCAAGTCATAGAATCTTATGAGACAGGACATCTAAGATTCGGATAGACTTATACTAACAATGCATACTCCAAGGAGTTGGATATTACCTCATTTCATTGGCAATCTATGTTAGACATGAATGCATGTTAATGGGTGCTTGTTAGAAAACCAGTTCATTGAAGGCCCGTTTAGAGAATCTACTAGAGAGCCATAGTGGCATGTCGGTAGTGGCAAGTTTTCTAGCTTACGATAGTGTATATAATTATTCCTTTAACTTGAGTTTCCACAATAACCTTGTATTTGGGTCCTTATACTTTAATTTTATTTCGATCATATAGTAGGTCGCCTAAGGCTTAGGTTAGGCACAAGCTACTTAAGTATAGAGGTTGTTGAGTTCCAAGATGGGATTTATTTTGCCCGTCTATGAAGTGTGGGGTGATCTCCTATGTATTCTAAGATGATCGATTCCAAGAAATCCTTGCGCAATGTGATATAACAATTTAAAAAAGGAGTTTTTTGAAGTTGAGGTCATAATAGGTGTCAAATATTAAGAATAGATACATAGTTATCGAGGCTATTAGCGAGCCGACAAATTTTTTGCCCTATGCCTCTTTCAGGAGATAGGAAATGGAAGAACCGTATTTGCATGACAATCACAAGCGATAATGGTTCTCCTAGATATAATTCATTCATCTAATTCATTGGGCTCCATGGGCTTGTGCTAGACATCAATTATAGAGATTGGGTACTCGTCAATTAATAGAGATTAATTGTTAGAGTCATTAGTTTAAAGAAGGTTAAACTAATTTGAATATTTTAATATTCAAAATATCACAATAAGTTGTGAGCCTATGTCTAATGAATTAGTGAACTTAATGGGTCACATACAAAAGCCTAAAAAATCTCTTATTTGATAAGAGGAATTTTCTAAACAGTTAGAAAATACCAACTGGCTGGTTTTTTACTAAGGGAGAGAATAAAGTTGGCTAATTTATTTGGTCACTTTGGCTTCATTAATTTAAGTGTTAAATTAATCAAAATAATTTAAAGAGTTAAATTAGGCCAATTAAATTTAGATGTTAATTTAATTGGTGCCAGTTACAATTTAAATTAGTCAAAGTCAACTTAAGGTGTTAAATTGAATTAATTAACTTAAGGAGTTAAATTAAATTAATAAAATTAAAGAGTTAGTTTAATTATCTAGGTAATTTATTTATTTTTTTGGAGGGAAATTAAATGGAAGAGCCCATTTGAATTAATTGAGTTGGCAATTTTAATTTGTGAAATTAAAAATCTAGCAAGTTGGCACATGTGCGGATAGTATGATGGAAGACTCCAAATACTTACACCCCCTCCTATAAATATATGAGTGGCCGGCCATAGCAAGGATGATATTCTAGGAATGTTTCCATTTCCCTCCAATAAGTAGCACAACTCATGTGTTAAGTAACGACCTCCCTAGATTCTCTCTCTCTCTCTCTCCGCAACTGCCGCTTCCCTCCATTTTTCGTATCATCTTCTTCCCCCACTCAATTCTAGCCTGGAGTGTGAGGATTTGAGAGTTCTTCCTAGGTGTGTGGATCACCATTAGAGGCTTTGACCTTGGGGAGATTAGAATTTGGAGATTGGACCATCCTTTGTGGCCGATTTTTAGAGAATTGATTGGGCAATTTTGGAGCAGCCTTTTCTCCTCTATTTCAGCCAATTGGAGGCTGTATTGGACATGTCTTAGTGTGCAAAAATTTCTGCATTAAGGAGCCCTGGGTGTGGAGAACTTTATCTATCAGGTAGAGAGTGTAGATCCTACTTTGGAGGAGTTCAAGAGAAGATCTATCTAGGTGCCTTCGTTTTTCTTCAAAAGGTAACTTTCTAGCTTTCAAATCTTACTTTATAACATGCTGATTGATCCTTGGGTTGGAGATGACAAGTTAAATTTTCCCTTATTTTAGTTTTGTTTTATGGATCATTGCTTATCTCTTACTTTCAAGTGGTATCAGATCCATCTTCATGTCTAAATTGGGATTTTAGTGAATTGATTCATGTGATGAATAATTCTAGATCTCCAAATGTTTAATTCAATTGATGAATTTAAGTGTTTAGAGATGATGCTTGTGGCTCTTGATGTGTTGGATTAAAATATGTCAATTTGTGTTCGTGTTAATTCATATGTTGGCATTTGTTTTGATTCAAATATTATGATGTTAAATGTTGATTTAACATTGGATGGTGTTATATGTTGATGGAGCATGTTAGCTATAGGTTTAAATTATTTTGGCTATTTCTGGATCCAATTGAATTGGAGTTTATTGGAGATTTTTGGAAAATAGTTAGTTTTCCTTAGATTTGATTTTTAAAGCGCTTTGAGTGCTTGAATTTTTATTTTTAAAAGTGTTTATAATCTAGAAATTTGTCAAAAATTGTGTGAATATGAGTTGTGGAGTTGTCCATAAGGTTTGGTGCACAAAAGAAACACAATATAAGCCTTGGCAAGACCCTTAGGGGGCTAAGGGCAAGGCTACCACCTAGTTGCCAGCACTTGGCCAAGCAATAGGTGCGCTATGAGTGCGTCTTTCGTGCGGCTAGGCTGGCATGCCGGGCACATCCCAACCCGAAGAACATACTAAGCATATTTACTTATTTATACTTTGTTTATCCTATTAATGTATGATATACATGTTTAAGACATAGATAACCTAAATAAGCAAAATAAACAATTGATGAGATCTCCCAAGTAAGAAATATCTCAACTTAAAGGAGTCTAAGTTTATCAAGATATTAAGTCAAATTGGATAAAAATAAATCGGGTTTATATATCCAAGCTTTCTACCAATAGACAAGTGACACGAGATGCTACCTTATTTTTATGTCGGCTCACGAGTCATGGAACACCTAATTGAAGGAAAGTTATGATCACTACCTTGGGCATAAGATGCACTTAAATCTAAAATTCACCATGACATTGTCTCACGAGTAATGGAATGATCATGGTTGAATTTATAGTTAAAGATTGATTAGTAGGTATGACTTAATATCTAGTAGTATAGATGTTGAACAAGTCGTGGGTCTACATGAAAAGTGAGGCAAAACACATCAAGGATTGCATAGATATGCAATTGGCAATAGTTGCCTACCTTAGGATCATAAGTGGATGTCTTACAAGTCATGGGTCCATAAATAATGCCTTTGGACCTTGATTCTCATTGGGAAATAAGATTTTCTGAATTCCTAAGAGGGTAACAAATTTGATAAAATAGTAGGAGTAAAATATGCTTGAAAGTCCATAATCATGCTTTTAATATCAAATTCAATCAAATGCGTATACTCTCTTTTTCGCCTTTATAGATTTGCGAACTCTCAAAAATGGCTAAAAATCCCCTAAGCATCATATTGGAAACTAGCAAGCTAATCGAGCCAAACTACCGTGATTAGCTTTGTAACCTCAAAATCATCCTTAACTCGTAAAAACAGACATATGTTCTTGATCAAAGTCCACAGGATACCATAGGTGAGGATACCGATCAAGATGCCCGTGAAACGTTCACAAAATGGGAAGAGGATGACCTCCAAACCCATTGCCTCATGATGACCTCCATATCCAATGAGCTTCAAAAGTCTTATGAGCACATGAAAAGTGCTGCTGAGATACACTTACACCTACAAGAATTGTATAGTGTACAAACAAGGTATGAGAGGTATATGCTTTCGAATGAGCTTTTTAGGACAAGGATGATTGAGGGGTCTACTCTCCATGATTGAGAAGCTCGTTACTTTAGAAGTAGTTATGAACAATGACCTCTACGTAGATTTGATCCTCCAATCCTTACCAAGTGCATTTGACCAATTTGTGATGAACTTTAACATGTCAAAACAAGAAGTCACAATTAATGAATTTAACCATAGAGGCGACAATGAAAAAAGACAAGCCTTTGATGCCTACTTCATTCTCCAAGTCTAAAAGCCCTAGGGCAAAAAAAGAAATGAGGTAAGAAGAAGAAGAGTTATTCTTCGAAGGGAAAACATGCATTAAAGCCCTCCAGAGGGGTTAAGAAGAAAAAGGAGGTAAGAAAAGATGCCACTTGTTTCTGTTATGGTGAAATCGGGCATTGGAAGCACAATTGCAAGAAGTACCTTGCAAACCCTTGGGAAGGGTGTGTATTTTATTGAAGTGCAATTAATGACAAATTCTTCTACATAGATATTTAATACTGCATGTGATTCTCACCTTGTAATTCGTTACAGGGGATGAAAAGAAGAAAGAGTCTAAGTAATAAGGATATGATGTTACACCTCGGTAATGGTGCAAAGGTTGTGGCCAAGGTTGAAGGTGTTGTCAAGCTAGACTTAGGGAGCTCCTTTTATTGTATTGAATCCTTGCTATTATATACCTTCTCTTGTGAAAAATATTATATCAATTCCCATTTTGGATCATGAAGGATTTGATTTTTCTATCTCGAGTGGGAAATTGAATGCAATAAAGAATAATTCTTTGATTGCAATAGGTACACTTAGTAAGGGATTATACATTTTGGAATCCCAACCATCACTTATGCACATTCAACAAAGTAACAAAAGAAAATTAGATAACCAAGAAAATACATAGCTTTGGCATGCAAAAGTTGGACATATTTTCAAAAATAAAATGAACAAGTTGGTAGCCCCAAATCACTAAAAGTTAGTGGATTAGAGGATTTACCGACTTGTGAATCTTGTTTAAAGGGAAAAATGACTAAGGCTCCTTTTGAAGGACAAATGGAACGATCCACAAGTCGATTGTATTTGATCCATATGGATGCGTGTGTACCATTAAAGTTAGTGCAACAAGAGATTATTCTTACTTCATTACCTTTACTGATAATTTTACTCGGTTCGGACATGTGTATCTTATAAAGTACAAATCCGAAGCTTTTGAAAGGTTTAAAGAGTATAGGAATAAAGTAGAAAATCAATTAGGACTTAGTATTAAAACTATTCGATCAAATCGAGGAGGTGAATACTTAAATGCTGAATTCTTAGATTATCTAAGAGAGAATGAGATTATCCTACAATGGACTCCATCCGGCACATCCCAACATAATAGAGTAGCCGAGATGAGAAATTATACCTTGTTAGACATGGTATGTTCCATGATGAGATTCACCAATGTCCCTATCTCCTTTTGGGGATACACCCTTGAGATGGTAGTAAGGCTTTTAAATGTAGTACCCTTTAAAGTTGGTGCCAAAAATACCATATGAGATAGGTTGGCAAAGCACCCTCTTACTCTTATTTAAGAGTTTGGGGGTCTTTCGCCTATATCAAGAGACGAGTGGCAGACAAGTTGGATGCGAGATCCATTTTGTACAAGTTTGTGGAATACCCAAAAGAGTCTTTGGGCAATTACTATGATCCCTCAGAACAAAAGGTGTTTGTTTCAAGGAACGCCACCTTATAGAAAAGGAGTTTCTATTAGATAGAAAGGGCATTGTCATTGAGCTTGATGAAGTTCAAGACGATCATACTGTTGACATTGAAATTTTATTGGGATAAATTACCATTTGATAGCCCAAATAAATTGGATATTAATTTAGGTCCCAAATTAAAGTCCATAACAAATTTAGGCTTTACATAATAGGTCAATCCAAGATGAATATTACAGAAGTCTTATTTATTTTGGATTAGCTAATTAGGCCAAAATACATCTAAATATGGCCTATTAGTAAATTAAGTCCATCTCAAGTGGTATTTAAGCCCAAGGGGAAAAATTAAGATACAAGCCATCAAACCCTATTTTGTGTCTATAAAATGAGGTGCTGGGACACATACCACACATCAAGAAATTCATCAACAGAAATTCAAGTATCAATCTCTCAAGTCCAAGCTCTTGCCTCGAAGGTGTGCTGCAACTACAAGGGCTCTACATCTTCTTCAAAAGAATTAAATTTTAAAGACTTTGATATAAAAAATACTTGATTTCAAGGTTGTTCGTGATTTCATCCGTAAATCTATGAGGGAATTACGCATCTAATTCAAGAACAACATCAAACCCTTAAATCGCATTCCAAGGAGAAGAATCAAAGGATTTGGTCTTCAATTGCAAAGATATTTCCAGATATTGTAACCACTTTTCATTTAAATTAAATATTGAATTTGTCTATATTTTTCTTGTCTTGTAATTCTTTTTGCAGACTTGAAGTTTGTGTGAATAGATACCATCCCACAAGCAATAGAAACAAAAGGTAAAAAAAGCCTAACACACAACTTCCTAGAAGGTCGGACCGAATCAATAAGCAACCCAAAAGGTTTGAATTTCTTCATAAGACAGAGCAAACAGATAATGATACAAGGACCTATGTGGAAGCTATGTTGGACACAGTTTAAGGTCATTGTCTTGAATCCTTGAAATCCTAAATGGACTCTATGTATTCCAACAAGCACAGACTTTAGTAATCCACTGAAGAGTATAGTACCCATTGGTTGCAAGTGGATTTATAAGCATAAGCTAGGAGTTTATTCGGAGGTAATGACCTTTAAAGCTAGACTAGTGGCAAAAGGTTGTACTCAAAGACATAACCAGTTGTTAAGCCTCCTAAGTCCATTAGGATTATGCTTTCGATAGTTGCTTACTACAACCATGAAATTTGGCAAATGGATGTAAAAATTGCCTTTCTCAATGGAAACATTGATGAGGAAATCTGCATGGAGCAACCCTAAGATTTTATATCCAAAGAAGCGAGCATAAGGTTTGCAAACTCCAAAGGTCCATTTATGGACTAAAGCAAGCATCCCGAAGTTGGAACATACATTTTGATAAGACGGTCAAATAGTTTGGATTATCAAAAATGTGTATGAACCATGTGTGTATAAAAAGGCTAGTGGGAGTTCAATATAGATTATTGCACTTTATGTCGATGACATCCTTCTTATTGGAAATGAGAAAGTGACGTTACATTATATTAAAGCATGATTGTCTTCACAATTCTCCATAAAGGATTTTGGAGAAACATCCTTCGTATTAGGAATATGGATCTATAGAGATAAGTTAAAGATGATGTTGTGGCTCTCCCAATCCACGTACATTATCAAGATATTAAAGAGGTTTAGTATGTAGGAATCCAAGAAAGGATACCTCCCACTGGACATGGCATTCATCTCTTCAAGTCTATGGCCCCAAAGACTGACGATGAGAGAGAAAAGGTCTCCTACATACCTTTTGCATCCGCTATTAGAAGCATAATGTATGCCGTTCAACATACGAGACTAGATATAGCTCATGCTCTAAGTGTTCCTAGTCACTACCAATTCGATCCTGGTGAGAATCACTAGAAGGCCGTGAAAATAATTCTCAAGTACTTGAGAAGACTATGGATTTATTTCTTGTATACAACAATAGAGAATTGAAACTTGAGGGGTTATTGGATTCTAGTTTCAATCCAATGTAGATGACTTAAAATCTACTTCTAGATTTATATTTTGCCTTAACGGCGGTGCGGTGAGTTGGAAGAGTTCCAAACAAGATACTATGACCAATTCCACTACTGAGGCAGAATATATAGCAACATCAAACACCGCAAAGGAAGGTGTTTAGATGAAAAACTCTATCTAAGAGTTGGATGTAGTGTCTAGCGTGCAAGAGCCAATAGTTGTCTATTGTGACAACAATGGAGCCATTGCACAAGTAAAGGAGCAAAAATCTCATCAACGATCCAAGCACACTTTGAGGTGATATTACTTGATCCAAGATATCATTGATAGAGGTAACATTCAAGTATGGAGAGTTGCTTTGGAAGAGAATATAACAAATCTACTAATTGACTGATATTCAATAAAATGGTCATCCTCATCTTATGTATATGATTGCTTCACATACATTTGGTTGAAATCCCTAAATCATACTAGACTACGAGACTTGGCCATGTATATGATAGTAATCATGAAACAAATCTCGATAGTCATCATTTTAAATATTCCAAGTCGTAGAATCTTATGAGATAAGGCATCTAAGATTCCAATAGATTTGTACTAATCATGTATACTCCAAGGAGTTGGATATTACCCCGTTTCATAGGCAATCTATATTAGATATGGATGCATGTTAGTGGGTGCTTGTTATATAACAAGTCTACTAAAGACCTGCTAGAGAATCTACTAGATAGTCGTACTTGCACATCGGTGATGGAAAGTTTTCTAGCTTACGATAATGCATATAATTAGTCCTTTGACTCGAGGTTCCACAGTAACCTTATATTTGGGTTGTTGTGCTTTAATTTTACTCCGACCACGTAGCAGGTTGTTGAAGGCTTAGGTTAGGCACATGCTACTTAAATATGGAGGTTGGTGAGTTCCAAGATGGGAATCGTTTCAATAGTCTATAAAGAGTGGGTTGATCTCATACATATTATAAGATGATTTATTCCAAGAAATCCTTGTATGAGGTGATATGACAATTTGAAAAAGAAATTTTTCAAAGTTGAGGTCATAATGAAAATCGAACATCAAGAATAGATATATAGTTATTGAGGCCATTAGAAAGTCATCAAATACCTTGCCCTGAGCCTCTTTGGGGAGATAGAAAACGGAAAGACGATATTTGCACGACAATAATAAGCGATAATGGTTAACATTGATAATATTCATTCATCCAATTCATTGGGCTCCACAGGCTTGTGCTAGGCATCAACTATAGAGATTGGTTACCCTTCAATTAATAAAGATTAATTGATAGAGTTATTAGTTTAAAGAAGTTTAAACTAATTCAGATATTTTAATATTCAAAATATCACAATGAGTTGTGAGCTCATGTCTAATAAATTGGTGAACCTATAGATCACATACAAAAGCTTAAAGAAATTCTTATTTAATAGGAGGAATTTTCTAAGGAGTTAGAAAATACCAAGTGGGTGGCTTTTACATAAGGGAGAAAATTAAGTTGGCTAATTTATTTGGTCACCTTGGCTTCATTAATTTAAGTGTTAAATTAATCAAAATAATTTAAAGAGTTAAATTAGGCCAATTTAATTAAGGTGTTAATTTAATTGGTGCCATGTGACAATTTAATTAGTCAAAGTCAACTTAAGGTGTTAAGTTGTTTTCATTAACTTAAGGAGTTAGTTAAAGTAATTAAATTAAAAAGTTAATTTAATTAGCTAGGGAATTTTTTCTTTTTTTTTTTAGGAAAATCAAATGGAAGAGTCCATTTGAATTAATTGAGTTTGCATTTTTAATTTGTGAAATTAAAAATCCAATTCAAGCTAGAAGAATCTAGCAAGTTGGCACATGTGTGGATGGTGTGATAAAAGTCTCCAAAGGCTTCCATTCTCTCCTATAAAAACATAAGTGGCTGGCCATAGCAAGGATGATATTCCATGTTTCCTGTTCCCTCCAAAAAGGTAGCACAACTCATGTGTTGAGTAACTACCTTGCTAGATTCTCTCTCCTCTGTCTCTCTCTCTCCTCACCAAAACCACCACCTCCCTCCCTCTCTCCTATCATCTTCTTCCTCCTCTCAGTTCTAGTCTTGAGTGTGAGGATTTGAAAGTTCTTCCTAGGTGTGTGGATCACCATTAGATGCTTCACACTTGGGGAGCTTATGATTGAAAATTTGGACTATCCTTTACGGTCGATTTTTGGAGAATTGATTGGTTATTTTGGAGCAGCTTTTTCTTCTCTATTTCAGCCAGTTGGAGGCTGTATTGGAGGTGTCTAGTGTGCAAAAGTTGCTGCATTAAGGATCCTTGGGTGTGGAGAACTTGATCCATCAAGTGGAGAGTGTAGATCCTACTTTAAAAGAGTTCAAGAGAAGATCTACCTAGTTGCCTTTGTTTTTCTTCAAAAGGTAACTTTCTAGCTTTCAAATCTTAATTTATCACTTGTCAATTGATCCTTGGGTTGGAGATGATAAGTTAAATTTTGCCTTATTTTGGTTTTATTTTTTGGATCTTTATCTATCTCCTACTTTCACTGGTCGGCTGGCAAATGTGTCTGATGGGCGAGGAAGTCCCCCTACCTCAACCAAAACCCCAACCTTGGCAGATGGCGAGGGAACGAAACCACACTGGTGTTCCATCTATACTATAAAATGAAAATAAATAGTACATATGAACAATAATTAATATTAATATGATAAATTAATTTTTACGTATGTGAAATGCATAATATCATTAATTCATCAAATAAATTCTTCAATCTTTTTGTCTAGCCGGATCTATTATTGTAACAAGAGGACTATTTTAATGGTCCATTGATGTTCCAGTCCTTCATTGGTTGTCATTTACATCAGCAAATTCAGGTAGACAAAAAGACTGAAGACTTTATGTGATGCATGAATGAATTTTTGAATAGAAATTTTTATTGAACATGATCAGCTATTAATCTATTATTGGAGTTGGAGACTCTTCTATTGTTCCTTTTCTAATAAAAATTTTTTGATTCTGAAATTATGTAATAACTCCTAAAAAGATATCCCAGTACTATGGAAAATTATTATATGATCACCTCAAGTGAATTTTCAACTTATGATCACATAATAATTTTCCATAGTACTGATGTTTCTCTTTAGAAGTCATTACATTATTCTTTTTTGGGGTTGTTAGAATAGCATGTGATGATGATTTAGACCGTCTTGGAAGTGAGGGGATTCGATAGAATGGTTTTTGTATGTGCATTCATATGAAAAATGGGCATGGGATTAGTAAATTCCACGGATTTGACACGTACTTCAACTTGATATGAGACTTGGAAGGTGACCTTGTAAGGATATTTTCACCAGTTTTGGAGGTAAATATTCAAACATTATGAGATAAGATGATGAAATTTTTATTCTTTATATTTCTAACTTTTTAAAATCGTTGAGAAAGATGGGGCTGAGATGAGTTTGAACAAGGAGTTGGTTGGTACAATAAGCTATTCTATAATTAGATACAATGTTAATTCGATTATGCTTGGCAATAGACGTCATCTTTAGTTAAATTTTTAGTCACTTAAGTTTAAAATAATTTGTAAGATGATCATTTAGAATAAGATGGAATTTAGTTTCGTAAGCTACCTTGGTTATTTCAGGTAGTTTAAGTTATCATATATGATTTGTTTGAGTATTCAGCCTCAATAGTATTTCTTTATAATCTCAACAGTATTTATTGCTTCATAAGCTACCTTACATATTTCAGATAGTCTATATTATCCTATATGAATTTCAATCCAACTCTTTCTTTCAATCCTAGACTCAATTCTAAACTAAAATTAAACTGAGCAAACTAGCACTATCAATACTAACAATAAATCATACTAAATCATACAATTCATACTAAAAATAAATCATAGTAAATCATAGAAATCATACTAAATTAACATACTAATATACAATACTAACTAAATAAATAAAGATATAAAAAATTAAGGAAAAAACTTACTCACTGATGTAATGGAGGAATAGCAATGGTGCGGCGAGCTCACGAGCCGGGGGGGGGAGGGGGTGCGGTGAGCATTGAGAGGTTGGTGGTGATGGCGATGGCGAAGGGAGAGACGACAGCGGTGGATGACAACAGGGAAAGTAAGTGGGAAATGTTTAAAGAGTGGAGGAAGGAGGGAGGGAGGAGAAAGAGAAAGAAAGAAATGAGGAAAAAGAAGGAGGGCCATTTGATTTTATTAAGTTTTTTGATGAAATTTTCATTGGAAAATAAATTTTTAAAAGCAAAAAAAATCAACTTTCTATCGGAATAATATCCATTAGAAAGTAGCATCTGATAACCTTCCAATGGACAATCCGTTGGATATGTTCGTACCTTTTTCCCACCAAATCTCCTCCAAATTTACTAATGATTTTGTGTTGGATTTTCAATGAACCTATTTGCCCTCGTAAATCCATTGAAATCCTTCATAAATTTTCAAGGGAGACTTTTCATGGGAAAAGCAATGGTTTTTTCTAGTAGTTGCAATTTGCGATGGATTTGTGATGGAAAAATAATTTTAAAAAAATCTATTGTAGAATCAGATGTGAAATAGCAAAGATTGAACAAATTAAATTAGACCTTTTGAAAATTAAAAAAGAAATAATAAAAATATTTTACAACAGTTTTACCTATCACAAAGAACCAAACTCGTGTTGGATTTAAAGATGTTGCTATTTTATTTTCAAAAAGAAAAATGCCAAATTGCAAAACTAAAAAAAAAAATTTAAAAATAAAATTGCAGCAGATTTTAAATTCTTTTGCAAATCGGCAAAATAGGAAATAAACCCTTAGTTTTGCAATGAATTTTTTCCAGTATAAAATAAAAAAAATTGCAACAAATTTTAAACTGCATTGCAAATCAACAAGAGGGGGAAGGAAACTCTAATCTTCCCATCCCCCCACCCTTGAAAATTTTGAAGACTACCCTCCCTCTCTCAAGATAAGGTTTCGCCTTCTCAGTTTTCTTTTTTTTTTTTTTTTCCTCTTTTTACATCTATAATCGTTGCCTCATGCGGCCAACAAGTGGCTGCACAGCCAATGTTGCCAACTGCTTGCAGGCTGTGCAACCTTTATGGGTCACAAGACAAGCAGGTAGGCACGACCAATAGATCGCCATGCGCGAGGCCAAATACGACCTTCGTGTCGCCCTAGGCAACCAACCTCCACTGGTGCCAACATTTTTCTAGTCAGCGCCATGTTGGCCAGAAATTTTTTTATTTTCATTTTTTTAATGTTTTGATTTTTTATTAATTTCATATACTTCTTTTGCATTTCTAAAAAAATGTAGGCATTTGTATGTGGGTGTTATTTTAAATTAAGCAAAGTAATCTTTTTCTTATTATTTTGTGAATTATGTATTGGATTAGGGTTTAGTATTCGTTGTATTTATATTGAATTATATGTTGGACTGTATTAGATTTATATTTTATGAATTATATGTTTGGTTATAATTTGGATTATATCTTTGATTTATGTGAAATTATGTGTTGGTTTGTCATGAGTTTTATGTGGATTATATTGATTATATTTTGTGAATTTAAAGTTTGAGTTATCTATTAGATTTATATTGAATTATATGTTGGTCTATGTTGAATTGTATGTTGAATTATTTTAGCTTCTTATTATTATGATTTATTTTTTTATTTTTTATTTTTTATTATTCTAATTTTCTTTTTATTGCAATATTTCAGATTTGGATATTTCAAGGCATTATAATTTTGGATAAATAGATTGAATAAGGTAAATTTTTAGTATTATTTTGTAATTTTATACATTCAATTAGGGTTTTAGTTTATATATTGCACAATATGTATTATATTAGATTGTGATTTGTATTGTATATTAGATTTTTATTTTCATATTCATTGAGTTAAATGTATGTATTTATTTGAGTCATTATTATATGGGGTTATGGATGGAATACCTTGAAAGAACCCCTATGAATATTTATTATCAAGAATGTAACTTTTTTTTTTTTACTGAACGAAGTATATGAGAGTTGTTATCAAGAAAACAAACTGAGATTTGCATGTATTGCAATTGTTGATGCTTCTATGTTTGAAAAGTTGATAAGCACGGAATATTGATAAGTGGATTCGATGTGATTTTACATATATGGATAATATCGATTTGATGTGATTTTACATGTATTGGTATCAGGTTGATTAGTAATTAATTTGAAAAACTATTAATCTATTGGTATTTGTTGATTAAAGGTTTCAACTGGGTATTATAGAATGTGGAATTTTTTAATAATTTTTACAAAATTTTGTGATGGAAATTTCCATCACAAAATTAAAAATAATTAAAAAATAATGAAAGAATCCATTGCAAATATTATTTTTTGATAGAAAATTCTATCACAAAATAATTAATAAAATTGAAAAGTTGAAATTTTTTTGGGGCAAACAATATTTCTGCCGCTAATTGGACTTTTGTTTATGATAGAATATTCCATCGCAAAGTCGTCGTGGATCTTCCATCTCAAATTCGTAGCAAATCCATCAAAAATTCCTTGCAAAAGAGGATGTAAGAAAATCCGTAGCAAAATTTTGCGATGGAGGTTTTTGGAACAAATTTTTATCGTCCCATAATCCATTGCAAATGGCGATTTAGTCACAAATCTGTTGCTATTTCCAATTTTTTTAGTAGTGCACCTTCTTGTATACATGCCTTGAATGCCATGAATCTCCTTGAATTTAATTGAGAGAATTATAGAACCTTCTCAAAAATCTTTCTTCCTTGAATGTATGTGGACTTTGTTGTAACTTTTTTCTGTTGTTTGGCTTCTTGAGTTAACCTCTATTTATACTTACAAGAGATGAGCTATGGCCATAATTATTTGATGAAGTGACATGATTTGATAGGCCCTCCATAATTTGATTGATATTTATTTCCTTAATCACAAAATATAATTTAGATTATCGAAAATCTTTGTTTGCTTCCTCATCAAGATATAATTTGATTAGCTCACATGTTTTAATTTCATACATAGCAGCATTGAATTTGTCCATCAGTTCAATATTTTATTTAATTTTAGAGTTTGATACTACTAAAACTTGACTGCAAGGACAATTTGGTAAATTGTTTACATTATATCCAAAATTAATTAAAAGGGTCGTAAAGCCTAAAGGACAAGCTAAGCCTACAAAGAGGGGAAAAAATCCCTATGGGCCTAAGCCCATCTAGACTAAAAACTATAAATATCGAGTTCTATAGAAAACTTGGGCATAAGAAATCATTCGCAAAAAATCTCAAAGTCAGAGAATTTCAAAAAGAAAAGATATATGCGGATGTTCTAGACAAAACTAGCCAACATACTTTTTTTTTTCTAGAAAAGACCTTGCTTCATTTCCAAGCAGTGTTATTTGGGCGCCATATGTGGGAACTTGAAGGAGGAAAAAGGAACGTTGAGGATGTAGAAGAGATCCATGACAAGATTTGTTAGTACTTGCACTACCTCTCAGCATAGGAAAAAAAGTGATAATCACCAGGTCCTACACTCATTGCCAACGAGGAAAGGAGATGCTAGCAATGATGACCTAGCATCTATTGAGCCTCAAAGCAAGAAGAGAAAAGCCATGGAATCAGAGTTTGGAACACAACAGGAACTTAAGAGCATAGAGATCTACCCTAGAGATCCTTCGAGGACTACTAAGATTGGAGCCCTCATAAACTCGAACTTTGAGGATGAATTGGTGCGTTCCCTAAGAGATAACTGCAAAATGTTTGCTTACAGTATGATGGATTTGTAAGGAATATCCTAATATCATTATGTACCACCTTAAGATAGATCCGAACGCACGGCTAGTGCAATAAAAGATAATGAACTTCAGAGCGAAACACAATTAAATAATCAAGAAGCAGGTGGATAAATTGTAGAAAGAAAAAACATACATGACCAATCTAGTATTTGAAGGTGTTAGGTAATTATGGTGCTAGTACCTAAGTCCAACAGAAAATGGAAGATGTGCATCAATTTTACTAATCTCAACAATTCCTGCACAAAAGACCCATTTCAACTCCTGCATATTGATGCGCTAGTAGATTCCACTACAGAGTACAAAATGTTGAGTTTTCTGAATGCCTACCAAGGATACAACTAGATCCTATTAGCCCTAGATGACCAAGAGAAGATGAGTTTTATAACTACTCATGGCATCTATTTCTATAATGTAATTTTATTTTGGGCCTATGAATGCAGGGGCTATTTACCAAAGGATAGTCAACCATATGTTTTAAGGAATGAATGAAAGGATCATGGAAATTTATATCTATGACATGCTAGCCAAAATCCCTAAGTAAGATAACCAACTCTACGACCTGGGAGAATGCCTCAACATCACTAAAAAGATTTAACTTGTGACTCAACCTGGAAAAGTGCATGTTTGGGATACATGGGGGCAAACTCCTACCATACATGGTGTCTAGGAGTAGGTTTGAAGTTGAATCAAAGCGATATTAAGGACACCACCTCCCCACAACATTAGTGAGGTATAGATGTTGTAGGGAGTTTAGTTGCACATAATAATTTCATTTCCCTATTTGTAGAAAAGGACTACCTTTCTTCAAGATCATATGAGGAACCAAACACTTTAAATAGAACAATGTATGTGACCGAGCCTTCTTTCAGCAAAATGAGTACCTAACATCACCATCATTGCTGAGGAAGCCAAAGGCAGGCAAAACCTTATACTTATATCTAGCCGCAATAGATGTTGTGGTCAATGTTGTTCTAGTGTGTGTTCAAGGAAGAAAACAACAACCAGTTTATTACATAGCCATCTCTTACAAGGTCCTAAAACACGGTATACCTCCAACAAGAAATTAGCCTGGCAATAGTGATAATCGCCTAGAAGTTGTGTTCATACTTTCAAGCTCATTTAATTGTGGTACTCCCCAACTGCCCTCTAAGAAAAATGCTCAGCAACCCTAAGACTTCAAGGAGGCTCATCAAGTGGGGAGTGGAGCTGAGCCAATATGGGATTGAGTATCGTATTTGACCTACTATCAGATTCCAAGTCTTGGAAGATTTCTTAGTAGAAGGAACTAGAGAAGACGTAGAGAGCTTCTTCCTTACTTAAGTTCTTTATGTGGATTGATCAGGCACAAGAGTGGGTTGTGGAGGCGAAATAGTCTTGGAAAGCTCCCATGATGAAAAGATGAAATGTGTAGTAAAAATTACCTTATTCTCTTTAAATAATGAAGCTAAATATGGAGTACAAGTTATAGGAATAATTCTTGCCCATATGGCCTGAGCATTGTGCTTAGCCACTTATAGTGACTTCTAATTGGTGACGAACCAAGTTACCAAGTACTACGAAGCTAAAAGAGGGAAGAAAATGGCCAAATATCTAAGCTAAGTGAAGACAATACAACATATATTTTGGGGAATTCACCCTCACGTAGATTCCATGTGAAGAAAATAAGGATGTCGACTGACTACCCGAAATTATCAGTTCAATGACCTCCATAACGAGTAGGCGAATCACGTTCTTAACTTTAGATGTCGTATATCAATAGTTTCTTGGAGAAAGAACTAAACCTACCTCTGAAATAATGACACAGATGCCAATGCCGGCACATGGATGACTCCTATTCTGAAGTATTTGCGAGATGGCATCCTACTCAATGACCTAAAAAATGCATGCCAAGTAAAGATACAAGTAGCCCGATTTATGTTGATGGATAGAGAGTTGTACAAAAGAGGCTTCTTGTAGCCCTACTTGAAATCCTACCACTTAGAAAGGTAGAATATGTGCTCAGAGAGATCCATGAAAGCTTGTGTGGGAACTACTCTGGAGCTACCACTTAGAAAGCTAAATATGGAGCACTTATTATAGGAATGAATCTAGCTCATGCGGCCCGAGCATGGTGCTTAGCCGCTTATAGTGACTCCCAATTGGTGATGAACCAAGTTACTAGGTAATATGAAGCTAAAAGAAAGGACATAATGGCCAAATATCTAAGCCCAGTAAAGACAATACAACATATGTTTTGAGCAATTCACCCTCACGCAGATTCCATGTGAAGAAAATAAGGATTTCAACTAACTACCCGAAATTGCCAATTCAATGACCGGTATGAAGAGCAGGTGAATCACGTTCTTGACTCTGGATGTCAAATATCAATAGCTTCTTAGAGAAAAAAACTGAACCTACTACTAAAATAATGGACATAGACGCCAATGCCAACACATAGATGACTCTCATTCTGAAGTATTTGCGAGATGGCATCCTACTCAGTGACCCAAAAAATGCATGCCAAGTGAAGATGCAACTAGCCCGATTTGTCTTGATGGATGGAGAGTAGTGCAAGAGAGGCTTCTCGTAGCCTTACTTGAAATGCTACCACTTAGAAAGGTAGAATATCTGCTTAGAGAGATCCATAAAGGCTTGTGCAGGTGCAGGGACCACTCTAGAGCTAGGTCGCTGGCTTCCAAGACCCTCTGAAAAGAATACTTTTAGCTAACTATGCTAAAGGATGCTCAATCTTTGGTAAAGAGCTGTGAGCCTTACCAAAATCATACTATCCAGAGTCACCAACCCGACACACTCCTGTAACCCATTAGCAAACTTGGTCCTTATGCTTAGTGGGAAATAGACATTGTGGGGCCTTTCCCTAAACCTTAAGCTAAAAAACGTTCCTCATCATAGTGGTGGACTACTTCTTAAAGTATGTTGAAGCGAAACCTTTAAGACAAATATCTAAGAAATAAGTGATACAATTTCTCTGAAAGAATTTTTTTTGCAAATTCAGAATACCCTGAGCACTAGTCGTTGACAACAAGACTCAATTCGCTAGAGCAAAACTAAAAGAATAGTGTCAGGAGTTTTCCATCAAGTAATTCTTCACATCAATAGCCAATCCTAGGGCTAATGGATGGACGAGAGTCACAAATAGGACTATCATACAACACCTTAAGATGTAACTTGGGCATGCGAAAGAAACATAGGTAGCTAAACTTTTCTCAGTACTATAGGCATACAGAACTACTCCACAAGCATCCATTAGTGAATCCCAATTTAGTCTTGTATATGGAATAGAAGTGGCCACTCTAGCATAAGTGAGAGAAGTCAACTAGAGAGTTAAGAATTATGATGTCACCATAAATTCTCAGAGTTGAGGACTAGCCTTTACCTACTGCCATAACAAAAGGAGGTGGCACATTTGAGCTAAAAATTACAAAGTCAAGATGGCCAAAGCTTACAACTTTAGAATATGCCCTATAAACTTCCAAGTCAATTACTTGGTAATGAGAAAAGCATAAGCGTCAGGACCTATTGGTAAACTAGATGCCAAATGGAAAGGTTATTACATGATAATTGAGATTGTCGACCCTAGAGCATGCAAACTATAGAGAATGGAGGGCGGAGAAACACCTAAAAATTAGAACGTCTCCGACCTACAAATATCTTACACTTAATGAACGGAAACCATTACCAACATTGCCTGAGCTTACCACCTATGGCACCACTTGAGTATTATTTGTTTTTTTATGAGTTAAATTTTGAATTTGCTTATTTGCCTTGAAACGTCTTTTTGTTCTCAATATTCACTTGAATAAATGTATAATTTTTCGTGTTCTTCACACGGAAATATTCTTTTCCATGATCTTGAAGCCATGCAACTTCTACAAGGCATTTTGGAAAGCTTTTAGGCATAATCATATTATAAGGCTCTTCAACGAGTGAAAGGAGTACTCGATAGCCATCGGGCCTAATAACTATATAAAGGCCCCCTAGGGTACGTGGGCACTGACATAATCACACTATATGCCCTCATGGTGGTACATGGTAGCCACTCTAAGAAAATCCTACTATTGGCTCCGCTCGAGAGTACGTGGCAACCTCTAAAAAGTCTATTATAAGCTCTCCTCAGAAGTACGTGACAAACCCCTCTGGAGACACTCACTAAGAAGCCCCTTGGAAGGCACCAACTCAATCAAGTGAAAAAAGTCCACTTGAGTCCTCATGGAGAAAATGGTGGCGATATTTCAACAATTAGAAAACTAAAGAAAGTTCTCTATGTTCGGTGACTCATCCAGTCATTGTGCACTTATTATGAAGTCTACCAAGAGATCCATAAACACACCCTCTCTTACTGTAATACGCAAACTCTATATTAATGTCTGTCCAACTCAAGCATGAAATTAATTTTCGACCCTCGGAGGATTTTTCCTTGCAAGAGGTAAACTAATACTAATGAAATCCCTAGGATAATTTTACTACATATTTCACTCATGACTAAAGTCACTTAAAACTCATAAGACTCGCTAAAATGTCAACATGACTTCACTAAAGAATTTTTTTAAATCCCCAAGCAAACCAATAAAGGCACCCTTAGGGTGGTAAATGGATATTCAAAAATTTGTTTACCATTTGCATCCGTATCCATTTATATATAATATTATTCGCATCCATTTAAAGAGGATATATCCATATTCGATTAGTAGATATTCGTTTGTAAATCGATACCAATATGGTAAATGCATATCCAATCCATTTAATATATGCTCCAAATATATATATATCATTATATAGTTATTTATATATTTAATTTTTCGCAACTTAATTACATCCATTATTCGTATTTGATAAATAATATTTAAAAAATTACCATATACAATGTACTTTAATTTTTTCATATATTTTTAAAATAATGAATTATATTTAAAAAGATATTGCATATAATAATTACTATACATAATATATTATTTTATTTTTCAATGAAAATATCATAATTGATATATGTATATACATAAATTATAATTGAAGAATTGAGGAGAAAAACTAATAATCTTAAAAAAATTATAGTAATATTGAGGAAAAATTGAAGAATGAAGTTATTCAACATAAATTATCATTGGTTGACTTTATAATTAATATACTTAATGTCATTATCAATATTAATTAGTGCTAATAATCAATTATAAAATTAATCATTAATTAGAAATTGTGCTATTTGTTTGATTGCATCCTTTTCAATAAAATTGTATAGTTTTTTCTATTAATTAAAAGATATGCATTTGTTATACGTTAATGGATCACATATTCGGATATTTGTAAATAAATATCCAAATAATTATCATGGAATATGAATATCTAAAATATAATATTTCAATTCAAATATGAATAATTTTAATCAAATATAGATGTATCTAAATAATTATAATCGAATATAGATCTGTCCAAATTCGATTAAACATCCTGTAGATACGAATTCAGATATCATTACATAAATATCCATCAGATCCGTATCTATACCCAAGTATTCAAAAGTTATTCGAATACGAATATAAAAATAGTATATTCTATCCATTTAATATCCGTTTATACCCTAGGCACCGTGCTATCAAAGAGTCTGGCAAGGGCTTGTGCAATAAAGGAAAAAAGGAAATAAAAAATAGAGAAAAAATGTGTATAAAGCTTCGTAAAGCCCTCTTCCCTCTAACCCCCACGAGCATCCGAAAAGAGCACCCCACACGGGCACTAGAGAAGGACGCCTAGTAAGCGAGATGGGCATCATGTTCGAGCACTAGAGACGAGTGCCTGAATTAGCCACCCAATGTAGATACCTAAGAACAACACCTACTATGAACACCCAAGAATGGCGTCTCCTGTCTGAAATGAAAGTAAGAGATAGAGTAGGATCCATAAATTGAAACCAAAATACGAAAAAATTTAACTAGTTAACTCCATCTCAAGGATATATCTACATGCCTTAAATTAAGATTTAAAGGCTGGAAAATTACCTTTGAAGAAGGAATCAAAGCAATCAAGTAGATCTTCCAATGGGCACCTCCAAATCAAGATCAACAAGCTTATTTTCCTTGATCTAATTTCTCCAAACCAAGGCCTCCAAAAATTAGTAACTTTTGCACACAATATCACCTCCAATACACCACTCAATGGCAAAAAATGAGAAGAAAAACAACTTCAAAAATAGCCCAAGAAGCTCCCAAATTCGGCCACCAGAAAGGTTCAATCACTAATCCTAAGCTTCCCAAGCATAAAGTCTCTAATGTGTAGTCCACACACCAAGGAATGCCTCTCAATCCGCACATTATTTGCTAGAGAAGAGAGGAGGAAGAAGATAATGGAGAGTGGTGGTTTTAGGAGGATGAGAAAGGGAGAAAAGAATCAAGGATGTAGTTACTCAACACATGACTTAGCTACCTTTTTGGAGAAAAAAATGAGAGCATGAATCTTACCTCTATGGCCGGCCATGTGCGTATTTATACAGAAGGATGGAAGCCTCACACCTTCCATACATGTACCAACTTGTGAACTTGCCAGATTCTCATCTAGATTGAATTTGCATTTGCATTTCATTTTATAAATTGAAATGCCAACTTGCATAATTTAGATGGACTCTTCCATTTGATTTCCCTCCAAAACTTGAATTCGCTATTTAATTAAATTAACTCTTTAATTTAATTAATTTAACTTAACTCATTAAGTTAACTTACCTCTTGAAGTTAATTGAGCTAACTTAACTCCTTCAGTTAACTTGACTAATTAAAATGCATATGGCACCAATTAAATTAACACTTTAATTTAATTGGCCCTAATTTAACTCCTTAAATTATTTTGATTAATTTAACAATTAAATTAATCAAGCCGAAATAACCAATTGATAATTAGCCTACTTGATATCTCTCCTAAGGCAAAAACGCCTACTAAGCAAATTTATAACTCCTTAGAAAATTTCTCCTATCAAAGAAGAGTTTCCGTAGGCTTTTGTGTGTAACCTATTAAGTTCATTCATTCATTGGACCTAAGCTCGCAACCCTTTCTGATATTTTGAATATTAAAATATTGGAATTAGTTTAAATTCATTTAAACTAATAACTCTTTCAATTAATCTCTATTAATCGAAGAGTACCCAATCTCCATTGTCGATGTCTAGCAACAAGCCCATGGAGGCCAACTAATTGGATCAATGAGTTATATCTCGGTGAACCATTATAACTTATGCCTACCATGCAAGTATGGTCATTCCATCTCCTATCTCCCGAGAGAAGCCTAGGGTAAGATATTTGTCGGCTCCCTACTAGCCTCGATAACTATGTCTCTACATCCAATGTTCGATTCCACTTTATGACCTCAACTTTGAAAAATGCCTTTGCAAAATTTTCATACTACCTTGCACAAGGATTTCTTAGAATTGGTCATTATAGAATAGGAGATGTACTCGTTCTTCGCAACAATGAGGAAATGGATTCTATCTTGAATCTCACAAACCTCCATGTTTAAGTAGCTCATGCCTAATCTAAAACCTGAATGACCCACTATGTGGTCAGGGCAAAGTCAAAGCATGAAGACATAAACAAAAAGTTACTATAGATCTTCAAGTAAAAGGACTAATTATATACACTATCGTAAGCTTTGAAAATTCTTCACTACCGACTTGCCACTACAACAATCTAGTGGATTTTCTAGATGGGCCTCCAGTGAACTTGTTCCCTAACAAATACCCACTAATATGTATCTATGTCTAACATAGATTGTCCGTAAAATGGGGATATTATTGGGTAATATCCAATCCCTTAAAGTATGCATCGTTAGTACAAGTCTATCTAAATCTTAGATGCCCCTTCTCGTAAGGTTCTACGACTTGGAATATTTAAAATCATAACATTAGAGACTTATTTCATGGTCACCATCTTATGCATGACTAAGTCTCGTAGTCTTGAATAATTTAAGGGCTTCAACCAAATGAAAGTGAAGTATAAAAAGCATAAAATGAAGATGGCCATTTTATAATATGTCATTCAATAAAGATGGTCTCACAATTGGAGTAGTATTTACATGCCAAATCTATTTGGTTGTGGGGCACTATTCCAACAATCTCCCACTTGCCTAAAGTCAATTCCCTATGGCCTTGAAGCCCATCTTCTTAAGATGTCCTTCAAAGACCTTACGCGATAGGGGTTTAGTTCGTAGATCTGCTATATTCTCTTCTGAGGCTACCTTCTCCACTCGGATGTCACTTGTATCAATGATCTCACAAATCAAATGATAACACCTCAAAATGTGCTTGGATCGCTGTTGAAATCTTGGTTCCTTTGCTTGTGCAATAGCTCCATTGTTGTCACAAATGACAATTTCTGGCTCTACAATGCTAAGCACTATATCTAACTCTTGGATTAAATTTTTCATCCAAAAACAATCTTTTGTGGTTTCTGTAACCGCAATATATTCTACCTTTGTGGTAGAGTCAGCCATCGTGGAGTTTAATGTCCCACGGGTATGAACTCTTCCAACTCACCATGCCGCCATTGAGATAAAATATATATCATGAGATGGATTTAATGTCACCTTCATCAGATTGGAAACTAGAATCTAAAAATCATTGAAGTTTCAAACCTCCATTACCTTATACCGAAAACAAGTCCTTAATTGAAAGCAGCTCGTAACATTTAAAGCATGTGCTATATCTGGTCTAGTACATTAAGCGGCATACCTTATGCTCCCTATAGTGAATGCGTAATGTATGTGAGACATTCTTTCCCTCTCTTATTTTCAGTCTTAGGGGCCAGGGACTTTGAGGGACGAAGACTATGTCCCACGGGTATGAATCTATTCTTAGATTTTTGCATACTAAACATTTTTAGTATTTTGTCAATGTGTGCTATTTAGGAGAGCCCTAACATCCTCTTCGATCTATCTCTATAAATCCATATTCCTAATACATATGATGCTTATCCCAAATCCTTCATGGAGAATTGTGAGGGTAACCATGTTTTAGTACATTATAACCCTTCTTTCTTATTGCTAATGAGAAGAATGGCATCGAAATAAAGCACAATAAACTAAATAGAACTCCCACTAGCCTTTTTATACACACAAGGCTTATACACATTTTTGATAAAGCTAAATGATTTGACTGTCTTTTCAAAGCGTATTTTCCAACTTCGGGATGCTTGCTTTAGTCCATAAATGGACCTTTGGAGTTTGCAAATCTTTTGCTCACTCTATTTGGATGTAAAACCTTGTGGTTTCTCTATATAGATTTCTTTTTCAATGTTGAGAAAAGCAATCTTTACATCCATTTGCCAAATGTCATAGTTGTAATAAATAGTTATGACAAGCATAATCCTAATCGACTTAAGCATTGTGACCGACAAAAAGATTTCCTCAAAGTCAATATTAGGTCTTTGAGCATAACCTTTTGCCACTAGTCTAGTCTTAAAGTTGTTATCTCTCTATCGCCTCCTAGCTTACGCTTGTAGATCCACTTGCAACTAATGGGTACTATAACCTCTGGTGGATCTACCAAAGTCCATACTTTATTGTAGTGCATGGAGTCCATTTTGGATTTCATGGCCTCAAGCCAATGATCTGAATTTATGTCTGACATGGCTTTCTCATAGATCTTCGGATCACTATCTGTTTGTTCCAACTCATGAAGGAATTCAAAATTTTGTGGGTTGATTTTTGATTCGATCTAACCTTCCAAGAGGTTCTGTGTTAGGCTCAGGATGCTCTTTTATTTCTATCGCTTGTAAGATAATATGATCGTCTTGAGCTTAATCAAGTTCAATGACAACACCTTTTCTATCTAATAGAAACTCCTTTTCCAAAAAGGTGGCATTCCTTGAAACAAATACCTTTTGTTCCAAGGGATCATAAAAATAATAATCCAAAGACTCTTTTAGCTATCCCACAAACTTGCACAAAGTGGATCTCGCATCCAACTTGTCTCCCATTAGTTTCTCGACATATGTTGCAGACCCCCAAACTTTTAGATAAGATTTAGATGGTGTTTTGCCACACCACATCTCATGTGATGTCTTGGCATCAAGACTTTGAAGGTACTAAATTAAGTATCTTCACCATCAATTCTAAGGCGAATCACCAAAAGGAGATAGGTACATCGGTGAAGCTCATCATGGAATGCACCATGTCCAACAAGGTGCGATCTCTCCCTTTGGCTACTCTATTATGTTGGGGTGTGCCGGGTGGAGTCCATTGTGAGAGATTTTCATTTTCTTTTAGATAAACTAAGAATTTGGTACTTAAGTATTTTCCTCTTCGATTCAATTGAGGAGTTTCAATACTAAGTCCTTGTTGCTTTTCTACTTCATTCCTATACTCCTTAAATCTTTCAAAAACTTCAGACTTGTACTTTTAAAGATACACATATTTGAACCAAGTGTGAAGGTGATGAAGTAAGAATAGCATCATCTTGCACTAACTCTTAGTAGCCCACATACGTCTCTATGGATCAAATCTAAAGGATTTGTGGATTTTTTTGTTTCTCCTACAAAAGGAGTCTTGGTCAATTTTTCTTTTAAACAAGATCACAAGTAGGAAGATCCTCTATGCCACTAACATTTATTGGTTTGAGGGCTTTTATCTCAGTCATCCTATTCTTGGAAATATGTTCAAATCTTGTATGCCAAAGATAGGCATTTTCTTGGTTGTCTAACTTTGTTTTGTTGATTTGAATGTGCATGAGTGATGGTTGAGAATCTAATATGTATAGTCCATTGTTTAAAGTATCATATTCAATTAAAGAACTTTTTTTTCATTGCTTTCAAATTCCCATCACTAATTAAAAAATCATATCCTTCAGAATCTTAGACAGGAATTGAAATGATATTCTTCACAAGATTGGGTACATAAAAGCATGGATCTATATAATATAAGAGTTTCCTAAGTCTAACTTTACTATGCCTTCAACTTTGGCCACAATCTTCGTGCCATTACCTAGGCAAAATATCATATCCCCATCACTAATCGCCATTTTTCTTTCCATTCCCTATAATGAATTACAAAGGTAAGAACCACATGTGAAATTAAATACCTATGAGGAAGAATTTGTGGTTAAGTACACTTCAATGAACAACATACCTTTCCTACGGGTCACATAGTACTCCTTGCAGTTTCGCTTCCAATGCTCTATTTTGCCACAACAGAAACATGTGGCATCCTTCTTGTCCTCTTTCTTTTTCTTCTTAATTCCTCCAAAGGGCTTCAATGGTTGCTTCCTTTTTGAAGAAGAATCTTTTTTCTTATCTCCCTTCTTATTATCTTAGGGCCTTTAGACTTGGAGGATAATGGAAGCATCAAAAGCTCGTTCTTTTTCATTGTTGCCTCAGTAGTTACCAACATATTAACCAATTCGTTAATCATAACCTCTTGTTTTGACATGTTGAAGTCATAACGAATTAGTCAAATAAACTTAGTAATGATTGGAGGATCTAATCCGCATAAAGGTAATTATCTATGACCACATCCAATTGAGCAAGCTTCACAATAAGACCGATCATCTTAAGGCCACGGTAATGGATACTTGTCCCTTCAATCATTCTTGTTCTAAAGAGCTCTCTATATAATGTGTAACATTCATGTCTAGATTGCACCCCATACAACGTTTGTAGGTGCATACATATCTCAGAAACATTTTTCATGTTCTCATGAGATTTTTGGAGCTTATTGGATATTGATGCCATCATGAGGCAATGAATTTGAAGATCATCTTCTACCCACTTTATGAATGCTTCATGAGCCTCATCATTGGCATCATCACCAACCGTATTAAGTGGACTTTGAGAAAAGACATAAGTTCTCTTTTTAGAGTCAAGAATAATTTTGAGGTTTCTTAACCAATCACGAGAGTTAGGCTTGAGTTAATTGGTTTCCAAAATAACGCTAAGTGGATTCTTTGCCATTGATTGAGATTTCAAAAAATTTACAAAGGCGAGTAAAAGAATATAAGCATATGATTGAATTTGATATTTGAAAACATGTTAATCGATTTTCAAGCATGTTTTTCTTCCATTATTTTATCAAATTCCTTACCCTCTTAAGAATTTGGGAAATCACATTTCCTAGTGAGAATCAAGGTCCAAAAGGCATCGTTTGTGAACCAACGACTCATGAGACATCTACAAATAATCCTAAGGTAAGTAACTATTTCTAATTGCATCTCCATGCAACCCTTGATTTGCTTTGCCTCACTTTTTGTGTAGACCCATGAGTCATGCAACATATACACTACTTGGTATTAAGTCGTACCTACCACTCAATCTTTAATTATAAACTCCACTATGATCATTCCACGACTCGTGAGACATTGTCATAGTGAGTTTTAAATTAAAGTGCATTATATGCCGCAGAAGTGATCATAGCTTTTCTCTAATGAAATGTCCTATGACTCGTGAGCCAATACTAAATTAGGTAGCATCTCATGTCACTTCCTATTGATAGAAGGCTAGGATTAATCAAAACTCATTTTAGTTTGTATCCAACTTGACTTAATATTATTCTGAACTTAGGCCCTTCTAAGTTGAGGGATTTTTCTTACTTTGAAAGATCTCTCAATTTTGTTTTCTCTTATTTAGGTTATCTATATCCTAATCATGCAATTCATACATCAATAGGATAAAAAAAAAGTAAATAACTAAATGCACCTAGTATGTTCTCAGGCTGGGATGATCATGAGCCTTAACTAAGTAATGCACTTAGAGCCATAGGTACACTACTTAGTTGATTTTAAGTGGGTTGATTAAATCCTATATATTACATGAATGTATCTCATACATACATGGGTCTTCAAGCCTCCTTGATCCTCTTGGCCTCCTTTGTCTCCTTGCAATATTTTACAAAAGAAAAGAAATCCTCACCCTTAGAGTTCTACTCTCATAACAATTACAAGGTAGAAAATCAAGAGGCATGGAAGCCCCATTTGATACAACCTATTTCAAACAACTTTTAACTTAAATAAAACTAATCTAAAGACTCATATTCATCCCTTTTCATTATCCATCATCTATTCAACAATTAAATGAACAATAACAAGAATTGACAATCAATCCAATAATTAAGAGCTTATCATATAAACAATTAATTAGGAGCAAAAGAAAGCATAAATATTATGCATCTCACTTGTTCACAAACTTGAAGATTAACTTAAACTTGACAAAGTAAGAAAAAATGTCCAACATTACTTTGAAACACTTACACGACTTTTATGCATCAGAATTGCATGAATTAAAGTTAAGAGCACAAAATTACACAAAACAAGGTCTCAAAGCTATGCCCGGCCGGCTGCTGCCTAGCACACTTGCCCGGCCATGTGGCAGGCGCACTCATATCACGTCTGCTACTTGGCCAAGTGTTGGCAACAAGGCGATAGCCTAGCCAACAGTTGCTTAGGATGAAACCAAGGCCTATTTTATGCTTCTTTTGTGTATCAAAACTTATGGACACTTCCATAACTCAAATTCACACAATTTATGAAAAATTTCCAAATTATAAACGCCTTTAAAATTGGAAATTCAAGTGCTCAAAGTGCTTCAAAAATCAAGTCTAAGAATCAACATTCTCCAAAAATATCCAATAAACTCCAATCTAATTGGATCCAAAAATAGCCAAAATACATTTAAGCTATAACTAACACGCTATATCAACATATAACATCATCCAATGCTAAATCAACATTTACATTATAAAATTTGAAGCAACACTCATGTCAACATATGATTTAACACTTAAATACATATTGACATATTTCAATCCAACACAACAAGAGCCACACACAAAATCTCCAAACACTCACATTCATCAATTGAATTAAGTATTTGGAGATCTAGAATCAATCCATCACATGAATTAATTCACTAAAATCCTAATTTAGGCATGAAGATGGCTCCGATACCACTTGAAAGTAGGAGATAGACTATGATCCATTAATTAAAACCAAAAGATGAAAAAATTTAATTAGTTATCTCCATCCAAAGGATCTATCAACGAGCCTTAAATTAAGATTTAAAGGTTGAAAAATTACCTTTGAGGAAGGAATCAAATGAATCAAGTAGGTCTTTCAATGGACACCTCCAAATCAAGATCAACAAGCTTCTTTTCCTTGATCTGATTTCTACACACCAAGGCCTCCAAAAATCAGCAACTTTTGCACACAATATCACCTCCAATAATGCCACTCAATGGCTGAAAATGAGGAAGAAAATAGTTTCAAAAATCACCCAATGAAGCTCCAAAATTCAGCTACTAGAAAGGTTTAATCACCAATTCTAAGCTTCCCAAGCGTGAAGAGGGAAGGAAGAAAATGATAGAGGGTGGTGGTTTTGGGAAAAAGAGAGAGGGACGAGGGAATCAAGGAAGAGGAGGTAGTTACTCAACACATGAGTCGACTACCCTTTTGGAGGGAAAAAATGAGAGCATGAATCTTACCTCTATGGTCGACCATGTGTGTATTTATAGGAAAGGGGAGGCTTCCATCACACCTTCGACATATGTGCCAACTTGCCAACTTTCTAGATTCTCATCTAGCTTGAATTTTCATTTACATTTCATTTCATAAATTGAAATGCCAACTTGCATAATTCAAATGGACTCTACCTTTTGATTTCGCTCCAAAAATTGAATTTCTTATTTAAATTAAATTAAATTCAAATGGACTCGTTCATTTAACTTAGCTCTTTAAGTTAATTGATCTACTTAACTCCTTAAGTTTACTTGACTAATTAAAATGTCATATGTCACTAATTAAATTAACACCTTAATTTAATTGGCCCTAATTTAACTCCTTAAATTATTTTGATTAATTTAACACTTAAGTTAATCAAGCGAAAATGACCAATTAATAATTAGCCAACTTGATAATTCTACTTAGGCAAAAATGCCTACTAAGTAATTTTCTAACTCCTTATAAAGTTTTTCATATCAAATAAGAGGTTCCTTAGGCTTTTATGTGTGATCCATTAGGTTCAGCCACTCATTGGGCATGGGCTCACAATTCCTTGTAATATTTTAGATATTAAAATATTCGAATTAGTTTAAACACATTTAAACTAATAACACTTTCAATTAATCTCTATTCATTGAAAAGTACTCAATCTCCATGGTCGATATCTAGCAACAACCCCTTGGAACCTAACTAATTGAATGAATGAGTTATATTTTGATGAATCATTATAGCTTATGCCTAACATACAAATACGGTCCTTCTATCTCCTATCCCTAGAAAAAGGCTTAAGGCATGATATTTGTCAGATCCCTAATAGCCTTGATAAGTATATCTCTACATCGAATGTTCGATTGCACTTTTTGACTTGATCTTTGGAAAACACCTTTTCAAATTATCATACTACCTTACGCGAAGATTTCTTGGAATGATCATTATGGAATATATAGGAGATACACTTATTCTTCACAACAATGAGGAAACGGATCCAATCTTGGATCTTACAAACCGTTATGTTTAAATAGCTCATGCCCAATCTAAACCTCGAATGACTAGCTATTTGGTCATGACAAAGTCAAAGCATAAGGGCCTAAACACAAGGTTACTATGGATCCTCAAGTCAAAGGACTAATTATATGCATTATCGCAAGCTTTGAGAACTCTTTACTACTGACTTACCACTATGACTACCTAGTGGATTCTATGGGCGGGCATTCAGTGAACTAATTCTCTAACAAGCACCAACTAAAATGCATCTATGTCTAACATAGATTGCCCATGAAACGGGGCAATATCCAGCCCCTTGGAGTATGTATTTTTAGTGCAAGTCTATCAGAATTTTAGATGTCCCTTCTCGTAAAATTCTATGACTTGAAATATTTAAAATCATGACCTTAGAGACTTGTTTCATGATCACATCATATTCGTGACCAAGACCCATCATAGTCTTGAATGATTTAAGAGTTTGAACCAAATGCAAGTGAAGTATAAAAAGCATAAGATGAAGATGGCCATTTAATAAGATATCATTCAATCAAGATTATCTCACAATTGCCATAGTATTTACATGTCAAATCTAATTGGTTGTGGGGCACTATTCCAACAGGAAATGCCTTAACTCACAAAGTTTGAGCATGCAGGACCAATGGTCATTCAATTGACTAACTGTTTGCATGAACACAAATAAGCGGAAGTAGAAAAAATTATTGAAACTAAATGAAAAATACCAAAAAGGATGTCAGGCCAACACTATTGGCCCCCAAGGATAAATGCTAGTAGGAAAAAAACATGTTGGTGTGCTACTCAAACCAACTAAAAGATGCTCAACGGTGTCAAGACCTAACATGAATCCCACGCACTACCAATAATAGTAAGAAATTAAAACATCAAATGTAACTCATATCACCTCATCGAAGGATCCAGATTATAACTCAGTTAAGGATCTAGGGATAGAAAGAAATACCTTTGTTGATTTCTCAAAAATCAACTTGTAGATCTTTCAATTGAAAGCTCATGAGCGAAGATTTTCAACACTGGTTTGTTGATCTACTTCTTCCCACTCCAAAGGCTTCAAGTCCAGAAACTTTTAGCCTAAAAAACTCCTCCAAATGGTGGGAAAATGGTAGCAAATCTAGTACACCAAAGCACCCTACCCCATCCCACCCTACTCCACTTCACTTTAGACTCCTGAGCCAACAAGTCTAAGCCACCAACCTATTTTTTTTTCATTTTTAATATAATATATAAATTTACAACTCATATATTTTTAGAATTGATTAAGATAAACATACAAACAGAATAAGTATACATACATAGAAAATTAGAATAAAATATACAATAAGTTTCTAACATTATGCTTTTAAATTTAAAATAAAATGTCCATATTAATTGATTTTAGTATATTCTCCATCATTTTTATGATGATTAAGTACAAAAGAATTATTTATTTCATGAAATATATATCGAAAGTAGGAGATAGGCAAGGATCCATAAATTAAAACCAAAATAGGCAAAATTTAACTTACCATCACCAACCCAAGGATTAATTAACATGTCTTAAATTAAGATTTAGAAGCTAGAAAGTTACCTTTTGAAGAAAAACAAAGACAATTAGGTAGATCTTCTCTTAAACTCCTCAAAGTAGGATCTACATGCTCCACTTGATGGATCAAGTTCTCTACACCCAAGGCTCCTTAATGTAGCAACTTTTGCACACTCAGATACCTCCAATATAGCCTCCAATTGGCTAAAAATAGGAGGAATGGTAGCTCCAAAATTGCCCAAATAATGCTCCAAAAATTGACCACCATGAATGTTCAATCTCCAATTCTAAGCTCCCCAAGTGTGAAGCCTCTAATGGTGATCCACACACCTAGGAAGAACTCTCAAATCTTCACACTCTAGACTAGAATTTAGAGGAGGGGAAAGATGATAGGAGAGAGGGAGATGGCATTTTTGGTGAAGAGAGAGAGATAAGAGAATCCAGGGAAGTAGTTACTCAACACATGAGTTGTGCTACTTTTGGGAGGGAAATGGAAGCATGGGATAATCATCCTTGCTATGGCTGGCCACTTAGGTATTTATAGGAGAGGACAAAAGCCTTTTGCACCATCCACATATGTGTCAACTTGCTAGATTCTTCTAGCTAGAATTGGATTTTTAATTTCACAAATTAAAAATACCAACTCATTTAATTCAAATGGACTCTTCCATATGATTTTCCTCCAAAACTAAGATTCCCTAGCTTATTAAATTAACTCTTTAATTTAATTAATTTAACTTAACTCCATAAGTTAATTAAATCAATTTAATACCTTAAGTTGACTTTGACTAATTAAATTGTCACATGGCACCAATTAAATTAACACCTTAATTTAATTGGCCTAATTTAACTCTTTAAATTATTTTGATTAATTTAATACTTAAATTAATCAAGCCAAAGTGACCAAATAAATTAGCCAACTTGATTATCTCCCTTAGGTAAAAACACCTACTTGGTATTTTCTAGCTACATAGAAAATTCCTCCATCAAATAAGAGTTTCCTTAAACTTTTGTGTGTGAGCCATTAGGTTCACCAATTCACTAGACAATGGCTCACAACTCTTTTGTAATATTTTGAATATTGAAAATATTCGAATTAATTTAAACTCTTTTAAAGTAATAACTCCATCAATTAATCTCTATTAATTGAAGAGTACCTAATCTCCATAGTCGATGCCAAGCACAAGTCAATGGAGCCTAACAAGTTGGATGAATGAATTATATCGAGATGAACCATTATCACTTATGATTGCCTTGCAAATACGCTCCTTCTGTTTCTTATCTCCCAAAATAGGTAAAGGCAATATATTTACGAACTCTCCAATAACCTCAATAACTATGTATCTTTTCTTGATGTTCCATTACCATTATGACCTCAACTTTGGAAAACTCCTTTTCCAAATTGTCATATCACCTTGCGTAATAATTTCTTGGAATTGATCATCTTAGAATACTTAAGAGATCAACCTATTCTTCACATATGGGGGAAATAGATCCCATCTTAGAACTCACCAATCTTCATACTTAAGTAGCTTGTACCCAACCTAAGCCCCAAGTGACCACTACATGGTCGAAGCAAAATTAAAGCATAAGGATTCAAATATAAGGTTATTGTGAAACCTCAAATCAAAAGACCAATTATATACACTATCGTAAGCTAGAGAACTTGCCACTACCAACATGCTTCTAGAGCTATCTAGTGGATTCTCTAAGCAGGCCTTTAGTGAACTTGTTCTCTAACAAACATCCACTAATTTGCACACATGTCTAACATCGATTGCCCATAAAACGGGATAATATCCAACTCCTTGGAATATGCATCGTCAGTGCAAATCTATACCAATTTTAGATGCCCCGTCTCAAAAGATTCTACGACTTAGAATATTTAAAATCATGATCATTGAGACTTGTTTCATGATCACCATCATATGCATGACAAAGTACCCTAGTTTAGTATGATTTAGGGGCTTCAACCAAATAAATGTGAAGAAATCATAAACGCATAAGATAAAACGATCATTTTATTTAATATCATTCAATCAAAAATGTTACATATAGTAGTTATACATGTCAATCTAATTGGCTTGAAGGGTAATATTCCAACATGTATATGTTATTATATATCCTAATTTTTTATATTTAACGTACATATATTATATATTTATTATGTGCGGCGGGTTTACTTAAACTCATAATTCATCCGAAACTCGATCGGTTCCATGAAATTAGGACCCGTAACCCACCCCAAAACCTGTTTACTTGACTTTTAACCTGCCCGATTAGGGATAGGGACCCTAGTTTACTCGGATCCATTGCCATGCTCACAAGCACCCCAAATGTTGTGCCTCCAATGTGTCCCCATACCTAAAATACTCTAGGTCCTCACTGTTTTAGCTAGAATTAGAAGGAGAAAGAAAGATAAGATGGTGTAAGGAAGCTTGGAAGAGAGAGGGAAGTTAGAGAGAATCTAAGAGGGTGTTTTTTTCTCAACACATAAGACAATAATTTTGGGAAGAAAAATGCTCAAGTAGCCAGCCATGTGTGAAGAGGTGGTGTATTTATAATGTGACTTGGATGCTCCTAGAAGCATTCATCATATTATCCTCATACATTGCCAACTAGCATGCCAACTTGCATGATTAGTTGAAGTTTTAATTTCCAAAATTAAAATGCCAACTCAATATTTAAAATGGACTTTTCTATTTTAACTTTTCCTCCAAAATTATATTCTCTAACTAATTAAATCAACTCCTTAATTTAATTAAATCAACTTGACTCTTTAAGTTAATTAAATCAACTTAACTCTTTAAGTTGACTTGACAAATTAAATTGCCACATGGTACCAATTAAATTAACTCCTTAATTTAATTGGTACTATTTTAATTCTTCAAATTAACTTGATTAATTTAACACTGAAATTAATCAAGCCATTGTGACTATCTTTTAATTAGTCAACTTGGTATCTCTTCCAATACTCGACCAATTAATTATCTAACTCCTTGGAGAATTTCTCCATTTTTAATTAGAGTGCTCTAAGATTTTGTATGTAACACCTCTAGGTTCACCAATTATTTAGACATGAGCTCACAACTTTTTGTGATTTAATAAATATCAAATATTCCGATTAGTTTAAACTCTTTTAAACTAATTACTCTTTTAATTAGTTTCTATTAATTAAAGAGTATCCAATCTTCATAGTAGATGCCTAGCACAAGCCTATGTAGTCTAAGCAATTAGATAAATTAATTTTGGGTGAACCATTACCGCTTACGATTACCAGCAAGTATGGTCCTTTTATTTCTTATCTCCTAAAAGAGGCCCATGAAAAAATATTTAATTCGCCAACAGGTAATTCTATTACATATGAATATTCTACATCTGAGTTTCCAACAGTGAATGCCCCTACTAAACTTTTCTGTCTGATGACTTGCCAAGAAACTCCACTTTTGAGCCCTAGCTACCTTTTACCTAGCGCCTCGCCGAGACTGCTTTGATAGACTACTAAAAACTAACTTGACTTGCCCCAGCTACTCCTTTTATCCGTGATGCCTAAAGTCTTATGATCTGAAAGGCTATGGATGGTTTCTCGCCCCCAGAATCCCAGTTGTCAATTGAGATTCTGACAAGAGGTCACCCTCTGCAAACTACCCATCCGATGATGATCCTTCTATTGCTAGAATGGACCATCCTTTACCTTACAACTTGCATGTGTGAAGCATATAACTAGCCTTTCTTCTTTATTGAAGTCGAAGGACCTTGAATGCTTTCTCATATCGGTCGGTGTAAAGGTTCAACCTGGTAGACCTCAGACAGAAAGAGAATGGGATCCCGACCCAAGAAAGGAAAATGCTATCCGCTCCAGAACCTCTCGATCACTTCTACTTTTTCTATTCAAGACGGGGAGAAATCATCAATGAAATTAGATGCTAGTTGTTTCCTGAAACTAGCTCCAGTAAACTGGATGATTAGAGTCTGGCCATCCTGAGTGATAAGCACTGCTAAACCTAAGTTCAGTGCCTAATTTCTTCCGTAGCACCCTCTATTAGAGGGCAGACTGCTGTTTTGATCGCTTGCCGTTAGTCCGTCTAACGCCTTTCGTCATAAAGCGTGCTTTCTCACCACCTAATGATGATCAAATCACGATCCTAGGGTGGTTCGTCTTTCATATGCAGATTCTATATGAAATCAAGACCTCGCAACTTCTTTAGTTCTAGAGGATGTAGAGCCAATTCAAATTTCTTTCCCTAGATCTCTCGGGTTGGGGTCAGTTTTCTCTTCCTTTGTTCCTAACTCTAGTTCAGCTATTCGATCAAATGCCTCGGGTGGGGTTCAGAAATCCAAGTCTGAAAAGAAGGCTTCAGAAGGGACACCCGTAGGGGCACAGTCACCCAAACTGACCAGAACTCAGAGGAGACATATGCGGTGGGAAGAAAGTCAATTTACCTCACTTCTTAGGATCCAATTCCAGTGAAATCCGCAACAAAGCCAGCACCGGAACCCATTGCTTTTGTGGGATCAACTTCTCGTTTTTGATATAGAACTGGATAATCACAAACTTCCTTTGCCTCTATTCCCCCATGATATGGTTCCCTACAGTCCAAACCCGGTGCCGCATTAGGTTAGGGAGCCGGACGATAATAGCTCATCCGCATCCCAAAGCGCGCTGCCCTCCTACGCGTGCAACACTAAGTAATCCAAGCCAACCCACATTACTGACTAACGGCGGATAATCATTTTCTTAGAGGTACTAAATACAACTCCATGAATGAGCAAAATGAAGGTTGCATTAATGATAAAAATCTCTAAGGAAACCGCTAAAAAAAGATTGAACATGTGGGAGGATCCGAACGAAGTGGCGGTCAAAAGACAGGTTTGAACTAAACTAAGGGGGGGCTGACACTAGTAAGCGTAGGCCGAGCCGAAGTGTCAAAACAAAACATACCAAAAGGTTCTGAATATCTGTGCGCTCCCTGTTGAAGCTGACCCACCACCTATATTGAGCTTGAGCCAAGCCTCCTTACTCAGAGAGGACTTTCTTGCTTAGTTAGATAGGGTGGGAACTTAACTGGTTAGATATAGTGAGGCAGGGGCTCAAAGACGGGGGGCCCACCTATATCATAACCACCATTTTCACATAATTTAGCGGGTAGAGGTGATTTAAGTGAGGAGACAGGAGCGAATAAGCTCCAAATTTGCTTCAATCGACAGGGGAACCATTTCCTCTTAGGCATTAAGCAATCGATCTAGCGAGCAGGTGGTATCCTTAAGCCACTAAAGCATACTTCGCGTTACAAAGAGCCCTGTGAGTTATGGCAGGGAAGCTTCTGAGAATGACCGATTCAACTCGTACCTCGCTCCTTAGTCCATGTTCAGTTTGTTATTCTGTCTGGCAGTGGATGTGTTTGGTCTTTCGTCGGGGTATGGTTTCATCGTTAGTAAGAGAGGGATTGAAATAGATCTAGTAAAATAGTGAATAAGACGACCCCCTTCGAGAAGAGTTGGATTGAACCTGTTGGGAATAGCCCAATTGAATAGGTCAAGGGGTCAAATTCATCTTTCCTTTTCCCCACGCCCGATATTGATATAAAAAGTAGGATTCCACTAGACCACTTTGATGTTGAGTTGGGGGATGCGAACATAGTGGCGCTAAAATACCTTCTGCGCTATCTTAAAGGCGAAAAACTTCTATTCCATTTTGAGACCGTGACCCATCGCTCCACACTTTTTCACTGATTTAGTGAGATAAGTGTGAAATTCTCCTCCACAAGACTTTGGAAAAAGGGCTTATGACACCTCTGACATCTTAATAAAAGGGCTTGGGTCCGGACATGACCCACTAGCTGATCAACCAAAGTAGCTACACGAATAGCAGGGTCATGATGCAAGCTAAAAAGCATACTAAGGACATAAATTATTAATGCTTCAATTGTATATTGACCGAACTCATTAAGCAATTCCTGATCCTTATCGGAGAGTTCCTTTTTACCCCGAAGATTATCCTGAGCATTTTCGCCATAAGGCAGGATTAATATTTTGATCAAATTAGGTACACTTTTAAACATATACTTCTCATCGAATTGACTACAAATATCTTCTATCTCTATTTGAATATCCCGTAATTGTTCCTCTTTTAATGGCAACCGGTCTTTAGCATAAATTAATTTCTCAAAAATGCTATCTTTTTATAATTCAGACCTAGTTTTGTCCAGTCGTCCAATCTGCTCAGCTCCCCCCAAAATATGACAATAGTAGCTATTAAAAAATCAAATTAGAGCCTTCTTCTTCTCATTAGAAAGACTTTGATCCGTTAACAAGGCCATAAGCCATTTAACAGGAGGCATGTCCGTCCAGTTTGTAGAAGTATGGAAGCAGTAAATCTAAGTTCTCGAAAGCGTCAGTCTTCCCTTACTTTTAGCTCTTTCCTACCTTTGGTTGTCCGCCCTTCAAGAGGTATAGCACAAAGGAAGGTTCCTATAGAAGTTCCCTACCTACATTCATTAAAGAGTTAAATTCCCGGTACTCCATCCATAGTGTTGTCTACGGATCCTTCCCCGAATTCGGGTTAGTCTTAGTCTCCCTAGCTACTTAATCACAAGCTCCCTGCTTTCTTTTTTATAGCTTCTAGCAGAAGTAAGGAGTGTGCGAGTCTAGTAAAGGCCGGAAGGAGAGGAATGAAGTATCTTGACTGAAAGGAGAGGGGCAGCCATAACACAAGGCTATTCCTAGCCAAAGACCGATCTAGTTCCCGATAGCGAATAGTTGGCCTTTTCTGCCTCCCTCAATAGAATGACCTAGTCGCTCGAAGGACTATCTCAGATCGGTACTAGATATCATACCCAATTCACACCTAACCTTCTATTACTACTCCTTTCTAGAGAGATAGGCAATAAAGAGAAATCGTTTGCCCTAATGATGACATTGGCTATTGGGGTGAGGCCGAGGCCCCGAGATGTCACTCCATAAGATTACTAAAGACCCCTTGACCGATAGATAGCGATAGAATTGGATGAAAGATGGGGAAAATCCCCAATAGAATCAATCAACAGTGAAGAAAGAAGGAGATTCCCTTTACCCAGATGCTTATTTATATTTATTTAGTCTTTAGTAGCCTGATCACACCGAACCGAACGTGAGCAGATAGAAGGCCACATACTTCGATCCTATCACAGGCAAATAAGCGAATACAGAGTCGAAAGCACTTTCATTGAGTTCCAATCTCGAAAGACTAAAGGAACGGGGGAATGACTACCTGTAATAAAGCACGGGCTAATACGAGCCGACCAGAAGAAGCAAGGCTTAGATTACCAAATCCTGGACACAATCTTCCGTCAGATGGAGAGCCCCTTGCCTCGCCTTTTCTAGCCTCTCCTTCTTGCTTACCTAGCTCTTGTTTTAGTGACTCTTCCTCTTTTCTAGTTTTTTTTTTTTCTGAGTGTTAATACGATAGATTTTTCATTTGGTTCCTTAATAAACTCGATAACTATATATCTATTCTTGATGTTTGATTCCCAATTATAACCTCCACTTTGGAAAACATCTTTTCCAAATTATCATATCACCTTGCGTAAGGATTTTTTAGAATCGATCATCCTAGAATACATAGGAGATCGACCCATTCTTTATAAACATGCGAAACAAATCTCATCTTGGAACTCACTAACCTCCATACTTAGGTAGCTTGTGCACAACCTAAGCCCCAGACGTGGTCGGAGCAAAATCAAAGCACGTAGATCTAAATATAAAGTTACTATATATTTCCCATTACCGACATGCCATTCCTACTATCTCATGGATTCTCTAAGCGAGTCTTCAATGAACTTGTTCTCTAACAAGCACCTACTAACATGCATCTATATCTTACATAGATTGCCTATGAAACGGGGCAACATCCAACTCCTTGAAGTATGCATCATTAGTGCGTGTCTATCCAAATCTGAGATGCCCTACCTCTTAAGATTTTATGACTTGCAATATCTAAAATCATGACCATAGATACTTATTTCATGATCACTATCATATGTGTGACCAAGTCCCATAGTCTTGTATGATTTAAGGGTTTGAACTAAATACATGTAAAGAAAATCATTAATGACAAGATGAAGATGGCCATTTTATTGAATATCATTCAATCAAGACTGTTACATGGAGTAGTTTTACATGCCAATCTAATCGACTGGTAGGGCACTGTTCCAACAGCTCAATGGTGTCAAGACCTAAACATGAATTCTGCTCTCTAACGCTATCCTAAACATATAACATCTTTAATCCCACAGAGCAACTCCCATTGGCTCCTCCATCATAGCTTCCACTCAAACTTTAGGCCCTCTCTTAGGTTCTCCAGCAGCAATACAACTGACAAGAACAAAGAGTGTAATTTTTGTACCTTGAGATCATGATCATTCAAAATGTATGTATGGGCTATGCTAAAACTGACCTCGCCCATCACATTAAAAGAGCCCAATTGTGAAAGTGATAAAATTTATGAGCAATGAATCCTCTAGATAGCTTGGATTTGAAAGGAAAGTGTGACAATAGCCTAAATTTCTAAGTAGAGGTGTGAATCTTAGCAGGTGCAATGCAGACAATGGATATTCTGCATTCAGCTCATACTTAATCGACTAAAGAAAGACAAAGAGGCTCATAAAAATCACAGTTGTTGAGACCATCTTGATGACACTCAACAAAAGCTACTCCCAACTGAGATGCATAAGTGCATTAACCCCCATTATGCGAAATAACTTATTCACATACAAATTATCTTGGGTTGCACCTAGTCCGCAAAGATTTAATTATGCTAAGAACTAACACATAAAATAAAGCCACCGATGCTGAATCAAAACTTTTGAACTTAGAAAATATGATAACCCTGCAAGAAAACCAATCTTCATGAAACAAAGACTAGATAAATTATCTCCACAAAGAAAAGGCCTAAAGAGTGCACCTAGTTCTAGCACTCAAGGAGCACCCAATGCAAACATCCAATAATAACTCAATGCGGGCGCTTGGCACGAGCACCTGGCAGGTGTCCTAGCGTTGACACCCAGCAAGTTCTCCTAGCATATACCTAGCCTCAAAGCTCGATGGACACTTAAAATAGACCTATTCTAGTTTACCTTTCTTCTTGATGATAGACCCAGTCTTGATCACAACTTGAATTGGTTTTTCATCCCTAACATTCCAGTCCTTGTAGTTTCTCTCAAAAATTCACCTAAGTTCTAAGACAAATACAACATGGGAGTTTTTCCAAGTTCCTCAACAAGCATGTACTCATGCACACCTAACTTAATCAATTAAAGTTAATTAAATTAATAATATTATTTTAACAAATTAAAGTAACAAAAAAATTAACAAACTAAACTTATAATTTATTTTCATTGTGAAATTAAAAATTTCACATAAAAAATAGAGGGCTTGATGCCATTGCTAAAAATTGACTATAAGGACAATTTAGTAAATTAACCAAAGATGACATTAAACCTAAAACTAATTAACCAAGTAAAAAGGCAGAAGAGCTAGCCCAAAGGACAAGCTAAGCCCACAAAGAGGGATAGGAGAACCTTAATGGACCTAAGCTTATCAAGGCTAAAAACTATAAATATCAAGTCCTAGAGAGAACTTAGATATAAGAAATTATACGCCAAAAATCTTGAGTCAGAGGACTTTTGAGAAGAAAATATCTATTTAAGCACGTTCCAAATAAAATGAACTAACACATTACTATTTTTCGAGAAGGACCTTGCTCAATTTCCAAGTAGCATCAAAGTTTAATTTTGATTCAAAAAAATAAATATATAAAATTGATGTATTATACAACAAAATTTCCATGTTCACTTGAACTTATTGGAACATATAGATTGTTTAAACTCATACCAAGGAGTTCTTCGATTTGAATTTGAATTTTCATAGATAGTTTATAGTCACATCAAGGATCCTTCATTTTCAATTTGTCAGATAATTTATACTCATATCAAGAATTTTAAACTTAAATTTATTAGATAGTTTATACTCATATTGAGGAGTTTCCATTTGAATTTGTTAGATAGTTTATAATCATATCAAGGAGTCTTAATTTTTGGTTAGTTTATACTCATATCTAAGAGTCTTTATTTGAGATTTGTAGAGAGTTTATACTCATATTAAAGAGTTTTCTTTTGAATTTGTGAGATTTATTTGAAATTAACTTGTAGAACTTTTACTCTTGTCAAATGGTGCTTCACTTATCTTGACTTCTAAACCTTATGCTTTTAGCAAGGAGTTACCATTTTCAATTTACTTAAACATATTGATGGTTTATACTCATATCAATGAGTATTTATTTGAATTTGACTTGTAGACATTTTATACTCTTATCAAGGAGTACTTCATTTAAATATCTTAATATAAAATCCTAAACAATTTAATTTGGTATCTATAAGTACTTTGCAAGACTTTAATTCAAAAATTTTAGATAATTTGTACTCATATTTGGAAGCATCATTGATAGTTTAGGTTGTTATCAAGGAGTATTTGAAACTTGAAGGTGAATGTTAATTGCCTGAACATCTTCATTATTTTTAGCATCACTTGAGTATTCTAGTTCATAAATTTCATGATTTGAAAGTCTTATTTGTGGACATGCTTTCTGAGTCCTTCAATGGCCCTCATCGAATTTACAATTTTTTTTTCTAAGAAAGTGGTTTGATCACCATGATTGTCGTAGTTTCATAATTTGAGCTTACAAAAGATTCTAGACTTGTAGTTTCTGCATAGCTTTTAGTTTCTGCATTTCCCCTATTCTTAATGGAAATTTGACCGGAAAACGTAGAATACCATCTTCTCTTGCTTCCTCATGCTTGTGTACAACTTGACTTGAGAAATTTGAAGTTTCTAGAGTTTGGGTAATTGTCCTTTATCTTTATTTGGGCTTCAAATTTGATAGGTGAAGATAAAAATGAGACATAAAGATCATCCCACTAGGCATGCCAAAAATTTATAACATAAAGTTCCTCTCTACAAAATAAAATTACAAGACAAAAAAATTTGTCAAGTAAAAATTTAATGAAACTATGATTATGGTACAATCCCTAATTTGGATCCTCTTATTCTTACTTTAAAAAGTGATAACTTTAAGTCTTTCTACTTCAAAGGAGAAGTTTGGCACTTTGATATCCTCCAAAGCCGACTTTTCTCTTTTATAACATTAATACAAATGCTTTGTAGTGTAATCTCGAATCAAATGCTACAATTTGGTAAGTTCAGTGATGAACGCCTGGAATACAATAGATCTCTTTAAATTTGATTGAAATGATAACATCAATCCAATGGCTTTACATTGTAATCTCGAGTCAAATGATGCAATTTAATTTGATGAACTGCGCAACGAACGTTTTGTTCTATATATGCCTTGAATGCCATGAAACTCCTTGAATTTAGTTTAGAGAACTGTGGAACCTTCTACAAAGTCTCTCTTACTTGAATGTGGACTTTGTTGTGGCTTTCTGTTGTTGTTTGGCTTCTTGAGGTGATCCTTATTTAAATTTACAGGGTATGAGCTCTTGCCATAATAATTTGATGAAGCGGCCCAATTTGATTGATCATCCATTATTTAATTAGTATTTATTTCCTTAATCACAAGATGTGATTTGGATTACCTAATATCTCTATTTGCTTCCTTGCTTTGCAAGATATGATTTGATTACCTCACATGCCTCAATTTCATATATGGCAATATTTGATTTATTCATCTCAATTTAATATTTTATTTATTCTCGAAATTCAATTTTGATGTCAAAAAAAAATAAATATAAAAATGATGAATTAGTCGACAAAATTTTCATGACTATAGAGCTATTAGGGAAGTTGTACATCAAACAAAGCATCTAGTTAGGGTAATTAGAAGGAATCTTAGAAAAAATCATCCGATGCTTAAGTTAGTATAGATAGAAAGATCATGATAAAATAAGAGAATTATAACGACATGGCAACAATAAACATAGCTTGATATATCATGGGGTGGTGGTATATACTGGGTGCTGTTGAGATGGCCCTACAAAGATCATCTTACGTGGAGGGTTGAGATATTGCCATGTATTCTCATCAAACGATCTATACTTTGGGTCGAGTCGAATTTGACACCCACATAGAAAAAAAAAAAAAAAAAGGGATCAGTAGGATGTCTAGGTAATTCTAGCATTCCCAAGGGGTATTTGGACATTTTGAGCTTGAAACCCTATAACTAATTCCCTCATTTCATTATTTATGAGGAGCTCCAGTCCTCATGAATGAGGAAGTTAATCTTGGCCCTTGAATTTGAAATGTCCTTCAATCCAAACCTTATATTTGAAAATACCTTATAATCTTGTGATCATTAAATTAGGTGCACTCTTCTAAGCAGATCTTACTATAAAAGTGATCATCTCACTTGTCATTTGCACTTTGCTTCTCGAAGACTCTGTTCTATACTAGTAGCTTCAACGACCTTTGGAATTCTCTATTAAGGGAAAACCCCTTATATTACCCACCATTTACCTTCTTTGCAGATGGTATTTTCCCAACTTAAATAGTTTATCAGTTATTTAATTTTTAGTTTCAATAATATCTTGTAGTTTGATTAGTTCAGTTCCTCCTCCACTTACTCATCAACATCTTTGAGTACTAATAGTTCGAGCTCTTGCATTTCTCATTCTTTATCTTCTCTTTTTATTTTGAACAAATTAAAATGCCTTTACATTGTACTATACATTGTTGATTTTGTAGTTCCTTTTCAATGGCCATTTCTTATGATTTCAATATTAGAAGCTTTCATTATTGTAGTCATATGCAACAACCTCTTGAAATATATACTTAGAGTTCTAGTGTTACCCTTTCTTTATGAAAATATTTGTAGAAATTATTATTTTTTTGTAAGATATAAGCTTTATATAATTTGAAATCTTTTCCTTGAATCAAGTCAATTGCCAAAACAAGTGATATTGAATACTAATAAAACCATTAGTGGATAGGCTTAATAATTTAGTTCAATTTTATATTGACATAAAAAATATTTTCTGTGCAAGTGTTTTTTAATATCATTATCTATTTAGTGTTAATATTAAGTTTTCAATAGTGTAAAAGAGAATTTCATTTAGACCTACGATTATTATGTCACAGGAGCAAGATGGCGTTTGGACCAAATCAGGCACCCCATTTGTGCTTGGTTAGCTAGAGTTTGAGAAAGTCAGATATGTAGTTTTGGGGAGTGTTGTGTGATGGCTCAAGGCTGTTTTCTATGTATTTGATTGATTGTGCTCAATAAAAATACAAGGTTGGGTGTTGCCTATAAATCATGTGTTGATTGCACTATACCCTTGCAGTTGCATTCTTTCAAATTTTAGCTAACCAAGCATAAACAGAATGCTTAGGCAGGAAAAGCTAATTAACTTTACTTAGGAAGGAAGTCAGACTGCACATGGGCAAGGCAAATTTGCATGATTTGGCCCAACATCATCTTACTCTTGTGACACATTATACATATATATATATATTAATTTTATTATTTTATCACATAAAACAAAATATTATAATTTAATTTTTTTAATTGAAAGAATATTAGTAATAAATCCATCCAAGATTCATATACCCATGGAATCAAAACACAATATAATTATCAATTTTTGGTGCCCATTTGAGCCATGAGATTAGTGATCAATGATTCCTGTAATTTCCTGATTGATTGCTAAGTCTTCTTCTCCTTCTCACACAAACCACTTGACAGTTTTAATGGAATAGTAATATCAAAATGTGGAGTACAGAGGGGACATTACCACAATATATATAAGATAAAATCCTAGAGAGCCATCACATCACGGGCTTCTAAGATTGGGCCTACACCAGTTGTCATACCAAGTCTTTTTAGAAAAAAGGCCTTAGCAACATTGGGTCAAAATATTAAGCTCTGTTAGTCTATCTCATTAACTATATCAATTTAGCCTATTTTTATTTTATTAGAAAACAAATCTAATTAATAGAAGTCCACATATTGGAATAAAATCCCAACATTATCCTACTTAGATAAATATTAATTGTAACTTTTAAACAAAATAAAAGGTAAGGTTTGAGAAAATGAATCTTGGGCTAAATTACAAAAAAATATTGACTATGGCCACAATTTAAAGAAAAGAAATACGACAATGAGTCAAGACTACCAACACCATCCGGTCTAGTGAAAATTACTAATATTGGATCATGGCGGTGATTGCATCTTTCACTAACATAAAACCTTCCATGGTCACATATACCAACAATTCCACCGACATGGATTCATATATGGTAGTGTAGCAAGAAATAGCAACTAAAATATGACCCAAGTATGTATGCTATTTCATTATTGGTATTCCAGTTTTCTTGTAAGACATGAATTTCTAGAACTATATGAAATCCCAAGAAAATTTGATTTTCTTATAAGATATGGGCCTCTTGAGCAATAGGTAATCCTGAGAAAATCCATGATTTTTTTTTAGACACGAACAAAAGATGGTTCACCAAGATCCTTTATATCAAAACTACGACATAACATTTGCTTAGTCTCATGGAGCAAACCTAAATTACTACTAACAAGTAAAATATCATCAACATAAAGCACCAAAAATATAAATCTATTCTCACTGGTCTTGTGGTAAATACAATGGTCTACCTTATTTTCCTCAAAACCTAATGAAGTCACTATCTTATCAAACTTCAAGTACCACTGCCGACAAGCTTGTTTAAGACCACAAATTGACTTATTTAGCTTACCTACTAGGTGTTCCTTTCCTTCTTGAATAAAACCCTCGAGTTGTCCTAACATCCATTTGGTGGAGTTCCAAATCAAATTGTGCTACTAAAGTCATAATGATCCGGAAGGAATCCTTGGAGGAAACAAGAGAGAAGGTGTCACCATAATTAATTTTAGCTTTTTGAGTGAAGCCTTTAGCTACAAGTCTAGCTTTAAACCTTTAAATCTTCCATTTTAAGTCTTTTTTAGTTTTAAACACCTATTTGCAACCTATAGTCTTTTGACCTTGTGGCAGATCAAACTAACTCCCACATATTATTCCTTTTCATTGAGTGAATTTCATCCTCCACAGCGCTAAACCACAAGTCTAATTGAGGACTAGACATGGCATCAGAGTAGCTGATAGGATCAACTACAAGACTAACATCGTAATCACTTTCTAAGAGATACACATAGTAGTCATCAGGAATTGCTAGACATCTCTCTCTAGTAGAGCATCTAGGAGGCATTTGATGGATATGATTTTGAGGTGGATCAATATTCAAATCAACCTCCATATTAGAAGTAAGTATAGCTACTTGTTCATAAGGATTCTCAATTTCTTGCGCAACAGGTAAGGAAAGTGTAACAGATTCAATTGGATCATCAGCTACTATAGGATGAGTACATTCACTCATGCCAAGTACATCATGCTGTTTCAGGCTCAACCACTCGAGTTCCACGTGAAGGACAAAAGAATTTATATCCTTTAGAATGATTTGGATATCCAATGCAGCAACCACGAGTAGATATAGGGTCAATTTTTTTCTCAATAGGGTTATAGATTCTAACCTCAGCAGGATATCCCCACACACGAAAATAGTTTAAGCTAGGCTTCCTACCAACCCACAACTCAAAAGGTGTTTTAGGAACTGATCTGGTAGGAACACGATTAAGTATATATTGCAGTTCTTATGGCTTTACCCCAAAGAAATTTAGGTAACTCACATTAGCTCATCATGCTCCTCATCATCTCAGCTAGGGTGCGATTACGCCTTTCAGCTACACCATTTTGCTCAGGACTCCTAGGCATGGTATATTGAGTAACAATTCTAAATTCTTGTAAATATTTGGCAAATGGTCCCATATGTTGCCCAGTCTCATCATTTTTGCAATAATATTCACCACCTTAGTTAGACCTTACAATTTTAATGACCTTTCCCAATTGTTTTTTAACTTTAGTCTTAAAAATCTTGAACTTTTCAAGAGAATCAAAATTTTCTTTAATAAGATAAATATAACAATATCGGGAAAAATCATCAATAAAGGGGATAAAGTACTTATTACCACATAAGGTAGGAATCTATGGGATAGAAATATCTATATGAATAATCTCCAAAAGGTCAAAATTACGAGTGGAACCCTTTTTCTTGGACTTAGTTAATTTTCCCCTAATACAATCAACACAAATCTCCATGTCTCCAAAATTAAGACTAGGAAGAATGCTTGCTTTTATCAATTTTTTTATTCTATCTTTAGAAATATGCCTAAGACATCTATGCTATAACATAGAATAGTTGTCATTACTTAGGGGTCTTTTGGACACAATATTTTCAATATTCAAGGATGAATAAATTTGATTAGAAGCCAAGGTCAACATATACAAGCCATTGTATAAAATCCCACAACCAATAATGTTAGAGTCTAAAATCAAATTAACATTTCCTTTACCAAAAGAAACATCATAACCCAAATTATCTAAAACATAAATAGATTAAATTCCAAGTAAAAGTCAATACATAAAAGAGATTTTCCAAAACAAGCTTAAATCTGATTCTAAATTCAAAATGATTGTTCCTACAGATTCTACTACTGGTAGGGCTTCAATAGCTACTCCAAACTTAGACTCTTCTCTTCTTGGCTTCCTTTAGTTTATGAACCCCTACAATGAAATTGTAAGATGGCCATTTGCCCTATTGTCAAGCCACCAAGAAGTAATGGGAACATTGACTAAATTTGACTCAAAACAAACTAGGGCTAATGAATTACCTTCTTGCTTCTTCTTCTCTAACCAAACTTGGAAATCAGAGCACTCAATATGGCCTGGCTTCTTACAAAAGTAACATTTTACCTCCTTTTTAGGACCATCTTTCTTGACTCCTAAGTTTTGGGTCTGATCGTTACCATGCTTGTTATTATTTTGAGCCTTTTATGAGAGTGATAATGAGGTTTCTTAAGGTTGGAGATATTTTGACTCTTTCTAGATTTAGGACCAGGATGAGAAATAAGTAAGGCTATCGGTCTACTCTCCCATTTAATTTTCTCTTCATCAGAGACACATTTAGAAATAAGATCAAGAATACTCCACGACTCATTTTAGGTGTTATAGGCTATTTCGATTTGACTGAATTCCATAGGCAAGGAATTGAGAGCAATGTGAACAATATAGTTATCAAGGAGAATAATATCAAGATCCTTGAGGCTAGATTGGATGTGAACCATTTTTAAAATATATTCCCTAACCCCACCAGAGTTATTGTACTTCATACTCGCCAAATCACTCATTAGATTCCCAGCCTCAAACTTATCAGACACTTGATACATTTGTCCTACAATGTGGAAAAACTCACTACAACAAATTACACTTTTAGTAACAAATAATTTTGTTACCATAAAGCTGAAATTTGTTACCCAAAATATTAGTAACGAATTTTTCGTTACCTAAGTTTAGTGCCCTAAAGCCCGTCGCAAAAGATTTTAGTAATGAAATTTATGGTTCGTTACAAATGATGGACTTATGGCGACGAAATGTATCGTTACCAAAATATGATATTAGTAACAAAAAAATGTAGTAGTTACAGTAGATTTTTATAGCGTAACGAAATATTTAGTTACTAAAACATTGGCAATTCTGTTGCATTTTATTTTTCGTTACTAATGAATAATATAATGATATTATTTATTTAATTAAGTATAGTTACTAAATGTTTATGTAACAAAATATTTGGTTACAAATAGTTAAATAAAATTTTAATTCAAAAATAAGCATTTCGTTACTAATGGAATAAATAACTAAAAGTTTCGTTACGAAATGTGTACGAATGGGCTCCTATTTTGGCTGCTGCATATGGATGGGCCATTTGACATCGGGCCTATGCCTGCTGGGCCGCCGAACTCTGGGCTCAACCCGTGCTATCGCCCACCAGCCCACCAGCAAGAGCGCAACAGGGCCCAGCCGCTCGCAAGCAACCCTGCTGTGCTCAACCACCAGGTCCTACTAGCCTCAGGCCCAACACTCAAGCCCATGACCCACCAGCAAGAGTGCCACAGGCCAGCCCACCCGCGAGCTGGCAGCAAGACCCAGCACCTCGAGCCCACCCAAGCTCAGGCCCAACGCCCACACTAGCCCACAAGGCCCTGCCCCCCCTAGCCGCCAGCATCGACCCACCCGAGCTCAAGCCCAACGTCTACACCGGGCCATCAAGCCCTGCTGCGCTGCGGCCCAACGTCCATTGCCCACCGCCCAACAGTAAGAGCGGCCGCAGGGCCGCCCACCCGCAAAGCCCAATGCCCATCGCCCAACAGCAAGAACGGCCATAGGGCCGCCCACCAACAAGGCCTAGCGCCCACCAGTTAGAACGGCCGCAGAGCCGGCCCACCCGCAAGCTGGCAGCAGGCCCAGCGCCACACCGACCCACCCGTAAGGCCAGCGCAAATTCCTCCCAAACCACTGGCAACAGGTTTCGATCCCACGCCATGTCCACCCTCAAGCAAGTACCTAACCATCTTGGTTGCACGTCCAAAAGTTAATATTTGTATTTGCTCAGATACTTATTCATCTCTTCCATATAGAGCTCTCAAGCAATTTCACATGTTATCAAGCAAACATTATTTTATTTTTAAAAACAAAATAATAATTGTCATTTGAATAAATAAAATAAGAGTATCAAATAGTGAATTAAAAGAAATAAATAAAAAGTGTGATATAATTATATAGCATAGCTGCATGAAGCAAATAAATTTTATTACATATATACATATATAAATTGTTAGGTAAAGGCTTAATATTTTTGTAGAAGAGCTTATAATATAAAATACTTTATTTTAGAAATTTAGAAAAAAAATATTTATAAAAAATAATTGGCATTACATATATATGTATATATATTAAAAAATTGTGAACAAAACCCTTTAAAGTAAAAAACAAAGGACAATCTAATAAGCAAAAGTAACAATATTATTAATTTCAGCGGTTTAGAAAAATCAACGCGAAGTTATTCATTTAGGGAATGTTACACTAACCACTGCCATTTATTATGAATTCCGCGGCAATTTTTTGAAACCGTCGCGAAATGGCTAATTCAACGGCAGTTTGGATAAATCGTTACTTAACCACCGTCAAATTAATATTTTACAGCGGTTGAGACAAATCGTCACAAAATATATACCGCGATTAACCTATTTTCTTGTAGTATATATATATACTATATATGTATATAAGTTTGAATGAAAAATTATATTATATACATAGTTATAAATATTAAATATTATTTAATTCGGATTGAATAAATAGAAAAAATAGATAAAAATAAAAGTAATTTAAATTTTATTGATAAATTTATATATATTTATATTATATATGTGAATAAGTATAAATGGAAATAATAAGTATACATGTATGAATAATTCGAAAGAAAAAGGATAAAAATAAAAATTATTTATAATTTTATAGATAAATTTATATATATATATATTTATAAAATGAGAATATATGAAATAATGAGAAATTTTGATTTTGATTATTTGAAAGGTTAACAACTTTTTTTGTTATTCACTATTTTTTTGTTATTTGCAAAATATAATATGAATATCCAATTATATTTATACAAAAATTTGAGAATGAATACAATAATTTTTTTTTCTATATTTTATTTTACATTATAATTTCATCCTCATATTTTGTCACAAATTCGTATTTGAAAATCAATTTTAAGTTTATAATTATTTTATCAATTTACTATAGTTTTAACTTTATATGACTAATGCCAAACTCTTTTCTTCACGTAATTATTCGATAACTAAGCTATGAGTGAAATTAAAAGGTTTCTATTAACTTATATACTAATATTGATTTTAACTTTATAATTATTTTATATATTTATTTTGATTTATTTTACTTTTTTTTATCTTTACTATCATAGTTTTGTCTTAACTTAATTGGTTTTTAATCAAAAATTAAAATTAAATAAGATTGTTTTTAAAAAATAATTGGCATTACATATATATATATATTAAAAATTTGTGGACAAAACCCTTTAAAGTTAAAAACAAAGAGCAATCTAATAAGTAAAAGAAATAATATTATTAATTGCGGCAATTTAGAAAAATCAGTACGAAGTTATTCATTCAGTGGTGGTTACACTAACTACCGCCATTTATTATGAATTCCGCGGTGATTTTTCGAAACAGTCGCTAAATGGCTAATTTAGCGACGGTTCGGATAAATTGCCGCTTAACCACCATCAAATTAATATTTTGCAACAGTTGAGACAAACCATTGAAAAATATATGGGGCGATTAACCTATTTTCTTGTGGCGTATATATATATACTATATATGTAAATAAGTACGAACAAAAAATTATATTACACATATTTATAAATATTAAATATTATTTAATTTGGAATGAACAAATAGAAAAATAGATAAAAATAAAAGTAATTTAAATTTTATTGATAAATTTATAAATATGTATATTTTATTAAATAGAAAAGGAAAAAAGAAAGCAACTGTTTCTGTCTATTCAGAACAAAATGTTTTTTTGCCAGAATACATTAATAGACATGAAACAAACAGAAAACAAATAACATATATAAGTTTAACAGAGAAAAGTAAACTGTGTCCATTAAAAATTCCTGAAGGAAAAAGAGAAACATAAAACCAAAGACTACAGACAGATATCACAAAAAATATCAATCTTAAGGAATGCTCCCAGTTGTAACAATCATGGGGAGGTAATAACAATGAATGAGAAACTAACAAGAATGATTTTCCGCTAACGAGCTTGCCTCCCCAAAACTAGCAGGGCCGACTTCTTCCTGCTATATAATTACATAACAAGCTGCCACACCAGCGTAATGAACTTTCCTACAAAGGCCGCCAAAGAGTGATGATTACATAGAATCCTGGAAACCAGATATATTTCATTCATATTGAGCAAGTAGCCACTAACATAAATAAGCTTAATATTGCAGATATAGAAGATAAAAATGTTAATAAAGTTAGCCATGATAATTAAGTAACAAGCATGGTAAGAATGAAAAATAAAAATTGAAATTAAGTTTCAAAAAAATTTATTTAAAGCTCTTCATATTGATATTACGAAATCTACATCCTTTGTTAAGTCAAAATGTATCATGCATTATTGTTCTCTAAAATACAATTGCCTAAGGCTCTAGATACACTCAAAGTATTTTAATACTTATTATAAGTTTCTTCCAGTCTTAAGTCTTCCACGAAATGGAAAGTTAACTTCGTAAAAAACTAATGGCCAAGTTTTATAGCAAGCCCTTACTCTCCGAGTATGAAATAAGCGCAAAATCTTGCCAATGGTGTTGCTCCACTGTGTGATTTTAATCCCTCTGTGACACATCAATGACACACATGTTATGCATTTTCAAGGGCATAATAAAGTTTTGAAACTCGTCTTCGAAGTAGTGGCTCTAATCGACAAGATGAAACGGTGCTCTGCAACTTTTTTGCTTCATACATTTCATTCCATGCCTGTATTATCTCGTCGATATTGAATCCCATACCTGCAAAAACATTAAAATGTCAAAAGTATTTAATCAAATTCATTTATTTTTTTGGGTTCTATAATATTCAAGATTTTTAGATGCTATCTTTGTATATCACCTTCCAGCGCTGTGTCATTGGAACAATGATTCTTTATCATAACAGCAATATCAGTCGCAGAAGCTCCAGCAAGTTCAAATTTTTCAACAGCAACTTCCAAACATTCTTGCCACACTGGAAGTCCTAGTTTGAATTCCATGATAGATCTTTCATACAACATAGTACCCCATAGTACATATATCTGAGACCGAATGTTTGTAGCCTGTTCTTCTGCTTCATCGGCAGACATACGTTTGAACAAGTTATCCAATTTCATTTTCTGTAATAGAGTTTCAAACTTATTGGGCTTGAACAGCTCACTAAGACGCTGATCTTCTCGTTCCTCCCACATCTGCATTCCTCTTTCCATGTTTTCCTCTGCATTGTTGTAAAGCATAAGTACTTCTCCTGAAGGCCATGTTTCAAGATCATCTACTGTGGCAACGGCATAATACCAAGAGAGTTTTGCTTGTTCAAACTGTTGTTGTCCCAGAGCTAAAACAGCTTCATAGAAATCTGGTTTAATTCTTAGAGCCTCTTCATATCTTATTCCTGCTTTTGTGAATTCCTTCTGTGCCCATTCATAAGCAGACTTGACTTGTTCAAGCACAGATTCTCTTGAAGAATCTTCTGTAAAATAAACCCTCTTTCTTGCCCTCGACATGTGAACATTTCCCCAGTTGAACAAAGCTAAAGCTGCCATCTCCTGGAACTTATCAGCAGCAATGCTGAAAAGTTCCTGAGCTTCTTCACTAGTGACCGTTTCTTCCATTGCTTCAGAGTAGAGCTTCATCCCAACCTCATTGATATCTATATTAGCATCAATATCAAAACCCACATAGTTCTTGAAGATTTGAGCAAACTGAACGATCCAGTCACTGATACAAGTTGATTGACTATGTACTTCCTTTTTTTTCCCAACATGTCCACTTTCAGGAATGTGTTTCGCATCAAACTTGTCTTTTCTAACCTTTTGAAAGAACGGATCTTGATCTGGAGTAACTTCAACGACATACAGCTTGACGGAACCATGCTGTGCAGATGCTTCAGCCCACCTTAGTTCTTCTGTTGTGGTGATTGTGACCAAATCACCTTCGTGATCCTTATACTTAACAAGAACAGCTTTTGAGCTGGGAAAACGATCCGAAATGATTTCCCTTAATTTCAGAATGCTGCAGTTAACAGGAATTTGGGCCCATCTTATGTCTTCTCCAAATACTAATTTCACTGTTCTTTTAGGCTCTTCCTCTGTACCATTACTAATCTTTTCTTCCTCCACCACCAATTTGTCTTCAGTATTTTTTTCCTCAATCTGATCCTCAGACATCCTCATCAGAACTCCACCATCAGCTTTCCGTTCATCAATTTTTCCTTTTTTTTCATTCTCATAACTTCCTTCATTATATTCATCAGTCTTGCCATCAAATCTCTTCTCATCTAGAATGTTGCTTTTCTTTTCATTTGCCTTCTCTATGGGTCCCTTGCTTTGAGGCGAAGCAAGTGGTTCAATAGACTCGGGCAATGGAACCAAATCTATAGGAATTTCACTAAATCTTGAGCCTTGTCTCTCGAACTTCTTTTTTACCCTTTGTTCAAGTTCAGACGCCATGAGATTATTCGGTTCCATTTTTAGTACAATTCCAACATCTCTAAGTGCCAAATCTAACCTCTTCAATGCCTCATAACATCTAGCTCTTTTCAAGAGCGCTTTGCTATATTTCGGTGTGACTTCAAGGGCCAAATTGCACTCGTGGATCGCCCTTGCATAATCACCCCCAAACTGCATATAGCATTCAGCCATATTACTCCTGAGATAGGATATATCTATGTGGTTATTTGGAAGTAGTTTTATGGCTTTCTCATACTTTAACAGGGCACCTTCATAGTCCCTCCTCTGAAACAACCTATTGCCCTCCTCCTTTAATTCATTCGACATTGACATGAATATGGCAGTGTCTTGATCATAAGCTGTTGTGCTATTTCGAATAGCTCTAACTTGCCTCAAATTTAGGTCACGCCATCTATCTCCATAAGGGCTCTTTTCCTTTCCAGTATGTTTCCCCATACTAATATCCAAGATATGGAACTAACAAAAACTTGATCTCCAAAAACCAACAATTTGACTAACTTCTACGCCTATCCCTGTCCAATCCCAACGATTGGATTCAAATACCGTATTCTAGCTGTATATCAATCCAAAATAATAGAGGAAAAACTTTAGAACATTTACCAATCAAAACCAAGCTAATGCACAACAGACCACAATGCACATCCAAAAGCAACAAATAACAACTAGAAAGATCCAAGAAACTCAGATAAAGCTCCAGAATCCCACAAAATTTCTAACAAAAATAACAACAAATGAAAATTGAAAATCCCAAGAAAGATAAAAAGTTTCCTTCCCCTAAAACCAAAAATTCAGAGAGCAATGCAGAAGATAAAGATCAAAACTTGATTCTAATTTCTAATCTCTTTTCTTTTGAAAAAAATAAAAAAGCAATGCAATTATGATAATATGATGCAATGGACAATTTTTATCTGCAAATACTCTCACTCTTAATCAAACCCTTCAAAAGTTTCTTGGGATTTTCAAGGAAAATCAAGAAATTTGTAGGATTGTTGAATGAGATTATACGGTTGCACTACGTATAGGGAAAGGAGAAAAGGGTACTAAAAGAAGAATTTGTGTATATGCCAAGAGCAAAAACAAACGTTTTGTAGCTTCAACTAAAAACCACAAACAAAAAATGCGGGAGCGCAATTCCCTGTGCTCCAAGATTGCGGGGGACGACATCATGTGTGGCAATTGACCAACTGACGTGTTTGGGTTGACTATTTCTTAACCAACTTTCCTCAATTCCCTTGGCTTTCATGGATTAATGGTCAAAAGAGAATAAGAGATGCTCTTATATTCATGTAATTGGGGTAAATAAAAATTAAAAAGAATGAGAATTTTGTTTATATTTTATGACTTTCTTTAAATGAAAGTAATTTTATATTATTATTTATATGAAATAATGTATAACATATTTTTTTAGAAAATGGACTTGAGGTTCCTAAAATACAATAAAATAGATAATAGTTTGGGATAGATTGAGGTATTGAGATTTTCTTTTTTGTGTACATTTAAGGTTGGAATTTAATTAATAAGATCAATATCCATCAATCCTCTATCTTATAAAAAGACATTCACATTATTTTCACTGTGTAAATATTGTTTAGTGGTTAATTGGCTCAACTACGTGTGCGGTCAGAATTCGAATTTTAACGATCCTTTGATATATATTAAATATAAAAACATATTATGCGAATACATTTTAAAAAAAATCTGAAACGACTAAGAATATTACAAGGAAAATAGTTTTCAAAAATTTTGCTAGCTTATCAAAATAGATAGAAAAATGAAGACCGATATATATATTTCTACCTCTTGATAAAGATACATCATAAATTATAATATTACAACTATTAGTTTTTTTATTTATTTCTTATATAATTTTATCAATATTAATTTTTTGTAAATATTTTCAAAGACATAATGGCGATAGATTGCTTTGGAATAAGGCCAAACAAGGTTTAGTAATCTCTCTCTATGTGTCTACGTACATAGGAAACAAAATATATGTCTACCATTGTTGGCTTGGGAGGTATTTAGGGATTGCCATAGATTTGCATGTCTATCCTCATAAATTTACCTCAATAGATTGATAAACGAAAAATGATGGAGAGATTATTGGAAGACTGTAAAACCAAATGACTTATAAGATGATATGTATATAAATTATATAAAAAATGACTAGAAATTTGAATCGCAAAAAATGACTAAGGTTATCTTTCACCTCTTAGGCGATCTGCACAAGGCTGTATTGCTCGACTACAGCGAGGGTTTCGGCTTCATCACATTCAAGGGGGTGTAATGGGGATACTCACTGGACAACATGTGCTTAATTGTGCTCTTCTTTTTGGCTTTTCCTCTTGTGGTTTTTCTTCCTTATTCTAATTCCTTTTGCCCAACACGTACGTCGAGGTGAGTGCCACAGTGTCCTCAATACGATTGTATCTTTTTGCATGCACCAATAGTTCTTTCCAGTGAATTGTTAGTTTTCCCATAATTGATTTTTTGAATCTCCCACGATGTTTGGTAACAATTCATGTTTATCCACATGCGGAACTTGGTGCACTACTTCAATGTAGCCTGAAAGAGTAGTTCCTTAACGATTCCTTCTGCTTTTATATATGAGATGGTGAAAACAAATATATATATATATATATATATGATGTCGTCAAGGATGGTGATTGTACGTACTAGCGATCGAGCAGCTGGTTGAACTGATTAATAAATGCTCTCTTAGACAGAGTAGTAGGAAACCCTTGCTAAAGATACATGTTTTAGAGAGACAAAGAAGTGTTTTCGAATTTATGAATCTTTGACGTGAAGTCTTGTATAAATAGATGTCATGTCATGAAATTATTTGAAGTCATTTACAATCAAAAGCCTCAAATAATACCATAACTATAATGTAATTATCAACTTTTATGAAGTGTAAAAATGACAAGAACTTCAAATTGGGTAGTTCTCATACCAATTTTCAATTTAATAATTCAAATTTGCCCTCAAGATGTAATACCAACATTCAATAAAATTACGGTTATAATTGTAATTGAATTGAAAAATTACACAGGCCACATTCCAAACATTGAGGGTGAATTCTTTAAGAATGAAGGATATTTCAATATTGTATTCTTTAAAATACAAATATTTGACTGTTTATATTTCATTACTATTCCAAGCACTCCAAAAAAAACTGGCATTAGTGATCACCAAATCAATCACAAATCCAACAAAAAATTGGTCACTGACACTATCAATGGCCGCATTTGTGACCAATCACAGTGGTCACAAAAACCATCGTCACAAATTGAAGTTTGTGACCACTGGACCATGGGGTCACAAATTAGTGACTGTCAGTGCGGTCACTAACAATTTATATTCCGTTGCTAATTTAATTGTACAAAATAGTGAACAAGTGGTCACTAATCAATGACCGCTTAGTGACCGCAATGTGAGTCACTGATAGTTGTCCATGTGACCAACTACTCCATTTGTTACTGACTTGTGACCGCCTTGGGGTCACTAATCGGTCACAAATTTGTGGCCACAAGTGGCGGTCACAAATTTTCAGAAATAATAGTGTATTTCCTCCATTAAGTGACCATCTTTGGGGTCACTAATCGGTCACAAATTTGTGGCCACAAGTGGCGGTCACAAATTTTCAGAAATAATAGTGTATTTCCTCCATTAAGTGACCATCTTTGGGGTCACTAATCGGTCACAGATTTGTGACCATTGCAGGTCACAAATTTCAGAAATAATGAATGTATTTTCTTCATTTAGTGACCGCTAGATGGTCACCACTTAGTCACTAATTTACTAATTTTTTTTTTGTTTATAATGTTTAATTTAATATATTTATCCAACCTGTTTTTTGTTCTCATTAATAACAATTTAAATCCACATCATTTCAAACACAATTCACATTCCAAATAACACCAAACAATAACATAAATTCAATAATATTGTATTCAAATGCATAAACAAAACAAAGATTTTAAAACATGAGCAAGTTCATGAAATCCAAGCATGCCAAGTTTAATTTAAAGAGAGTTAATCCACCATCACCCTCTTCCTTGCGAGAAGAAGAAGCAACTTTAGTTGAATTTAGCTTTTCCATCATCACTTCTAATGTTCTCATCAAAGCCTTTTCTCTCGTCTTTGATTCTTCAACTAGCCTCAATGCCTCATCTCTCACCCTCATAACCTGCTCCAAAATGCTTGCTTCTCTTGTTGCTGCTTCTTCTCTTTGTTTGGCTAATTCTTGGTCAATTGCTTTTGCAATCGCATCTTGTGGTTGTTCCTAACTCACAAAGGCGAGTGAAGATGTTGTGGATGGTGACTCTGAGGAAGTCCCAATAGCAATAAGCTCACGGCAATGGTAACTATTCCCAAAGCCATACACTCTACCCTTGCAATGACCACCACTAATCTTAAGCCATTTTTTAGCTTCAAATGAGCTTTCAAGAGTAAGATTGCTATCATGTTGACTAAAGTATTCTTGACGATATTCATCCTATTTGAACATCCAAATATTAAAAACACAATTAGTTCAAATAGAAAGACTAATCTTTATTAAAACTAAAAATACTTAAGTAAAAACACTTTGTGAATCTAAGCAAGTAAAAGATATTCCTGTAAAAATAAAAAAATAAAAATAAAACATTGCGAGAGAATGAAAATTTCTAGTGCTAATTTGTATAAAAATAATATTTTTAAGCATGAAAACCATAGGCATGCTAATTATTAATAATTCATCTTACGCTTGCAACTATCTATATGCAATATATTTGAAAGGTTAAAGAAACACTAGTTAATTCAGCTCAGCATAAAAGTTCCCAGAAAGAAATTTAAATTAGTGTATTATATAATTGGAATGAAAGAAAGCATAAGATCGATCATAAACTGATTGTAATTGCACGTGATGAAATATTGGCAAATATAGTCAATATAGGTTAAAACATACTAACATATATGAGAACTGAAAGAGAAACAGAACCTTCCCACTTACATAGCATCACATTTCTCCTTTCACTAATCCAAATGTCATATGCTTTGTTAAATATAACGTACAAATGCCATTAAATTGTATCAACACAAACACCAATTAAATTCATACACAATTTAGTAAGATTTATCAGAAAAAATCATCCATAAACCATCATATGGAGAAAACCCACTTCAGAAAAACTGATTTTAACTTGTTAGGTGACATTTGCACATGATATGTGCAGATTCCGTATAATGATTAAACAAATAAATCCTAACTTGATGATATTCATGATAAATAAATCTACAAACAAGTTCAATGCTACAACTATAAATTCCATAAAATATTTTGTGTTACTTACGTTGAAATTGTTAACTAATTTCAATCCATGGATAATATTCTTTTACTTACGTGGACCCTCTTAGATTTGTTGTCAACATATTCGCCTTTTCCTTGTGCTTTTCGGTGAGTCCTTTCATGAAGTTGAGAGGTTTATTTGTTAAGAGAGATTTTTTGAGAAATATAGCAACTTGATTTTATCAATGGACAATAAACTAACTTAAAGAAATTATAATCATCAATACTTAAATAGCCATATATAGTCAAAAGAAACTTAGCGCACCTATTGGTTAAAACTCTCTATTTTTTGAACCTTTTGACCACCTCCAACAACATCCGATGTCACTAAAATTGCTCTGTTGAAATCCCAATACTTTAAGCGAGAACAAAATTTTCATATAGTAATTTAATCAATAAGTACTTTAATTCAAATTAATTGGAAAATTAAAAATTAAAAATAATTAATAATTCATGGTGAATAGTAATATAATTTTTTATGACTAAGTGAATATCAAATGTACAGAAAATTTTGTTGCCGAAAAGCATAATATTTTATCATTTTATGAGATTTTAAGGGTGATTCAGCAAGAAGGCATGAAAGCAATCGTAAGCAATCTACTTAATCCCAAAAACTATATATAATAGACACAGCAACATAATGTAGAAATTCAAATGCAATGCTCCAGGCGAGAATCCCGCAATAGTTTTCTTTCTTGTGAAAAGGTCTTCATTTTGTTATTAGTCCGTAGAGAACACAAATATAAATGTCAACATGACATTATACAAATAAATTGAAAAAGAAAAAAAATTAATGTTCATAAAGTTTGCATTAGAAGATAAAGGACTTATGAAACAATAATATTATTTAGCAAGAAAAAGATACCTTCGTAACATTAGGAGATGCTCTAAGTAAAGCTAATTCAGCTTGTGTCCTGTGGCCTTCTTCCCCCCAGTCGAGAAGTTTTATTGAAGAGAGAAGTAAAAAAGAACTAAGTGCTGGGAAATGAACTCCCAAATGATAGACAAGTACAATGGATTGCCCGCTAAGGTCTCTCTTATCGTCTGTTCACTTAAATCAAAAAAAGGGAAAGAGAGCAAATTGCAGTAGCAACTCAAGTATCATATCAGGATTAGTGTGAACTATATATAATCCCTACTCTCGAGGTAAATTCTTCTTATTATATCAATAATTTCTTATTTCGTTCCCGTCCAATTAATTTTGTATTCAATTCCCTTTCTTGCAATCTCTGGCAGTGATTACGAGCACCTTAAATTCAAGTTTCTTTCCTTTTTTTGTCAAGTATTGGTATTTGCCACACATGTACAATGCCCCAAAATGCAAAAGTATAACTATAATTCATAATAAACATATTGACTACATAATTCATAAACGCAATTCATATAATTCATTTGTAACCTGTTGTATATGTGTAGGGAAACACAATAAACAAATATTGACTACATAATTCATAAACACAATTCATATAATTATAACTTAACACTAAAATAATTTATCTTTTTACAATGCCCCAAAATGCAAAATTTCAAACATGCAAAATTAAATAAAAAATAACTATAATTATAAAAAATTCAAAAAAACAAAAAAAACAAAAAATAAAAAAACAAAAAAACAAAGAGGTGGGGTGGCCAGCAGCTACTGGCCCCTATTGTCGCTGGGGAGCACTAGCCTCTCCAGACCCAGCAGTTGCTAGCCCTTCCCCACCAGTGCCAGCACCCAGCAGCAGCTAGACTCCAGCCACTGCTGGGTCTCACACTTGCCAGCCAGCAGCAATTAGACTCATGAGTCCAGCTGCTGCTGCCTCGTCGAAGACATGGAGGCCAGCTGTTAGCCTCTCGGTGAGAGCCAATAGATCTGCTAGCCTCGCGAGTCAAGGGACCAACTGTTGTTGTCTCCCAACCATCTCGCTGGCACCTTTGCCAGCGAGAACGCTTGGGGAGGGGGGGGAACAGAAGGAAGAAGAAGAAAGGAAGAAAAGAGGTACCTTGTAATGGCAGTTGGGTAACAAGCGTGGGAGGGAATTGAAATTTAAATGTAAATAAGAGTTAGGGTTTACTCATTTGGTCACTTTTGTCTTTTACATATTTTATTGTTTTACATTTTATTTTGATAATTTTTATTTAATTATTGTAATTAATTTTTTTTAATTTTTAAATTCAAAACTTAATTTTTACTAGCTTGTTATATATGACTCTGATTCATATCTTAATACTTAATATTTTTACATATTATATTTTAATATAATTTTAAAAAATTAGATTTTATGATGGCTATTGAATATTGAAATTCAATTTTAGATATGTAGATATAATAATGTTAATCAAAAAAAATATTTTCTATTATTAATATTTTGGGGTTTAAAATTTATAGAGCTATGAGATTTTAGGATTTAGAGTTTAAGTTTTATATTTAGATAAATTTTATTAGTTTTCTAAATTAATAATAGTACAAATCTACAAAATAAAATTATGAAATGATATATTCATCTCACATTATATGTATAGAGTATAGTTAGATATTGTAAAACATTTAAGAGTAATTTGGGTGAGTTTATAAGAATTTCAAAACATTTTATAAGATGTTTGGTAGCCTATAAGATGTCAAAAAGTGTTTCATAATCTTTTTAAGAAAAGAGCTTATAAAGATTCTAAAATAAGATGTTAGAAACTTATAAGCTCTTTTTTAAAAAGTAAGGAGTTTTTAACTTATTTTTAAAATCTTAACAAGCTCCCTGAATTTTAATCATATTAATTATAAAATACATTATGAGCTCCAAGATCTTATTATCCAAACACTTTGAGAATTTATTTTTGAAAAAAGATCTAGCATCTTATAAGATTGAAAAATATCTTATAAAATGAGGAGCTTCAAAAACATCTTATATGATGTAGAAGCTTATAAGACATTTAAATAAGTTTAGCCAAACACCTTCTTAATGTCCCTTTAGCTAGTTAATAATTTTAGTACTTTACTATTTTATTTTAGAATTAAAAGTTAATTACTCTTGATTTAGTTAATTTTCTATTCGAATGCGAACGGTAAAAAAAAATTTTAATATCCATTTACAGCCCTACAAGGAGCTTATGTGTTGGATAAAAAAACTTAAACAAACAAAAAGAACAAAAAAGATGCCTTATGGTTTAATGGATTGTAAAAGTAAAATTTTTATTGAAGTTGCAGGTTCGATTCTCGCTTATTCAAAAAAAATTCAAATTTTATTTAAGAATTTGTGATGGATTTAGACTGATCTATACATGGTCACTAATCAGTGACCCCATTAAAAAAATTGGAGAATTTAATGACTGCTTTTGTAACCCAAGAAAAATCGAGTAGTGACTGCCATATTTAGGGTCACTTTTCGTTACTATTTTTTTTTTCAGTTTCAAATAAAATCGGTCATAAGTCGGTCACTGATTAGTGACCACAGGGAGCGATCACTGTTTGGCGGTCACTGAAACCCTGTTTTTTAGTAGTGAAATTAGAAATGAGAACAAATGAGATTGGAAAGAAAAAGACTAATTTCTAACTTTCAAACATGCAACTCCTAAATAGAGATCAATATACAGGTGTTGATACGTGTCCTTTTTATACATACATTTCATTCGCTTAATTTCTGAATTCATAAATAATTTTGATTTATTTGCTATTGGAATTACTCTATGTTTTATATTGCTTTTGTTTAATTTTTTAGTGTTAATTTTATCAAAATTGCTTAAAAATCAATGTTGCATATTATTTAGTGTGGATATTATTAAAATTATAAGTTATGTATAGTTGTTTGCATTATTTGCGAAATTAAATCTTTTATTATTTATTATTACAATTAATCCTAATGTAATATAAAATAATGTAAATTTATGCATCTCACTACAAGAAATCATCCTTTCACCAACAGAAAATTTGTGATGGATAGAAGTCCATCACGAATAGAATATAATTGTGATGGATTTGTGATAGATTACTAACAAATATAAAAAAGAGAAAAATATATATTTTAGTGATGGCACTTTTGATGAATTTGTGACGAAATTTTATAATAATTTTTTCCCTAAATAAAAATCTAACATAATTTATATACGTAAGCATTAGTGACGGAATTTACCATCACTGATCTAGAATTAGTAAAATTGTTGATGAAATTTATAATCACTATATTGTAAATTAATAAAAAATAATAATTTGCACAATTCAAAGGATTCAAACTTGTGAGCTTAAATTAGAACCTATAAAATTAGTGGCGGATTTACCATCATTATTTTAAAGTTGTCCAAAAATAAATTTAAGAAAAAAAAAATTGCATTTGCATAAGCTAGGAGTCGAACCTGCAACCTTTAGTTAAAAATTTCGTACTTCAACCATTCAATCTGGGAAGGAACTGCTACAAACTTTGCACACTTAATTTTAAAGTTATTCAAAAATAAATTTAAGAAAAAAAAATTGCAGTTGCATAAGCTAGGAGTCGAACCTGCAACCTTTAGTTAAAATATCGTACTTCAACCATTCAAGCTGGGAAGGAACTCCTATGAACTTCATCCACTTAATTTTACTTAATAGTGAATATCATAATGCTATAATCAAAACCCAAAATCTCAGCCCATTTCTTTTGTTGAACCCATTGCTTTCATCGCCTCACTCTCTCTGCTTCACTTGGCATCTGATCTGTAATGCCCTTAATTTCTACTCCACTGTTGATGAGAAACTTTTGGCTAATTTGGCGTGCAAAGTAATCGCAAGTTCAAATCTAGGTATTTTTTCTCCTTTCTTTTCTCTCTCGTTCACTTGATTTTCTGATTTTTTTTTTTGGTATGGTAGATTTTGTTCTACGAGAACCGGTCATTGGAAAGTGATTGAAATACATTAAATTTCTGAAATGATACCAATTCGAGGTAACTTTAATTAGTCGCTTTTGGCTATTTAGGATGAAACAAAGTATTTGTCATGATTTCCGGTAAATCGAGCTATTTTTGGCTATTTTTGGCATTTTTGTTATGCATATTTTGGTATTTGTTAGATCAAACTCCAACTGATTATGTGTATTTGATCAATAATCTTAATTTTTTTATATTTTGAGACATTTTATAGCAAGTTATAATAATGTTTAAACGGATGACTTTGCTTAGGTTCATTTATCTGAGTCTCCTAAAGCATCTGATTCAGGAGAGCAATGTTCTTCCAAGCTGCTCCAGAGCATGGTTTAATTCTGTAATTTGTTGCCTCAGTAAGCACTTTGAACATTCTTGAGTCCTATAATCCTTATTCCTAATAACTATGGTGGAATGATTGTAATTGTAGGTTTGGTTCCAGAAAGTTGATTTTGGAGTGGTCCATTTTTAAACTAGTCATTTGCAGTAACGTTTGTTTCATATTCAACTCACATTGCAGGTTAGTTTGCAGTGAAGTTTGTTTAATTTTTAAACTGATATCATAATGTTCTTATATAGTATTCATGTTTGTGATATTACTGTTGGGATGTACCAACATTTAAAGCAATCATCCACACTGAGATTCATTTGCCCCATAAATAAAAATAAATAAAGATAACATTCTTTACTCACTTTTGGACAAAAAATTGCAGAAATTAAAAATTTTAGTGCTTCTTGAAATTAGATTAAAATGTAACATTTATTTGCTAACCTTATATTCTCTATTACAACTTATGTTATTAGATTTCTGGAATATAGGACTGGACTTTACACGTTTGCTGAATTACTAAAGTACCTAAATGATGACCTGATCAATGCATTTTGAGCAAATACAACATACTGATGGCATCATCCTTGGGGATGGATTCAACTTGACAAAAGCTTAGAATGTGACCTCAAAAATCCTTCTATAGTTAATTATATTTGGGATGATAAATCACTATAAGGATTGGTCATATTTCCACTGTTTGGTCATTAAGTTAATGCATATGACATTTATTGACCAAATTTCCAACTTCTATATGCATGGATAGGCCTCTTATAGAATACATGATTACTCCAAAATAAGTATCACCTTGAGGTTAGTATCATGGTTTCACCTTGTATTCACAAGATAACTTCATTACTAGAATTTATGATGATAACCATTTGCTTAATGAATTGTTTTACAAGAATATTTTCTTACGTTGGTAGTTTGATCTCTCAATCGTGCTAGATAATCCGGTGATAGGTACTTGCAGCATTACCTTATAGGATGACTAAGGAGTTTCCATCAGTTGACTTTCTCACATGAGGTATTAGTTGTCCAAATTGATGCTGAATAAATAAAGCCAATTCACAAGCTTTTCAAGCGGGTTTAAATAATTTAGGATTCTAATTTGAATTTAGCAAGCTTGTTTGTTCATTATCTTACAAGCCACTCGAGCTTGATCTTGAACTTTAAATTTCATTCACTTTTGGCTTCATTCAGAGATGAACTAGTGAATGAGTCTCTTATGTGGAAGAGAAAACTCAGCATAAAATAGGTTTTTCTCTATTTAATGTTTTCTATATGCAATTATTGATTTCTTTCCAAACTATGAAAATAATAAGGGATCAGTTTTTAAATGGCAAATAGATGAGGCAACATGTTTTAGGTCCCAGGGGGCAGAGTGTAAGCCCCAAGCCCTGGGTTGTATGCTTCTTGTGTTAACAAGTATAGTTCATTGGGAAAGATTTAGGTTCAAGGTGCAGTTGAAAGAAATATAATCAGCACATATATAGAAGGGGAGAATCTTTGTGGTTCAGCCTCAGACAACCTTTAATGAAAAAACTGATACCAAAGCTGAATATAAATTCTTAGCAGTGGATCTCCAGAATTGGGACTTCGTGTAGTAGATAGATCAGATTTCTCCAATTTCTATGTGCTTTACTGCTGCAAGTTTTCAATATAAATCTCTAATTTCTCCATATCACTATAAATCCCTTGTGTTTTTACTTTATTATTTACTGTTCCACTCTTTTTTTATTCTAGAACTCTAGTATTATAGTTTGAAAAAAATTACTTATTAAAATATATTAAAATAAAAACTAAGGGGTTTGACCCCAATACAGCCCCTCTTAGGCTTTATTCCTAGAACGAAGGAACATAATTGTCAAATTCTCTTTATTCTACCAATAGAACTTTAATTTTGCAGAATTCATGGATGGTGATCGTAGTTGGATGTGGCATAGAAGAGATGAAGAGGGGTGCATTAGGCTTGAATTTATGGAAGGGGTTGATAAGTTCTTGGATTTTGCTTTTTCTCAACCGCAATTTGTTTCCAATGGCTTAATAAAGTGCCCTTGTTCAAAATGTGACAACAAAAGGTTTGACACTCGAGAAAATGTGAATATTCATCTCTTGAGAGAAGGGTTCACCACTGGCTACACAAAATGGTTTGCCCATGGAGAATCTATGAATAGGCTAGCCTCAAATATCGAAGAGTCTTCAAGAGATATACAAAATGAAGATTCTCATATGAGAAGGATGGTGTTAGATATTGCTGGTCCTGATTTTAATTGGGAGCCCAACTCTAATTCTGATAGTGATTTGGAGAGTAACGAGGAAATGCCAAACCCTGATGCCCAAAAATTTTATGATTTGTTAAGAGAAGCAGATGAGCCTCTCTGGGATGGCTGTAGGAAGCACACAAAACTCTTAGCAATGGCTCAACTGCTAAATATAAAGGCAGAGTTCAACTTGCCCGAGGCTTGTTATGATCAGCTAATGACAACAATTAAGAGTATGATGCCAGAAGGAGAAAAGTTACCTGATAACTTTTACTAAACAAAGAAGCATTTGGCGAAACTTGGTCTTAAATATGTGAAGATTCATGTATGTGTGAATAGTTGTATGCTATACTACAGAGAGAAGAGGTGCTGACAGAATGTAGAACTTGCCGTCATCCTCGGTATAAGCCAAGTAACCTACGTTCAAGGAAAAATGTACCTTACAGAGTCTTACACTATTTGCCGTTAACTCCTAGATTGCAAAGATATGACGAGGGAAACAGCTAAAGAAATGACCTGGCATTGGAATAATCGCTATACAAAAGATAAAAGCATTGCACACCCTGCACATGCTGAAGCATGGAGACATTTTGATTGCACTCACCCGACATTTGCTTCTGAGCCACGTAATGTGCGTTTAGGCTTGTGCACAGATGGATTTTCTCCTTTTGGCAAGTTCAGCAATCCATACACTTGTTGGCCTGTAATTATTACTGTGTATAACTTGCCTCCAGGACTATGCATGGAAGATCGATATATTTAAGTGTGATTGGTATGACACTGCTAGAAGATAGATTAGAGTATATCCAAAGTTTGGCCTCACAGAGATCAACCATAAAAAGAAGTTACGAACAGATGATGTTTTTGTATTGGCTCAACAAGCTCATCAAGTTTATTATTCCTCTTTCCCATCTTTGAGTAAAGAAAGACGTGATTGGCATGCTGTATGTCAAATTAAAGCAAGGAGTAGAATTGATGTACCTTTAGTTGACACGGAAGAGAACGTAATGAGACCTTTATAGGAATAAGAAACATATATTCCTCACCCTAATGCTTTCCAATCAATTGATCAAGAAGATATTTTAGTGGATGACAATGATGCACCTACTAAGGTAGATTTGGAGGAGATTCGTGGTGTTCTACATGATTGTGCTATTGATGAAGTTGAAGAGAATGAAGAAGGATTTGAAGATTTTGACATAGATGATAGTCAACAAATAGATAATGCAGAGAGCAATGATTTCCTTAGTGATGATAATATGAATTGTGATGATTGAGATATTGTATTGTTGGTGGTTTCTTTATTTCTCTTTGAATATATTACAATGTTTATTTTCTATGACATTCAGTAATCTTGCGTGTGGATGGTTTCTTGTGTATAAATATAATGAAGTTATACTTGATAACGTAATTATGTTCTTATTATATATGCCTAACATAATTTTCTTATGATCTAGGATGATCAATAGAGGAAAGGCATTTAGCACTAGAGGTCGAGGCACAATCCCAAAGCACAGGCAAGGACAGGGACAAGGGCGAGGCCAAGGGCCTTCGAGTGACTTATCTACAAATGCTAGTGGAGAAGTCTTTCTTTCAGAATATGCAGATATGGTATTTGAAATAAATGCAAACAATGGTGACTCGGCATCCATTGTTCCACCTAGAAGACCTAATCATGGAACTCATGCACCCTCGGATCCTACTGCTCGACCATTTGTTATATGTGATGATGGCAGGTAATAATTATTTTCATTGAGGATCAAATAGTTGACAGCTTTTTGTTGTTACTGATTTATACATGTGTATTACCATTCTATGCTTAACTACACTCAATTTCTGAATTTTGAGTTCCAAATTAAACTTTTCTTGGCAGATTATCTTTCTATTTTATGTTCTTAGCTAGAGGACTTATAGTCTTTTACTTTGGCTTTAGCATTATGGTCTTTTGCTTCTATTGGAACAATCAGTTTTGTGGACTCTCATTTACTATTTCAACCAGTCCAACTATTATATCACTATTAATTCACATGCCACTCTGATGTGATAAATAAAATGGTAAGTTGATGTCTACAACAGGTTACTGTCACATTTGAGTTAAAGATTATTTTTTATGCATGGCATCACAAGATATCTTACGTTCAACTCTCTTATGTATGGATATCCTTCACAAAACAGCTAGAAACTGCCAGCTTATTAAGTTGACTTCTAAAACCTAGGTGCCATACCAGAAGAACCAACTGTATAATAAACTATCTACAGACTAATTCCAAAGATATGGGATCCTAAATTGATTAATTCTAGGTGGAAACTAGTCTTGTCCCACAAAGAGATGTGGGAATCATGGAGTTATGTTTATGCTCCCTATAACTCAATACATGTTTTAAAGTTTTACCTTGTTTAGGGTTTCCAATTTTATTTCCAAATTTGAATTTCAGAACAATGAAATGAGTTTTATTTTTCTTTCTTTAATAAGTTTAAAGCCTTAATGTTTTTGTGTATAGCTTGATAAGTAATCCTTATAAAAATGTGGCTGGAACAATTTCTGGCACTATCAAGAGTTACTTTATTGCTCCATGGGAAACTGCGAGAAGTGAACCGCCCGAGACAATGGATGCATTATGGGAGGCATTTAAGGTAATGTTCTAGTTTTTTGTATCTCCTCTATATTTTTGTTAATATTAAAAAAAAAATAATATGTGTACATAGTAGAAATATTAAACTTGTCATCTTTTATGAATACGATTTGTTTAACAGGGGCGATTTCAATGGAATTCTGATGATGAGTGCATAATTCGGGGAGTATGAGTCAAAATGGTTTTCACTAGCTTTCGCACTACACTTAACATTGCTCGAAAAAATGCTATAAAGTTGGCTAAGTCAACCTATGCTCCAGATTGGAAGGGAAAGGGTCCTAGGTGGATGTCAAGTGAAGTTTGGAACCAATTAATTGATAATTACTTCAATACGGAGAGATTTTTTAAAAAGTCACATTTTGGTAGGAGAAGTCGTTTAACGATCAAGGATGGATCAATCTCAAAACATACATGTAGTTCTATTAGCAAGAAAGAACATGAAAGAAGAATGGTATGTATTGATAAAAATTGTGAAGATGTACTTATGCAAAAAAAGGTTTTACAATACAGTAATATTGGTGATCTTTGTATGCTTGTAGGCGCAAATTCTTGGTCGTAAGCCTACTCAGTTGGAGCTTTTTGGGCGCATTCAAAAGACGCAAAAAGGAAAGGGTGAATTTGTAAATGAAAGGTCCAAGAATGTTTATGTAAGTTTCTTTTATTTCTTCTACTTAGGCCAATTAACTTCCTAAACTTTTGTTGTGCATAAATACACGGAAAATGGGGACACGAAAGATTGAAATCTATAGAAAGTCATAACTTTCTGCTGAGCTCTTTTTTTTAGAATAGTTAAGTTCTTTTGAGCAGCCCAACAAAAGTCTCTTGATACTAATAAGTTGACCTTTTTAAAAAGGATCCTACACTGCCAACTAAAATAAGCCAAATCTGTGTCTATTTATTTTCTTATTCAGGTTGAATTATATTGATTATTTTGGCACAATAGTAAGAAATAGAAGTTCCATTGTTTATCTATTTTAGTTGACTTCAGTTTTCTACATTAGTTATACTAGAATGTAAACCAGTAAACCACCAGAACTACCAACTGTAGACAGAATACATAGTTGTGTAATCAACTATATTTGCTCATGTATGTGTGTTTGTTTGTGATGTTTTAATTATTAAAGGTAAGATTTTGCTAATCTTTTCCTTTCTTTGATATGTACTTGTTTTTCTGACTTAGATAAGTCCTCATTCTTTTCATTTTATTGTTTTTTTAGGAAATATATAGTGAAGATATGATTGCACAATACGGTTTGGATTTATCAAAACATCCTAGGTTTGATGCTGAGAAATGGATCAAGGCAATGGGTGAACCATCAAAGGGTCGAGTATATGGGTTTGGCACTCGCCAACATGCTTGTGAAATTCTTGGTTCTCCATTTCTACCACTAAGACATAGGGTAATAATTCAGCCACAAACCATAAATTTGGCAAGTGATGAATTGAAAAAGGAAGCAGAGGATCCTAGAAAGGTGGCCGAGGATGCAACTAAGTAGTTGGAGGATGCTATGCAAAGGGATGAAGAACTACGCCAACAAGTGAAAGATGTTCAATTTGATTTGGCCATATCTCGATCAGATTTAGCATCAGCTCAGTCTGAACTAGTTGCAACAAAGCTAGAAATCTCAAATCTAGTTCAAGCTAGTATTCGTGATTTTTTCCAAAAGGTGAGATTTCGAAATTTGAAAAATGTTGTGGTTTAGAAAAAATGAGCCACATAGCTCTATTGGTGGGGAAAGAGAAAAGGAACACTAAGATTTGCTAGTATTCCTTTTTGTGACTATATTTTGTCAAATAAATTCGCTTGAATACTAATGATCTTGGATATTATCAATTGTTAGTTAAGGACGTCAAGTTTTGGATATTGTAGATTGGTTTCTTTTGTGATGGAAGTTGCACCGCATTGTGACAGGATTGAGATTTAAGTTGGTTTAATGACAAATTTAATGATGGATTTATATTGAGTTTGTCATAGATAAGAATTTATTCTTTAATTTAGTGACCAATTCAGTGATGGAAAAGTCCATCACAAGAATAGTGTGTCACAAATTTCATAATTTTAAACATGCTTTGTGATGGAACTTTTTTTTAATTTGTGATGAAAGTTCCATCACAAATTAATTTTGTGACGCACTTTGCTTTCATCACAAAAATCAGTGACGAGGCATTTACTAATGGATTTGTGATGGAATAAATCCGTCACAAAATATGATTTTGTGATGGAATTTATTAAATCTGTGATGGATTTTTCTGTTGGTGAAAGGATAATTTCTTGTAGTGTCTATGGACGGTGTGTCACAAGTACTAGTATTATAAAAGGTAATTAGGGGCATTTACACATTTAGGTACACCACTAAAATGTCATTAAATATAAAATTACTACTATAATAATATTTATATGGCATTTTTAGTGTCTTAATTTTATTGTACTGATAATACAAGGTACTATATTCATGTAAACCAAGAGATATATATTTATATATATTGATAATCTAACAATAGTTTTCTACCTCCTCCCCCACCCCCGTTATTCTTCTTAGTGGGTCGAACTACATATATAGATTACAATATAACTCTTCAAATATGTAGGATGGGAACAGGAATTTGATTAGCCTGCTAGTGCAACACTTACGTAGTCATCATCATCATTTCCCTCCAAATGATCTCTATCCATATATATGATCAAAATCAGAAATTACGGCCTCAACTTCTTCTGCCATTAATAATTTGGGGTTGCGTACGAGCTTCTTGCAACTAATAATCACCATCGATATCTAGATTGACACAAAAGGAATATCAGCAACTAAGTACGTAGTCTAAATAATCCAAAAGTGTGAGAAAAGAAATATTTATATAAATACTAGAGTAGCTCGAGTAATTGTACAAGGGCCAGAGCAAAATTTTCTCCTCTTGATTTATAGCTTCAACAGATGAGGAATTCCTATTTATTTGCCAAAGCTGCCGACAATATTATTCTTGTGTGTTGTTACTTTTTCAGAATCACTTTTGTAAGATTTGTCCATGCTTGCAATACATATTTGGTCAAGTGGTGAAAAAGTAGAAGAGTTTTGACGTGTTGCAGCTTAGCCTCCATACGACTTTTCCTAAATGGTAGTGCATGCAGTGGGGCACTCCACTCATGGTCACCAACATTTTACCCGCTTTCTCTTTATGAAATTGGCGTGCAAGGTGTTGAGAAAAGATAATGAAAAGTGACAGTAACAAGAGAAATGGAAATAAAGTTGCAGATACTTTATTTCTTCTTCACTGCAGTACACTCTAAAAATAATGATGCTAGGCCTATATAAATAGACTTACATTGAAACTAAAAAACTGATATTTCGGATATACTCTAAGCTAGCATATCAGATTTTATTTGCTAAAAATCCCACTAAACAATTAACTAAAAAACAAACTCCACAAGACCCGGTCAACTTTGAATCACATCTCAACACTCCCCCTTGATTCAAAGTTGCAGATAACAAGTAATCCTCTAAAGTAGCAGAACTTCTCTTTTGACAAAGCTTTGGTAAGTATGTCCGCCAGCTGCTCATTGGTGCTACAATACTTCAACACTATTTCTTCCTTTGCAACAAGGTCACGAATGAAATGATGATGAAGTTCAATATGCTTCGTTCTGCTGTGAAATGTTGGGTTCTTTGTCATGGAGATAGTTGCTTTATTATCACAAAATATCTCTGTTGCTCCTTTTTGCTCCTGTTGAAGATCAGCTAGCACTCTCCTTAACTAAATGGCTTGACACGCTGCTGAAGCCGCTGCAACATATTCCGCCTCTGAAGTGGACAACAACACTGTTGCTTGTTTTTTTGAGCTCCAAGAGATCACCCCTAATCCTAGAGTGAAAACATTTGCTGAAATGCTCCGTCTATCATCTAACGATGCTGCCCAATCGCTATCTGTGAACCCACTTAATTTGAAATTAGAAGCTTTAGAATACCAAATTCCATACTCCATTGTTCTAGCTATATAGCGCAGGACCCTCTTTTCTGCTCTATAATGAACCTTTGAAGGTTGCTGCATAAACCTCGAAATAACACCAACAGGATATGCGATATCGGGCCGAGTGTGCGTTAACTAAATTAATCCTCCAACCAAGCTTCTAAACCTTCCAGCATCTGCCATTTCTGCTCCATCTTCTAGCTGCAATTTTTCATTAATATTCATGGGTGTAGCTGCTGGCTTGCAAACAAGCATGCCAAATTTACTCAAAATGTCTCTGGCATATTTCTTTTGCGAAACAAAGATCCCATCTTCAGCTTGATATACTTCCTTCTTCACATATAAAGTGGGCTCATTCTCACTTCTCATGTACCCTTTTTCTTGAAAATACCCATCAATCTTGCTGTACCAAGCTCGGGGAGCCTGCCGCAGTCCGTACAGCGCCTTTCTCAGCTTATAAACCTTATCTTCGTCACCTTGCTTTATAAATCCCTCCGGCTGTGCTACATAAACCTCTTCTTGCAAATCGCCATTGAGGAACGCCGACTTGACATCAAATTGATAAACAGGCCACCGTAATTCTGCAGCTAACGCGAGAACCATTCTTACAGTTTCAAAGCGAGCTACTGGAGAGAAGGTTTCTTCGAAATCGACACCGTACTGTTGTGCAAATCCTCTCGCCACAAGACGAGCTTTGTGCTTTTGTACGCTTCCATTAGCTGCAAATTTTGTTTTGAATATCCACTTCAAGCTAATTACATTTTTGCCTTCCGGTAAGTCGACTAGCTCCCATGTTTTATTCTTCTCGATCGCTTGCATCTCTTCCATCACTGCTTTATGTCATTCTTCTTTTTCAGCAGCTTCTCCATAGTTTATAGGGTCTGAAACAGTTAGTGCAAATTGACAAGATGCATAAATATCAGCCAAAGTTCGAACCTTCCTTGGTGGTGTCTCATCTGAAGATTCTACAAGAGAAGTGTTGGTGCTTGGTGATGATGAAGTTGACAAACTTTGTGTTGCTGGGGAAGCGTCAGTAGCTGAATTTGCAGGAGTTGGCACTTGTCTTTCTTCTATCACACCTTCAATTGGAATTTCTTGCTGCTCCTGCTCTTTGCCCCAATCCCAACTTACACTTTCATCAAATATTACATCTCTTTTAACTAAAATCTTTTCACTAAGAGGGTTATACAATTTATATGCTTTTGATTGAGTACAATAACCAATGAAAATGCATTTTTCAGATTTCTCATCAAGTTTTTGACGAAATTAATGATTTTTCAAAGCATAAGCAACACATCCAAATACCCTTAAATGACTTACAGTTGATTTTCTTCCATGCCAGGCTTCATATGGAGTTTGATTCATGACTGCCCTTGTTGGTGAGAGATTCAATAAATAAACAGATGTTGCAACAGCTTCTGCCCAGAATTGATTTGGAAGTCTCCTTTCCTATAACATACTTTTTGCCATCTCTACAACTGTTCGGTTTTTTCGTTCCGCAACTCCATTTTGCTCTGGAGTGTAAGGAGCTGTTAACTCCCTTTGAATGCCATTTTCTTCACAAAATAAATTGAATTCTTTAGACACGAACTCTCCACCTCTATCTGTGCGAAGAACTTTGATGTTGCAACCACTTTGGTTTTCCACCATTGCATTAAAATTTTGAAACTTCTCAAAAGTTTCTGATTTATTTTTCAAAAAATAAACCCAGCTTATGCGACTGTAGTCATCAGTAAATAGCAAGAAATAACGACTCCCACCTAAAGACTCAGTTTGCATTGGTCCACACAGATCAGCATGAATTAGTTCTAAACAATTTAAAGCCCTCCAAGCCTTTCCGATAGGAAATGACTTCCTAGTTTGTTTGCCATAAATGCAACCCTCACACAATTTAATTGAACCAATTTTTGGTAACCCAGAAACCATACCTTTATCACTGAGTAACTTAAGGCCCTTCATGTTGAGATGCCCGTATCTCAAATTCCATAGCGTTGAATCGTCATTTTCACTTACAGCAAGAGCAAAGTGCTCCACATTAGAAACATCCAATGGAAACATCTTGTTTGAAGTCATGCTAATTTGAATTCTTTGGCCCGATTTTTTATTTGTAATGACACATGCATTGTCATCAAATAGAACAGAATGCCCTCCAGCCATCAACTGTCCAACACTCAATAAATTGTATCCCAAATCAGGCACAAATTGAACATTATCCAATAGCTTTACCTTACCATTACTAGTTTCGACTTTCACCATGCCTTTTCCTTCAACTTGCATCTCCTTTGTGTTGCTGAGCTGCACCGTTATCTTTTGTGTCTCATCAAGCTGCTGGAACAAAGATTTAGTTCCTGTCATGTGGTTCGAGCAGCCACTATCGACAAACCACAAATTACTTGGTTTCGGTTTAGTGTTAATACAAGCCATAAAAAGCCTTTCTTCTTCTTCTCGTTCTTCATTCTCTGCTGCAAAATTCATTTGCTGGTCTTTATACCAACAATCTGCCTTTACATGCCCGTATTTATTGCAATGATAACATTGAATGCCACTCCTCTTGTTTCCTAGCTCATTGAACTGTCTTTGCTCATTACTTCGTCCTCCACTTCTACTATTACCACGACCACGACCACCACGAAATCCCCCTCTTCCTCGACCTCTGCTTGGACGAACATTTTCTCCTGGGTGGGTGGCTGTCTCCTTCACTTGAAGTGCCTTCTCTTCATTCTTTTCTGACGATCTATTGATTCTTGACTCATGAGCTTGAAGTGAGCCCATTAGTTCATCAACAGAGAGTATTGACAGATCTTTAGCTTCTTCTATCGCAGCTACAACATGGTCAAATTTTGGAGTTAAGCTTCTTAATACTTTTGCAACAATGATCTCGTCTGAAATTTGCTCGCCGTAGGCACGCATTTGACTAACAATTGCCATTGCTCTCGATAAGAAATCAGCAATTGATTCACCATTCTTCATAAGCAATGTTTCAAAATCACGTCTTAGAGATTGCAATTTCACCGTTATGACCTTCGAATCACCTTGAAACTCCTTTTGTAGAATTGACCATGCTTGCTTTGATGTGTTTGCTGCTGCAATTCGAGAGAAGATAGTCTCATGAACTGCTTGTTAAAGAATAAACAGAGCTTTAGCATCCCTCTTTTTGGTTTCTCTTAACCTTTCCTCCTCTTCTTCATTGGGTTCTAGTATATCAACAAATCCAAACTCCACCAAGTCCCATAAGTCCTGCGATCTAAGCAAAGTCTTCACCTTGATGCTCCACCACTCGTATTTCTCACCATTGAAAACTGGTATAAGTGGTGCAGAGGAAGAAAAACCAGCAAGCCATGCCATTCTTGTATAGTTTTCTGTAAAAAATAAGGACCAAAAAAAAAAAAACAGTAACACTCACTCTCGTGTTTCCCTTTTGTACCCAGAAGAAGTAAGACACTCAATACCCAATGGACCTGAGCCTCACGTTTCACTCAATGGCACAATGAATAAACCTGGCTCCGATGCCAAATTTGTTGAGAAAAGATAATGAAAAGTGACAGTAACAAGAGAAATGGAAATAAAGTTGCAGATACTTTATTTCTTCTTCACTGCAGTACACTCTAAAAACAATGATGCTAGGCCTATATAAATAGACTTACATTGAAACTAAAAAACTGATATTTTGGATATACTCTAAGCTAGCATATCAGATTTTATTTGCTAAAAATCCCACTAAACAATTAACTAAAAAACAAACTCCACAAGACCCGGTCAACTTTGAATCACATCTCAACACAGGGCTCTTCCAGTTCAGAGATATATAAATTGGGCATGCTAATTAAGTCGAAATATGCTACTCTCAACCTTCTTCAATTCTAAGGCTTTAATTGGATTTTGCAGTTAGATTCACTACCAAATATATTATACAGTATTCACTAATTTTGAATAGCTTTTATGGTTTTTTTTCCCTTTCTATTTAATTGTTTTATCATATCTAATTCCTTCTATTAATTCTATTAATTTACGGATCCGGGTGCGACTTAATATTACTCAGCCCATACCACGGATCGCACAGATTGCCACTTCCCTTGGTCCTCAAACATTGGTGTCGTTCCAGTATGAACGTCTAACTAATTTTTGCTATATTTGTGGTCTTATTGGTTGTCATATGTACGACTGTGAGCAACAATACCTTCCGGAATATGATCCCAATGCTGAGCTACAATTTGGACCTTGGTTGCGTGCTAAAGGCTCTAACTATTTTTCTGGTGCTCGGTCAATGCCTTCAGCGACTGTTTCTCAAGGTTCTTCGGGTCATCGGGTCACAAGTGGAATTCATATTGATCTCCGTCGAAGTGAACGACCAACAATTCCTCGAGGTAGTGCAATTTTTGGATTGTTTAGTCACTCATCTGATGGGAGGCCTCCAATGAACCCCGTTGGTGCTTCAAATATCATTAAATCACCTATCCAGCAATCACATAATGGGAGAAGTCGTATGCTATATCATTCCCGGTGTGATAATTCGGCTCATATCAGTGAGACTAGTCCACGGCCAAATGATCCTACTTCATTGCTACAACCTAATACTCACAATAATACATCTTTGGTTGAGGTCCCAGTTTTTAATGCTGATATGTCTGTACCTTATACAAGAGGTGTTAAGAGACGATATTACACCAGGTCTACAAGAGGACGTAGCCCTGCAATAAGGCCTCATCACATATGTTCCAAATCTGATGAGGATTCATCCACAGACCAACCACACCGTGCTACTAAACGGGCCAACTCATGTGTGTCCTTACATAATGTAGCTGCATCTGACTCATCGGCGGAGGTTGCCTCGCAACCCCGCCGATCGCCATGAATATCTTATCTTGGAACTGCCAAGGGTTGGGGCAACCTTGGTCAGTTCGAGAACTTCGTGCTTTGCTCCAATAACATAAACCAAAAATCCTATTCTTAATAGAAACAAAGCTATCGCTATCGGACAGGAGAATGGAATACATTCGGGATTCATTTGGGATGTATGGCGTTATTGTTGCTTCATCTGGCAGATCAGGAGGATTGGCTCTTCTCTGGAATAAAAATATGCATGTTAACTTGCTCAGTTACGCAGTAACCCATATTGATGTCTCAGTTTATGATGATGAGCACATTCAGCCATTTCGATTCACAGGATTCTATGGAAACCCTATAGCAAATCGACGAAGGCATTCTTGGCAGCTGTTAGAGAGACTAAGCACACATTCAAATCTCCCATGGATATGCGCTGGGGATTTTAATGAGACCTTGCATCGATCCGAGAAATAAGGCGGATTAGTCGTGCCTAATTGGAGACTCCAGGCTTTTCGCTCTTGTCTGTGTTCGATGGGGCTATATGATTTGGGCTTTGAAGGTTACCCCTTCATATGGTGTGACAATAGAGTACACCCACACACTATTCGGGAGAGACTGGACAGATTTTGTGCTTCATCTAGTTGGATAAATCAGTTTGCTACGTACCGAGTCAGTCATCTTAGTAGCCGATCATCAGATCATCGAGCAGTGTTGCCAGGGCAAAATGTACAGGACAAAAGTTATCTTATCCTAAGGGAGGTCGATTCAGATTTGAAGCGACATGGATAAAATCGGATAAGTGCTCAAAGGTGATAGAACCATAGTAGGAAACTTCAACAGCTACTGAGCCAAGTCTTAAAGTGTGGGAAGGCATCCAACATTGTCGGGTAGGGCTGCTAAAATGAAACAGAACCTCATTTGGGAATGTTACAAGACAAGTTGCGGCCCTTCGCACTCAAATTGATGCTTTGAAAAGTGGAATTATCACGGAATCAATCCGGGTGCAAGTTCACAGCTTGAGGAATAACTTGGAAGAGCTCCTAGATAAAGAAAAAACAATGTAGCGTCAAAGATATAAATCTCGATAGCTCAAGGAGGGGACCGAAACACGAAATACTTTCATGCCAAAGCAACAAGCAGATATCAATTCAACAGGGTTACAGGATTGAGAGGGGTTAATGGTCAGTGGTGTACGACTCCACAACAAATGGAGCCTATTGTTCTGCCATATTTCTGGAGTTGTATCAAACTAGCTGATCACCAAATTCTGCACTCAATGTTGTGTCAAATACAGTGGAACAACGAGTTAACCAAGAAATGAACGAGGAGTTACTTAAACAATTCACTGGAGAAGAGGTCACACAAGCTTTATCAGAAATGTCTCCTCTCAAGTCTCCTAGTCTCGATGGTATGCCTCTCCTTTTTTTGCAAAAGTTTTGGCACATAGTAGGTCTTGATGTTACTGAGTATGTGCTTAATTTCTTGAATCATGGCATTGACTTTCCAAAGTTTAATTATACCCACATTGTTCTTATCCCAAAATGCTCTAAGCCAGAGGTTATAACTCAATTCCGTCCTATTAGTCTTTGCAATGTTGTTTATAAAATCGTGTCTAAAACTATAGTGAACCGCCTTCGACCTTTCCTTGACTCTATCATCTTTAGTACACAGTGTGCTTTTATGCCGTCTCGTCTTATTACTGATAATGTGTATGTAGCTTATGAACTTAACCATTTCCTTAAAAATAAATCTAGGGGTCATCAAGGACATATGTCTCTTAAGCTAGATATGAGCAAAGCTTATGATAAAATAGAATGGTCTTTTCTTGAGAGAGTAATGCAAAAACTTGGTTTTGATACTTGTTTTATTTGTCTTACCATGAGATGTATTACTATTGTATCTTATTCAATAATCCTCAATGGAGAACAGTTTGGATTTTTCTATCCACAACGGGGACTTCGACAAGGAGACCCGTTGTCATCTTACCTGTTTCTCTTTTGTGCAGAGGCCTTGAGTTCTTTTATTCATGTTAGGGAACATGAAGGTCTTTTACAAGGTGTACGTATATGTCGGGGTGCACCTAGCATTACTCACTTATTTTTTGCAGATGATACCCTAATTTTTTGTCAGGCTACTGAGACTGCTGCTTAAATTATTAAGGATGTTCTCCAAACCTATGCCTTAGCTTCGGGTCAGCACATTAATTTGCAGAAATCTACCATAGTCTTCAACAAAAATATTGCTCTTGCAGTCCAGTCTTTGATTCAGGAAATTCTTGTCATGAGGGTTGAGGACAAACATGATAAATATTTGGGACTACCAGCAATGATTGGCAAATCTAAGCGGGAGATTTTTGCATACATAAGGGAACAGGTATGGCACAAAATGCAGGGCTGGAGTGAGAAATTTCTATCTAGAGCAGGTAAGGAGATATTGTTAAAAGCTATTGTGCAAGCCATTCCAACATATGCAATAAGTTGTTTTAAACTGCCGACTACTTTATTACATGACATTGAATCAATGATGGCGAACTTCTGGTAGGGTGATAGAGGTACTCAAAAGGTGCATTGGATTAAATAGGACGATTTGGGTAAAAGCAAAAAGGATGGAGGTTTGGGATTTAGAGACCTTCGGTCTTTTAATTTGGCTATGTTGGCAAAGCAGGAGATTGGTATCTCATCCTTATTTACTTCGAGTAGGTTGCTCAAGGTGAGGTATTTTCCTGATTCTTCTTTATTTGATGCTAATAGGGGGACCACGTCTTCATATACTTGGAAAAGCATTTGGGAATCAAATTTATTCTTTGTGAGGGTATGAGGTATAAGATTGGTAATGACCATTCTATCCAAGTATTCCAAGATCCTTGGATTCCAAGATCTTCTTCTTTTCATGTTTATTCAGCTTTCACTAGACTCCCTCAAGACACAAGGGTTAGTGATTTAATTGTCTCTTCAACTGGAAGTTGGGACGCTGAATTGATCCATTCTAATTTTGATGATGAAGATGCTAAGGCGATTCTCGCAATTTCTTTAAATGATTTGCAAGGACCGGACTCTTTGGTGTGGCATCACGTTAAAGGTGGTCATGTTACTGTTAAAAGTTATTATTATCTCACACGTCGATTGCTCAAGCGACGATTGATGGCACTAAGAGACTCTTCGAGTGGACTACATTGTCGAAATTATCTCTTTATATGGTCTCGCAAATTGCCACCTAAAGTGAAAAATTTTGCTTGGAGGATGTGTCTTAATGCTCTCCCAACTTGTGATAATCTGGCTAAACGAGGCATACATACCCGGGTCTATGTTTCTTGTGTTGTGAAGTGTTGGAAACTAGCATGCATGTTTTCACATCATGCCACTTTTCTAGGTAAGTTTGGGCTATCTCAAATATACCACACTCAGCTCTTGGTGCATTAAAGGACGACATTGAAGCTTGGTTTAGGATGATTTTCAGCAAAATAGATTCACCTCTTTTTGATCTTTTCTTGGTGTGCTATTGGGCTATCTGGTACCAATGAAATCAAGCTTTTTGGGGCAAAAGAGTCAATTCTACCTTAGAAATGTTTCATTATGCTTCTAGGTATTTAGCTGATTATAAGGCTGCCTCTAAATCATCTTGTGAATGGTAGCTTCAATTCATTTTTCCTAGGTGTATTTTGGGATATTGTATGTCTATCTTCTTATATGATCAATATATTATATCGCTTTCCTCAAAAAAAAAAAAAAAAATTTACGGTAAGTACTTTATATATTAAATATTCAAGTATACATATATATATATATATGAATTTCATCCGATGCATAGCTTTCAAATTGGTTCATGTACATATTATTTTTGAACTTTGTTATGTATCTAGAAAAACGGGAAGTATGAAATTAATTCTGGAATTTGTGTTGCTATGGGTACACTACATACGCTAGTCATTTGATAGTTACTTGACATAACATATATATTATATGTATATATAAGAACCTTAATATTTTATTCTCTTGTTTGTGTGAGTAGTGTAATTTTGCTTACCAAGCTTTTTCACAAAATTTTGTAAGAGCTCTTTGGAGTTGATATTGGACTCAAATGTTTGTGAACCCATCAAGATGGCCATCCTAGCTTGGTGAGAATAGTAATTTTGCAGCATAATTCAACAAAGTTCGTATGAGCTACAAATAAGAATAGGACAAGAGTATAATGTCAAGCAATTTGTAATCAACATATGAAACTGTGATCGTTCTAAGCCTCCAAAAATCTTAGTTTAGATTCTGAACATTCCAATAACATCTCATTTTACAAATTTCAACAACAAAATTCTCTCACCAGCTACCATTTTGACTGCATTTAAACTCACATCAAAGATGCTCCCATCCACCATACCTCTGTCAGTAGCAAGATAACAAGCAAATATAACCTGCACCAGCAACAATTCTGAGAAACTATTTTGAACAGCAAAATTCTGAACCAGCAGAACTTGGACGCCTTAAGAGAAATGGATCCAGTATCAAAATTATGAATAAGAATACACATAAATTCTAAGGATCAGATAAATTTGTGAGACCTCCATAAAAGAATTGAAGAAGAGAGAGAATAAGGAAACCCTGGCTTGAGCATGTTTACGGAACTATTGATAAATCTGAAAGCTTCTCGAAGAGCAACATTAAGGATGGCTAATATGTGCAAATCATCAACTAATTTTGTCTCAAGTTCATTATGTAGCTTACTGATGCATTCTTGGGGCTGACACCGACATGTTTCCCCATTTGCTCCGCTTTATTCTTTTAATAGTACCAATGCATGCTCATAATCTAGCAAAGTCTACCAATAACAAAATGTCCCCTAAAACTATTTAGTGACAATATTCCAAGCTTGTGCGCAATGTGAGGTGAGATATTTGCTATTGTTGGCTTCTATTTACATATATACACAGCATGGGAGAGATGCCACGCCACACCAAACCAAATTTATTATGCATAATCTTGATAGAAGTTGATTATGATAAAATATCGATTGATCCTAATAGTAAGCATGAACACCATAATTAGTTTCTGTCATTGAAGGACATAAAATAGAAGGCTGCTCAAAATCTTTTTAACCGGAGTTCATATGTTGGCCATCTTTCTATTAATTTTCAAGCAAAAAAATAATGATTATGACCCAAACAAAAACAATAGAAAACTGAAACATGCGTGAGTTAAAAGCAAAAACAATCATTTAAGAGCCACCAAAATAAATAATACATGAGACAAATTTGGCATGTTTTTCACTAGATATATATAGAAAACAACACTACAACAAATTACACTTTTAGTAACGAATAATTTTGTTACGATAAAACTGAAATTCGTTCCCAAAATATTGGTAAAGAATTTTTCATTACTTAAGTTTAGTGCCCTAAAGCCCATCGCAAAAGGTTTTAGTAACGAAATTTATGCTTCATTACGAATGATGAACTTATGGCGACGAAATGTATCGTTACTAAAACATGATATTAGTAACAAAAAAGTGTATTAGTTACAATAGATTTTTATAGCGTAACGAAATATTTAGTTACTAAAATAGTGGCAATTTTGTTGCATTTTATTTTTTCGTTACCAATGCATAATATAATGATATTATTTATTTAATTGAGTATAATTACTAATTGTTTATGTAACAAAATATTTGGTTACAAATAGTTAAATAAAATTTTAATTCAAAAATAAGCATTTTGTTACAAATAGAATAAATAACTAAAAGTTTCGTTACGAAATGTGTGCGCGTGGGCTCCGATTTGGGCTGCTACATATGGATGGGCCATTTGATATCTGGCCTTCGCCTGCTGGGCCGCTGAACTCTAGGCTCGACCCACGCCACCACCCACCAGCCCACCAGCCTGCTGCGCTTAACCCAGCACCCACTGGCCCACTAGGTCCGGCTGGACTTAGGGCCAACACTCAGGCCCACGGCCCACCAGCAAGAGCGCCGCAGGGCCGGCCCACCCAAGCTTAGGCCCAGCGCCCACCTCGGCCCACCAGGCCCTATCCCCGCGGCCGCAGCACCGGCCCACCCGCAAGCTACCAGTAGGGCCCAACACCCACACCGACCCATCAGGCCCTGCTGCGTTCAAGCCCAGCGCCATCGGCCCACCCGAGCTCAGGCCCAGTGCCTCTATCTACCCAACAGGCCCTACTGCGCTCAGGCCCAACGCCCACTGCCTACTAACAAGATTGGTCGCAGGGCCGCCCACACCTGCCCACCAAGCCCTGTTACGCTCAGGCCCTGCGCCCACCGCCCACCAGCAAAATTGGCCACAGGGCCGCCCCACCTGTAAGCTGGCAGCAGGCCCAGTGCCACACTGGCCCACTCGCAGGCCCAGTGTAAATTCCTCCCAAACGGCTAGCAGTAGGGCTTGATCCTGCTCCATGCCCACCCTCAAGCAAGCACCTAACCATCTTGGCTGCACGTTCAAAAGTTAATATTTTCATTTGCTCAATTACTTATTCGTCTCTTCCATATAGAGCTCTCAACCAATTTCACATGTTATCAAGCAAACATTATTTTATTTTTAAAAACAAAATAATAATTGTCATTTGAATAAATAAAATAAGAGTATCAAATAGTGAATTAAAAGAAATAAACAAAAAGTGTGAGATAATTATATAATATAGCTGCATGAAGCAAAGAAATTTTATTACATATATGCATATATAAATTGTTAGGTAAAGGCTTAATATTTTTGTATTGTGAGTTTTGGGTAAAGAAAATACTATAATAATTTATTTCATTAATCAAACTATATAATATTAACAGACGAGTAGAAATATAGACTAAGTGGGTGTTTGGCTAAGTTTTTAATGAAAAGATATTTTAAGAATTTTTTAAGCTTATAAAAATATCAAATTTTATCTTTTAAAATAAACCTTGCAATGTATGAAAAAAATAAAAACTTAAAATTCATACGGTCTAAAGTATTACAGGAGAATATTCAAATTTTAAAATAAGTGAATACCATTTTACATTTTGTAGAAGAGCTTATAATATAAAATACTTTATTTTAGAAATTTATAAAAAAATATATTTATAAAAAATAATTGGCATTACGTATATATATATATATTTATATATATATTAAAAAATTCTGAACAAAACCCTTTAAAGTAAAAAACAAAGGGCAATCTAATAAGCAAAAGTAACAATATTATTAATTCCGGCGGTTTAGAAAAATCAGCGTGAAATTATTCATTCAGGGAATGTTACACTAACCACAGTCATTTATTATGGATTCCGCGGTGGGTTTTCGAAACCGTCGCTAAATGGCTAATTCAGCGGCGGTTTGGATAAATCATTGCTTAACCACCGCCAAATTAATATTTTGTGGCGTTTGAGACAAACCGTCACAAAATATATGCTGCGATTAACCTATTTTCTTGTAGTGTATATATATATATATACTATATATGTATATAAGTTTGAATGAAAAATTATATTATATACATAGTTATAAATATTAAATATTATTTAATTCGGAGTGAATAAATAGAAAAAATAAATAAAAATAAAAGTAATTTAAATTTTATTGATAAATTTATATATATGTATATTATATATATATGTGTGAATAAGTATAAATGGAAAAAATATGTATCATGTTTGAATAATTGAAAGAAAAAGGATAAAAATAAAAATTATTTAAAATTTTATAGATAAATTTATATATATATATATATATATGTATGAAATGAGAATATATGAAATAATGAGAAATTTTGATTTTGATTATTTGAAAGGTTAACAACTTTTTTTGTTATTCACTATTTTTTTGTTATTTGCAAAATATAATATGAATATCCAATTATATTTATACAAAAATTTGAGAATGAATACAATAATTTGGTTTTTCTATATTTTATTTTACATTATAATTTCATCTTCATAATTGTCACTAATTCATATTTTAAAATCAATTTTAAGTTTATAATTATTTTATCAATTTACTATAATTTTAACTTTATATGACTAATGCCAAACTCTTTTCTTCAATTAATTATTCGATAAATAAGTTCTGAGTCAAATTAAAAGATTTCTATTAACTTATAAACTAATATTGATTTTAACTTTACAATTATTTTATATATTTATTTTGATTTATTTTACTTTTTTTATCTTTACTATCATAGTTTTGTCTTAACTTAATTGATTTTTAATCAAAAATTAAAATTGACTAAGATTGTTTTTAAAAAATAATTGGCATTACACATATATATATATATTAAAAAATTATTGACAAAACCCTTTAAAGTTAAAAACAAAGAGCAATCTAATAAGTAAAAGAAACAATATTATTAATTGCGTCAATTTAGAAAAACTAACGTGAAGTTATTCATTCAGTGGCGGTTACACTAACTGCCTCCATTTATTATGAATTCTGCAGCGGGTTTCTGAAACCGTAGCTAAATGGCGGCAGTTTGGATAAATTGTCGCTTAACCACCATCAAATTAATATTTTGCTGCAGTTGAGACAAACCATAGCAAAATATATGCCGTGATTAACTTATTTTCTTGTGGCATAAATATATATACTATATATGTAAATAAGTATGAACAAAAAATTATATTATATATATTTATAAATATTAAATATTATTTAATTCGTAATGAATAAATAGAAAAATAGATAAAAATAAAAGTAATTTAAATTTTATTGATAAATTTATAAATATGTATATTATATGTATGTGAATAAGTATAAATAGAAAAAATAAGTATACATGTATGAATAATTAGAAAGAAAAAAGATAAAAATAAAAATTATTTAAAATTTTATAGATAAATTTATGTGTGTGTGTGTGTGTGTGTGTGTGTGTAAAATGAGAATATATGAAATAATGAATAATGAGAAATGAGAAATGAGAAATGAGAAATGAGAAATGAGAAACAATGATAAATTTATATATATGTATAAAATGAGAAATATATGAAATAATGGAAGAAAGAAATGAGAATAAAAAAAGAAAAAATAAATAAAATATGATAATAAAAAGTTATTTAAATTGAATTGTATATATGTGAAATGATTAAGGGTAAATTGATCTTTTTATATTAAAATTACGTTAAATGGGCAATAAATGTGGAGGGGGGGCGGTGTACGTGGTTTTATAAAACATAAAGAAGCTGTTTTGTGTGTGTGTGTATATATATATATATATATATTTTTATTTTATTTTTCACATGAGGGTTTGATACTTATTTCACAAATCACATTGGGGTAAATTGCAACTAGCCCAATGAAATTATTACCATTTTAATGGAGCCCTTACTTTTCTTTTTTCTTTTTTTGCTAATGTAGTGTTTGGTTATATTGGAAAAATTACATTTTTGGTCTCATTCGATGGGGGGTTTGCACTTTCGGTACTTAAATTGACACTTATAGGACCAAGACTCTAAATTTTTTAATACATTTGGGATAACACCTCAACTTCCGTTAGTATTCAAGCAAAACTGTTAAATTAAAAAAAATTAATTACCCAACAACTCAAAATTTTGATTTATTTATAAAAATTCCACAAATTTTGAATTGCCCAATACCTTCATTAAAAAATTTTAAAAAAATAATAAATTTTTTTAAAAATATATAACAAAATCCTCATTAAAAAAATTTATATCTCAATATAAATATATATATAATATCAATATAAATATATAAAATAAATATCACATAAATATATATATATATATAACACACCCCCTCTCCCCCAACCCCTCACTGCCGGCCATGGCTGGCCATGGCCAGCCTAGGGTGGGGGGGCTAGTTGGAAGAGGTGGGGGGGGGGGGGTGTGGAAAAAGGAGAAAAAAAAATTATATATATATATATTTACTTATTTATTCATTGTTAATTAATAAATTTTAATTAAATTAAATTTTTTTTACTTATGTTATTTATTTAAGTTCATTGCATTATTTTGTTCAAAATAATTAAAAATACTTATTTATTTCAAATTATTAAAATTATATTGTTAGGATAAAATTTTAGATTTTATTTTTATTTAAATTATTTATTTTGATTAATAAATAAATTTAATTTTTTCATTTATATGCGCACACACATCAAGGTCTCACAAAGTTCCAACTCTATATCTCCCACATTTTGACTTATTTAATTTTTATTAATTGATAAATTTAATGAAATTAGTTTAAATTAGGGCTTGTTTGTTTACGAATTGGAGCATTTTGTCAAAATATTTTAGCAATATGATTTTTTGGAAGTGGGGTTGGGGAATGTGATGGTTGTTGGTTTGTAGTTTGGGTGGTAGGTGAAAAATGAATTGGGAAAAATTTATTTATTTATTTGTGTTTTAGAAGGGAATAAGATATCATATCAATAATTTTTTTATTGGGTTGATAGGGTCAAATAGACATTTTAAAATTACTAGTGTTAGTATGATATTTTTAGATCTTATTTTTATTTTTAAATTATTTATTTTAGTTAATAAATATTTTTTATATTTAATAAATATAAATAAATTATTTTAGATATGATTATTTTTTAATACTATTGAGATGTAATTTAAAAATAAAATCATATTTAATTAAGAGATGGATTTTATTTTTATTTTTATTTTATAATTAATAAATATGTTTAATTAAATTTGATTAAATTACTTTACATATGTTGATGACTTTAAATTTTTATTTTTTTAATCCAACTTTAATTAAATGATTATTTAATATTTAAAAAAATTATTAATAAAATTATTTAAATTTATTCTGAGTAATTTAAATAATATTAAAGTTAAACCCCCATGTTAAAGTTACAAATAAGTCCAAGGGTATTTTTGTTTTAAAAATAATCAAAATAGCTTTTGAAGGATATTTTTGAATTTTAATATAAATTTTCAATCAATGTCTACAAATTTGTTAAGGATGCTAACAGTTCTTCAAATATTTAATTAAATATATGGGGATAAAAAATAATTTTATTAAACTTATAACTATATTACTAAGTTTATATTATAATGTCTTGGGTATTTCAAAATAATTTCAAAATTTTCAACTATATTAAAGTTATACAAGTTGATCAATTTTAAAACAATTTGCGTTAATTAAGTATAGAAAATTTTCAATAAATGCATATTCCAATTGTCCACATCAATATATTATTAGTACAGAATATTTTAATTTTTAAAATAAAATTAATTACAAGTAAAGATTAAAGTTTTTAGAATTTATAAACAATTTTTTCTAAAATCTTTTTGTTCAAAAACAATGTCCTAATAAATAATAACAAAAAATAGAATTAAATTTTTAACCTCCATAATAATACATCATAATTCATCTTATAATATAAGATAAAATAAATAATTTTTGTACATACTATTTATACACAAAATGGAGGGAGGAGCAAAAATTTGGAGGGAATAAAAAAATAATAGGGGAATTCATTTTTGGAGGGAAACTTATTTTTTCAAGGAAATATAATATGTAGACCAACTAATTCTTAAGAACAACTTGTTCAGGTCTATGAAAGTTCATAATCATTACATTTAATAATATACTTTAAGTTATACTTTTTTTACATTATATTAAACCACGAAAGTTATCTTCATTTTAGTAATTTATATTGTAAAACATACACACAATTAACATATAGATATCTATAAATTATAAAAATCTTTAATTGGCCAATACAACGATTAAAATACGAAATGTAACATTAACAGGCCTAACTTTAGGGACCGTTTTCTTTTCATTAAGTATTATGGTAAACTAGATTTCTTTCTTTTGTTTTGTTATTCAGGTATGTAACCTTTAACTATTTATTTTAAGGAGTTTTTAGAATTTTTCTAAATAAATATTGTAATAGATTATAATAAAAAATTAAATTTTTAAGCACCAAAAATTATAAGTCCAAATTATATTTTATTTAACTATAATAGAAATTCATTTAATAATTTAAAAAATTATATGTCAATTCATCATATAATCTAAGATAAAAGAAATTAATTTTTCTATAAAGTATTTATACCAAAAAAATGGAGGAGCTAAAATTTAGAGGAATCAAAAAAATGAAGAGAATTCATTATTGTTAGAGGGAATCAATTGTTTGGAGGGAATCAAGTTAAATTATTATGTCAAATTAATAATAAAAACAATTGTTATTATTTTTATGGGCCAAATTTTGGAGGGAATGCAAAGTTGGAGGGAAACAAAATTGCATTGCCATCCAAATTCATTAAATAAAATTATACATATGTATAAAATAAGAATATATGAAATAATGAGAAATGAGAAATAATGATAAATTTATATATGTATAAAACGAGAAATATATGATGAATCTTCTTTAAATTTTATTGAAATTTATATATATGTGTGTGTGTGTGTATACTATATATGTATATAAGTATGAATAAAACTTTTTATTATATATATGTTTTTATAAATATTAAATATTATTTAATTTGGAATGAATAAATAAAAAAATAGATAAAATAAAAGTACTTTAAATTTTATTGATAAATTTATATATATGTATATTATATATATGTGAATAAGTATAAATAGTAAAAAGAAGTATACATGTATGAATAATTAAAAAGATAAAAGATAAAAATAAAAATTATTTAAAATTTTATAGATAAATTTATATATATATATGTATAAAATGAGAATATATGAAATAATGAGAAATGAGAAACAACGATAAATTTATACATATATGTATAAAATGAGAAATATACGAAATAATGGAAGAAGAGAGAAATGAGAATAAAAAGAAAAGAAAAGAATGAAGAAAAAGGAAAAGAAAAGAGAAATATATGAAGTGCTGGAGGGAAAGGGTGGGGATTCTTCTTCTTCTTCTTCTTCTTCTTCTTCTTCTTCTTCTTCTTCTTCTTATTATTATTATTATTATTATTATTATTATTATTATTATTATTATTATTATATTTGAATTCTTTGTTTATATTAATTGAATAATTGAATTATTTTAGAATATTTTTATTTTAATTTTATTATATAATCTATAATTATATATTTAGGATGATAGACTCAAAATTTTATTGTTCAAGTTTTATTTTGTTATATCTAAATGAATAAATAAAATATATTTATATTTAATAGAATTATTTTAGATGTATTTATCATTTTAATGTTATTATGTAATTTTGAATTATATAGATAATAGGATAGACTTAAATTTTTATTGTTTATTTTTTTTCAATTTTTAACTTAATAAATAAAGTCAACAAAATTTATTTAAATTATTAGATATTTTACTATTTTAACATTATTAAATATTTTAACTTAATATTATTAAAATTATATGGCCTAAATTTATAAGTTATATTTTTAAAAAAAATTAGATGATAAATTCATATGAAATAAAATTTTATAAATTTGAAGGATATTTGAAATTTGAAATTCTAATGTTTAGAATATTTTTTATTTTAATATTATTATATAATTTATAATTATATAGTTAGGATGACAGACTTAAAATTTTATTGTTTAAGTTTTTTTTGTCATATTTGAATTAATAAATAAAATATATTTATATTTAACAGAATTATTTTAGATGTATTTATCTTTTTAATATTCTTATGTAATTTTGAATTATATAGATAATATGATAGGCTAAATTTTTTATTGTTTAATTTTTATTTCATTTTTAACTTAATAAATAAAGTCAGCAAAATTTATTTAAATTTTTTAATATTTTACTATTTTAACATTATTAGATATTTTAAAACTTTTAATTAGTAATAATTTTTCAAAAGAATTTATTGCACTTATTGATAGTGGTGCTGATTTAAATTGTATTCAAGAAGGTTTGATACCTACTAGGTATTTTGAAAAAACTTCTCATATTCTTCGTGCTGCTAATAGTGAAAAACTTGATATAAGTTATAAATTATCAAAAGCCTTTATTTGCAAAAATAAAATTTTTATTCCTAATAGTTTTTTATTGGTAAAAAGTATTTCAAATCAAATTATTCTTGGAACCCCATTTTTAAAACAAATATATCCTTTAAAAATGGTTGATAAAAATGGTTTCATTGGTACTTATAATAATACTGATATTCATTTTGAATTTATAGTTGAACCGTTTTCTCATATTCTTAATAATATAGAAGAAGTTTTAAAAGCAAAGACTAATCATATTAATTTCTTAAAACAAGAAATTGTTAGTCTTAATATTGATAATCAATTAGAAAATCCTAAGTTAAAAGGAAAAATTGCTTTTCTTGAAAATCAATTTGCATTATCTATATGTGATGAACACCCTAATGCTTTTTGGAATAGGAAAAAGCATATTGTTGATTTGCCTTATGATGATAGCTTTGATGGTAATATTCCTAGTAAAGCTTGGCCTTGTCAAATGAATTCTGAATATTTAATTAATTGTAAAAAAGAAATAGAATCTTTATTACAAAAGAGCTTAATAAGGCCAACTTAAAGGTTGGTGGGATAATTATCTTTCTCAGAATAATAAAGATGAGATACTTAATACTATTAAACAAGAAGGAACCAGTAATAATACTGAAAATGTTGTTTATACTTTAATTGTTACTATAATAGAACATTTTATTGGTAGATGGACTAATAATTCTGAGCACATTAGAACTTTATTAAATGGTTTGAAGTGTCAGAGTCTCACATTGTTTAGGTGGTATAAGGACGCTCCCTTCCTCTTCCACTGCTTTTCTTTGTTTTCCCCTGATTTCCCCTCTGTAATTTTCCTCGCTTGTAGTTTTTCTTCTTTAAGTTTAGTTTTATTTGTATAAAACAGAAGCTGCTATTTTGAAGATCCCTTCTTGGTAAGCTTATATTTTATTTTATTGTTTTAAATATTTATTTAGTTTAAAACTTAGCCTAATGGAAGGCTAAGGTGTTTGGTGTTAAACATGTAAGAGTTAAATAGTTTCTATAGAGCTGTGGTAAAGGTCTATTATGAACAAGACTTATTAAGAAGGGTTCGGATCTCATGGTCTGGCTAGCCAGTTATGATTGGGTTCTGAGGCTTAACGGCACTCCAAGTATGTTGTCCTCTGGATGTATGCCCTTTGCCCTTGTTAGCCGGGGTTGGCGTTTGTGGGCGTTTTGGGGCTTTTGTGATCCAGAATTCATACTTGGTGGGCTTGTTAAATTAAGGTAAACAGTCCCTATCATGTAATACTGTGATTCACTGTCTGATCTGTGGCCCCCTTCATAAGATCCTTTGTGTGATGGTATCAGAGCCATGGAAGTATAGGAAATATTTAATGATTGCATATTTAACACTTTTCTTAAAATGAATTTTCTTAAGGGAAAATCTACTTTTACTAAAAATAGTAAAATGGAAGAAATAGATCTTCCCATTAATATTGAACTTCTTAATAAATGGATCATTCCTAAAGTGAATCCAAAACTTATTTATCAGTTAGGTACATTTGAAAAAATTGGTCTTAAACAGGTGGTAAAAACTACTGAAGAGACAATTCCTATTTGTAAATATGATATTACTTTACAGCTTTTTCATAGATCTGATATTAATAGATATAAATCTGCTGATTATAGATTTCTTCATATTGGTTTAATACAAATTGCTTTTAAACCATTAACTCTTGAAAATCTTCCTGATAGTTTTGTGGCTATTTTGCGTGATGCTTGCAATCTAAACTAGAAGCACTCAATTATGGGTGTAATTTAGTCTAGTTTGGCTCATGGCCCTATTTATTTTAATGTTTATCCTAATTTATAGTTATCATTAACTGATGTTAATATTTTACATGCTTTAACTTTAAATGTAAAATTGCATGGTTACAATTATATGTCTGATACTGAAACGATTTGTATTACTTATCGTATTTATTATAAACCTTTATACACATTAAATCCTATGTGTAAAATGATTAATAATCATAAAAATGAATTCTGAATATTTAATTTATTGTAAAAAAGAAATAGAATCTTTATTACAAAAGAGCTTAATAAGGCCAACTAAGTCTGCATAGACTAAATTTTTTATTGTTTAATTTTTATTTCATTTTTAACTTAATAAATAAAGTCAACAAAATTTATTTAAATTTTTTAATATTTTACTATTTTAACATTATTAGATATTTTAACTTAATATTATTAAAATTATATGGCCTAAAGTGATAAATAAGATTTTTTTAAAATTTTAGATGGTAAATTCGTATGATATAAAATTTTATAAATTTGAAGGATATTTGATATTTTAAATTCTAATGTGAAAGTTTTAAATTTTTTTTAGGACTCAATTCATTTAATTTGATAATTTAGCAAGTGGGATACATGTGTATGTGTGTTTATATATGTAAATATATATATAAGTATATAAATATTTTTCAAGATTTATCTTCTTTTTTTCTTTTAATCTTTTTGCTTTGTTCAATTTTTATGTACCTATTTTAAATTTTTTGTGCAAATATCCTTTTTTTTTGGTCTAGTAAAATACATGGAAAGAAGGGGTTGCCACACCACATATCACGTAGGAGAGAGGATGTGACATGGCGCCTTGTGGATCGGGCCTGCTGCAAATGAAATTCAAAAGTTAGTGTACCAAAATTGCGGTTCGAAAAGATAAAGTCAAAATTTGCCAGTAGAGTATAGTTACGGGACCAATTTTGCATTTTTTCCCTAAATGAAAACTCCCAATTCATTGAATAATTCACAAAAAAGTTACAAAGCCCAATATTTTAAAGAAATTGGCCCAACTAATGGATTATTCACTTCAAATTTCTTCAAGCTCAATCTTTAAAATAAAACTCAATTCAATAATAATTCACTAAAAAATTAGTTAAGCCCAATTAACAAATTCTTTACATTATTGTGAAGTCCATTTCTTGAACAAAAGCCCAACCCACAAGTATTATTAAAATTTTAATTTAATATTCATTTATAATTAGTAATGAAAATCATTGTTACCATATGTATACAATCAATATTTGGAGGGAAGTTAATTAAAATTTAGTAACTAAAAACTTTGTTACAATATATTTTATTTGTAACAAATATTTTGTTATTACAAAAGGTACCAAATTTTGTTACAAATATATCTTCTTATATAACGGAAAATGTTATATGTAACAAAATAACATTTTCCATAACAAATAATTATTTAGCTACAAACATAAAAAATTTAAGGTAACTAATTGGAGTTAAAGGTAACAAGACTTTTACTTTGTTACTAAATAAAATATTATTTGTAACAATAAATCAATTTTGTTACAATAAATCGAAAAATGTAACGAATTTTACTTTCGTTACCAAAATTTTTGTTACGTGAAGTGCAAATTGTTGTACTATAGCTTTTTAACCAATTTTAATTTGTGATATTAGATAATTGGTAGGAGAATTGTAGTGACCAATTCACACTGCCTAGGAAATATCTTATTCTCAAAATCCACCATTCTAAGCGCAATATTTGCTGTTTCCAGGATATTCCAACATGCATAAGTGCATCAAAATAAAAGAATATCACAATTCAGATTATCAAAAATTCAATTAGATAATCATAAGATGGCAAATGTGCGTTTTTATCAAATTGAAATTCAATTATTTAGCATGCGTGATCAGAATAGTTAAATTCAAATATAGCATGTGTGATCAGAATTATAAGCACAATAATTTCAAGGCAAGACAGAATTCATTTAATCATATACGAGTCCATGAAAAGCCAAAACTACATATCAATCGAGGCAATAAAACAGTATAGCATGCTTTCAATATAATTGTATATAGATACGAAATTTAAAGAAAAAACTTAGCTTAAGAATCCTGTGTTGTAATAGAATCAATTAGATGACCAAATCACAGAATTCTGTTTGCCTTGAAGAAACGAGCGCCCCGACTCACCAGTGCAACGGGTTCAACGCTGCTCCTCCCAGGATGAGATGGTCCAAAACGATTAGGTGCACTCCGTCTCGTTCACCTCGAACAGTACTCAATTGCCGATATCAGAATCAGATAGCCAAGTCACAAGAATATAAGGATATTTAGCCGAATATGAGAAAAGGAATATTTAGCCGAATATCAGAAGGTAGGAATTATAAGAGGAAGTTTCTGGATAATTAGGGGGAAAGGAATAACGTAAGCAGAAGAGGCTACCTTTGGCATTTTTTGGTGTGTTTTCAAGACTGCAAGAGGCAGTCTATTTATAGAGGAGAATTAGGGCTGATAGAGGCTAATGGGCCGACGGCCAAACGTAATTTCAGCTAGGGTTTGACGGCTGTTAAGAGCTAATTAGGGTTTGACTAAGTAAAACCATAATCCATGTCCACCACTATCCTTAAGAATCCGGCTAATCTCCAACGGGCATGACTCAGTCAAGCCCTTATCCGTTCAAGCCAACGGTTAAGTTTAAATTTTGAATTTTAAGCTAACAGTTATGCCAAAATTACGGCAGTATTCATGAAATAGGTTGGACACATATTCTCCACCCCTATCTAACCTTAACCGTTTTAAGTTTTCTACCCGTTTATGTTTCGCCCTCATTTTTGAACGTAGTGAACTTATCTAGTGCTTCATCTTTATGTTTTAGTAAATAAACATAACAATACCTACTGCTATCATTTATAAAGGTGATAAAGTATCTTTTATTGTCTTCTGTGAAGACCCCATTGAACTCGCAAATATCTGTGTGCACTAAGTCAAGAATTTCAGTTTGCCTTTCAACCGAGTGGTAAGGCTTTCTAACTTGCTTGGCTTCAACACATATTTGACATTTATGACCTTGTTCAATTTCGTGTTTAGGAATTAAAATTAAGTTCATCATTCGTTTGACCGAACTAAAATTCAAGTGTCCTAAACAGTTATGCTAAATAGATGAATTCACAATAATGTTAATAATAGGAAAATTAGAAGAATCAACTTTATTAGAACCAATAATGTTCTCAACTCGCAACTTAAACAAACCATCGAAAAGATAGCCTTTACAAATAAAAGTGCCTTAATGTAAATTACAACTTTATTTAATTTGAAAGAAATTTCATAACCCTCCCTAACTACTACAGAACCACTTATTATATTTCATCGAACTGTCGAGACAAGATGCACCCTTTGCAAAGACAGTATGCGCCCCGAAGGAAATTTCAAGTCCATACGTCCTATCCCATACACATTGGTTGCACTTGAGTTCCCCATCGTCACAGTCCTTTCGCTAACAGGCTAGTAAGATACAAACAGTAATTTATCAGCACAAAAGTGCACATTAGCACCAGTGTGTATCAGCCAATCATATAGTTCATAGATAGAGAATAATTTGGGTTTGAAAGAAACGTACTCGTCAATGGATGTATCAGGAACTGCAACATTGCTGGTGTCTCCAACAACCATGTGACAACTGGTCCAACAGACTAGGCTTTAGCCTTGGCTTTCTTGCAGGGACACTCCTTAGCCCAATGCCCTTTTTGTCCATAATTCCAGCATGGCCTGTTTGCCTTTGGTTTCTTATTAATTTTGGCTTTTCCCTTATCGATGGATTTAGAGTTCGAGTTCATGTTGACTTTCTTCTTTCCTATTATTACATTCGCCTTAGGATGATATTCAACAGGAACATCATGAGTTTGATTTTTGTGCTCCTCTTCAATGATTATGGCGATCATCAGATCATCTAAAGTCAATTTCTCTTTTTGATGCTTCAGAGTCATGCCGAAACTTTCCTAGGATTTGGGGAACTTATCGACAATCGACATGACCATAAATTTTTCAGGAAGTTTCATTTCAGCATCAGCCAGGGAATGCTCTAGATTGATCAATTTATGTGTCTGTTCAGATACAGACCTACCCTCAACCATCTAATACTTCAGGAATTTGGAAACCAAATACTTTTTGAGCCCTTGCTCTTTAGTACTGTATTTCCTATCCAGCTCATCGCATAAAGATTTAGCCGTATAGGAATGAGAACAGTATACATCAAAGAGTGTATTAGACAAAGCTGACAGAATCACTCCTCGAATAATCTAATCCTTCGTTTTCCAATCGGCTATTTCTTTAGTCTTGGGATCAGTTTCAGTTGCTTCTAGCATGGTCAACTAAATCAACGAAAGAAGACCTTTCATCGTCAGCCAGATTTTTATGCGCTGTTGCCAACGCTTAAAATACTGGCTCGCGAATTTTTTCGGCAGATCGGAAATGTCAACTTTCGTTGACACAATATCACCAATAGCATGCGAATTTGAAGCCATCATAGATTTCTCAAAATAATCTTAAGATAGAATATCTAGGCAAAAAAAAAGGTTGCAGAATTTCAGGCAAGATCCTAGACAGGATATCTAATCAGAATTTCAGGCAAGATTCCTAAACAGGATATATAATCAGAATTTCAACAGATGAAAAAACACATGAAATATAATCATTTCTTCAAGATTGTTGTTTCCAGGATATTCCAACATGCATAAGTGCAACAAAATAAACAAATATCACAATTTAGATTATCAAAAATTCAATCAGATGATAATCATTCAATAAGATAATCATAAGATGGCAAGTGTGCATTTTTATCAAATTGAAATTCAATTATTTAGTTTGCGTGATCAGAATAGTTAAATTCAAATATAGAATGCATGATCAGAATTATAAGCACAATAATTTCAAGGCAAGACAGAATTCATTTAATCAGATACGAGTCTAGGAAAAGCCAAAATTACATATCAATCGAGGCAATAAAATAGCAAAGCATGCTTTTCAATATAATTGTGTATAGCTACAAAATTTAAAGAAAAAACTTAGCTTAAGGATCTTGTGTTGTAACAGAATCAATCAGATGACCAAATCACAGAATTCTGTTTGCCTTGAAGAAATGAGCGCCCCGACTCACCAATGCAATAGGCACAACACTGCTCCTCCCAGGATGAGATGGTCCAGAACGATCAGGTGCACTCTGTCTCATTCGCCTCGAACAGTACTCAATCGCCGGGACCAGAATCAGATAGCCAAGTCACCAGAATATAAGGATATTTAGCCGAATATGAGAAAAGGAATGTTTAGCCGAATATCAGAAGGTAGGAATTATAAGAGGAAGTTTCTGGATAATTAGGGGGAAAAGAAGAACGTAAGCAGAAGATGCTGCCTTTGGCGTTTTTTGGTGTGTTTTCAAGACTGCCAGAGGCAGTCTATTTATAGAGGAGTATTAAGGTTGGCAGAGGGTAATGGGCTGACGGCCAAACCTAATTTCAGTTAGGGTTTGACAGCTGTTAAGAGCTAATTAGGGTTTGACTAAGTAAAATCCTAATCCATGTCCGCCATTATCCCTAAGAATCCGACTGATCTCCAACGGGCATGACTCGGTCAAGCCCTTATCCGATCAAGCCAACGGTTAAGTTTAAATTTTGAACATAAGGTAACAAAAATTTGGTGTGGCAACAAATCCTATGTGGCATGTATTTTACTAGACAAATCCTACGTCACATCCTCTCTCCTACATGGCATGTAGTGCGGCAACTCCTTCTTGCCATGTATTTTACTAGACAAAAAAAAAAAAAGAAGTAAATTTGCACAAAAAATTGAAAATAGGTGCATAAAAATTGAAAAAAGTAAAAAGATAAAAAAAAAAAAAAAAGATAAATCTTGAAAACTGTTTATATACTTATATATTTATATATATATTCAAATATATAAACACACATATACATATATCCCACTAGCTAAATTATCGAATTAAATGAATTGAGTCCTAAAAAAAATTTAAAACTTGCACATTAGAATTTAAAATATCAAATATAAAAAATTTATATCATACGAATTTACCATCTAAAATTTTTTGAAAATCTAATTTATCACTTTAGGCCATATAATTTTAATAATATTAAGTTAAAATATCTAATAATGTTAAAATAGTAAAATATCTAAAAATTTAAATAAATTTTGCTGACTTTATTTATTAAGTTAAAAATGAAATAAAAATTAAACAATAAAAATTTAAGTCTATCCTATTATCTATATAATTCAAAATTACATCATAATATTAAAATGATAAATACATCTAAAATAATTATGTTCAATATATATATATATATATATATTATTTATCAATTCAAATATGACAAAAAAAAAAAAAAACTTAAACAATAAAATTTTAAGTCTATCATCCTAACAATATAATTATAAATTACATAATAATATTAAAGTCAAAAATATTCTAAACATTAGAATTTAAAATATCAAATATCCTTCAAATTTATAAAATTTTATTTCATACGAATTTTACCATCTAAATTTTTTTAAAATTTAATTTATCACTTTAGGCCATATAATTTTAAAAATATTAATTTGAAATATCTAATAATGTTAAAATAGTAAAATATCTAATTTAAATAAATTTTGTTGACTTTATTTGTTAAGTTAAAAATGAAATAAAAATTAAACAATAAAAATTTAAGTCTATCCTATTATCTATATAATTCAAAATTACATAATAATATTAAAATGATAAATACATCTAAAATAATTCTATTAAATATATATATATATATATTATTTATCAATTCAAATATGACCAAAAAAAAAAAAACTTAAACAATAAAATTTTAAGTCTATCATCCTAACTATATAATTATAAATTACATAAAAATATTAAAATAAAAAATATTCTAAACATTAGAATTTAAAATATCAAATATCCTTCAAATTTATAAAATTTTATTTCATACGAATTTTACCATCTAATTTTTTTTTAAATTTAATTTATCACTTTAGGCCATATAATTTTAATAATATTGAGTTAAAATATCTAATAATGTTAAAATAGTAAAATATCTAAAAATTTGAATAAATTTTGTTGACTTTATTTGTTAAGTTAAAAATGAAATAAAAATTAAACAATAAAAATTTAAGTCTATCCTATTATCTATATAATTCAAAATTACATAATAATATTAAAATGATAAATACATCTAAAATAATTCTATTAAATATAAATATATTTTATTTATTAATTCAGATATAACATAATAAAACTTGAACAATAAAATTTTGAGTCTATCATCCTAACTATATAATTATAAATTGCATACTAAAATTAAAATTAAAATATTCTAAAACAATTCAATTATTCAATTAATATAAATAAATAATTCAAATATAATAATAATAATAATAATATTATTATTATTATTATTATTATTATTATTATTATTATTATTATTAGAAGAAGAAGAAGAAGAAGAAGAAGAAGAAGAATCCCCAACCTTCCCCACCAGCACTTCATATATTTCTCATTTCTTTTCTTTTTTCTTCATTCTCTTCTTCCATTATTTCATATGTTTCTCATTTTATAAATATATGTATAAATTTATCATTGTTTCTCATTTCTCATTATTTCATATATTCTCATTTTATACATACATATATATATATAAATTTATCTATAAAATTTTAAATAATTTTTATTTTTATCTTTTTTCTTTTTAATTATTCATACATGTATACTTATTTTTTCTATTCATACTTATTCACATATATATAATATACATATATATAAATTCATCAATAAAATTTAAATAACTTTTATTTTATCTATTTTTTTATTTATTCATTCCGAATTAAATAGTATTTAATATTTATAAAAACATATATATAATATAATATTTTATTCATACTTATATACATGCATAGTATATATATACATATATATATTTCAATAAAATTTAAAGAAGATTCATCATATATTTCTCATTTTATACATATATAAATTTATCATTATTTATCATTTCTCATTATTTCATATATTCTTATTTTATACATATGTATAAATTTATTTATTGAATTTGGATGGCAATGCAATTTTTTTTCCCTCCAACTTTGTATTCCTCCAAAACTTGGCCCATAAAAAATGTTAACAATTGTTTTTATTATTAGTTTGACATAATAATTTAACTTTCTTCCAAAAAATTGATTCCCTCTAATAATAATGAATTCTCTTCATTTTTTCGATTCCTCTAAGTTTTATCTCCTCCATTTTTTTTGTATAAATAATTTATAGCAAAATTAATTTCTTTTATCTTAGATTATATGATGAATTGACATATAATTTTTTAAATTACTAAATGATTTTCTATTATAGTTAAAATAGTTAAATAACATATAATTTGGACTTATAAATTTTGGTGCTTAACAATTTAATTTTTTATTATAATTTATTACAATATTCATTTAGAAAAATTCTAAAACTCCTTAAAATAAATAGTTAAAAGTTACATGCCTGAATAACAAAAGAAAAGAAAAAAATCTAGTTTACCATAATACTTAATGAAAAGAAAACGGTCCCTGAAGTTAGGCCTATTAATATTACATTAAGTATTTTAATCGTTGTATTGGCCAATTAAATATTTTTATAACTTATAGATATCTATATGTTAATTGTGTGTATGTTTTACAATATAAATTGCTAAAATGAAGATAACTTTCGTGGTTTAATATAATGTAACTTATTATAATTTATTACAATATTTATTTAGAAAAATTCTAAAAACTCCTTAAAACAAATAGTTAAAGGTTACATTACCTGAATAACAAAAGAAAAGAAAGAAATGTAGTTTACCATAATACTTAATGAAAAGAAAACGGTCCCTGAAGTAAGCCTGTTGATTTTACATTTCGTATTTTAATCGTTGTATTGGCCAATTAAAGATTTTTATAACTTATAGATATCTATATGTTAATTGTGTGTATGTTTTACTATATAAATTGCTAAAATAAAGATAACTTTCGTGGTTTAATATAGTGTAAAAAAAGTATTAACTTAAAGTATGTTATTAAATGTAATTATTATTAAATTTCATGGGCTTGAACAAGTTTTTGTTAAGAATTAGTTGGTCTACATATTATATTTCTGTCAAAAAATAAGTTTCCCTCCAAAAATGAAATCCCCTATTATTTTTTTTTCCCTCCAAATTTTTGCTCCTCCCTCCATTCTGTGCATTATAAATAGTATATACAAAAATTATTTATTTTATCTTATATTATAAGATGAATTATGACGTATTATTATAGAGGTTAAAAATTTAATTCTATTCTTTGTTATTATTTATTAGGACATTGTTTTTGAACAAAATGATTTTAGAAAAATTGTTTATAAATTCTAAAAACTTTAATCTTTACGTGTAATTAATTTCATTTTAAAAATTAAAATATTCTATACTAATAATATATTGATGTGGACAATTTGAACATGCATTTATTGAAAATTTTCTACACTTAATTAACACAAATTGTTTTGAAATTGATCAACTTGTATAACTTTAATATAGTTGAAAATTTCAAAATTATTTTGAAATACTCACGACATTATAATATAAACTTATTAATATAGTTATAAGTTTAATAAAATTATTTTTTATCCCTATATATTTAATTAAATATTTGAAGAACTGTTCGCATCCTTAACAAATTTTTAGATGTCGGTTGAAAATTTATATTAAAATTCAAAAATATCGTTCAAAAGCTGTTTTGATTAGTTTTCAAACAAAAATACCCCTGGACTTATTTGTAACTTTAACATGGGGGTTTAACTTTAATATTATTTAAATTACTCAGAATAAATTCAAATAATTTTACTAATAATTTTTTAAAATATTAAATAATCTTTTAATTAAAGTTGGATTAAAAAAGTAAAAATTTAAAATTATCAACATATGTAAAGTAATTTAATCAAATTTAATTAAACATATTTATTAATTATAAAATAACAATAAAAATCAAATCCATCTCTTAATTAAATATGATTTTATTTTTAAATTACGTCTGAATAATATTAAAAAAATCATATCTAAAATAATTTAATTGGATTAAGTTAAATATATTTATTAAATATACAAAAATATTTATTAACTAAAATAAATAATTTAAAAATAAAAATAAGATCTAAAAATATCGTACTAACAATAATAATTTTAAAATGTCTATTTCACCCTATCAACCTAATAAAAAAATTATTGATATGATATCTTGTTCCCTTCTAAAATACAAATAAATAAATAATTTTCTCTCAATTCATTTTTCACCTACCACCCAAAATACAAACAAACAACCATCACATTCCCCATCCCTACTTCCAAAAAACCATTTTGCTAAAATATTTTAACAGAATGCTCCAATTCATAAACAAACAAGCCCTAATTTAAACTAATTTCATTAAATTTATTAATTAATAAAAATTAAATAAGCCAAAATGTGGGAGATATAGAGTTGGAACCATGTGAGACCTTGATGTGTGCGTATATAAATAAAAAAAATAAATTTATTTATTAATCAAAATAAATAATTTAAATAAAAATAAAACCTAAAATTTTATTCTAACAATATAATTTTAATAATTTTAAATAAATAAATATTTTTAATTATTTTGAACAAAATAATATAATGATTTTAAATAAATGACGTAAGTAAAAAAAAAAATCAGTTTAGGTTAGTTTGATTAAAATTTATTAATTAACAACAAATAAATAAGAAAAAATATGTATACATACATATATATATTTTGCTCCTTCTTCCACACACCCCCCACCCACCCCCGCCTCTTCGAACCAGCGCCCCCCCACCCCGTCAACCCCACCCTAGGCCAAGTCATGGCCATGCGACAGCTGGCCATGGCCGGTGGTGAGGGGTTGGGGGAGAGGGGGTGGGTGTTATTTATATATATATATATATATTTATAATATATTTATTTTGAGATATAAATTTTTTTTATGAGAATTTTGTTATATGTTTTTAAATTTTATTATTATTTTTAAAAAATTTTTTAATGAAGGTTGATTGGGCATTTCAAAATTTAAGGAATTTTTATAAATAAATCAAAATTTTGGGTTGTTGGATAATTAGTTTTTTTAATTTAATAGTTTTGCCTGAACACTAACGGAAGTTGAGGTGTTATTCCAAATGTGTTAAAAAATTTAGAGTTTTGGTCCTATAAGTGTCAACTTAAGTACCAAAAGTGCAAACCCCAATCCAATGGGACAAAAAATGTAATTTTTTCAATACAACCAAACATTACGTTAGCAAAAAAAAAAAAACAAAGGGCTCCATTGAAATGGTAATAATTTTATTGAGCTAGTTGCAATTTACCTCAATGTGATTTGTGAAATAAGTATCAAACCCTTATGTGAAAAACAAAAAATATACAAAACAACTTCCATATATTTTATAAAACCACGCACACCACCTCCCCCTCCACATTTATTACCCATTTAACGTAATTTTAATATAAAAAGATCAATTTACCCTTAATCATTTCACATATATACAATTCAATTTAAATAACTTTTTATTATCATATTTTCTTTTTTTTTCTTTTTTTTTTTCATTCTTTTCTTTTCTGTTTATTCTCATTTCTCTCTTCCATTATTTCATATATTTCTCATTTTATACATATATATATATATATTTATCTATAAAATTTTAAATAATTTTTATTTTTATCTTTTTTCTTTCTAATTATTCATACATGTATACTTATTTTTTCTATTTATACTTATTCACATACATATAATATATATATATTTATAAATTTATCAATAAAATTTAAATTACTTTTATTTTTATCTATTTTTTTATATATTCATTCTGAATTAAATAATATTTAATATTTATAAATATATATATAATATAATTTTTTATTCATACTTATTTACATATATAGTGTATATATATATATATACGCCACAAGAAAATAGGTTAATCGCAGCATATATTTTGCAATTGTTTGTCTCAACTACTGCAAAATATTAATTTGATGGTGGTTAAGCGGCGATTTATCCAAACCGCCGCTAAATTAGCCATTTAACGATGGTTTCACAAAACCGCCGCGGAATTCATAATAAATGGCGGCGGTTAGTGTAACTATTACTAAATGAATAACTTCGCACTGGTTTTTCTAAACCGGCGCAATTAATAATATTGTTTCTTTTACTTATTAGATTGCCCTTTGTTTCTAACTTTAAAGGGTTTTGTCCACAATTTTTTAATATATATATATATATATATATGTAATGCCAATTATTTTTTAAAAATAATCTTATTTAATTTTAATTTTTGATTAAAAATCAATTAAGTTAAGACAAAACTATGATAGTAAAGATAAAAAAAAATAAAAATAAATTAAAACAAATATATAAAATAATTGTAAAGTTAAAATCAATATTAGTATATAAGTTAATAGAATCCTTTTAATTTGACTCATAACTTAGTTATCGAATAATTAAGTGAATAAAAGAGTTTGACATTAGTCATATAAAGTTAAAACTATAGTAAATTGATAAAATAATTATAAACTTAAAATTGATTTTAAAATATGAATTAGTGACAAAATATGAGGATGAAATTAGAATGTAAAATAAAATATAGAAAAAACAAATTATTGTGTTCATTTTCAAATTTTTGTATATATATAATTGTATATTCATATTATATTTTGCAAATAACCAAAAAATAGTGAATAACAAAAAAAGTTGTTAACCTTTCAAATAATCAAAATCAAAATTTCTCATTATTTCATATATTCTCATTTTATACACACACACACACACACACACATATATAAATTTATCTATAAAATTTCAAATAATTTTTATTTTTATCTTTTTTCTTTCTAATTATTCATACATTTATACTTATTTTTTCCATTTATACTTATTCACATGTATATATATTATACATATATATAAATTTATCAATAAAATTTAAATTACTTTTATTTTTATCTATTTTTTCTATTTATTCATTCCAAATTAAATAATATTTAATATTTATAACTACGTATATAATATAATTTTTCATTCAAACTTATATACATATATAGTATATATATATATGCCACAAGAAAATAGGTTAATCGCGGCATATATTTTGCGACGGTTTGTCTCAACCGCTGCAAATATTAATTTGACGGTGGTTAAGTGGAGATTTATCCAAAGCACCGTTGAATTAGCCATTTAGCAGCCGTTTTGACAAACCACTGTGTAATTCATAATAAATGGCGGCGGTTAGTGTAACCTTCCCTGAATGAATAATTTCACACTGATTTTTCTAAACTGCCGCAATTAATAATATTGTCACTTTTGCTTAGTAGATTGCATGCCCTTTGTTTTTTACTTTAAAGGGTTTTGTCCATAATTTATATATATATATATATGTAATGCCAATTATTTTTTATAAATATTTTTTTTATAAATTTCTAAAATAAAGTATTTTATATTATAAGCTCTTCTACAAAATGTAAAGTGGTATTCACTTATTTTAAAATCTGATATTTTTATAAGCTTAAAAAATTCTTATAATATCTTTTCATTAAAAACTTAGCCAAACACCCACTTAGTCTATATTTCTACTCGTCTGTTAATATTATATAGTTTGATTAATGAAATAAATTATTATAGTATTTTCTTTACCCAAAACTCACAATACAAAAATATTACTCCTTTACCTAACAATTTATATATAAATATATGTAATAAAATTTCTTTGCTTCATGCAGCTATGTTATATAATTATCCCACACTTTTTGTTTATTACTTTTAGTTCACTATTTGATACTCTTATTTTATTTATTCAAATGAAAATTATTATTTTGGTTTTAAAACTAAAATAATTTTTGCTTGATAACATGTGAAATTGCTTGAGAGCTCTATATGGAAGAGATGAATAAGTAATTGAGCAAACGCAAATATTAATTTTTGGACGATGCAGCCAAGATGGTTAGATGCTTGCTTGCGGTGGCGCTGGCGTGGGATCGCGCCCTACTGCCAGCACTTTGGGAGGAATTTGCTTGCTGGTGGGTCGGTGAAGTCGAGCCCTGCGGCGCTGTTGCTGGTGGGCATTGAGCCTTAGCGTGGCAAGGCTTGGTGAGCATTGGGCACCTGAGCGCAGCTGGGCCTGAACGTAGCAGGGCCTTGGTGGGCCGGCTAGGCCCTGCTGCACTGTTGTTGGTGGGCTGGTGGGCTTTGGAGCAGGGTGAGCCCATATTTCAGCAGCCCAGCACACGACGGCCCGATGTCAAATGGCCCATCCATATGCATGGCGGCCCCTATGCAGCAGCCCAAACGGGAGCCCACTCGCACACATTTCGTAATGAAACTCTCAGTTATCTATTCCATTAGTAACGAAATGCTTATTTTTGAATTAAAATTTTATTTAACTAGCTAGTTGTAACCAAATATTTTGTTACATAAACAATTAGTAATTATACTTAATTAAATAAATAATATCATTATATTATGCATTGGTAACAAAAAAATAAAATGCAACAAAATTGTCAATATTTTAGTAACTAAATATTTTGTTATGTTATAAAAATCTATTATAACTACTACATATTTTTGTTACTAATATCATATTTTTGTAATGATACATTTCGTCACCATAAGTCCATCATTCGTAACGAACCATAATTTTCGTTACTAAGACTTTTTGCGATGGACTTTAGGGCACTAAACTTAAGTAACGAAAAGCAAACTTCAGCTTTATGGTAATAAAATTATTTGTTACTAAAAATGTAATTTGTTGTAGTGTCACTCATCAAGGATATTCCATAAGATAAGGCATAAGCTCAAATCATGAACAAGGCAGTGATTGAAGAATGACATGAAAAGGCATCAGTACTGCCTATTGAACCGCAAAAACTACCTCAACCTAAATTTCGATAACCATTGCTTCAACCTCAAAATGCGATTCATTCATTTCTTTGAGATACTGGCTAGAAGTTTTAGATTTAATATCGTTATTTTAGCAACAAATTCGATAAATCTAAGTTTAATGATTGGTGCATTGATCTTTTTTGAAAAAGGAATGTGTGTGAGTTATGTATTTTAGGAATAAGCTGGATCCAATGAGTTGTACCCTTTTTCGTTAAAACCAGAAAATAAAGGTGTCTGATCTTGTGAATTTCTTTTTGAAAAATTGTATGAAAGAACCACAACATTTCTTGATTAATTGGCAAAAATACTTTGATTCTCTAGCTAGCAATCAATAATGTATAGCTGTTAAGATGGTTAAAGCAAACTATTTGAAGTTTAGACATAATATGATACTCTTAATACTATGTTAATATTGAGATGGTTTTAAAATGAATATTTTATCGACACAGAACACTCATCTCAATAAAATAATTTGAACTGCTTATTGAAAAAAAAAAAAAGGGCATTTTCCTTCTTCTATCTAATGTTGAATCAATGACATATTTCTTTTATATATAAGTAAAAGAATAATTAAAAAAAAAAACAACTTTACTGACTGTTACATCGGAAACTTTGGTTAATTCTTTCCAAAATTTGTATTACATACTTTATAATGCATATAAAAAGAAACCACGGTCGAGTCAAGTCCCCCACCTCAATCTAAGATGAAGGACAACGTTCTCTCTACCCAAAAGGAGGATTCAAGCTACCATAACCTGGGAGGAAGAGCGAAGTCATCATAACTTGGAAGGAAGATCTAAGCTACCTCAACCTAAGAGGACGGACGAAATCACCTCAACCTAAAAGGAAGGCGGAAGTTTCCTTAACTCTGGAGGAAGGATGAAGTCGTATCAACATGAGAGGAAAGCCCTTTCAAAATATTTTTATGATCTGAGGTCATGGATGCCTCTTATATTCTAGACCTTAAAATTCATGGGTCTTGCGATTGAGAAGAGACTGAAGTAATTGATCTTGAGAAAAATAAAAGAACATAAAAAGAATATAAATTTCCCTCCAAAATAACTCATTGGGACAAAGAACAACTAAATATAAATTACATGACTAAGTACAGAAAATCACAGACAGACAAATAAAAGTAGCAAGAATAAATATTTATTTAGTAAATTTTTTATCACATTTACAAGTGATCTACTAGTATTAAGAAAGTTAAATTTGGATCAACGTTGTGTTAATTGAGAAGTTAACTCCAGGTAATTCATTTTATTAACATGCTAAATTAGGATGAATGCATAAATCGTGTTTAGCCAAGCATCAAGTTTGACAATATATATTTTATAAGCATGCAATAGCATTTTAGTCTCATCGTATAACTTCAGAAAGTGAAGCCTTGAAAATTTTTTAGTCTCATTGTATGATTCCAAAAAGCGAAGCCTTGAAATTTCCAAAATATGTCAAATAAATCGATATATGGTAAAAAATAAAAAATAGATAAAAGGAAAAAAATTCCATCTTCGTTTGAACCCAACCTCTCACTTTCATAACCTTATCCAGAAAGCGGTCACATCACATGGACAGAGAGGATACCAAACAAAAGAATATTAGAAATGGCCTACGCATGAAATGAAAGGACACAGTTTAAGCATACTACCAACCAATGTACCAAAAATCTATCTACTTCTACAAAATAGATCATTATAATTTTAAGAGTCAAATTTATTTTGATCCTCTTTGTATTATGGGGTAGGTGTCAAATATTCCATGTACTATCAAAATTTTTAAATACCTTCCTCAAAGTTATATATCATTAGTAAAATAGCTAACGGTGTTAAAATTCTATGGTGAATTACTGATTTAACCTAAAAAATAACTAAATATATAACGTAAAAACTTGGGACGCATGACTTTTTTTCTTGTGTAGACAAACTCTGTCATTGATATAAAGAAAAACGTGACTAAAAATATACAAGTATATTTAGCTTACTTTTCTTCTCACTCATAAAGAAAGACCCTAAAATATCATCCCAAAATTTTGAAAAAGATCTAGCAGAAATTTTATGGTGAATACTAAAAGATACAGTGCTTGTCTGTGGAGGAACAAGCAAATTAACAAATTAATTATTGACTAGTTGTCTAAAGATAATCGATTAGTATATTTCAATCTTGAACCCTAGAATTTTAGGATTTTTTGAATTTGCTTATTCAATTAAAGTTTTACAAAGTAATGATAAATTATAAGTGAAATATAGCAAAACCCTACATATTATTATTGATTTTTTATATCCCAAAACGAATGCAAATTTGAATTTTTTTAGATAAATAGTTACAAAATATAAATACATATAATGGTCCCATGTATTTTTCCCACACAATTAGCTTCTAGTTTATTGTTCCTACATGCTATGTATTAAAATAGAATTGTTTAATGTTCTTTTTTGAAAAAATGAAATGATTTAGGCTAGTTTGGTTGTATATTGGAGCATTTTGCCAAAGTGGCAAAATGATTTTTGAGAAGTGGGATTTGAGAATGTGATGGTTGTTTATTGTATTTTGGGTGGTAGGTGGATAATATTTAGGGAGAAAGTTATTTTTTTTATGGGAAGAGACAACATATTATATCAATAGCTTTTTTGTTGGGTTGGTAGGTTGAAATTGATATTTTAAAATTACTTATCTATGTGTATATATAGATTGGAGGAGACAAAAAATAAGAGGGCTAGACATTGAGTAATGAGTAGAAAATGAATTGGAAGGGTATTTTGAGCCTTTTTTGGTGTGTTTTAGGAGTGGGGTTGGGAATGTGTATGGTTTGTTTGTTTATATTTTAGGAGTTGGAAAATGAATTGATAATTTGCAACCAAATATAGCCTTAATGTTTTTGTTGGATTAGGAGTTAGATAACGCTTTAGGTCCTAAAATGAAGCAACAAAATTGTAGTAAGAAACTTGAGCATCATATAGTAACTCACAAGGGTATTTTAGACTTAAAATTTTCCAACGGTCATATGCATAAAGAAAGATAATTTTAGTACCACATCAACCAAACAACTATTATTTTTCTAACAAGAAAGAAGTTTGAGGGAGGTTTTTGAAGGTTTTGATAGTAGAAGGTGTATTTGACACCTCCCTCACAGTACAAAGGGATAAAATGAATTTAACCCTTATTTTAAATTCTTAGAAAAAAAATCTAAAATAGAATTTTATACGTATTATATTTGGGTGGATCCAAATTCTTAAAATGGATGGTGAAAATAACTAACCTTGTTTAGTTGGTAAAGAGGGAACAGAGTTTCTTAGTATAATTAGTTAACACCATCTATCATAGTAGTAGTAGTAATAATGATGATGATGATATTAATCCATAGAATGAAAAAAGAAACATTATAAAAATACAATAGATAACATAATTTGTTATACAAATATACATTGCATCATAGTAAAGAATGACAGAGTTGAGCAGACAAAAAGGATAAATTAATTACCTAGGGCCCTGTTATAGAACAAACGACTTTATGAAATAAAATCCATCAATTTATTCTAGTAATGGTGTCTGAATTTTGAGTTCTAGCACCAAATATCAAGAAAAAAGACAATTGCCCCACATAACAATGCAATTTTAAGTTAGAATTTCTCACTGTAGATAGTAATATAATTTCATAATTCATTTCACAAATTTCAACTTTTTCCTTATTAAAATCACATAAACTATTAGTTAAAATAATGTCATAATATTTTCCGCCCAAATCCACACTCTCTAACCGAAGCTACTATCACAGTTAAGGTGAAATTATTAATCGGAATCTCAACTGGGTGCAGAAAATTATTTCCAATCAATTTCTCATGCTTAAAATCATTTAATTAATTCATACTAATTATGAATATTAACTACGTGTACATCAAGGTCCAGCTGAAAATATGTCGGATCTGTTGGGTTTTCGGGTCACCGGACTACCAAAAAACAATTCCGTCCCGTTTCAAATCCCACCAATCAGGCTGACGTCATGGCCACCGCTCAGTCGCCTTATTCCGCCGGAACTATCGGAGGATCACCGACAATTCTAAGCCTTGGACACGGCGGAGAGAGGGCTGGGGCGCGACAGGAATTCACCTCGGCGGCGCTGCTGATGAGATGACGGTCGAATCATAGCCGCCAAAGTTTTCTTCACTAAATTCCCTCCCACATTACCGATCCGCACGAGAGAATTAGACATGGCGGAGCGCCTCATGTTCAGCCTGCTGGATCTGCCACACCACACCGTTTGCGGATTACTTGAAACTCTGTTGTTGGCGAACGCTTTGTGTAACCTGCACCTGAAAGAACCCGGGTGGTTCGTGGGCGAGCACATACATGTCCTCTTCTCACAGGCGGCGGCGACGGTATGAGATTTCTCCAACCTGGTAGCTACGGAAATAGACCGGTCTGGGGAACCGGCCCGGTCCATGGAGAAGCTGACGGAGGGGGAAGTGTATTTGCAGAGGTTTACACGGGTGGGGGAGACGGGCCTTCGTAATGAGCGTGGTGTGCTGAAGCCGGACGGAGTGGCGGAAGCGAAGGACGATGAGACGGAGTGGAGCGACAGCGTATGCGTGGAGTATTGGAGGTTGAATCTTCCGGAAGGAGACGTGGACCGGAGGACCGGTCCGCTTGATCTACGCGGTGAATAAGCAGCCATTGACGGAATTGAGAAGTTTTCTTCAATAGGAGGGGCTCGGTGGTTAAAAATTGGCAGACCGAGCTCGACTCCAGCTATACATTTATAGAGGAAGTTTGGATCCGTATTACTATCGGTGTTTTCATGCGGTTTGAGTTTACGAATCCATGGTCCACATTCAATTTGGATTCTAATCAAACAAAGTTAAATTCATTTTGCCTCGTGTATTATGCGAGTCATGTCAAAAACTTTCTTATACTATTAAAACCTTAAAAAATCCATCTAAACTCCTCTTACCGTTATTTTGTTATCGGTTGTATAACTTATATATATTTTTATATCCAAATTACCCTTTTAACTTTTAATATATATATATATATATATATATGAATAAATTTACTTTCCCACCTATGAGGGTTGTATCAAAAACTCTCTTGTATTATAAAATTTTTCAAAAATCTCCCTAAAGCCTTCATGCTATTCATGAACTAACTAACATTTAGAGCATCCTCTAGTTTTACAATTTTAAAATCAATTTTTTTAAGAAGGAAAATAAAAACTATCTCCTTAATTAGAACTTTCATTAGTCTAAATGAAAGTAATGTCAAGTAGCTATTGCAATATAAAATCATCATATAGTGATGCCTGATGCTCAAGCAATTATACATTTTTATTCGAAGGGTATTGTGCAGTTATAGCAAAATAACACATATACGCACTTCATGGTCTCTAAATAATCTTGGAACAAATTTTTGTTGGTTGTTGTAATTGAAATGTGAATATCTTTATCTACAAATTTTTAATTATTTATAATTCTGTTAGCTATTTGTTTTTACAATAGAAGCTAAATAAATGCAAATTTATGCGTTAGAGCCAACTATATATAATGAAGGAATAGAATTGGATAATCATTATTAAAATTTATGGACTAAAAAAGTAAAAAATTGAAGAGCTTTGCAAGTGTCATTAAGTTCAACTATCAAATTTTTGTAGGATTTTTGAGTCTAAGATATGTTCTCAAACTTTTCATGGGTGATTTAAGTACATTTGTATCTTTTCTTTATGTGCTTTATTTCCTTCTCCATAATATTAGGTTGTCAAGGCTAATTTTTTATAACAAAAAAAAAAATGTCAAGTGTACCAACTTTTTTTTTTTTTGTCATTAACTTATTTTATGAGGGTTATATTAGTGATTTAGCATTGAAAGTTGACACCGTTAGCTGGTTTGTTGGGGGGGGGGGTTTGAAGGGTTTTATAGTACAAGAGGTTTTTTGACACTCACCCCCATAGTACAGGGGGAGCAAAATGAATTTAATCCAATCAAATATTATAAGAACAAAACAATTACGGACGTGAAGTGATTTTTAACCCAATAATATTAGTTTTACATTGAAAGTATGAGGTTCAGAATTTGAATCTAATGACTCATATGTGTATATTAAAAAGGAACACTATGAAAAAATTAAAAAAAAAAGAATTAAATAATCAAAATTAATTAGGAGCAATGCGCACCTAACATCAACATCAATAAACTATCAAAAATCTCATTCCACTATATTTATTTATATAAAAATGCCTTAAGAGACAATGGAATTTCTCGTAGTGAAAAGTGTTGGAATATAATGTGTGAGTGATTATATGTCTAAGAGGGGGGTGAATTAGGCTTAAGAGATTTTAATGTAGCGGAAGTTTATCACTCAAAATATTTTTTGGCCTTTTAAAACTGTTTAAGTCTTTTGCAGAAAAATAGTTTTAGTTACTGACTAGAATTTGTAAGTACCAATTAAGATACCAGTCAGACCAGTGGGAAGACAAACAGTAAAAACAGAAGTAAATAGACACTGGTATTTATAGAGGTTAAGCAAACCTACATCTTCTACCAAAGCTTTCACTTAGGATTTTTAAACATATCAAATTAATAAGTGTATAAGAATGTTTTACAGATAATAAAAGTAATAAAAGTTAAGGAACAGAAACACCCTAGTAGGGTGAAAAATTAGCTCTTTGTAAAGAGCTACACTGGAATCCCAGACGAGATAACGTAGATTGTAGAGCACTGTGAAACCAGCTGCTTGTGAACAGCCCGGGGGAATTTTTGCTAGATTCACTTGCACAACCTCTGTGGACTAATGCACGAGTTGCTGCCACTCCGTACGACAAGCTCTAGTCTCTTCTTCCAGACTGGAACAAAGAACACTGCAGAAAATTTTATACAGTACCGCCCTACTGGTTTCTTCACCTAGAGGTCCTTAGAGCAACCAAATGCCAATTTGTTCTCTTCACGAGGTCCCTAGAGAGCAGGTACGACTCCCCGTCCCTCTTTACTACTAGGTCCTTCGAGACACAAATCGCCTTGTCCTCGTCCCTCCAAGGTCCATCGAAGGTAGGTTCCACTTGACTTTTTTCACCTCAAGATCTCTCAAAAACACATGTAGAGAAAGAAATTAGCAACAATTAAGCACAAAGCGTGTATGAGAGTATCATACAACTCCTCAAGATACTTAACTAAGTTCTCTATCGACTAAGTAATTCATCTTAATAATTGTTGCGTAATCTTTCTTTTATATGTTTATGTCCAAGACTGTAAGTTCTTATTAAAGCAAGAACCCATTGGAACTAATTGAGGGAACTCTTATTAAAGAAAGAACCCATTGGAACTAATTGAGGGAACAAGTTAACTTCGGTAATCATGCATTCATTACTAACACAGTGGGTGATTTAATAATTTCTGCATAAAATAATTTCTTTCCTAAGATACAAAGCTGCAAATCAAATTAGAGTCTGTAGGATATCTTTTATTTATGGAAGGTAAATTCTAGCGCATGACAAAACTGATTCCAACAGATAACATGTGAATATGTGCATGCTTTCCAATGCATTTTTCTAGGAGTAATTTTGTCATAATTAAGACAATGTAAATCATTAAAAGGGTTAACAATCTCCCATTTTTTATTATGACAAAATTTGAGTAAAGTGGAAGGATATTACCTGAACTCTTCATGTCTATGTGCTTGGTTCTGCTAGCTTGTGTTGTTCCAAATTGTGTGTTTCTCCTGTCCATATGCTTAAGATACTAGAGAACTAACAAGTGCTGCATATACTAGATATTGGAGTTTATCAATATTAAACCCATTCATCAAAATACTAATCACCATGAGAATAAGTTATACAGGCCCACAAAAGTAAAAAATTTAGTAGATAAAGTGACAGAGGTTCCAAATAAAAGTTTTGTTCAGCAAGTAATAACAAAAAGTTCAAGCAAACTTCCAGCAGCAAACAAGATTTTCAAATTTGATAGGTTTCTTTTTCTTCCCCTTCATCATCAAAAAGAAAGGCCTAAGAAGTATTCAAATAAGCCCTAACTTTCTCTTTAAGATGAATAACACTGGCGCGGGTATGACTGGATTTGCGAAGAAGGCGTTCAAGCTTGTAGTTCATGGAATCAACAAGTGTTTCTGGGCGGCTGACGAGGGTTTCCACTGTTTTGGTAAGATCATCCAGTTTTGCTTCAACTCCAATACCTACTTTACTAGTTTTTCCTTGAGCTTTCCTTGGTGTCTTAATGGGAGTTGGACGAACAAGGCTGGATTGCTCAAACTTTGAGCTGATGGGTATTGGAGTTTTAGATTTCTGGGGGCGAAGTTTAATACTGCTAGGAGTTCATCCGACCCCCTTAAACCATCCATCATCATCAATATATTGAATTCTCATTTTCCTTAGGCTGGCTAGATCTAAAACCTTATGGTCACGTTCCCCCTCAATCCAGGCATCAGGGAAAAACACTCCATCACTTTTAAAGATATGTGTGAGAAGCATAGAGTAGGGAAGATTTTTGGCTTGATGGGAGAATGAATAAACCATATATTTCAGAAAGATAAAACCAAGATTTACAAGCTCTTACTTGATCGCTTTAGCCATAAAATAATGCTCATGAAATGAAGATCAGTAGCATGCCCTCCACTTGAAATCAGGGCAGAAAAAATAGAGTAGCTGAACAACTTATGCAGTAAAATATGTTCAATTTTCATTTTGTTCAAGCCAGCACTTCCAAAAAAAATACTATTTTCCTCCCCAAAAGAGTTGATAGATTTCATCATAAGTAACATTGGAATAAGATAAATCACCAAAATTGAAAATTTTGGTACCATCATTTAGAATATCAAATAGAAAATTCAGCTTTGAATGAGATAGCACAATCTTTTTATCAAGAACATAAGACTCCACAAAGATATCAGAATCAAATCAATGAAAGTAAAATTTGAGTAAAATTGCTTGACTAAGTAAGGATATGAACGTTCATCAATTTTGATCAGATTATCCCACTTTAATCCACAAACCCAGTCAATAGCATCATATTTTTTGGCAAAGAGTGAAATTTGATAGCCCTACCACAATTCAGATTGTGACTAGAGATTTTCTTGTCAAAGCATGCTAAAGCTTCAAAGAGTCAAATTTTAAGGAGGATTGAAGCTTACTGAAATTCCAGTCCTCAATTTCTTCAGGACGAGTAGGAGCAAGGGGACTATGGCTAGAAATATTTCCTTTAGAACCAGTGGGTTTTTCAGGACTACCCATGGAGGTATCCTTATTGCCTAGTTCTTCACTGCCAAGATGCATTGGTTTGTCAGAGGAGAATGACTGATCCTCATCAATAGTGGAGTCATTGTACCATTTCAATAACACTGCAACTTCATAAACTTGAACAGGATCAAGTTCGGAGGGAGATGATGGATGTTTTTTTTTTTTTTTGAGTAAGATTCCCCAGCATCCAATTTTGCTGTCTGTTTAGGCATGGCAAAATTTTTCTGAAGAGAGAAAAGGGAAGGCGAAGGGAATTTTTCTGAACGAAAGAGAAAGGGTTTTTCTCTTTTCTATAGGGGAAGAGGAAATGCCAGTTTTATTGAAATGAGATTTTTGAAAAATGGAAGGAATTAAATGGTTGATGTGATGCACGCAAAAATAGGCATTGAGAAAGGAAGGAGATGCAGTTATTTTTGGTGCATAATAACTTCCATATTTCAATGTGTTAACTAATCTCGCCAAAATCATATTTTGATTTAATTCCTAATTTATCTCTAATGCACACAAATTTCTTTTCTTCCAAAGCTTTTGTGAAGATGTCTGCAAGTTGATTCTCAGAGGAAATAAAATCAATTGATATATCGCCCTTATTCAAATGATCACGTAGTAAATGATGTTTGATTTCAATATGTTTTGTGAGTGAATGCATAATTGAATTTTTAGAAATGCTAATAGCACTGGAACTATCACATAAAATGGGCACACAATGCACATTAATACCAAAATTATGTCATATGTGTTTCATCCACAACACCTAGGTGCAGCAATTGCCCAAGGCCATATATCCTACCTCGATTGTGGATAATGCAACTATACTTTGCTTTTTACTGCACCATGAAACCAAGTAATTTTCCAGCAGTTGGCAACCACCATTGGTACTTTTCCTGTCTATCTTGCAACCAGCATAGTCCGCATCATAATAGCTTATGAGAGTAAAAGATCTAGAATGTAGATGCCATAAGCCATAGTTGGATGTTCCCTTAAGATATCTCAATATTCTTTTCATAGCATTTAAATGGGATTCCTTTGGATTGGACTGGAATCTAGCACATAAGTATGTTGAAAACATAATATCTAGATGGCTAGCAGTTAAATAGAGTAAGCTACCAATAATACCTCTGTAGACCTTATCGTCTACTTTCTTACCATCCTCATCAAGTTCAAGTCTGGTAGTTGTACTCATAGGAGTGATTGCAGAGTTGCATTCACTTATTCCAAACTTCTTTAGAAGTTCCTTTGTTTATTTTTCTTGTGATATGAATGTCCCTTTCTGAGTTTGCTTCACTTGAAGTCCCAAGAAGAAGTTGAACCCTCCCATTAAGCTCATTTCAAATTCTTGTTTCATTTTCTCAGCAAACTCTCGACAAAGTAGATCATTAGTAGTGCCAAAATAATGTCATCAACATAAATTTGAATAATGAGAGAACCATTTTCTTGGTGCTTAGTGAACAATGTGGTATCTAATATTCCTATAGAAAAACTATTATTTATGAGAAAGTTACTCGAATGATCATACCAAGTCTTAGGTGCTTGTTTTAATCCATATAAAGCCTTTGTCAATTTAAAAACAGGTTGAGGAAAACTTTGATTTTTGAAATTGGGCAGTTGCTCTATATAAACTTCTTCTTTTATGAATCCATTTAGAAAAGAACTTTTAATGTCCATTTGATAGAGCATAAATATTTTATGAGATGCAAAGACAAGAAGTATTCTAATTGATTCTAACCTGGCAACTGGAGCAAATGTTTTATCGTAGTCAATGCCCTCTTATTGACTGTAGGCTTTTACTACTAGTCTGGCTTTGTTCCTGGTAATTTTACCATTTTCATCTAGCTTATTCTGAACATCCACTTGGTACCAACATTTGGATGGTCTGATGGCCATTCTACCATGTTCCAGACTTTATTCTTTTCAAATTGAGCAAATTCTTCCTTCATTGCTTCAATCCAGAATAGATCTTTTAATGTCTCTTTGACATCCTTAGGTTCAATCATTAAAATGAGGGCACAATTGGATTCATTTGGTGGAACTTGTCTGGTTTTATATTTGGTAGTTATTCCAGCTTGTGGATCTCCAATGATTTTGTCAGTAGGGTAACTGGAAGCATGTTTTAATTTTCTGGTTCTTTGTTCAGCCCTTTCTACTGACTCGCTAAAATCAAGTTCATCAGTGGGATTTATTTCCTCAAATGATTTCGATTCCTCTTGGTTTGATGTAGATGGCTTAAGTTCTGGAATCTTGACTGGTTCTTCGAATCCTACAACTTCTTTGCTCAAGGTTTCCTTGGCATAGGATGGCCGGTTAGTTTCATCAAACATAACATGTGTGGATTCTTGAACATTTGTTTTTCTTTTATTAAAGACACGATAGGTTTTGCTATTTATTGAGTAACCAACAAAGATAGCCTCATAAACTTTGGAATCAAACTTTGTGAAATAGTCTCTATCATTAGAATATAACATTTGCAACCAAAGACAACGAAATAAAAAATATTCGAAACTTTACCATGCCATAATTCATATGAGGTTTTTCTCAAAATTGGTCTTAAGAAAGCACGATTTGTCACGTAGCAGGCCGTATTCACAACTTCACCCCCAAAGGATTTTAGAAGATTATATTCATTAAGTATGGTCCTAGCAGGTTCTTGCAAATTTCGGTTTTTCCTTTCATTTACTCTATTTTGTTGGGGAGTCTTACGAGCAGAAAAATCATGAATGTAACCATGTTCTTCACAAAACAAAGTAAAGTTTATTTCATCAAACTCAATTCCATGGTCACTTTGAATTTTCTTAATGAAATAATCGTTTTCATTTTAAAGCTTTTTAGTGAGTGGAATGAAAGCATTTAGAGCATTATTTTTATAAGTAAGGAATAGAACTCACATAAAACGAGTATAATCATCTACTATGACAAACACACATTTTTTATCTCCAAGGGAAGCAGTTTTCATTACTCTAAATAGGTTAATGTGCAAACGTTCCAGTGGCCTGGAAGTTGTGACCTCATTCTTTGGTTTGAAAGATGTTCGGATTTGCTTTCCCTTTTGGCATGCATAACATATTCTATCCTTAGAGAAATTTAACTTAGGTACCCCTTTGACAATATCTTTCTTTGTGAGATGAGATATAAGTTCCATGTTTACATGGCCCATTCTTTTATGCCATTTCCAGCTTTCTTCATCTGAAACATCTAAGCACTCTACATTTTGACAGGTTAAATCATCAAGGGCTATACAATAAACCTCTTCATTCCTGGTAGCAGTAAAAACTAGTTTCTTATTTTGCTTGATAACATAGTGAGAAAGATGAAATTTAACCTCACAACCTTCATTGCATAGTTGATTGATACTAAGCAAGTTATGCTTAAGACCTTCAACAAGCCATACGTTATCTCAATGGAACTACCAATTTGCTTACCACTGGTATCTTTACCTAGTATGCATCTTTTTGTGTTATTTGCATAGAGAATATTTCCTATGGAACAATCATTAAGCTTAAGAAACATGGACGCATCCCCTGTCATACGCCTGGAACATCTGCTATCCAAGTACCATTTCTGTTTCCAAGAATGTTCCTTGGCATCTACTTGTAAGAAATTAGTTTGTTTTAGATCCCCAAACTATGTTGGGTCCTTAATGGTTAGTAGCAAATAGTTTTCTTACCCAAACAAACTTGGTACCAATAAGTTTCTCAATCGGACATCTATAATTGACATGACCAGATCTACCACAAGTAAAGCAGGTTTTTCGAACTGATTTGGCATTCATTCTGGAAGTTGTTGAAATCGTTTGGTTTTTCTTTGATTCATACAGTTTTGGAAATTCCAACCATTCTTAACATTATGTCTAGGTGGAGCATGCATATGTGTGTGTTTGACACTTGTGGAACATTCACCTAGATCATCCACAACATGCAAGCATTCATCAACAATCATTTTTTCTTTGATTTCAAGGCTTATATTTTCAACTTGCTTCTTCAAGGAATTATTCTCTTTAGTTTGCCAATCATTCATTTTCTTTTTGCATTCAACATCAAGAGTCTCTTTGTTTTAGCCATTTGCATTTCAAATTTATTTTTATGAGCCTTATCTAATTCTTCTTGCAAATAGTCCGCTTTTTCTTGCAAAACTTTATTTTTATCAACAAGCATTTTGACACAAATTTCATAAAGCTTCAGCAATTTTTGCACATCCTTATCAATGACAATTTCATCATTGGAATCATAATCAGAACATGAAGAGGTATTTACTTGATTTACCATGAAGCAATTCTCTTCATCGTTCATTTGTTCAACATCAAATTCATCCCATGTGGTTGTCATCACCTTAACTTTGGCTTATTTTGCATATTTCTTCAATTTGAGATAGTCTGGTTTTCTGTGTTTAATTTCGTTGTATTCGTAACAATGAGGTGGCTTGGTATTTGGAGTTTTTGGACTATTTCTTTTCAATTTTGATCTATTATTCTAGAATTTTCTTTTGAGGTTCGTTAGTTACTTTAATCTTCAAGAAATCAGAATGATTTCATCCTCAACCTGGTCCTCATCAAGATCTTCTTGAAGTTTTGAGTCGGAATCATGACCGATATTAAAAATAATATTCTTTTTGATCTTTGTTTCCGAACTTTCATCTTTATTTAGCAACATCATCTCATGGGATATCAGCGATCCAATCAGTTCACCTATGGTCATTCTGCTAAAGATCACGAGCTTCCTGAATAATAGTAACTTTTGGTGTCCATTCCTTTGGAAGAGATCTAAGAATCTTCTGGACTTGTTTATCTTCGTTTATAGTTCTACCGAGTGCGAACATGGGATTTATAATTTCCATGAAGCGGGCATACATCTGGCTTATGGTCTCATTAGGTTTCATTTGGAACATTTCATATTTGTGAATGAGAAGAGCAATCCTCTTTTGTCGAACCTGGCTGGTACCTTCGTGGGTCACTTGCAACATTTCCCACATTTGCTTTACTGTAGCACATGTACTGACTCAATTGTACTCCTCTTTAGTGAGAACGCATGATAGAATATTTCTGGCCTCTGCATTCATTGAGATGGCCTTTTATCATAATTGGTAAATTCACGTCGCTCTTTTGGAACCATCTGTCCATCAACTAATTTTGTTGGAACCATCGGCCCTTCACTAACAATGTCCCATAAATCAAAATCCAGGGCAATTATGCATTCTGGCATCCAATTTTTCCACATAGCATAGTTGGAACCATCAAATAGTGGGGACCGGTTGTGCGATTGCCCTTCTGCAAAGACATCAAGAGTATTAGTGGCCATAGGATCTTTTACTATTGTAGTTACACCACTATATAGAGAATCAATGCTCTGATGCCAATTGTGAGTGATTATATGCCTAAAAGCGGGGTGAATTAGGCTTAAGAGATTTTAATGCAGTGGAAGTTTATCACTCAAAATACCTTTTGGCCTTTCAAAGCAGTTTAAGTCTTTGTGGATTGATGCACAAGTTTCTTCCACTCCGTACGGTATGCTCTAATCTTTTCTTCCAGACCGAAACCAAGAATACTGCAGAAGATTCCAGACAATACCGCTTACTGGTTTTTTCACGTAGAGATCCTTAGAGCAACCAAGCACTTATTTATTTTCTTCACGGTGTCCTTCGAGAGCAGATACGACTCCCATTTCTCTTCACCACTAAGTCTTTAGAGACGCAAACCACCTTGTCTTTGTCTCCCCAAGGCCCATTAAAGGCAAGTTCCACTTGACCTTGTTCACCACAAGGTCTCTCGAAAATACACGTAGAGCAAGGAATTAGCAATAATTAAGTACAAAGCGTGTATGGGAGTATTACACAACTCCTCAAGCACTTAACAAAGTTTTCTCCCGTTGAAGTGATTCACTCTTAATAATTGTTGCTTAATCTTTCTTTTATATGTTTATGTCTAACGACTATAGGTTCTTATTAAGGCAAGAATCTATTGGAACTAAATAAGGGAACAAGTTAACTTTCATAATCATGCATTCATTCCTAACACAGTGGGTGATTCAATAATTTCTGCTTAAAATAATTTCTTTCCTAAGATACAAAGATGCAAATCAAATTAGAATCTGCAGGAGATTTTTTATTTATGGAAGGTAAATTCCAATGCATGACAGATTCCAGCTACTAACACGTAAACTGATTCCAACAGATAACATGTGAATATGCGCATGCTTTCCAACACATATTTTTTGGAGTAATTTTTTCATAATAAAAACAATGTAAACCATTGAAAGGGTTAACATAATGAATGTAGATTAGGTTTTAGACATTTATCTAGATTTCTTAAAAGATTGAGTTGAATAAACACAGCTATTCAAAAATGTATGAATGATCAATCAATATATATCTTGTATAGTAATGTCCTTTCAATGTAACTTGTATTACATGAATGCAACGAAGACTCATTATCCAAATCGTGTAAATTCATCTACAGTTTTGTTGAAAACCAATATAAGTAACATAGCCTATTCGAGTAGACCATCCCATCAAGGGCTTTATAGTCTAATTCTACAAACCAACAATTTTGAGTTGATTTGTTAGCATATTTCATTTTCAAACTCTAATTCAATACCCCACCCTCTCAAAGATAGAATCTCCGAAGGGCCTAATGGCCTTTTAGTTCATCCACCATCAATTTTGGCTTAACTTAGGTCAAGACTAATGTGCATATCAATGAGTTATTTAAAAGAATAAAGACTAAAATTTAGTATATAAATGCATCAACTTGAAAAAAAAAATATATAAATAGGAATAACTTTTAAATTTTCTCTTTTACAATTCAAGTTTTGAGACCCTACATTGACATAAACATTATAAATTAATTTTTATATAAAATTAATTACACACGATTTTCACAGTAATTAAAATTATATATCAAAACCTTGACATACCACTCCCGCTATAAAGCATAGATATGCTAAAACATTTACAAAATTAGGTAAATCCTTTTGGCCAGTTTTCGAAAAATCAGACCGTTCATTGAATCGAAAAACTTACAAGTTCACGGTTTACTAGTTCAACCATTGGTCGAACCGTAATTGAACCGCAATTGAACCGTGACATCATAATTACGAAATATATATTACTTAAAAATTAATAAAATTTCAAAATATAAAACATAAAGAGCTTAAATAATATTGTCTAATATCACAATTCATATTATAAATGATCAGAACAATTTAAATATCTCAAGTCTAAAGTTTAAAGTTGAGAGTGTGTGAGTTAATTCTAAACTCTACACCAAGGTTTTTTTTTTTTACTTTTAGATAGCTTGTGAGGTGTACCTTCGCCTTCAAACTTTGTACTTAGACAAAAAAATTAAAAAAAAAATTAATTTCATTAAAAATTAAATAAAAAAACCATTCCGGTTCAAATGAATTGTGAGCGGTTCACCAGTTCACCAGTCCGACCGGCCGATCTGAACAGTTTTAACAAAATATGACATTTTTTTTTAGTTTTTTTGTTTTATGAGAAAATCAGACCATTCGCTGGCTGGTCCAGTAAGATTTTTTAAACCATGCTTTCAGCTACCACTTAAAAAGGTAAAATTGTCATCCCCAAATTTAATAAATATTCTATGTAAAAATGATAAATTAAATTAATAATAATACATTTAATTATGAAGACATCAACTTTGAACATTATGATTTACTCACTTTCAATGACATAATTTGCATTTTGTCGTCCTAACAAAAATATCTTAAAAATGAATAACAATATATGTGAATTGATAAGTTACTAGTACCCTAACTTTTAACTTGTGAATTCTATTTCTCAATTAATTGTGTAGCGATGTTGAAAAATATAAAAAAGGTCCACAATGCGAAAATATATAAAGAAAATAATTTGATTAATAATTTAAATAAACTAAGTCAAATAATAGGAAACAAGGTATATTGTCATTTATATAAAAAATAAAATTAAATATTTATGTTCTAATTCTTTTCTTTGTGAAACCACAAAAATACAATAAAAGCTTGAGACTGTCCTAGTATTTTTACATATTTGCTTTAAAACTAAACTTGATCAATATATAATTTTTAAAATCTTATTCAATATTAAAGTAATAAAAATATCCACCATCAATCCCCTAATCGGCAATCTAAATTAAATAAGAAAGGTCAACTGTAAAAGAATGTTAAACAACATATTAGAATATAAATAAAACAAATAAGTATACTACTTTAACTAAATTTTATTTTTTTCTTCCAAATTTTTATATAACGTATGTGAATGCAATTAAAATTCTAATGACATAAAAGTAAAAGACCAATAAGATACTAAATTAATTAAATAAAAAGGGCCACTGAGCCTACCCAACTGCGCCAACTTGAAATGTGTTTCATAATTCAAATCTACTCAAGTCACTAAAAGCCTAACTAGTATAAATGTTAACTATAATAGCCAAAAAGATATCTAAGCAATCATTTATTCAATGCGAGTATTGACTCTATGCGTAAACGTTCCAAGAGTGGAAGCTCATAATTTCATTAATTTACAGAAATGACTTTGAATCCTATTCCATGCAACATAATTTGGCACCGCCTATGGGAGCAACATAATTTGGCACTGCCTATGGGAAACTCCTTTCTGACTTACAAAATGTTGATAATACAAACAAGACTTAGAGTTCAAGACTCCAGCTCCCCCATAGCACCTCGAGGAGAGAATGTTAAGAACAACCAATAGATGGGTAGCCTTTTTCCCATGACTAAACAAACACCTAACACACTAGAGATCCTACTTGGGTTTCAAGCCTCGCTTTGAGAAAACCCAACACTGCAGATCACATTAGAAGTTGAAACCATCAATTCCTCTCAGTTGGAGCCAACTAGCTAGAAAATAAAGGCTAACAAAGCTAGATTCAGAACTAGGGAAGATCTTATGGTAGTAGAAATCATCCTAGGCGACCCATTGAAGGCCACCAAGCTTAGAGCCATCTTAGACAAAAACTTTAAGAAGGAGCTAGTCAGTTTCTTGAGAGAGAACCACGTCTTTGACTAGAGCATGACGGACTTCTGAGGAATTTCTCCATATGGATTATGCACAACCTTAAGGTAAACCCTGATGCATGGCCAATGAAGTAGAAAAGGAGAAACTTTGGAGTGGAACAAAATCTAAATAATCAAACAAGATAAGTTGTAGAAAGCTAAATACATTCGACTAGTACAATGCTCTGAATGGTTGGCCAACCTAGTGTTGGTGCCTAAGGAGAACATAAAATGGAGAATGTGCATTGACTTCAGGAACCTAAATAAAGCCTACCGTTCCTACTCCTCAAGATGCTCTTTGGTCTTAATAATGCCGATACAACTTACCAAAGACTAGTTAATCATATGTTCAAAGATATGATCAGATGAAATACAGAGGTGCACATAGAAACATGTTGATTAAGAGTCGTTGGCAAAGTAGCCATCACACGACTTAGCATAATGCTTTAATATCCTGAGGAAGTTCAACATACAACTTAACCTAGCTAAATGTGCTTTCGGCATATGCTGGGAAAAGTTCTTGGGATACATTATTTGGTGGCACGGTATAGAATCCAAGCCTAAAATGATAAAAGCAATACTCCAAGTGCTGTCCCATGAACCATTAAGGAGGTCCAAATAATGGTAGGACGATTAGCTATTTTGAATCGAATCATCTCTACGTCCTTCAAGAAAGGACTTTTCTTTTTGAAAATCTTATGAGGAGCTAAAGCATTCGAGTGTATGAACGAATGTGAATCATCTTCCAACAACTAAAAGCGTACTTGGCGTCAAACTCCACTATTGAAGAAGCGGAGGACAACAAAACTAATGTACCTGTACTTAGTATCCTGGTTCAGGAATTAGAGGAGAAATAATTAGATTTTATTGCTACAAGTATAGATTATTTAAAATAAGAAGACATGGATTTGGATATTTCCCTTCAACTAATCATGTCAAATAAATAGTATTGTGGAGTTGAAGGGAATTCTCCAAAGAGAAAATGGATTGTGGGAGTGTGTGACTTGAACTATTGATTGGTCTATGTAGATATATGTTTGCCACATTGGAATTCACAACCAAATATTTCCGTTCCAATCACTGTGTAACCCCTATATAGAAGATAGACTGGTTCGCTTGACAAGAATCTTTTGCATGATCAGATTCGAATCGTGTTGTATATGAGCACGCTCCATAAGATCTAGTATAATTAACTTAAATAGATAAAAATTTTGCTTTATTTATCTATTTCACTTAATTAATTTCCTACTTGTACTTCAAATTGAATACTATGTCAATGCATTAATTTCCTTTGCATTGATATGATTGATAATACTATTGAAGGAATAAGAGACAAAATACTAACTAATTTATCGCGTCAGTCAACTCCCACAAGGTTTAGAAGAAAGATATTCTCGATTCAAGAATTGGTCCTTGTTGTGCTTACAGCTGCATGAAAGCTTGAACCTTACTTGTAAGCTCACCAAATCGTGGAACTTACTACATATTGATAAGGATACTAAGCAGCCTACAGGCCTCGAGAAGAATGGTGAAATAGGCCGTTCAGTTAAGCCAGTATAGAATTGAATATTGCTAACCACTGACAATTAAAGCCTCAGTGCAAGCTAACTTTATGGCTGAAGGTATAGGAAACAAAGTTGGGAGTTCTATTTCCACTTGCACCCTTTAAATGGATGGGTCATCTACCAACTCCAAGAGTAGCATTGGCATAGTCCTAAAGAGTCCACAAGGCAATAAGTTCAAGGTACACCATAAGATTTAACTTCCACTCTTCAATAATGAGCTTGAATATAAAATGTTGATCATCAAAATGAAGTTAGCCTTCATTATTGGAACATGATGACTATGAGCTAGCAACGACCCTCAATTAGTAGTCAACCAAGTCACGGGAAACTAAGAAGTCAAAGAGGATAATATAGTAGAGTACCTCCACCAAGTGAAGGCGTTCATTTGGACATTATTCGCTTAGCTAAGCAGCCATTCCTCTTATAGCGGTAAAGAGTCGGCAAATCACCTTCCTCACTTTCAATGCGCTGGACCAAGAAATCTCTAGAGCCACACCCTAATCACTTCTTGAAATAATGGACATTAAAGACAACACCACGTCATGGATAAGCCTATCGTGAAATACCTTTGCAGTTGCATTTTTCTCAATGGCTAAAATGAGGTAAAGTGATTGAAAATAAAAGCAGCAAAATTCATGTTGTTGGATAGAAACCTATTCAAGCAATTCTCCCACTCCTATTTGAAATATTTATCCCTAGAGAGACTAGAATACTTCATTCGTAAGATCTATATAGTCATCTGTAGAAACCATTCAAGAGCAAGGTATTTAATGCAAAGACACTTAGACAAGGCTTCTTCTGGCCAACAAAATCGACACTTCATTCCCTTTCTCCTAGTGGGAAATACATTATGGGGCCCTTTCCCCAAGCTACTGGCAAAGTAGAAATTCCTCACAGTCACAGTGGATTATTTTTCCAAATATGTAGAAGTCAAGCTCCTAGCATGCATATTCAAGAAAGAAATCATAAAAATTCATCTAGAAGAACATAGCATCTAGGTTAGGGAGTCCTTGAGCATTATTCTTAGACAACAAAAACCAGTTCATTGGAGCAAAACATAGTAATTGGTGAATGAGCTATTTGTCAAGCAATTCTTTACATCTATAGTTAATTTATAAGCCAATGGATAGACTGACGTCATGAATTGAACTATACTCCAACACCTGAAGATAAGACTAAGCGACACCAAGAGAGCTTGGGCAGATAAACTCTTCCCTATGCTATAAGCATGCCAAACCACCCCCAAAACATCTATAGAAGAATCACTATTTGACTTGGTTTATAGCACAGAAGCTATTGCCCCAGCAAAAGTTGGGGAAATTAATGGGAGGTTAAAAAGTTATAAAGACTCCAAGAATCCATAGGAGCTTATGGTGAACTAGACTTGCTCTTGAGGGAGTAAATTAGATAAGATAATTCGTAAACAATTCAAATTCAATTGGACAAAAGCTCGAATTTAGCTTGATTTTTTTGGAGTTCAAGCTTGCTAGTTAATCAAGTTGAACCAGGCTCAATTTTTTTCAGCTCGAAAAGTTCATGAGCCTAAATGAGCTTTTTTGCTTATATGCATATAACTCTATATAATTATATATACTTATTTTATAATAATAATAATAATAATAATAATAATAATAATAATAATAATAATAATAATAATAATAATAATAATATTTTATTTTTTTAATTCTTAAGAATATAACAATATTTGAAAAGCAAAAACCTTAAATTCCCTAATTGTTGTATGCAGTATCCCATGTCTCACTGCCACTCAACTCTCCAGACTTTGACCTCTAGCTACAAGCCTCATCTTTCCTCTTTCTCAACATCCTCTTTGTTCTCCTCTGCTGCTACATTTCCCTGTCGTTGCCCTCTTTTGGTTCCTTCACCTTGCTTGTCATAGCTGCTGAGCTATTTGATGCTTCTGCTCGTTGTCGCTGTTGTTGTTCCCTGCTCTGCTTTTCCATCTCCTTCCATACCTAATGTGCTTATGTTCAAGGTATAAAATGCTATAGTTTATTTTGTAGTCACTTTATTGAAGGAAAAAATGTATAAAAAGTGTTGAATATTTTTTAGTCTGGCATTATCATCATCTCTATTTCCTAAGACATATGTACTTTACTTTCTCAATTTCTTCTGCTTGCACAAGTATAAGGCACAAATTCTTTAGAGACCTGATTACTTTCAAAATAAAGTAATACTTGTCCCTGAAACATAAATTATTTTATGTTGAGCTTGTTGAGAACTGTAATTAATATTTTTGTTTATGCACTGCATATGCTTCAAGTTTATATTAGTTTCATTTTGGAGTTCAATATTCTATGCTTTGTCCTCGATACATTTTTCATTTTTTAAGTTATTGGAGGGAATAACTTATTTTAACCCTTTTAGATCTACATATTTAGCATTTCTAATAAATATTTGTATAGCAGATTTCTCATGTAAGATTAGTTCAAGTAAACCACTTCTCATTTGTTATGAGTTGATAATATGGTCAGAAATTAGATTTTGATGAGAGCTGATTATATGAACAGATATTGTTATGAATTGATTTTCTTTTTTTGGGCTTTTTCTTGTGAATCTTTGGATTTTGATTTTGGAATTTCTTCTTTTTTTGGGTATGTCAATATCAAGCACACTACAAGTTTCATCCATAGTATAAAAAAACTAAAATCATGCAATCTTTAGAGGTAAGTTCATATAAAACAATGGAGGTAGAGCATACTAGTGATATAAATCTTGATAGTGCCAATGATCTATCCCTTGACCCAACCGGAGATAATAATGCTAATGAGGAGAAGGCAATGATGATGATCATGATAGCTATTTCAGAAAGAAGAAAAAGGCAAAGGCTTCCATCATTTAACTCGAGTTTTAAAGGCCTGAGGAAAGCTCAATGTGTTCATTGCAAAAAAAATATTTCAGTATAAAGAGCAATACAATGAGCTATTTGGGGTGACACCTTGAAGTTGTCTTTTACAGAAGAGATATAAAGCTGAACAACGGAGGATCAACTTCTCCTTGGCTCATTCCAAAGTAGTGTACGTGCTTTTGGTTATACTACCATAGCTCATTGGATTTGATGCATGTGTAGTTATTCAGTATTTGTTGAGAATGAGGCTTCAATACGACGTAAAAATAAGGAATGATTCAATGGTAGAAGATATCCCAAAATATAATAAAGAAGGATTGTGTGTATGTTTATGAAGCTAAAAAGAAGAAGTTGAAGGCACGATTGAAAGGTGTTAGAAAGATTAGCTTGACGATAGATTTATGGAAGTCTAGTAATAATAAAATTAGGTATATTGGTTCTTACAGGATATTGGATGTTAATTGAATCTTGCAAAAGGATGTTCTCAACTTTGTCAATATACCTCTACCTTATCATGGTGTAGAGATTTTGGATACTATATATGTAGGTGTTTGGTAGAATGGGAATTGAGAATAAGGTGTATACAATTTGAGTGGATAATGCATCAAGTAACAATTCCATGATCCAAATTTTGAAGGATACTTTCTCGAGGAGTAAGAAGTTATTATGTGGAGGAAAGTTGTTTCAAGTACGCTGTTGTGCACATATTTTGAACCTTATGGTTCAAGATAATTTTTCAAAGATCAAACACATAATTGAAGTCATGAAAGCGTTAGTTATATCAATTAAAGTGAGGCTAGACTTTGGGCTTTCTTAGTGATTGTGAAACAATTTAAATTTTCTAGTCGAAGACTCATCCTAGACTACAAAAAAAGGCATTTCCTAGATTTAATGATTGGGAGCCTAATTTTGATTGTTGTCCATGCAAGGAAGATTGATTTAAAGTGGAGAAGATTCGTCACATTTTAGAAATCTTCAATAAAGCAACTTAAGTCATTTCTTGTATTGGCTATCTGAACTTCAATCTATTTTGACTAAAGTGCGTAATGTGAAGATAATGTTGGATTAAAAGTCACAAGATGAAAATGACTTCATTCATGCAATGACCCGTAGAATAAAGGCAAAGTTAGACAAATACTATGTAGAATATAACCTGTTGATGTTGATAGGCCCCATTTTGGATCCATGATGTAAGATGAGACTTCTTGAGTTTGTCTATTCTCAGATGTATTCGAAATAAAAAAACTCGTGAAAGCAGTATTTTGTGTGAGATCTATGCAGAATCCGTGAATGATTATCATCCCAAATCTGAAGGAGATAGAGCTTCAACAGTTAGTTCGCAAATTGATAATTTGGTGGGTCAAAGTTCTAATTTCGGGTGAAATGATTATAAGAAGTGTCTAAGGAGGGCGAGATTGAGCTATCTTGAAAGTCTGGTCTTGATTGCTGTCTCGAAGATAGATGTTATATTCATGATGGTGATCTTCTTTCCTTTGATTCGTTAAGTTGGTGGAAGGGGAAGTCAACAGCAAAGTATTATATTCTATCAAGAATGACTTGTGATATCCTAGCCATTCCTATCACCACAATAGCGTCAAAAGCTACATTTAGTGTTAGTGCTAGAGTGATTGATCAATATCATTATTCTTTATCTTTAGAAAATGTACAAATGTTATTATGCAAAGGTGATTTGTTATGTAATCTCTATGTAGTGAAGAAGAAGAGCAAGGTGAGAAATATATTCCTTATTTTTCATGTAGTTCAAATATTGGTTATAGTTAATCTAAAGTATTTTTGTTTTTAGGTTTATAGGAAGAGAAGAAACTGACAAAAATTGTGCTTCCATAATCCATTTTAGGCTCATCGAGCTACAACAATAGTTTGAATTTTGTTCCTTTTACTATTCTAATATTTATTTTTAGATTTTTGTCTAGGGTCTTGCAACCACTTGCTTGTTGTTGCTTGTTGGTTATTGTTGGTGATTCATATTACACTAGTTTGTTGATTATTGAGGGGCTTGTTGTTGCCACTTGTTGGTTGCTAGTTGCTATTGGTGGTGATCCATTTCACGTTTGTTATTTTTTATTATTAGGATACGTGCTTTTGTGCTGGCGGGTTGAAGAGATTGTGTTGTTTTGTTTTATCTTGGTGGTTATTCATTTTACACTTATTTTATTAATTTTTGAGATTAGGTTGTTAAAGTTGTATAGTATTGTTGGATTATAGTAGTAATTTACATCAATAATCCTCCTTAGTGCTTCTATATTAAGGAAAAATGGTTCATTTGGCCCTTTCTTTAGGAAAATTAGTTTCTTGAGTGAAAATTTCTATAAATCTGTGTATATATGTAGTATTGTATGTTATAAGTATTATGCATGCATGTCGGATTTTTCTTCTTGCTTTTAGATGGTTTTATGGTCTGTGCATACATGTTATGAAAAAAAGGGTGCTTTCCTACTTGTTTGAAAAATTGTTCTTGAATTGGGTTATTAGTGTCTGTATTGCAACTTATTTAATTTCTTTTGCAAATTCAGGACTTGAAAGTTTCTAATTTTTCTCATGTAGTAAAATAAAAAAAATTCTTTAGTTGCTTTGAGCTTAGGTGAAGCAATTGTAGGGCATTGGTAATTTTTTTCTTTGTCTAGATTTGAAAAAATTAAGAGATTTTTATTTTACCTCTTGTTAAGAAACATATTTGATTTTGTGTGAAATGATTTTTCATAAATTTTCAGTTTTGCTTTTACAATGTTGTTTGTTGTGTGGGTTACAAGTTTATAACTATAGAATTTATTTCATGCCCAAATGAGCTCGAGGTATTCTGAGTCTATATTAGCTCGAGCTCATCTAAGCCTATAAAGCTTTTATGCTTTCCTATGGTGAGCTTTATTGAGCTAAGATTGAGCCTTCATCTATTCCAATGAGTCAAGTTCGAGCTCAATTGTTTAGGCTAAATCAAGCTTGAACACGAGCATTAGCTTATGAATTAGTAGATGAACCACACTTGAGCTTGCTAGACTTACACTTGGTTTGTTTACACCCCTACTTACAGAGTGGCACACGCTCGAGTGAAAATGTATAGAGCCAGGACGCAATGTTGCACGACTATAAGGCGCACCTAAGGAGTTTCCAAGTCGGAGATTTAGTAATAAGGAAAGCATAATCTTTAGGACCTCTTGGTAAATTGGACGCCAAATGGGAAGGACCCTATAAAGTCACCAAGATCGTAAATCCAGGCAACTAAAAGTTGCAGACCATAAAAAAAGAGAGGTACTCAGGACTTGGAACGTCTCCAACCTCATGAAATTCTATCCATAAAACGTGGTGAACTAGCACTGAACTAGTTTACTTTATCAGTTTATTAGGTTTGGATCCTTTTTTCAGAATAAGTTTAAATTTGATTTTCAGTAAGTCTAGATCAATCTTTGCAAATAAAGTCCGTCTGAACTTGGGAGACACCAAATGTTACTTTGAAACTCAATAAAGAATTATGATGTCTCTACAACACTTGTCTTTAATTATTGGCAACTAACCTCTTGCAAGACAACAACCCCACTATAAGACCTTCAAGGGGTGTGCAGGCAACAAGTCCACTATAAGACCCCAAGAGGACATGTAGGTAACAACACCGCTATAAGACCCCTAAAGGTACATGCCCGAAGAAAAAAGGAAAAACATACTGCTAGAAGACCTAAAAGGGAGTAGACAGAGAAAACAATCCTGCTATAAGATCCTAAAGGAGCATGCAAAAAAGGTATAAGATAGCTGTGGAAGCTCACAAAAACTAAGATTATATTATAAAACCCTTAAGGGGACTCGCAGAAATCAAGGCTATATGAGACCACCAAAGGAGCTTGCAAAAACTAATGTTGCTATAATACCCCCAATGGGGCTCATAAATACGAAGGCTGCTATAAGATACCTAAAGGACCTCATAGAAATCGTCTTTGTTGTAAGACTCTTAAGGGTGTTTGCAGACAAATCTTTATGTAAGGTCCTAAAGGGCACAATGGAAAAAAAAAATAGAACATATCATGGTGAAACCTTGAGGGTGCAAGAAATGGTAAAGTATAAATAGTGTAAAAAATTGTAAAATCGCAACCACGTAATCACAGAAACGAGAGAATGTGATTAAAGCACTATAAGTGGCTTAAGCATCCACATTAAAAGTGCAAGTCCAATCATATCAACATATCCAAATGACAAATAGCATCAGGCTACACTTGCCATTAAAGATAAGAAAAATAACATATGACGAAAGAAAAATAAAAGCAAAAACATCCTTAGTAGAAATGTGTAAGTCCTAGCATAAATCCTACTTGGCCTTTTACAGAGTTGCGATAGTTAAGTCCTCTATTGTAGCCTCAGGCCAGCCTCTGAAGCTCTTCCACTAACCACCCTAGTAAGGATGTTGATGAGGATAATTGTGTCTGGTAGTAACAAATCCTCTATAAGATACTTCTTAGTACTACTAAGTACGCAACAACAACTCTAAATAGTTTGCTCGTGAATCATGGTAGCTTTCACCTTGACTGCCTCAAAAGACTTAATAAAGTCCTTAAACTCCTTGATTGCTTCCTCGTGCACGGTAGAAAGGAGAGCTTTCCTTATGGAAGGCTCCAAAAACTTCTTCCTAATCATTATTTCTCTAGTATATTACTCTTGTGGTTGATTGAGCTTCTTTGACACCTTGCTGAGCTCTTTATCCTTCTGATCTCTCTCTTAGGCAAGTCCACCAACCTCTTCCTTGAGCTTGGCTATCTTAGCCATTTTCCCCTCTGTGATATGTGCACTATCCAATTCAAAGCCTACTCCAAGGCAATAAATAAGTAAACGAAGCAAAGTAAAAGAAAGAGCTAATGCTTACGCGCGCTAAATCCCCAGCTGTAAGCTCCATTAGCTACGAAGAGGAGTAAATCTCCAACTCTCCTTGATCAAACTCATTGACTCTACCATAAAGACTGCCAATGCTGTGGGAAGTCTTATAAGTATCCTAGTGCAAGTTAATGCTAAAACTCTTCCTCAAACCATAAGAAAACAGCCTTTGCATTTACTAGAGTGGTGAGGGTAAGAGAGCCCACAACAAACTCCCAAGTGCACATCCTAGCTGGGCCCAGATCACTGGCTTAAAACCACCATCTATATCCAACTGAGGAATGGAAGGAGAAAACAGAGACAGAGACTCTTCGAGATACCTCCGTGAAGAACTTGGCCGCCGCCACCATGCAGCTAGGGACGAGTCCCCACATTATGGCCCTAATGGAGCACCCTCATGAATATCGCTATTCACCCTCCTAGATCAAATCATTACTAAGTCAATCATCTTTCCTACCATAAGAAATTGAACTAAGTTAACTAAACAAATGCATAAAGAAATTTCAAATAAGCACAATTGTTGAGGAAAAGTCATGAATATGAAAATAGTTGTGCAAGCAAAGGAAAAGCTAACTAAGTACCAATAGGAAGTATATAAGTGATATCAAAAAGGAGAAATAAACAATCTAGCCTCATGAAAACACTCTCAAAGGTCATGATGAACATTCTACAAATGCACTGTGGAACGCGTTCTTCATACGTGGGGAAGCCCCCTAACCATTATCTCTATTAAAGAATAAGCTATCCTTCCAAAGCTCTCAAAAAGATGGCACTCTGCTCAAGAATCTATAGGCCGAATTAGGGAAGAAGTGAAAGAAGGGCCCCTTTAGAATCTTTTTGACTATGAAGAGAGCATGAATTCATAGGAAAGTGGAAGACCCAACTTTCTAAGCCGATGCGTGAACCTCAAAAAGTATGCAAATGAGTTTGGCACAAATGACTCGAACATGTCTCATAACTCACAACTATCTTTAACCATGAAGGATTGGAGAAAATGTAGAATCCTCTACTAATATACCTACAAAAAATGGTGAAGCACCCAAAAGAGGGTGGCATAAGATGATCCTCTGGAAAAAAAAGTTCAAGCTCAAACTCATCAAAGAAACTAACCCTACACTTTAAAAGATATAACTCTTCTGGAGTGAGCGAACTAGGCAGACCACCAATACTAGAGAGATTTTCATCTAGAAATGGAGTATCCTCGAGCTCTTCCACAGAAGAGTCCTCATCGCTTAACTCAGACTCTTAATCTAACTCCGACTCTAAAGAATAAGACGATTCACTAACTAAGGACTAATGAACATATTATGATGCACAACTTTGCAGCGCATAGTAGGACTATAAGATTTGCTCAAAGAATGGTCCGCGAGTGCAGAAAATGCAGCGACACTACAAGTGAAATGATCTTTTGCACTTGCGCAATATTAATGTCTGCACAACTGCTCGGGTGCTACCTCGATGCACAAAAAGGGTGGCCCCTTGGCAGCCCCTGACACAAGGGGTCGACCGCCACTACCAACTTTGACGCTGTCTCTTCTAGCCCCATCGTTATACGAATTAGCCCTACTGCTATCATCACTACCCCATATCTCTCTCTCAACTTTGGACTCCTTCTCACACTGTTTTTTCTCTCTACTTGGTGTCATACTCTTCTCAAAAGAAAACTCCCCAAGAAATGACTTCTCCTCAAGTGTTAAGTCAATTTGAGGAAAAGCAAGTAAAAATAAAAGAATAATAAAATTAATTATTATGGTAAGAAATTTTTTAATTAGTAAGTGGTCTAAATGATTTGCTATATTAAGATTTTAAGGGCTTAGAAGTAAAAGGCCTAATTAATTGCACAAAAAAGACCACCAAACCTATCTTTTTTTTTTACACAAAAATAATAATTCATTGCAATTCCAATGAAGCTACATTAGTCAAATATGTAGGAAAATCCTCCTCCCACACAATAGGTTCAGGCAAAGAAACAGAGGCCCTAGCAAGACAATGAGCCACCAAATTCACTGAACATTTAACAAAAGCAACCCTACAATTGATTAGCTTTTGTAAAAGAGCTTTACAATTTGTAATAACAGTACCAAAGTAAGACAAATCAACAATATCATCTAATATAGCATTAACTACCAACTGCACATCTGACTCGAAGATGATATTAGATAGTCGTTTATGCCTTACCCAACTAAGAGCTTTATTCACTGAAATTGCTTTAGCTAAGGAAGGAAGGACTAAACCTTTGAAAGAAGTAGCCCTTACAGCAGCAATATCTCCCTACTCATTACATAGCACACATCCTGAACTAAACTTTAGTTCAACATGTTGCAATGCCGCATCAATATTACACTTCAACCAACTAACTAGAGGCAACTCCATCGATGATAGATTTCCTATTACAGCATACTAATCTTGCGATTCTTCATTGATTGAGCTAATTACCATTGCTGTAAAGTAGAAAAAGCTAGAAACTGTGCCTCAAAAGGTGTTCCGAATTTTGAGCTCCAAATTCTTTGATTTCTAATACTCTAAAGACTCTATCATATCATAAATGCCTTGAATCCATCTCCATCATTAGGCTGTGTAAAAATTTATCAAGATACTCTATATAAGATTTAGTCTTGTTGAACTTAAGGATGTCAACTAAGCTTGTCAGAGACCAACATTACGCTGCAAACGGGCACTGAATCAATACATTGAAAACTATTTCTATTGCATCTAAGAAAACTGGACACATAGGCGTGATATTCACCATCTTTAGCAAAAGATTATCCATAGTTGGCAGAGAATTAGAGTAAGCTCACCAGATCATAATCCAAACTTTAGGAGGGATTTTATGTGACCAAATTTTCCTCCATATGCTTGATTTAGATGAAGAATGCTGAGCCGTCCTGTAGCAACTATTCACCGTGTAAGCTACTTCGGAATCCCCTTGACATATCCATACATCCTCACACTACCTATTGCTAAGTGGGATACTTAAAATGAGGCTAGCATCCCTCTCATTGAACAGTGAGGAGGTCAGCTCACGATCCCATATATTCAACCAAAGAAGCATAAGAGAATGGATATTGCTTTGTGATTCTTCTTCACTAAGAGATGTAGAGATATATGGATTTATAGTGTCTGGGAGCTATGGATCTTTACCAATAATGATGTTTGTCCTATTTACAACTTTGCAAACACAACCTCTTTTGATGAGCATTTGACTGGCCAGAATACTTCACCATACGAAGCTTGTATTATGTCCCAAATTGGCCTCCAAAAAAGACTTCCTAGCATAATATTTAGCTTGTAGAACTTGGGAAATAAAAGCTTCTGGTTCAGTGAGCAAGCACCAACCTTGCTTCCATAGCATAGCCAAATTAAAATCGTGAAGATTTTGAAAGCCTAAGCCACTTTTAATCTTTGTTACACATAATCTTTCCCATTACATCCGATGAATTCCTGTATTTTCTCCTCCATTCTAACAGCTATTTCTCAACTAAAATGCATTCATCATTTTCTCAATGTCAACACACAAATCCTAAGAAAGAAGAAACAAGTTCATAACATAGTTAGGAATAGATTGAGCTACAACCCTGAGCAAAATCTCTCTCCCTACTCTAGATAATAGTTTCTTATGCCATCCCTGTAAGCGAACTCATATCTTTTCCTTAACAAATTTAAAAACATCCTTCTTATTTCTGCCTATTATGATTGACATACCAAGGTACATCCACGATCATTTGCCACTAAGACATTTAAGCTATTACATAATGCATTTCTCATCTATTCTCTCGTGTTTGCATTGAAATAGACAGAAGACTTTTAGAAATTGATTGCTTGACCCGAGGCCTCATCGTACACTTTGAGATAATCTCAAACCACCCTACATTCCTCCAGAGTTGCTCTAAAGAAAAGTAAGTTGTCATCTGTGAAAAACAAATGTGAGATAGAGGGTGCCTCGTAGCAACTTTACACCCGTGAATTCTTCCCTATTGCTCCACCTTAAATAATAACAAGGACAAACATTCTACACAAAAAATGAATAAATAAGGAGATAAAAGTTCTCCTTGCCGCAAACCCCTGCTCGGTTGAATGGTTTCAGTCTTATTGCCACCTTATATAATTTTATATTTCATGGAAGATACACACATCATCATTAAATGAATAAAACATTATCAATACCCAATCTTTCCATCATCTGGCATAGAAAACTCCATTCAATTCAATCATATGCCTTACTCATAACAATTTTTAGCACCGCCATCCCTACTTTTCCTTGAGTCTTCTTTCATTTAAGAGAATACATAATTTTCGAAGCAATTATAACATTATCATATATAAGATATCCAAGCACAAGCGCACTATGAGTATAAGAAATTATTAATGGAAGTATGTTTTTAAGCCGATTAGAAATTACTATAGAAAGAATTTTATATAGTACATTGCAAAGAGCTATAGGACGTAAATCAGGAATTACCTTTGGGTTCATCTTCTTTGGAATCAAAGTGATTAGTATATTATTTAGTCCCGATGGAAGACTACCCTATCTTAGGATAGTTAATATCTCTGTAGTTATATCATCGCCCACAATATGCTAGAACTATTGAAAGAACGTTGGGTTCATGCCATCTGGACCTGGCGACTTATCTGGATGCATCACAAAAATTTCCTTCTTGACTTTCTCCCCAATAAATGATAACATTATTTCCACATTCTGATGAGATGAGACTTTGCAGCTTACACAATCTAGTATTGCAAAATCATGTCAAGACCCAGTAGTGAATAGGTCTGAATAATATTCCACAATCACCTATTCTATGCCATCATTCCATTTTCTCCACACTCCTTGCGAGTCTTGCAATTGCGAATAGAGTTGCTTTTGAAACAAGCCAAGGCCTTAGCATGGAAATAATGAGAGTTTAAATCACCTTCCTGAAGCCAAAACTATTTGGCTCTTTGTCGCCAAAAATCTTTTTATTGTTGTAAAAATAGAAGATACTCCCTTTGGATTGATGAGAACTCCATAACCGATTCTGGGTCATGTCGATTTGCGAGAAAGTGTAATAGGGTTCTACAGTAATCAATTCTATTGCGAAATCTATAGGCTAATTTCCTTCACCAAATTGATAGGTCACGACCACAAACTTGAATTCGATGTCAAATACTGCTACCACAACTGCGGTTCCAGCTATTAGAAATCACTTCCCCTAATTTCTCATTTCTAATTCAATCGTTCTCAAATTGAAAACATCTATGCTTCAATTGAAAGTCCTGTCGATTGATCTAAAGAAACAATGGTGTATGATTTGAAGCTGTTGACTCTTGATTAAAGACCTTAGCATCGTGAAACAAATTTAGCCATCTCTTAGTCACAAACACACAATCAAGTTTCTCCTTCACCTAATTTTCTGTGCCTATCCCCTTTCCCAAGCATATTGATACCCCCACATCCTCGAATCATGAATACCACACTGATCCAAAACTTATCAAAAACCCTCTATTAAACAGAACAGTTGTGAGTTCCTGTCCCATTTCTCATCTGGATAAAGTATATCAATGAAATCTCCCAGACAACACCATGGAAGATTATAGATACCTTTAAGATTGCGAAGGAGTACCAAGGATTCTTATCGTTGTGCTCGTTCCAGGTGCCCATAAAAACCTATCAATCTATCTTAATTCCTCATGCTGAATTTTAACATCAATATGATGTCATCAAAATCCAATTAAGCTTGCCATCTTTTGTTTCCTCCACAACAATGCCAAGCCACCACTATGAAGAATGCTTTTCGACTATAAACAGACCCTCAAAACCCAGTTCAATCCTTATCTTTCCATTTTTGCTTTCCTACCTTTGTTTCCATTTGAAAAATAAAGTTGGGCTGCTTTGATTTTGTTAAATCTTTTAAGACTTGAATTGTCTATGGGTTCCTAAGCCCACGACAATTCTAACTCAATGTATTCATAATGTTTGGTAGGCCTAGAATCCAAAACCTACTAAATCCAAGTTTTTTAGCCCAGTTAACTGGCTGTCTATTGCTTCCCAATTTTGAATATGTACCCTATCCATTTTTCGGAATCTCCTGCCTAGGACTAATTGTTAAGTCTGACCCAATTCTGTCTAGCACACTTAACTCTTCCTCAACTCAACATCATTTTTGCTCCACACCCACTAGTTTTGCTTAGGACCTGCTCTTTATAGGGAACCGCTGTTTGTCAGTAGCTTCAATATATTGAGAACCTTAAATAAGATCCATGATCTTTAGTTACCCAAAAGACGTGATGGCCCTCTCTCGTTTGGCGGCATAACTGTATCCTCATCATCAACCATCATCTTGTCCTTCTCATTCCCAATTTTGACGATAACTCATTCGGTACAGTATAACGAAGCTACCGATCTCCGATTCCTACTAGTTAACACCGATTCGGGGCCCTAAGCTAGGTTTCGTAGGCAAATTCTTCATTTGTTTGGTAACAATCATAAAGTTTTTCACAGAACTTTTCTGAATGGCCTAAAATTCTACAGTAAACACAAAATGTTGGATATTTAAAATTCACCCAGAACCAATCCCCGCCTTGCTGTTTCAATTTCATCCTCTTTTTAATAGGCATTTGAACATCAATGGACACTGGGATTCTCATATAAAACTTCCAAATTTCTCCAAAATTATTTTTATCTAATTGCGGATAGCATCCAATGTAATCTCCAATACTATTATAAATCCTCTCCGAAAGAAAACCAACCGGGAGATCATAAACCTGGATGATGCTGCTCCCTCGGCATAACCTGTTTCAGGATAAGTAATCGTTGATCGAGAGTCCATGGTCCACCGGATAGAATACGATGCATATCTAATTCATGGAACAATTGAAATAGATATGTTGTCTGGTTTAACTCCTTAATTCAGATACCTTTCACTGGTTGCCATATTGATGCCATCAGATTTTTAAAAGCCATGAAATTCAAATGTTTCGATGTTAATAATCGACCCACCATACAATACTTTGGTTGGACAGAGTCATCTTCATACTCAGTCCCTTCCAAAATCAACCCTCCATCCTCTTCTTCTTCAAGAGTAATCTCAGCGCAATTATCAATAATGTCATGTTCTATTTTTCTGATAAAATAACAGAAAAAACAAACTCTATGTAAGAAACATTTATCAATAAGATAAGAAACACTCACTTGTAAGGAGACAAGACGACCAAAAATGAGAGATGTTATTATCCCCCACTACTAACTAAGCCTACTTGAGCATATTAATTATTAAAATATAAAACTTTGTGAATTCTTTTATTAAAAATAAAATTAAAATATTTTTATTAATTGGCGAAGTACAAATATCAATTCAACTAGTTTACATGTTGTACGATAAATTTTTTATCCATTAAAACAAAATGTAATGTTATTGCTATATGTTGATTAAAAATTAAATAATAGAAAAGGCAAGTATATTTGAGAAATATATATCATCCAAGGTTGGATCTAAGTATCAAACCAAGAAAATTCAATCACAAATTCACTTTTAAAACATCGAGAAACGTCGGCGTGGGCTGCCGCCTGCTCGTGAGAGGGAAAATGACAAAGTGTTTGGCCGTTCAAGACTATCAACGACCTTTCTGCGGATGCACGCAAAGCAAACAATCGGAAACCAAGCCACGTATATTATCTTCTTTGGTGACATAGTCCTTACAGATTCCACGTGTCGAGTTTCTACTATTCTAATATTTTGATAATATATGTTCTCTGTCTTTTTGTTGAAGAGGATATCGATGGGGCAAGGGTTCTGATACGCGACGAGGTGACATGTGGGTTTCTCTCTTTTCCCTCCATAAAATATGTGACACGTTTCAGGTGCCTTTTGTTTTACTTAGTGGGAGTTGGTGATACCACAAGTTGAATGCTTTTTGACTTTTTGAAAAATTTTCAAATAAAATTATATTTTTGAAATGCGATGTTATTCTAACAATGTTAGTATTTATTATTTTTAAAATTAATGGTAAAACTATATATTTTCTATGAACCAAAATAATTATTCACTTTTGCATTTGAGATGTTCCAAACTAAAGCTTCAATTCATTTCATTGAACAAATTATTTTCTTAAAGATATTCTCTCCTAAAGAGCAACGAGCTAATATACTATTAACTTTCAACCACCAATTTTATTAATAGAGTGTAAAGATGACATGAAATTATATTTTTATTAACTTTCATCTAAAACTTTGTGGTGAATTAAAATAAATATATAAATACAGTACAACGGGTGTACACAAAACTTTTATATAGAGTTTTTTTTTTAAAAAAAATATTATAAAGAGCATCTTTCTAGAAAATATTTGAGTAAGCTTATATTTATAAACTTCTAAAAATATTTTATAAGATATTTTAAAGACTTAGAAAATGTTTCAAAATGTTTCTTTTATTTTTAGCTATATCAATTACAAAATTATTATTACTAACATTTTATAAGTTTTAAAATTTTATTTTATTCAAACACTTTAAGAACTTAATATATTATTAAAATAAGATTTAATATTTTACAAATTCAAAAACATCTTATAAGATATAGAAGTTTATACAATATTTTAAATAAATTTACTCAAATACTCTCTTATTCTTTATTCAAATAATTCTTTTTAGGGGGGGGGGGGGGGTATACGAAAGTAGAACTTGGCACATAGCGCGACTATATGCCTAATAAGACATTATGGGGCATAAGTTCGGAGTTAGGAATGCGTTTCATGTTGCACTTTTAGTAATTAGGAATGAGTTTTGTGCTCAAAGTTGGGCATGGAAAGAAACTAATCCAAGGAATAAGAGAAGGAAATTGGGTCATAGAATTTTCTTCGCTGTCCGAATGTAATAATGAGTTTTGTACTGATTAAGAATTTAAGAGCAATCATGAGACTTATTATGACTTTTAATGTGTGAAAATTGGTTATGCTAACTTTGATCTCTCATAATTCAGTTATGGATTGATGGAGTCACAATTAAAAAAGTATTATACATATATATATATATAATATTGATGAATAATATAAAATTATCACTAATAATATATATTAAGTGATAATAATTTTTATTTATCTTTAATAATATCTTTTAATTAACAATAATTTTTTTTGTAATATTACAAAAACTAGTGCTTACAAATTGTCAATTGACAATTATAATGACAGTCTAGTAACAATAAAAAATATTCATAATTTGTTACAAGATATTCAATATTCTTAGGTTCTCCTTTTTCACTATAAGTGTGTCATTAATTATTGATGATGATTTAATTAAATTTTATTTTGACATTATTAAGTTTGTAAAACTAATAAGATGACACAATAAAACATTTAGTCATAATAACTTTTACATAATCCCTTCCCCCCCGCCCCCTTCCCCCTTTTTGTAGTGGATACATATTTCCAATCCCCCCCTAACAAAAGGAGATTTTTCTTTCTTTCTTTTCTTTTCTTATGTTTTCATTTTTTTTTAAATACTGATCACCACTAATTTCAGATTCTAAATATTTAGATTTGAGTCACACATACACACATCGACATATATATATATATGTACATAAGTAGGGATGACAATAGGTCTGAATAAGCCTTGGACCCGCATCGCTTGGTATGAATTTTGAAAGAATAAAAGGGTTTTGAGGTGGGTCTTGAGTTTTAATTTTTAAATCCGGCCCGCCCCAATAGATATTATATATATTAATTTTTATTTATTATATGTATATTTTATATAGTGTGTAGTCATATATATGAAAAAAATGTGAATATTACATTTATGTTCTATATAAAAATAATAATATTGTCATAATAAATAACTTATACATTCAATATGTATGTATAAGTAATAATAATGTTTGCAATTTATAAATTTTTAAGGACTAAAACATGCATATATAAATATTTAAATAATAAATTTTTTGTTAATAGTATTATCTTCTCATATTATGAAGTTATGGCGATGTTAGTTTTTTTAAAAGAAATATTTTTAATTTTTTTAAATATTTTAAATGGGTCTAATGGGTTCAACCCATTAGATAAGGATTTCGGGCAGGGTAGGTCTTGAGTCCACAAAAATTTTGACAGGATGGGTCATGAGTTTTGTTAAACCCGCCCCATTGTCAGCTCTATGCATAAGTATGTTTTAGTTTCATAATAAATTGTTGAATTATTTATTAATAATTAATTAAATTTAGACAATGATAACCGCGGCGTTTGCCTTCTGAGAGTGAAATGGTACACAACAAAAGAAGAATGGTTTTGGTGGACTCTGGTGACTGGCAGAAATGCTGGTGCTGCTTGCTTTCATCGAAAGCGGTTGGCGGGGTTCATCGGCACCTATGCATCAGAATCAATTATGATCCTAAATTAATGAAGAAGATTCTAAAACTTTCTAAGGGCGCACATGGAGATCGGCGAGCAAGTTGACAAAATCACGTCAATAATTGAAGCTAACTTTAATTTATTTTTTTAATGATTAGATAATAGAGGTTTATAAATTTCTGAAAATATTTTATAAAATACACTATTAAAAGATTATAATATTTGCAGTAAAATAATAAATGATAAAATAAAAATTATCACTAGCTAGTGATATGTATTAGATGAAAAAAAATAGCTTTTATTTTGTTACTAATAATATCTATAAGGGACAGTAATTTTTATTTTATCACAATATGGCTCAATTGTAACAAAACTAATATTCTAAGTTGTTATTAGGGGTGTTAAAAAGAAACCGAAACCGAAACCGATCGAACCGACCAAAAACCAAAAAAATTGAACCGAACCTAGTTCTGTTCGATTTTTGATTTTTTTCGGTTTTTTTATTCGCTTAACCGAAACCGAACTGAAAAACTGAAAAAACCGGTTACCGAACCGAAAAAACCGAAACTTTTTTTTTTTTTTATATACAAAATTTTATTATTCAATCACTACTAGTTTAAGTTTTATTTCACATTTTTTATTATATTTTTTAAGTTGAAGATAAATAAATATAAATTTTTAAATAATGTAAATGTTAATGTATTTTTAAATTTTTGGGATAAATTATATAGATATTAATATATGACATATAAAAACATGAATAGTTATAATACAAAGAGAAAAAAATGATATTTTTTTCTAAACTCAAATGATACAATTGCATAATTTTTTTATTATATGAACTAATACACGTTACATAGATGATTATGATTTAAACAACAAAAAAATGTTATATTAAAAGAAAATTAATTAATGAATTAAATTTATATATATTATAGGGTATGTTGATGAGCAAAATTGAAATTTCAACTTAAATTGCAAACTAAGGGATAAGGGATTGAATCCTATTCGGCTATTTTTGTGGTAGTACTAATAATATATTGTATCTGCTGACCAATAAAGATTTTATCTATATTATTATAAAAACAAAGACCGTTTTGTATCTAAAATAGAAGTTATTTTTGTTCATTTACATAATTTGTCCTTTTAATTATTTCAACAACAAAAATTGACAATATAGTTTGAAAGATAAATTGGAGAATTCAACATAAAAAAGATAATTTGGATATAAATTTTATCAATATTTCATAATTATCTTTTAGAAATGATGATTTAATAAGGTTATAATTGTATTTTTTACAAAATTTATAAATCCACAATCTATATTATGATGTCATTGGATCAATTAGCTGTTTAACTTTAGTAGATTGAGTTTAAGATTTAATTCGCTATTCGATCTTAGCAGTTAAGGTTTGAATATACAAAAATCGCATGCATCTGCCTTGGCGATTATAAGCTAGCAATTTTAACATACTCAATGTGTATACTAAAATTTTTATAACATAAAATAATTAAATTATTCATTTATCTTCTTAAATTTATAATATTTTAAATGTATTTGTTTAGAATAGATAAATTATAATTTTATCAAAACAAATATTTTCAATATAGAAAAAAAAAGTAATCTAAATCAATTTTTTCACCTAAAAACAAATATTTTTATCAAATAATTTTTTTGGTACTAAAAGAATAAGTTACCCAATTCAAAATTTTAATTAAACTAACTTGCTTTTGTCAAACAAACTTTTATAACACTTTCTTGGTAAAAAAATAAGTTTTTCTTTCTTTCTTCTTTTTTTTTTTTTTCAGTTCGGTTTCAGTTTTAACCAAAACTGAAAAAACCAAAAAAACCTAAAAAAACAGAAAAAAAAAACCCGAAAAAACCAAAAAAAAAAAAAGGTTCGGTTTTAGAAACCAAACCGAACCGATCCTGTTCGGTTAAAAATTGAACCGAATAGAGCTGTTCGGTTCGGTTTCGGTTCTGCGTTTGGAAAAATTGAAAATTTTGGTTAATCGATCCAACTGTTCGATTCAGTCGGTTAAAACCGATGTATAACCCTAGTTGTTATAATTAACAATTTATGACATCCATATCATTTGTTGACAATTTAGTGATAATAAAAATTATCACTATAATTTGTGATAAAATTTTCATTGACAATAAGTTATCATTACGGGTGTACCATTATTGTCAATGATGACAAGTTAAACATATTGTTGTCACTATTTACTTTGTGAGAAGTCATTAAGGTGAGGAAACAAATTTTTGGCACCTAATATATATAATTAATGACAACTTTAGTATTATTACTTATTATTTCATCACTAATTTATCTTTTTCTTACATTGATATCGGAAAACTTATAAATATTTTTAAGTATTCAGTAAAATTTTCAAAATAAAACTTTATAATTAGATAAAATAAAATATTAAGATTTCGAAAGCTCATTTAAAAAAGGTAAGTAATTTTTAACTTATTTTTAAATTCTTAATACTAACTAAAAACTTACTATTGATAAATATGTTATAAACTTCATAATTTTATTTTATCCAACTATTTTAACGATATATATTTTAGATAAGATTATCTAACATATATCATAAATTCTATAACATCTTTATTAAAATGTAAGAGCATATAAGTTTCCTTAATTATATTTAGCCATGACTCTCTAAGATGCATGGTCGTATAGGTAAGTTGACTTAAAATGTAACTATTAATTAACAGTGGGGAAAAAAAAAAATCTTACATAAAATATGTCGAGTGGTTAATTGTCCCAATGTCTTCATCCTCACACTCATAATATATGTGAGGTTTAGGATTCAAATTTTAATGAACTCTAGGTATGCATATTGTGTGTAAATTAAAAAAATTTACATAAAATACATGAGCTCCTATAGTTTGTACTATATTTTTTTAAAAACTTTTGGGCTCTTAAATTTTATTTTGTCAATAAGAAAGTTTTTCAATGAGCTTATAACTTTTGAATACATTTTACAAGACATTCTAAAATTTTTGGAATGGAGCTTATAAGGTCTCAAATTAAGATAATTTATAACTTTTTTAAAAAATTAAGAAGTTTCTAACTTATTTAAAATTTTAAAAAATCCTTTAATATGACATATTTATCACAAATTTTTTATTATTAACATATTATAAATTACAAACTTTTATTTCATATTCAAAATGTTTATAGAATCTTATATCAACTTCTAAAATCTTTTAAATATGCTTAGCCAAATGCCTTGTAAACCTAGTTGTTTGGGTAAGATTACACACTCTCAAAAATTTTATATATAGTAATAATTTCAAACTAAGAGAAGTGTAATATTAGTGTCAAAAAATTAAGTGGAAACATAAAAATTGTCGCATATTAATAATGAATATTCTCATGCTTATGATAGTACATATAATTAGCCCTTAAACTTGGGATTTTATATATGGTAACCTTGTATATTGATGCTTTGATGCCTGCCCTGATCACATAGTAGGTCACATGGGGTTTGCATTTGGTATTCACTTGTCTATGGAGGTTCATGAGAACAAATAAAGGATCCATTACTCATCTTGTTGAATGAGTTGATATCCTATAACTTCTTGATGCTTGCTTCTAGAAATCTTTGTACAAGGTAGTGCGATAATATGAAAAAGAGTTTCTAAAGTTGAGGTAACTGGAATCAATCATTAGGTATAGATGCACATTTATTGAGAATATTGGAAAACCGATAAATTTCCTCATCATAGGCCTCAATTGGAAGATAGAAAAAGGAAGGACTGTATTAATGTGGTACTTAAAAGTGGAAGGGCATGATCATTCACCCATTGATTGAGCTTCATAGGATTATTGCTAGACATCAACTATGAAGATTTTGTATTCTTGAATTAATGTAGATCGATCAAGTCATGTTGAGTTGTATTTCAAAAGTCAAATATCAATTGGTTTAAATCTTCTATTTCATTCTCTAGTCCATCTCCTATTTCATTTCATTAATATTGACACGTGTATTGAATATTTTCTTATAAAAATAATTAATTGAAAATCAGATACACTTGGCAAAAATACAACAAGTTGAAACAGAAGATGAAATAGGAAATTGAACAAAAGATCCAAAGTGTAGTTCAATAGGATTTCAAATCCTAGTTCGTTGAGATTGATGTTCTAGTTTGGTTAATATTTGATTTGATCCTTAAAAATAAAGTTTGACTAAGACTGTGTTTTAATTGTTATTCCATCTTGTTACTCATATGGATAGGAGTGTTCCTCGGTCATTTAACAAAAACTACTTACGTGAAACTTACGGAGACACTTTGGAATCTACTGCTTGTACCTCTTTAAGAGTAGTAATGAAAATCCTACCACCTATGACCTATGAATGTAGTTCAAATTAGTGAACACATAAATTTTTATGTCTTTTATTTTATGCTCTTAATTTTGTGTTTCTATTTTCCCAATAAATTGGCATCACAACCAGGGGTGATTGTTCGTTGGTTTCTGATCTTGGGGGTGGCATTGCAGATGGAGTCTGTAAACACAAATTGAGAAACTTGATTGGAAGACCCATTTTTCTCTCTGAAAAACTAGGATAGCAACCTTAATATAGATGGATTTGGAATATGCCTTGTCGAGGAAAGAAAGGCTGCAGATTGGTTTGATGTGAAAGCCATAGTTGGTCTGCAAATTTAGTTGTCTACAAACTAGTTCAATGAGAAAGTCATCACGAAGATAATTGTGGATATTTGTTTGGACTTTTCTGGTTGTTGCCCAATTTTTAGGATAGGTGGAGAGACGTTTTGAAAGATGAGTTTCACAAGTGTGTCGTTGACCAGGCATATAACACGTTATTTTCATAGGGGGTCGGTTGCGAGTTGTCCTAAAAAGAAACATTGGCAAGTTGTCAGGTGTTTGTAGCACTTAAAGGGATACTATAGGTCCGGAATTTCTATACAATAGTTTGGGGAATTCATCTAAAGGTGGAGATGTTGAAGTGGTAGCCACTAAGGATAATTTCATCGATTTGATGACAAATGTTGTTTCAGTTAATGATCTTTTAGAGTTGACGTAGAGAGGTAGTTTACTATGTTGAGGTACTGTTTCGTAACTTGGACTTTTGAGCCAAGATGGAGATTTATTAGGTTGTGTCTTAAAAATTATAGACTAAAAGGACTTGGTATCCTAGTTAGTTGAAATTGATGTTCTTAAAATTTGATTTGATCCTTAGATGAGAGGAAGTAATTAATTTGATCAATTAATTCATTGACTTGATTAATTAAATTAATGTAATTAAATAAATAATTTATTTGAGCCTCAGAGAGCTAATTAATTAGTAGAGGTTAATTAATTTTAACTTGGATTACTCAGTCAAAATGTTTGACTTAGTATATGTCACTTGAATTAAAATTTTCAATTTAAGATAAACTTAATAGACCAATGCCACTAGTAAAATTATAATTGTGTTGGACCATACTATAAATTATGTAGCATAGATGAATATGATGAAAGCAAGTGTCTCACAGTAGTGGAAAGTGAAGGTGCCATATATAAGTTGTATATATATAAGATTCCCAGTACACATATTTGATGGGATATCTTGGGATATTTATTAGATGTGCGCACACACATATGTATATATATACACCTCATACCACTTACACTGATACCCAGCATCTAAATACAGATATAGGGGGCTTGTTCGGCATCTAGTAGGGATGAGAATATGCCAAACTGTTCATCAGGGGCTATAGCCTGGCCTATTGGAGACCTAGCTTGGCTTTACATCTTTAGTAAATAGGCCAAAATAAGGCTTTTAAAGAAACCTATTTAGTTAAAAAGGCTAGGCATAAGATTTTATAAAAGCCTATCAAGCTAATTTATATAACTAAGTTACATTATATAATTATATATTTAATTACTTATAAAACTTATAATGTTACTTTTATATTTCATATTAATTAATTTTTTAACTTTATATAATTATATAATTATAATATATTAGGTTATTAATTAATACATAATGTAGCACCCCTCTCAGGATAACCCCTAAGCTGAGATGCCACTTCGATTTGATCTTAAATCATAACCCACAAGACAAAACAATAAGCCCATAAAAAATTTTCAAAATTCACCAAGGATAGCAACAGGCTTCAACTTAAGCAGACCTCACAAAAGTACTATATACATGCTATAAAAATCCATAACATTCAACATAATATATACATACCGCAGATCTTTAGTTCAACTTACATATCACAACATCTCTAAGCTATAGCATACTACCTAGTTAAACCCATAAGCACATATAAACACCTAGTCGATTACAGAGCATATATTCTCCAGTCCAAGCTTGAAATCCATGACCGTCACTTAGCCTTGTTTGGGAAAATCAAAAGTAACACAGGAAGGTAAGTCCAAAGGACTTAGTGAGGGATAAAATTAAGTAATAGAGCATAGAGCTCTGCTGAACAGGAAACAATTCAACAAATCATAAACTAACAAACAATGCAGTCAGAACATGAACATATTAGAAACACAAGCATTATCAAATTCAAAAGATAGGGATCTCTAGGTCAAAGCTTAACAAATAGGTACTAGTCCGAGAGTTGTTACCATCGGCGCGAATGACCTGGGGTCATCTCAATCGGTTTACTACGGAAGTCATTGCCGAACGGTTCGTCCCGAACAACAGCCTGATCTAGACCACAAAACTACACTGTCCTTATTGCTCCATGAGCGATTTACCAACAATCGGAATATAATTAAAATAAAACAAACCCGAGTAACATATGCAGTCCAACGACTCATAACAGAACATACTTATCAGATTTTCCTTATTCCCGTCATTCCGAACATAACAGCACGTCCCGAGCTTAACAACTAGGATCAACTTAACAACACGTCTCGAGCTCAATAGTTGGGATCAACTTAACAGCACGTCCCGACTCAAAAGCTGAGATGAACAATCCAAAATTTATCCCATATAACAAAACAAGTGATAACAAATGCTAGCAGGGCCATACAAATGAAATATATAACGATTTAGTTATGCCGACAAGGCCATATATTACACAAATGATAATAGATAACAAAACGATAACAGGTAGCATTAGGGGTGGGCATCAAGTTCGGGTATGAGGGTACCCGACCCATCTCGATCGGGTATTTCCCGTTCGGGTAGGGTATTTTTAGTCCCCCAACCCGAACGGGTATTTATGGGGATACCCAAAATTTTGGGGGTCGGGTATCGGGTATTGGGGTGGGGTACCCGATCGGGTACCCCCATTCTATTAAAAAAAAATTAATTATATTATTAAGTATCATATATTTTATTGAAGTGCCAATATATGATGTATATCATATATCATACATTAATGTTTATATTTAAGTTTTAAAATTATATTGAGCACCCCCATTTTATTTTAAAAAAACTAATTATATTATTAAGTATTATACATTTAATTGAAGTGTTAATATATGATGTATATCATATATGAGATATTAATGCTTATATTTAAGTTTTAAAATTATATATTATGTGGGATTTAGAACTTCTGAATAATGAATTATAATGCCATCAATTGATTCACAACAAAAATAAATAACGAATTAACAAAATTTTAATTTTAATTTATTAAAAATAAAAAAAAATTAGTGGGGGTTTTGGGGGTACCCGATGGGGGTACCCCCATAAAATGGGGGTCGGGACTTGGGTATCAAAAAATAATACCCGAGCCCTGCGGGTACCCCCAAGGGGGGGGGTACCCGACCCCCGCCCATCCCTAGGTAGCATTAGAGGGTTCTGGGCACTAGAATAGACATGCAAAGCTCTTGTCAGAGGCACAATCAACAAAACAACCCTCATAGGGTATACGGATCAGTTAGCAGATAACAAATAAGAATTCAAATAATTCACAGATTCCAATAACCAAGATGCAGTTGCAAAATTGAAACAAGTTTAACCCTCACAGAGGTTTATCACAAACGACAGAAAGGTTTGAGCAAGTGCCAGATTGGCAGACCCTCAAAGGGTACAACAAATAATGAGTAGGCTTATACAAAACAAGTACCAAATTGGTAGATCCTCACCTCCGTAGCCTTAGAAAATGCTGTCACAGCTTACTAGTATGCAAAACCCAGCTTTCATCACCTAACCAAAAGAATAGGTCCACTGTAAAAATCCTCATTCGACCCTATAATTACAATTATATGAATAATAGCCTAAAATCAATAATTACTCGGGTAATACAGTAGTTTAGAGTTCATATGGTAATATCATCATGGAACAGGCAAATTATGCCGTTATTATGGGAATATTTACGGGCTCATATTGGTTCTAGTAGAGAGATATAATCAGGTCCTTATTTACATAATTAACCTTGAAATGTCTCACCAAATCAGTAATAACGGTCCAATTATCCTTAATAACTCAATTATTACCACTTAAGTCTCAAATCCATAAAATTAGGGTTTAATCCTTCAATTAACTCAATTAACCTAAAATTATCATGTACAATACAAATTCGGGTCCACTAGGCATCTCTACACATCCATGCATGCCCTTGTTTTAATTCCAATACATATTTTTATACCCACATGTGTCACAATACAAGATTGATGTAAGGAAAAATAGTACAACATATATGTATATATACATGCCCGGTCCAATTCTTTAACAAAAATTTGATTATCGGAGCCCAACTTTCACGAACCAATACCACACACAAGATCATTGCGACGAGGTAAAGAAACTGCCTCAGCGCCACCGCTGTGCCGCCGTATGCCGAAAAAGGTCACCACCACCACCACCAATTGATGCCTTTCAGCACACCCAACAAAATGCCCACATTAATTTCTCCAATCATCACCGTAAAGGGTGTCAATTTCAACTTCAAGGTTACTGGGCCGCCACTCTCCGCTATTGTCGTTTTCTTCAATTTCACCACCGCCGTTAAACTTCAATTCAACACCACCACGATAATCCCCACGTTGAACTCTACCAGACCCACCACTTAGGTTGTAGCTTCAGTCACTGGAGACTTCGCGACGGCCACCTCCGCCGTTAGCAACTTTAAGCTCAAATTTTGGCCATCTTACCTGTTGGTTTTCAAAGAGGGTGGTACCAATGTGTTTCTCGTGAAGAGAGGAGAAAAATGGTATATGGCTTGATGAGGAGTTGACAGGGGAAATGTATGTGAAAAGTGAAGAAAGCTTGGGGAGGGGGGTTTTATATATAGGTCTATTTCTAGAAATTATAAATTGGCCCCCCCAAAAGTTCTGCTTTGCTTTCAATTAGGTCCTTGAAAAAGATAATCAACTACAAATAAATCCCTCAACTTCCTTAGTGCCTGGGTTTCACCTAGTTGATCAAAAATATTTCCAATTTGACCCTTAAAACTCTTTAAATGTTATTCAATCAGGTTTCCTCAAATTGCAAATTGATCCCAAAACTTTCAATCTCCATGCAATTAAGTCCTTATTTATTTTTCAAGTCCCAAAATTTGTCAAACTAATATTTTAATTTCCAAATCCTTATTTTCTAAAATACCAAAATTTAGGGGTGTTACACATAACCATTTTATTTCTAATGTTTTATTACCATTTTAAGAATGTTTGTTCCTAAAAAACAAAACAAATAGTTAAATATATTATAGTTAAAAGCCTAGACCTATACAAAATCTAACTAATTAGAATTTTAATTAAAATAGGATTTTTAGGCCAGACCTAGGCTTTGAAAAAATCTAAAAAGCCTAGGCTAGGCTTTGGCCCCTCATTCTTCGAGAATCAGAAAGGTTCTTTTCAAGTTTGAATTTGTTCATTTGGAATCTAGGTTCGTCTACTTTATTTTTATTTAATATTAATTTCTATTTCCCTCTCCCCCTCTCTCTCTCTCTTATCATTCCTTAAATCCCATAGGTTTGATCCTATAGAATTTGAACATTGAACAAATCTAGGCTTTGGGGGAAAAAAAAGCCTATCTCAAGTGGTAGGCCAGGATCATGCCTAAAATTTATATAATAGACCTGACCTATTTAAGTTAAAATCTAACCTGACCTGGCCTATTCCCACCCCTAGCATCAACTAGTGCTTTCTCTCTTAATGTCATTTTTACTTTGTGGAAAAGCATTTTTGGTTAATCTCTTTGCTAGCAAAAAATTCTCATTATTCATCTTCTCTCGGTCTCTCTTCCATACATACACTACAAAAAAAAAGGGTATTAGTGACCAAAAATCGGTCACTAAATATGCAAAAATTGGTCACTAACAGGTTTAGTGACCGATCGGATCGGTCACTAAAACCCTCGTCACTAATTTGTCCCGGTCACTAATTATTTATAAATTTTTTTAAAAAATGTGTATGTTACTAGGCGGTCACTAATTCGGTCACTGATCAGTGACCGAATTAGTGACCGATATTTCGGTTACTAATTTTAATGAGTCAAAAATATTTCTCTTCAACTTTACTTTCTCTTGGATTCGAACTCAAGACCTTTGCTGTGCTCAAATGAGTAACTGACCACTACACCACATACATTTTCATACATTTGTCTCAACAATATAATATGTACAATATTTACAAATTAAAAAGTAATTATAATATTCTTATGTATAAGTTACTATTATTTTTCATTTTAAAATTTAACAAAAATAGCAATTATTCATTTAATATTTGTGTAATATTTATTCAATATAATAACGCACTGTATTTTTATTTATAACTATTACTTTTAAATTTTAGGTATATTTTATCATAATATATTATAAAACATTTTAAAAATAGTATATACAGACTAATATGAATAGTGATAAATAATTTTTTTTATATATAATAAATGCTAATACTTATTACTATTTATAGTAGTGAATAGTTTACACATATATATGGTAATATGTATATATACTTATACATACAAATTAATATATAATATTATTAATTATATTATAAATATTTATTTATAACTATTACTTTTAAATTTTAGGTATATTTTATCATAATATATTATAAACATATTAAAAATAGTATATACATGCTAATATGTATATTGATAAATAGTTTTTTTCTTTTTTTATATAATAAATAGTTTATAATAAATACTGATATTTATTACTATTGATAGTAATACATAGTTTACACATATATATGATAATACATATATATGCTTATACATACGAATTAATATATAATATTATTAATTATATTATAAGTATTTATTTACTCATAATGTATATATATATTATTGATGTGTATATATTAATTAATTCTCTTTTTTTTTCTTTGTATAAGAATATCATTCCTGTTTATTTCTTTGTGTATCTATATATATTAATAAATTAATGTTCAATTATATGGATATTATATAGAAATATTTAGTGGTTATATATTTGTATATGTATGTATATTTTTATATTTTTTATATATACATATATTATTATCAAATATATATATGTTAATAGCAAACACAATATTTTATTACTTATATAAGTGATACATAAATTTTATGCTTTCATATTACGAGAATATGCAAAAAATAAAATTTTATATTTGTGACCGTTTATTAATTAAAAAATGTGGTCATTAATTAGTGACCGCTTTATACGGTCATTAATATTAGTGATCGAACTCTTAATTCGGTCACTAATTAGTGACCGAAAAAAGAGTTCGATCACTAATTAGTGACCGATTTAGTGACCGCTTTTCTGCGGTCACTAATTCGGTCACTGATCCGTCACTAATCGGTTACTAATTTTTTAAAAATATTATAATTAAATTGATCACTAATCGGTCATTAATCAGTCACTAAAATTCAGTCACTAAAGCTCATTTTTTTGGTAGTGATATTTAAGAGATGTATTTCTATTCTAGCATTTAAAAAGTACATTGCATGGGCTTGGATGCGCGGATTAAATTAGAGGGCGAGTCCTTGGGTCCCTAAAGAGTGCGTGAACTCTCTCTTTGGGAAAGAGGAGGACCATCTCCCTTTGGTATTTTTCAACGAGACCAACAAGGAGATCTACTTAGAGAGAAGGATGGTTTTTTTGGAGACCATTTAGACCACATCTTCATCAATAGAACTTGAGGTATAATAACCTCATGCATCCCTTAGTCCATTTCAAATAGCATTAGGATCCCTTGTTGACCTTGTGGATGTTGTTATGTAATGTAACAGATGGTTCAATGATGTAATGCCAAGTTAATGGCTTAAAATTTACTTGTTTCCGCTGCATTTTAGTTTTATCCTCTTGACCTTCGCGTGATCAACAAATTGGCGGTGCAAAGCTGGTGTTCTGGAAAATTGACATGATGCATCACTTGGTGGTGAGAAAAGCCACCTCCGGTGGCGGTGCGGCAACCACGTCAATGTAGACCTTTTGCCGATTGTGTTGACTAGATTTCAGCTTGAAATTGGATCCCAACTTGGTCCTACTTAAGCAAAATTTTACGGGTCAAAATTATCTGATTAATCTTTTTAGAGCTAAAACTTTTTCATACATCAAGTTGGAATGGGCCAAAGAGAAATTAAAATTGGACTATCCCTAAACAAAGATTAAAATTAGTATAGTTATCCAGGGTTGTCAGTATGGAGCGGATTTTAATTCGAATTCGATCCGATTATTTAGGATCTTTAATCGATAAAAGATTTCATGGATATGATCCGATTAAAAAAATTCGTAATTCAAAATAAATAGAGCAAATATGGATTTGACTCAATCCAATCTATTAATAATCCGAATCGAAATATATATAGTATTATACATATATACAATATTATATATATATACACACAGAGTCCTATAGCAATATCAAAATGAGTTTTTGGACGAAGGAAGTAATGGATTTCTATGAAGTATATCAAATAGGTGCATTTTTATATAAATTGTTAGATTTCGAGCTTATTTACATCATAATTGCATTACTTATTTATCTATTTTATAATAGAAAATTATGTGAGAAGAACAATGAGTAGGAGCAGAATGTCATGATATTGCAAGAATGCAATGCAAATCTCGATTTGATCAAAATGAGTTTTTTTTCAATAAAACTTTAAGTCTATAATTACTTGATTGAAGAATCAAGTATAACTCAAATAAGTATTATTATCAGCAAGCAACATAACCTAAAATGCAATGATATAGTGAATGAATATGACTAAGTTATATTCTATTACTGCTTTTAAATGATCAATAGATTTGGAAATTTATTTATTAATATGTTGTGTTTATGTTTTTTTAATGATGAATATTGTGGATTTGGATTCTACTAAATTTCTACAAAAATAACAAATATATAATGATTTAGGAGTATTTGGATTCAGATCTTTTCTCAGATATTCAATTTTATTTGGATTCGGATATGGTTATACAAAACACAGATTACAAATCCTACAGCATATTGGATTAGATTCGAATATAGCACATCACAATTGAATTTGAATTCGGATATAGCATGATCAGTCTGAAATCGATCCATTAATAGCGCTAAGTTATCAAATAAAAGTTATTTATGAGATTGGCTTAATAATTTAAAATCAACCTAGCCCAACACGGCAACACCTTAGACGATGAAAACATATAATACGTCACGAAATTAAGCTTGTAAATAAAACTCAATTGAGAATAATTATTTACGAATTGAGTTTGACAATCTAAGAATTATAGTTAGCCTAGAGCTACAAATAAGTTAATATATAAGAAATTTGTACTAGCTAAAATGAAGATAGAGTTGGCTCAAATAATTAAACTGTCTTAATCATTAAACTGAGTCTTGCGATGATAGATATACTAGATGTTGGTCCTCCTTATTCGAACAAGTGATGAAACAAATTCAATTGACCTAAGATTTTATGACAATAGGTAATTTATACTAGTCTAACATGTTAATTCAAAATAATTAAGCCCCCAACAATTAACTAATTGGATTAAACTAATTGAATTGAGTAACTATAGTGAGATATAACTAGTTAAATAAATTAAATCAAGTAGCTGTAGTAAAATGTAATAGTTACTCAAATTTGATCCCAAATTCCAATAAATTATTATGTTTCCATTTGAGATATAAATAAGATCTTTTAATACTATAAATTAAGGTAAATGATATCTAACAACTTAAATATTTTGTTGGATTAAGATACTGCCAGAAAATTAAGTTATGCTATGGAAAAAATACTATGAAATTAATTCATAGCTATAGTTACAAATTATAGCTACGAATTTTCTTAGCAAATATAGTTTTTTTTAATTATAATCAACAAAAATTATTAATTATTAATCCATAGTGTTGTTCGTTCGAAATTTAATAGATTAGCTATATATTATTCTTAGAAAAATTGATATAAAAAAGAATGATCATCAGTTACGAATTGTTCGTAGCGAGGGTTAGCTATATGAGACCATCAACTTCGAACATGGCTAGGACAATTTTATAGCCAAATCTACGAATTTTTAGTATCAACTACAGATTGGCAGTTGATGCCCTAATTTTTTGTGATGAGAAGTAGACATATTCAATTATTTTGGTATGTATGTACTACGTACGAGTTAAGAAAAATATGAAGGAACATAATAAATTGAACGCTAACTCTAATAAGGAAATTTGGGAATATACGTACGTTATAAAATTTAAGAAATCACCATAACATTATATCAGAACTTCTTGTAGTACGCTTCGGATTAATCAGGTGAACACGTTTCAGGTTAGGTTTATAATCACTAAAATGAGACTTATTGAGAAAACGACATATATAATGTTAAATTATAAATATATATATTAAGAATGATATCATTAAATGACTCTTTTATACATTGAATATTGGAGATTGATCAAACACTGGTGCTTGCATCTAAATAAGTTTGAGATGTGTTACTTTGGAAAATGAGATGTTGTATATACGAATTTGTAAAAGCATGATCTGATTCATGATCTTTTAAGCATATTGCCATATTTTGTAACAATAAGGAATATTTTTATGGTGATTAATCTGTCTGTAATTCTTGAATTTGTCTATTTTTGTTCTGATTTTGCATATAGCCAAAATACGAAATGAAATTGTTGGAACTTTGTATTTTGTTACCTTGCCCTTGGATATCCTTGGGAAGTTTGAGGCTAGGCCAGTTTCAAACAAATAGTTAGGTGGTATCAGGTCAACGATAGTTGGTTGGAGGTTAATTATTATTTGAGCTAGATCGGTATGTAAGACGTGATGCCATTTTAATTTTATTTTGTCTAAATTAGCGATTCGGGATTTGAAGAGATGAAAATATTTTCTGATAAGTGAAGTGGTCACTTTTAGAAAATGGTTGTCGAATTATGAAAAAGGAAATTGTATATATAGCAATTTCAAATGTAAACATTCTTTTACAAACAAAAGGAGGAATATGTAACAAATCATTGATAAAAAGATATAGCATTAACTGAAAAAATGGTTGTTTCAAACTAAAAAATCAGTCATTGTTGGTCATTTTTTTGGGCGCTACTAAATATATAGTAGATTAACTGTCATACTTGCATCTTTTAAAGATGTAAATTATTTGAATACTTTTTTCTAATGTTATTAGATTAAAATATTCAAAAGAAATGCTTTTAAAAAAAATAATGAAATGTAATTTTATCATAAAATTCTCTAAGTTTTTCCTCGATTTTTTTTCCCCTCTTATTCTTTATATTCTTTCTCCAGCTCTTTTCTTTTTCAATCATGATTTTTTTATGTTTTAAAGATATTAATGAGAAAATTTTAGTGTGAAGGGTGGCCATAATGAGAAAGAGATGATGCCCAGACAATAAGTGCGGGATAGAGAGGAAAAAAGAGGGAAAGAAAAGTGGAAAAGAAAGGAGAGAGATGGTGAAGTAATGGAGAGGAAGGACAGGGAGGATAGAGATTAAAGAGTGCAAAAACGGAAGTATGGTAAGAAAGAGAAGAAAAGAGGAAATATGAGATAGTAGATGTGAGCGAGTGAAAATGGCCTATCAATGGAAGGTTTTTATCCTATTCAAGTCCAAAAAATTGTAATATTAGACTGGGCCCATATCTATTAAGAAAATATAATAGGTATGGATAGGATATATATATTCATAAATTATCTATAGACATATGCCCAATAATTACTCATTATCCTGTCTCTCTTTCTGAGAGTTTTTTTCTTCCCCTTTTGTGGAGGTTTTCAGCAGTTTTGTCAAAATAACTCCCTTAATACTAGTATATATGGATCTTGATCTTGGCAAATTAACAGAAAATCTTGTTCTCATTGATGATGAAAGTACTATTCTTCATGTGAATGATACTAATCGGCGTTAGATTTCTTTGGATTCGAGTCTTTCTTTGGTGGGATGTTTGGTTTCTTCAAAATCAGTTAACTTTTTAGTATTCTGACAAGTACTCTCCAGAATTATGATTTCCAAGAGAGGAATGACTATTTTGCATATTAACTCTTTTTGGTTTCTTATCATTTTTAACCATCAGCGAGACAATGAGAGAATTCTCCATGGTTGTCCCTGGTCTTTTGATAAGAACCCATTGATCTTAAACGACGTTAATGGTTCCAGATTTTGTATCAATGAACATGCATTTTTGTGACTTCGTGCCTATGTTAGCGGCATTCCGTTTTATAACATCACTAAGGATTTGGCTAGACCGATTGGGGATCATCTTGGTTCGTTTCTGGAGATTGATCTCGAATATAAAAAATTTCAAATGGAGATGTTCTTAGGTGAAAAGCTCGATTGTGTAATGACCTCCCCCCCCCAAAAGAAATTCTCGTTAAAGAATGAAAATTCTGACAACTTTTACATCTAAAGAATTCCTTTTGAAATTTTTGGTACTGTATAATAATTTTTCTATAAAAATATCATAGTTTACTCCATTCTAGGATTTTTGGAAATTATTACACCTATTTACAAGATTTATAATAACATTTTCTTTGAGTTTCTAAATTTTGTAAACTTTCTAAAATATCTCCTTATTAAATAACTTTTTAAAATTCAAGGAATAATACAAAATTTCTTATTTTACGAATTTTAGAAATTTTACACTTATTTATACAATTTCTTCCAAATTCTGATTTTTCTAAAAATATTACCAAAAATTTCCTTCTTAAAACTATTAAATAAAACAAACAAATAAATTTTTTTTACTCCAAATACCTTAAAAAGTCAATCATGAGGACCATTAAGAACAAAGAAATTAATTTTTTATTCTATAATATCTCATGTGAATTCCTCTACAAAATTCCTACAAAATTGTCTCACACATGGTCCCTAAAATGTAAGAATACTATTGGAGGGTTTGACATTTAATAAATGAACTTACAACTTACCCACCACATGGCATTTTTCTATTTAAACCTCACTAATCCCCTTTAGGAAAATCTAAGAAAATCCCCTTTAGGTCTAATTGGAAAAATCTTACTTGGCCAAGCCACTAATCTACTTGGACACCTCATAAATGCTACTTTAGCCCCTAGGACCTAGCCACTAATATTAAATTAGCCCCTTAAAACTAACTTTCTTTACAAAAATACCCTTGAATCAAATCTATAAATAAGTTAAGCAAGCCCATAAATTTTCTTCAACATATATAACACGCACCAAACACACAAAACATATTTAGCCCATAAAATCAAGAAAATTGAGCTAGGGTTGGTAAAGGAAAGAGAAGAGAAATCGAGTCAAAATTATCGATAAAAGCTTGAAAATTTAGGTAAAGTTTACAACTTTTCTTACTATCTTTCTTGCCTTATTCCTTGATTCTTGAGAATTATTTTTGGTTTTTGAATCATGTTAATTGCTATTCTACTTCCAAATTTTAAATCAAAACTATTTTCAAGATATACCAAATTTTAAAATTTTACCACAAAATTTCTTTAAGGTTCAGGAAAAAAAAAAAAAAAAAAAGACCTTATACTTTTCAACTTTAACCCAAAATCTTTATTTCATTCATATTCTTTGTTCTATTCCTTGCTACTTGTTCCACCTATCATTATGGCTTTGAAACCGTATTGTTGAATTCATTCTATCATTCTTGATGAACATTGGCACGCTCATCAAAAGCAATGAAATGTTCAATAACAGTATTGATTGCGATTATTCATGAATGATGGGCCCTGGAATTATTCGTTATAATAACTGGGCAGCGTCGGGCCAACGGTAATCTTGTGCTGAATTATTCCATTGTTGGTTTGTCTTGCGGTTGTCTGGAGGTTATGCATTCCAACAGACCAATCTGCGACACGCGGTCGACTGTGTCGCCATTGTTTCTCTCTCGAGCGGCCACTCGAGGTGGGCATTGATGAGGCATAAGGGTGAATTAATGTTGAAGATATAAGGATGATGACTCAACTAGTTCAACCATAATTCATAATTCGTACTTTTGCTCCTTATTAATTCTATAATTGCTTCATTCCTCCCTCTTCAGTTATAAATGTTACTAAGTTCTATGAACTTACTTTTTATCCCCAAAATATTATTTTTGCAGGAGAAGAAAGATAGAAAAGAGTTGTGTTTATTTATTTATTTTTTTGCTAGCTCAAGTTTATTTTGTTTACTCCTTTGTACACATTGAAGCTTGCATTATGAAAAAAAAAGTTGATAAATAAAGATGTTTATTTGTAAATCTTGTGAAACGATATCATTTTCGTAATGTTTCGATCTAAGGGCAGAAGCTCTGGTTTCGGGGCGTTACAGAGTGGTATCAGAGCTAGTTTTTTAAAAATTAATGCCCTTGTAATAACTGACTTGGTTTATAGCGGGTTAAATGGTTAAGGAAAAGGGAAAACCTTGGGAGGATATGTTCACTAGTTCTAATAGTGTTACGAGTCCATTGCAACCTATACGAGATTGTGAGGCTGAATTTGCTTCCAAGGATTGAGAAATTGCAGCTAGGGACCAAGATATTTCACAGAGCAAATTTATTGGGAGCATGTGTTTCAACTTGACTATGTAAAAAAATTCCAAAGAGAAATTTCTTGTTTGATGACAAAATATTATGGCTATCTCACGAAGTTCCGGGCCTAGGCAATCTAGGATCGCTGTTATATTATGCATTTGGTTCGTAAGAACTGGTACGGTACGAGCAGTTGATGAAGCAAGTGGTTAATCAGTTTAGAGAAATAGAGCAAATGGTGCAAGGATGCTTAAATACGAGTTTTGGAAATTCGGCAGATTTATCTCAAGGCATGGAAGTGTTTAGGATTTTTTAGGGAAATCTTGATATTGCAAGATCAGAATTAAAAGGTGAAATATGTAGGCATTTAGGGATACTGGGCCTTGAAGAAACACATAAACGAAGGGATGTCGGCCCCAAAGCCCCTAAGAAAGCCTAGAATCCAGGTGATTTCTCCCGAGCCGCCTTTATGAATAAGTGAAAATGACCCGATAGTACGAATGGCCCAACAAGCTCGGGTCAAAGACGAGAAAAGGCCCAAAAAAGATCTAAATACTATTCCCATCATAATTGAAAATAAAATATGCACCTAGGAATGTTTAGAAACAAGTAAGAATAGTCAGAGATAGTCTAATGAAGAATGACTAGTTTTGTTATTTTGAGAAACTTACTTTTGGTTGCAGATAATGTATGTTACTCATTTTGTATTTTGTAGCTTTGTGAACTAACGAAAGGATATGTGTTGGAAACCATGAATTTAGATTATTATGGCTCCAAAGAGAAATCTTACACAAGAAAGTTAATTGAGGAAATGTGGACACCCTCGAATGGAAGATCTCGATAGAAACAACAATGTAACTGATGGAAATAATAAAGCACCAAATGTGCCAATGGGAAATATGCCGCTGGTAAATGTGCCAAATGCTGAGAAAATGTTTGCCATGTGGCGACAATTTATGGAACTTTCTCAGCATCAAATTAATGACGAAAATTTTGAAAAAATCGAATTTGAGGATAGAACACTAACAAGATTTCTTCGCTTTAATCCCCCAAAATTTAAAGGAGAACCAGATGATCGAAAAGCTGAATTATGGCTATAGGAAATCGAGAAAATATTTTAAGTTCTCGGTTATCCTTAACGACAACAAGTAAAGTATGTTGCATTTCTCTTAGAAGATGCGGCATATCATTGGTGGAAAATAGTGGAAAGAGGGTGGACTGATGATAAGGTCGAATGGACATGAGAAAACTTTAAAGAGGAATTTTTGCGAAAGTTTATCCCACAAATCATACAAGATGCCTGAGAAAGAAAATTTATGAATTTAACTTAAGGACCTAAAACAGTGGCAGACTATGAAGCCGAATATAATAGATTAATTTGGTATGCTCCACACGTCCTCGTCAATGAAAGAAGGCAAATGAGGACGTTTGTGGAAGGTCTAAAACCAGAGTTACGACGTACTCTAGTTTCTTGTGACCTCCCAAATTATAATCGGGCAGTAGAAAAGGCCCTGGAAATTGAAGATGAATTTAAAGAACTTCGAAAATTAGATGATAAATGGAAAAAGGGCAAGGTTATGTGGCATATGAGTTCCCAAAAATGCTTACAAGAAAGAAAATTAATTGGAGCTTCTGTAAATTCTAAAGGTAAGATTCCTCAGGTTGCACCGATAAACGAGAGGCACAAGTGTAATTACTGTGGGAAACTTTCCTACACTGAAGATCAGTGTTGGATGAAACAAAAGAAATGTTTAATTTGAGGAAATTTCCAACACATGATCGAAACTTGCCCTTGGAATTGCAAGCTTAGTGTTGATTTAGAGCCATCTAAGCAACAACAAAACGAAGCGGAAAAGAGACCTCCTACAAAGGCAAGAGCTTATGCCCTTATTCCTGCATAAAATCTAGAAGCTGAGGATATGGAAGAAGGTATAGCCCTAATCCATAACTCTATCTGCAAAGTTTTGTTTGATCCTGGTGCGACTTATTTGTTTATATCGAATACATGTGCTTCTAAAATAGGATTGAATTCTGAAATTTTGAATACTCCTTATGAAGTATGCTTGCCTATGGGAGTGGGAATTACAACCTATGTTAGATATAGGGATTGTCATGTAATTATAGAAAATAATGAATATTCTTCGGACCTTATAAAATTACCAATCCAAGAATATGATCTCATCCTAGGAATGGATTGGTTGTCTAGTCATCAAACAATAGTAGATTGTTTTGCCAAAACTATCAATTTGGGCAATGCTACGGAAAATCTGGAGAAGAAGAATTTAAATTGTGTAAAATCGGTCTTTATTTCTTGAACAAGAGCTAAGAAGGTTTTAAGAAAAAGAGGACTAGGATTTTTGGCTTATTTGATAAATAAGCCCCAGGATAAGTTGAAATTGAAAGATGTAAAAGTGGTTAAAGAATTTCCAGAAGTATTCCCTAAAGAGTTAAATTCATTACCCCCAGATCGGGAAATAGAATTTGTGATTGAAACTTATCCTGGAGCAAAACCTTTCTCAAAGACACCACATAGAATGGCTTGGCGGAATTAAAGGAATTGAAAGGACAATTACAAAAGCTTTTGAATAAAAAATTCATACGACCAAGTATTTCTCCATGGAGAGCACCTATGTTGTTGTAAAGAAAAAGGATGGTTCATTAAGGATGTGCATTGATTACTGAGACTTAAACAAAATGACCATAAAAAATAAATATCCATTGCCACACATCAAGGAGTTATTCGATCACCTACAAGGCTCAATAGTGTACTCTAAGTTGGACTTACAACAAAGGTATTATCAACTAAAAATACGGGAGTCTGATATTCCCAAAATAGCATTTCATTCTGGGTATGGGCATTTTGAATTTGTATTAATGCCTTTTGGATTGACGAATGCACTAACTGCTTTTATGAATTTAATGTATTTAGTATTCCAACCGTACCTAGATTGTTTTGTAGTAATCTTTATTAATGATATTTTGGTATATTCTAAAATCGAAGAAGAACATGAAAGGCACTTACAGATAGTGCTCCAAATTCTTAAGGATTATTAGTTATATGCCAAATTTAGTAAATGCGAGTTTTGGTTGGAAAGGGTTACTTTTCTAGGGTATATAATTTCTCAAAACGGTCTTGAAGTAGATCCTGAGAAAATAGAAGTAGTAGTTAATTGGAAAAGGCCTAAAAATGTTACTGAAGTATGAAGTTTTTTGGGGTTAGCTGGATATTATAAAAAATTTATCCAGAATTTCTCCAAAATAGCAGGAGCCCTTACAAGACTAATTCAAAAGGAGCAACGCTTTGAATGGGACGAATGCTGTGAACAAGTTTTGTAGAACTAAAGAAAAGGTTAACTTCAGCACCTGTGTTGGCACTACCAGATATTCGGGAAAGTACATTGTATACATAGATGCATCAAAAGAAGGATTGGGGTGCATATTAATGTAAAATGAGCAAGCAATTGCATATGCTTCAAGAACACTTAAACCTTATGAACAAAATTATCCAAATCATGATTTGGAATTAGCAACTGTTGTATTTGCGTTGGCTAAATGGCAACATTATCTATATAGCACTAAAATAGAAGTTTATACTGACCATAAAAGTCTTAAATATATTTTCAGCCAAAAAAACTTAAATTTGAGACAATGAAGGTGGATGGAATTTTTTGAGGATTTTGACTTTATGATTATTTATCATCCTGGGAAGGCCATTCCGGTAGCAGATGCCTTAAGTTGAAAAGTGAGGATAGCAGGAATAATCATACAACCAGATATGTACCAAGCTAGCCAAGATGCCCAAGATAAGGAGGAATGGGTTCGAAAATAAAAACAACTCATACAAGAAGTTCCAAATTCCAAGTTGACGATAATGGAATATTAAGATTTAAAGGGCGAATATAAGTGCCCAAGGAAATCCAGGAGAAAGTATTATCTGAAGCTCATAACACAAAATACACAATACATCTAGGGGGAGCAAAGATGTATCGAGATTTGAAACAAAAAATTTGGTGGGAAGGATTAAAACGAGATGTAATAGAAATTGTACATAAGTGCCTCACTTGTCAATTAGTAAAAGCTAAACACCAAAGACATGATGGAACTCTACAACCATTATCAAACCCAAATTGGAAATGGGACGAAATTACTATAGACTTTGTCATAGGACTACCAGTGGTGCGAAGAAGTTACGATAGTATTTGGGTTATAATAGATTGGTTGACCAAATCCTCTCATTTTCTATCGGCTTGAACCCAATATAATGTAGAAAAGTTAGCCAAAATCTATATTAAAGAAATCATCAGACTACACGGAGTACCACAAGGTATTGTATCTGATAGAGACCCAAAGTTTACTTCAGGACTTTGGAAAAGCCTGCAAGAACACATGGAAACTAAGTTACAATTCAGCACTGTAGGTCATCCTCAAACGGATGGACAATCTAAGAGAACAATTCAAATCTTAGAAGACATGTTACCAGCTTGCGTTTTAGACTTTCATGGAAGCTGGGAGAAATATTTTCCTCTAATTGAATTTGCTTATAATAGTTATCAACCTTCTATCCAAATGGAAGAAAATGTCAGATCGCCATTGCATTGGGATCTAGACGAGGTTAAAACTACAATAAATGATATGCAAGCAAGTTCGAGGCCAGAACTTATACAAAATGCCATTAATAAGGTACGACTGATGAAGCAAAACTTAAAAATAACTCAGGATCGCCAAAAAAGTTATGCTAATAAATGACGAAAAGATCTGGAGTTTGCAGTAGGCGATCAAGTATTTTTGAAAGTCGTGCCCCAAAAAGGAATAAGGAGAATGGGGAAAAGTGGAAAGTTAGCCCCTCGATTTACAGGACCTTTTGAAATTTTAGAGAGAGTTGGTCTTGTTGTGTACAAATTTAACTTATCCGCCAACTTAACCGGGATACATAATACCTTTCACGTTCCTAACTTCGGAAATATTATCCTGATCCATCCCATATTATTGACCATAGTGACTTACCAATACAAAGTGACCTTTTTACATGGAGAAACCCATACGAATCCTTGATTATCATGTTCGAGAATGTAGAAATAAGAAAATTCCTCAAGTCAAGGTTTTATGGAGGAATTAGAAAATTGAAGAAGCTACATGGGAGTGTGAAGATGAAATGCGCAAAAAGTATCCGTATCTTTTTGACTAACAGGTTCGTCCTTTAAAATTTTAAGCAATTAGAATTTTAAATTCTTAGCCCAACTTAGGATTTAAGTTCTTAGCTCATAGTTAAAACAAAATAGAATCTAGGGACCAGATTCTTTTAACGGGGGAGATTGTAATGACAAAAAAAAAAAAAGAAATTCTCTTTAAAGAATGTAAATTCTGAAAACTTTTGCATCTAAAGAATTCTTTTTGAAATTTTTGGTACTCTATAATAATTTTTCTATAAAAATATCATAGTTTACTCCATTCTAGGATTTTTGCAAATTAGTACACCTATTTACAAGATTTATAATAACATTTTCTTCGAGTTTCTAAATTTTGTAAAATTTCTAAAATATCTCCTTATTTAAATACCTTTTTAAAATTCAAGGAATAATACAAAATTTCTTATTTTATGAATTTTAGAAATTTTACACTTATTTATACAATTTCCTACAAATTTTTATATTTCTAAAAATATTACCAAAAATTTCCTTCTTAAAACTATCAAATAAAATAAAAAAATAATTTTTTTTTACTCCAAATACCTTAAAAAGTCGGTCATGAAGACCATTCAAGAACAAAGAAATTAATTTTTTATTCTACAATATCTCATATGAAATTCTCTACAAAATTCCTATAAAATTGTTTCACACATGGCCCTTAAAATGTAAGAATACTATTAGAGGGTTTGGCATTTAATAAATGAACTTACAACTCACCCACTACATGGCATTTTTCTATTTAAACCTCATAAGTATCTATTTAGGAAAATCTAAGAAAATCTCCTTCAGGCCTAATTGAAAGAATCTTACTTGGCCAAGCCACTAATCTACTTAGACACCTCATAAATGCTACTTTAGACCCTAGGACCTAGTCATTAATATTAAATTAGCCCCCTAAAAGTAACTTTCTTTACAAAAATACCCTTGAATCAAATCTATAAATAGCTAACCAAGGCCATAAATTTTCTTCAACACATACAACACACACCAAACACACAAAACATATTTAGCCCATAAAATCAAGAAGATTGAGCTAGGGTTGGTGAATAAAAGAGAAAAGAAATCGAGCCAAAATTATAGATAAAAGCTTGGAAATTTAGGTAAAGTTTATAACTTTTCTTACTATCTTTCTTTCCTTATCCCTTGATTCTTGAGAATTATTTTTGGTTCTTGAATCATGTTAATTGCTATTCTACTTCCATATTTTAAATCAAAACTATTTTCAAAATATACTGAATTTAAAAATTTTACCAAAAAATTTCTTTAAAGTCTAGGGGAAAAAAAAAATCTTTTCAACTTTAACCAAAAATCTTTATTTCATTCATATTCCTTGTTCTATTCCATGCTCCTTGTTCCACCTATCATTATTATGGCTTTGAAATCATATTGTTGAATTCATTCTATCATTCTTGATGAACATCGGCACGTACATCAAAAGCAATGAAATGTTCAATGATAACATTGATTGCAATTATTCATGAATGATGGGCCTTGTAATTATTCGGTATAAGAACTGGGCGGCGTTGGGCCAACGACAATCTTGTGCCAAATTATTCCCATTGTTGATTGGTCTTACGGTTCTTTGGAGGTTAGACATTCCAACAGACCAATCTGCGACACACAGTTGTCCATGTCGCCGTTGTTTCCCTCTCGAGCGGCAACTCAAGGTTGGGATTGGGGAGGCACAAAGGTGAATTAATGTTGAAGATATAAGGGTGATGGATCGTCAACCAATTCAACCATAATTAATAATTCATACTCGTGCTCCTTATTAAATCTATAATTGCTTCATTCCTCCCTCTTCAGTTATAAATTTTACTAAGTTCTATAAACTTATGTTTTATCCCCCAAAATATTATTTTTGCAGGAGAAGGAAGATAGAAAAGGGTTGTGTTTATCTTTTTTTTGCTAGCTCAAGTTCATTTTGTTTACTCCCTTGCACACATTGAAGCTTATATTATGAATAAAAAGGTTGATCAATAAAGATGTTTATTTGTAAATCTTGTGAAATGATATCATTTTCATAACGTCTCGATCTAGGGGCAAAAGCTCTAGTTTCGGGGCGCTACAGACTAATTATTACTAAACCTCTTCATCGAATTTTATCAATTGCGGGTATAAGCAATTGCCCAAGTTCTGCATGTGGCATGATCGGGCATACCTCTACATGTAAAATTGCAATATGATCCATAACTTCGTGCTAATATATTTGGGTTTGATATTTCTACAATGAGGCTTTCTTCATGGGGTGAGCTTGCTTTGTTTCTGCATTCTCTTTCAGGCAATATTATTAGCGGCAAAGTATCTTTTACTACTCTTCTTGGGGGATCTATCTTTGGGGATTTTTCAACCAATCTTCATTATCAGGGCAAATCTGCTGAAAAGGATAGACATAATGATGACGCTCTATTATAAGGCGGTCTTCATGAATTTGTTCATTCTCATAGTATAGTACATGTTTGCTCTGGTAACTCTGACCAGAATGCTTCATATCTGGGTACATTCGGATTGCTACATTGTTCTATACCTTTTCCATCGAATTGTGATTTCGGTAGGCTGGCCCAAAATGTGGTAACAACTCCTGGGTTGGGTGATAATTTGAAACATGGGCCATCAGGTACTTATTCCATTTGTCTCCACTCCAATTTTTACCTTGATAAGCCGACTGATCATACTCCAAACTCTATTCCACCTGGACACAAAGATTTAGATGTAAACCTCGTTCAATCTGCTAATATATTGGTTGATGTTTCTCTTACCAGTACCTTAGAATCCCTAATAAATCTTAAGATCCGTAAGAGAGGTAGGTTGGCAAAAAGAGCTGATGATCCCCAGCGCTTGATTCTAACTCGTAATCCTAAACCTTCAAGTAGTGTTTGCCTTATTGGTACTTTCGATGATAGGCCTAGTAAATGAACCCTCCTATTTCTTTATCTTGGTGTTGGGGTTGACACATTTTCTAAGGCGGCAACTGCCTCGTAGTCTCGCCAATTGGGATGATTTTCCTAAGTTGGAACTTCCAAGGCTTGGGAAATCCTTGGATAATTCATGAGCTAGGTGAATTGATTCGCCGTTATCATTCCCATATGGTTTTTTCAGTGGAAATCGAGGTATCCTTTCAGAAGATAGACAAAACCTGTGACAATCTTGGCTAGTTTGGTTTTGCTTAGGGATGACAATGGGCTGGCGCAAAACCCGAACTCGAGCTCAACCTGTCCCGAATGGGATGGGTTTGGGGCAACTTAACGGGGTATGGGGCGGGGTATAGGGTGGAATTTTCCTAACCCGAATTATTTGGGACGGGGTACGGGGTTTACCGACCCCACCCCAAACCCGCCCCGCTACCCCCGCCAATATTGATATTATATATAATAACAATAAATATATTATATATAATTTATTTTATATTTTTCTAATTGAAAATAATGTCCAACTATGCTCGATGAAGAGGAAGATGTTGAAGAATATGGGATGAGTTAATTTAGATGGGGATTAGAACTATATGGTGGAAGCTTGTTGGATTTAAAATTTTTGAGTTTTTTTGTTTCAGTTTACTTTCAAACTCACAATGTATAAAAATTTGGATGTTGTGCTGGTTATTACTTTAATTCTATTTTTATCTTCTATTTTGCTTAGAGAATCTTATCTTGTTTACATGAATTTTTTATTTTTGTACCTGAAATTTGAATTTTAATTGCTGTCAAGTGGTTTTGATTTGATGCTTTTATTGACTAATTTCAATTTTTCTAATTATTTTTGGGTTGGCGTGTGATGAGGCGGGGCATGGAACGAGCCAAACCTACCCCACTGCCATCTCTAGTTTTGCTGCCCATTTTGTGGATCTAATTATGCAATGTATATCTGTGGTATCTTATTTTGTCGTCCTCAATGGCCATAAACTTGGTTTTTTCTATCCATAATGAGGGTTGCGACAAGGCGATCTGCTCTCTCCTTATTTATTTTTATTTTGCACAGAGGCCGTTACTGGTTTAATTAGGAGAAAAGAGAAGGAAAAGTTGCTTACTGGGCTTTCTATCTGTCGTAGTTCGCTGAGGGTTTTCATTTATTGTTTGCAGATGACAAGCTTTTTTTTTGCCAAGCCACTGAGACAGTTGCCCATTCTATCTAGAAGATGCTTTATTTGTATGAACAAACCTAAGGACAACATATCAATTTTGAGAAGCCTTTCGTAGTGTTTAGCAGAAACACATCCCAGACTTCTAAGCAACATATCCAGTGTATTCTTGGGGTGAGAATTGTTCCTAAACATGACAAATATTTGGGCTCTTCTTCAGTTGTTGGAAAATCAAAGAAGGAAATGTTTTCTTAGATAAGGGAAAGGGTCTGGAGTCGCATAAATGGTTGAAGTGAAAAAACTTTATCTTCTGTATGGAGAGAAATTTTTTTAAAGTCACTGGCGTAAGCTATCCCTACTTTTGCCATGAGCTGTTTCAAGCTTTCGGCCAGATTACTTAGGGATGTTGAGTCTATTATGGCATTTTATTTTTGGGAGAATCATAGGTCTCAAAAAATTCATTGCTTATTTTGGGAGCTGCTTGGTTGTAGTAAGCGTCAATAGGGACTGGGCTTCAGGGACTACGGTGTTTCAATCTTGTAGTGCTAGCTAAACAAGGTTGGCATTTGTTCACATGTCCAAATTAAGGTTTCACAAAGTTTACAAAGTAAAGTACTTTCCGAATTGTGATATTATTCATGCTTCATTAGGCTCCAGCCCGTCTTTTTCTTGGTGAGGAATTTAGGAAGCATTGTCTCTCCTTCAAGGCAGACTTCAATGGCAGATAAGGAGTGGTTCAGGCGTTTGAATTTGGTATGATAAGTGGCTACTTAGGCAGCCCTCGTTCAGAGTGTTATCACCAACTAAATTTCTTCATCTTGATGCTTGCGTTTCAGACTTAATTAATGAGGAATCTAGCACTTGGCGCTATTCTTTGGTTAAGGAGATTTTTTTGTTGTAGGATCAAGAGGCTATTTTTTTGGTACCTTTGGGCAGCAATCTCAACACAAATGAAAGAATTTGGCACTACTCCAAATCAGGCTCTTTTACCGTGAAAATGGTATATCACCTGGCTTTATCATTAAAGTTCAGAAACTCCGAATCAATTAGTGACATTGGTAGTTCATTCCATTCCCCTGACTTACATTTTATTTGATGTTCGATGGTTTCTCTTAAGGTTCAGTATTGTGCTTGGCGTGCTGCTTGTAATTTCTTTCCAACTTGCTCAATGTTGTTTTCCATGAAGATTTCTACAAGCGCGCTATGTGAGGCTTGTGACAATGCCATTGAAGATCCTATCCACTTCTTGTTCTCATGCCACTTTTCCAGATAGGTGTAGGCATTCTATTTCAATCACTTCCTCAGCTTCTTCAATTCTGGCTTAGTTTCTACAAGTCCAAGGATCTTTAGACATGTCTGATTTTGCATTTTTCCTGATTTGCTGCTATTGTATTTGGTCTTCTCGTAATCATGCTAGACTTGGTGAAGAATTGTGGTCTTCTTTGGATACTATCCAATTCGCCCATAGCTTATAGGACAGGTTCAAACACGCGACTGACTTAAATATGGATCATTGCACTTTGATTATCACTAATCTAGTTTGGGAGGCTCCAGCATTGGATGTGATTAAAGTGAACTTTGATGCTATTATATTTACTAGTTTTCGAACTGTCAGAATTGGTTTAGCAGCGAGAAATCATCTAGGTTAGTATGTTTCATGGGATTCCCGACTACTACTAGTTCTTACTGATCCTGAGTTTGCTAAGGCGATGACCGCTAAATATGCTTGTGAAATGTGTTCCTCCAATTCTCGGTCTAAGGTTATGATTGAAGGGGATGGTTGGAATGTTATCAGATCTCTTCAGGGTGACACTATGAATCTCTCTTTGGTTGGACCTCTCATTTTAGATGCCAAGTGAAGTCTATCTACAGTACCTTCTTTTGTTTTCAATCATATCTATCGTAATGCCAATCGTTGTGCGCATTTATTAGCTAGGAAAGCTCTTCTTGCATTTCAATCACAATGTATTAACTCGAATGTAATTGTCCAAGCTTTGGCTTTGGGCTCTATTTAATTCAATTCACCATTTCCACTCAAAATAATAATAACTCATTATCCTAATAAGTAATATCTAAATTTAACTAATTAACCTAAAAATTACATATATCAAAATTTAAAATAGACTAATGATAAATTTTTAAAATATATAGAATAAAAATATTAAATATTTTTTATTCAATAGTATATTTTTTCAATGATTTACATATATTTTTTTAAATATCTTATCTGAAAAATTATTTGAAAAAAAATAAAAAATGTAAGATTAAAGAGAAAAAAAAAATAATTAGAAGGAAAAATATAAAAAAGATATTGGGTTTGTGGGGGGGGGGGGGGGGGGGGCGGAGGGAGCTATTTTAAAACTTAAAATGTTTTTTTTCTAATTAAAAAAGGATTGAGTCAAATTTGAATTACAAAAATATTTTGAAAAGAAATAAAAGTTAAAAAAAAAATGTTGTTTTGTTAGTTTTATGATCAGACCAACAACCCAAGAATTTGGACTAAAAAATTGTATTTTGCTCACCAATTCAGATTTTAGAATGAAAAAGTAGTAATCTTTTGATTTTATTTATTTAGTATATATATCAAAATTAAACGTATAAATTAATTAAATCAAATAGAATATATACACTAATTAAATGTAAATGATATTTTTTCATTACCGTATATCAAAGAACCTTTTAATATGAAAAAAATGTAATTGAAATATTAAAAATTATGTTCAAGAAACTAGATTTCAATGGGTATTAGGGTAATAGAGTATGGTAGGATATAGAGTCTTATTGCTTGGGTACTTTAGAGTAGGGTAAAATATAGGATTTTATCGTTTGGATATCATAAGGTATGGACTTAGGTAGGATGAAACTCTATCCATTGATAGGCTAAGTGGAAAAGAAAAGAGAGCAGTAAGAGATCGGTAGTGAAGTAAAGAAGGAGAGGGAAGAGGGTGGACAAAGAATATGGAAAGCAAACTCGATGAAATAAAAAGGAAGATGTCGATATAAAGAGAAGGAGAAGGAAAAACTAGAGGAGATGAACGGTTTTGGGAATAGAAAGAGGAGAAGCATTGAAACAGTAAAAGGAGAGGGGACAAGAGAAAAAAGAGGGTGGGTGAAGGAAAGAGGAATTCCTTCAAAGGAAAAGATGATGGGAAAAAGAGGGAGGAAGATGTTCATATAGAGAAAAGGAGAAAATCGAAGGGATGAATGACGTTACGAAGCAAAAGAGGAGAGGTTATAATGGTAGTGAAAGAAAGGAACAAAAGGGAGGGAAGGGGAAAATTGCATATTTGGTCTCATAACTGAGGCTCATTTCTAATTCAGTTCAATTAATTTTAAAAAAATCACATTAAGTACTGTAATTTAAAAGTTTTCTCACATTTGGCTCCGCTTCCCCTTCTATTAAATAGTTAGCGGAAAAGGCACGTACATAACATGTGCACCATTAGCAATTGGATTTTGGAAGGAGAATTGGCCTGGTAAATTTTACTTCTACATTTTGGTGGGAAAATCAACTATACAAGTGAAAAGAAAGTGGGAAAAAGGAAAAATAATGGGGAAATTATCATATTTCTTTTAATAATTTTCATAAATTTAAATTTAAAAGATTCTAAATTACAAGATATAAATATCCAATTTTTTAAATATTATAAATTAAAGGATTTATTTTTATTGTGTAAAAAGTTTTAAAAATATTCAAAAGTTTTTTAAAAAATAAATTAAATAATTTTTTCCAAACAAATCTTTAAAAAAAAAAAAATTAAAAATTTATTTTCAAAATAATTTTCAAATCTATAATGAAAAATTAAATATTATAAATTTTAAAATTTATTTTTAAATTAACTAATTTTTAAAAATAACAAACAAATTTAACAAGTTAATAATTAAATAAACTTCCAAACACAAAAAAATATTAAATATAAATTCTAATTTTTCTCATGTTTGGAAAAGAAATGCCTAATTTAGTTTGTTTAAATACTTTTGAATATTTTTGTAATATTTTACACAACAAAAATAAATTCTTTAATTTATAATATTTAAAAAAATTGAATATTTATCTCATGTAATGTAGAGTACTTTAAATTTAAATTTATGAAAATTATTGAAATTTTTTTATCATAATATCATTAACTACATTAATTAATATCATTTTACAAAGATTAAAAATTAAGTCAAATTAATATTTAAATTCAAAAATTATTTTTAGGTTTACTATTTCTAAATATAATTTAAAATTAATAGAAATTTAAATATAATTTAAATTTAGAATCAACTTGTTTAATAAAATGTAGTTTAAAATTATATTTTTTTGTTAAATTTTAAATTTTAATTTGAAAAAAAAAAGCATTGAAAAGAGTTTAAAATATAAATATGAACAGTGCCTAGGAAAATTGCACTTTTAATTCCATAACTGAGACCTCGTGAATTTTTCCCTCAAAACCTACCTGGTAATGGTGCATATGGCACATGCATTTCCCATTAAGTATTTGACATAAGGGAAGTGATGGAACCAAATGTGAGATAAAATTTAAATTGTGGAACTCAATGTGGTACTTCCAAAATGAATAGGATTCAATAGGGATTGGGGCTAAGGTATGAGATCAAAATAGGATTTTCCCAAGAGGGAAGGTTTTAAGAGGCAGAGATGGAGGCATAGATAAAGAGAAAGGGGGATAGGTAGTGTTGGAGGAAATAAGAGCGAAATTCAATTTAAAATTTTATGGGATTAATTTTTTTAATTGAATGAAAATAAAAAAAAATGAATAGTTCAATCCTGAGATCCAAAACACTATATGTAGTTGATGGCGAAAATAACATTTTATATATATGTATATACATATGATATTTCATAATCTGTCAGAACAATAAAATATAACTATGGATATACTAGAAAGACACCTCTTTAATATAGATTACAGAAACATTCCTTCATTATTAATAAATGTTATCTAAATAATGATCATTTAAAAAAAGATAATATTTCAAATAATTTTTTAAGTTTAAAAATTTTCAATTCACAAAATTTGTTTAAATTTTCTGATGGAACAAATTTAGAGTAAGAATGTTTGTAAATATGAAAAATAAGCCTAAATTTTAGATTTGGTCAATTTTTATTTGCCGTGTGCTCTGACCAGAATTGGGAGGGCCGAAAAATTGGGTCAAGTGTATATACCTAAGTATTTTTTTTATGGGTCACTCGGAGTTGGACTTCTGAACATAAGACTCCAAAAGTAAACCCAATTCTATCGGGATTCAGGGCTATTTTAAAGAAAGAATTATTTATATTTGTCATATAATTAATTCACATGCATACAAGAAGGGTCAAAATAAAAAAAATATAATTATACGTGCTATATAAATAATTAATTAAATTTTTATGAGACTGGATATTATTAATAAATAATTTTGTTTAAAAGGAATTAAGCTGGACAAAACAAACACAAAAAATGAAATGCATGCACCCATCAGCATGCAATTAGCCTAGACCTAGGAATGAACATGGAAATCCCTCTTCATGTCAATCCAAAATTATGGCTATATTATCTAGTTGAGTAAGCTATCATCATCACATTATGCCCGCACATCATCAATTTTGAGATCAAATTATGAATTTTTGACAAAATATAGCTAAATATAATAATTTTATGAAATATGTAAGACTAATATTGGAACAGAATAAAATCTCAAAATTGACAAATTACATGATAAAAATTGCAATTTTACCTAGAAATCATAATAAGAGATGACCTTTCGTTCTTAATTATAAATTTAACCACAAAAGAAAGATAATTTTTTTTTTTTATACAATTTATTCATAACACAATCAATTATTCTTTTTAACACTTTGTGATTCAAATACATTCAACGCATGCACACTTTTCTGGTCAAAAAAGGAAAATGAAAGCACTATTTATAGTATTTATTGTGTGCATAGGCAAGATTTTTGTGCGACCTTGCATTGCTACAGCTATATATATATGTATATATATGCATATATAAACTTAAGGAGCACATTTTGGCATAATAATAAGAATCCCAAAAAAAGTGAAAAATAAAACCAAGTACTCGTTCTTCATCATTCTCTCTCAAGGAAGACTCGAGCACAGGTCTTTCTTGAGGTCCAAAAACAGCTGAAAAATCAATGTCAATGTATGAGAATCCGTGGGGACACGGCGCCCCAGAGGTGCCGCCAAAGAGGCTGGGCGACCCACCACCAAAACTGTCGAAGAGAGTGAAGGAGAAGTTCGAGATAACGAAGGAGAAAACAAAAGTGGCAGCCAAGAAGATGAAGGAGAAAACCAAGGTGGCTGCCAAGAAGGTGAAGGAAGGGACTTCCAAGGGTATAAAATGGATCAAGCACAAGTACCACAAACACATCCACCCCAAAAGTAAAGGAAGTATTAGATATGATTTTTAAGGCAATATGAAAAATGATAAATTATTTATAATCTTGGTAAAATTATTTTTACTATTTTTTGTCTTGTGTTAATTGTAGGTAATTGCTCTTTTTCTATTTTTTTAATGAATAAAAGTAGAAGGGTGATATTGTTTGTCTTATATATATGTTGATGATAGACGTGTAATTTCTTTTCTTCCTCTTTCCATTTCATAATGAATAATTGTTTCTACATATTAACTAGGGGTCCACAATGTATTAAGGAAATTAACATTATTCTCCTTGTTTCATTTAATTATGCAGAACTTTTTTTTGTTCATGATTTGTGTGTTAAACTAATGTAGGATTGATTGTATAACACCCTGAATTTTGATCCTTAAATTAAACCTAACATTTCAATTAAATAAAATACAATGTAGTAAATTGGGTTTAAATTAATTTTGAGTTAAACTTTAATTAAGGTTTAATTATGCATAATTTTGGCAGTTAAAAGGATTAAATTATAAATAAAATAAGGACTTGATTATCTAGGATTCTAAATGTTAGAGGTCAATAAGTAAAAGACAAAGGTTTAGGTATTGAAAAGTAATTAAGTTAGGACTTGATCGACCAAAACCACAAATGTTAGGGGTCAACATGTAGGGTTAAAACTTTCACGAACTGAATTGAAGTTCAGGAGTTGAATTGTAGGCGACCGAAATGTTTGGGGTTCACGTGAAAGGTGGTCAGGAAGCTTGGGGCTGATTCAGAATTTTGAATGGATAAGATTCTATATAAAGAGATGCCTAGCATTTTCTCAAATTCTCTCTAGGAGATCCAACTGAACCCCACTTCATGAACCCTTAAAAAATGACCTAAAATCATGAAATTCGAATCATAAATGTGTTCTACTTATCATGAGGATTACAACAGTATAAAGATTGTTAAAAAAACGACGATTAGTTTTATAAAAAATTAAGGGCTGTGGAGCATCACGGTGGTGGTGACGGGTTCTATGGTTCCGGCAGTTGAAACATTGAATCATGGAAGGGGTTTTGATGGGCTCGGCGAGAGGCTTACGTTGGTAGTGTTGGTTCTGAATTTAGACCATCGGAGAGGGAAACATTAAGGCGGAGATGTGGCCATAAGTTGTTGTGCCCAGCGACATTTTTGGGGAAATTGACCAGTGAAACGATGGTGGCACAACAAATTGATTGAGGGTTTTTTCTCAGCTCATCGAGGCGTACCTCCTGCAGGTGGAGGCTCCCATATCCAGTAGCCGTGCAAGGTGGTTGATGGCAGCAGTGCGGTGAGGTTCCGGCGACAGCGTGCAGAAACATATTCTAGGCATAATCAGACTTTGATTCAGGCCTTGACTTGGCCCAATTTGGGTAAAAGTCTTTAACCAAATTTTAGTCGATTAATTTTTTGAATTTTAATAGGATTGTATTGTGAGAGTAAGATATGAAGTGACGAACCTGGATTAAAATTTAACATAGTAATTTTAGAATTTAGTTTTGAAATTATCAAGCTAGAGGCTCAAAATATGAGTAAAAAGGTTTGATTCCTGAATTAGAATTACCCAAATAACTATATGAGAGACTAAGTCCTTGTATTGATTGAATTGAAAGTTGATTGACTCAGATTTAGAAGATTTGACTTTGTAATTGTCAAATTGAGGATTGAATTTAGGAATTGGCATATAGTTGAAAAGCTTCCTAGAATAGAACTTGTGCCTAAAAGTTTAATCTAAGTGGATCAGATTACAACAAATATGATAATTTGAAGACAATAGGTTAAACTAAATACCCAATTTGGTGGATTATAGAGTCCATGAATAAAATCAGAGTCAATGGGTTATTTTCAAATAGGGTGACTTAAAAATGAAATTTAATTTAGAATTATTTATGTAACCATTTAATTTAGGTGTAGTAAAGGTTAAATTGATTGATATTAGGAATGAGAACAATGATTGAAGAACTTAACATACTTGATTATTCCAAAACTTGAGTTTAGGGTTAGTAAAAATGTGAAAGGGAAATAATTTAACAACCTATTGAGCATAGCTTAAAAAATTAAATCAATATTATTTTCAATCTCTCTTATACTGTATTTTAGGATAACTACGTAACAAGGAAAGGAACAGTTGGGCTCATTGAGAAAAGCCCCACCATTTGAGTTTATACTTTGTATCACGTGATTTCTTTGTTGGAGAAAGAACATATATATTTGTTAATGTATCCTTGTTGCTTGATCTTTTTTGTGTTGAGATTAAATAATTGCTAATTGTTCATTCTATGCTATTCTTTGATTCTTGTGTTGATCTTGGTCGTTTATTTGAAATTCTTTTTTTCTTTGTCTGTAATTCTTGAGCTATTATTATTTAAATTCCCAACCTATCTTGAGATGTTGAATTCTTGAACTGAATGATTAATTTGATTCATGGTCACAAAAGTTTTGAAAAAGTAAAATGTTTGCAAAATTTTACCATAAATCGCCTCTTTACACTAATTGTGGTTTCTGGTTGATCATGATTTATGTTGTTTTACTTAAAATTGACGATGGTGTTGGGAAAACTGAAAAGGGATTTCAAAAGCTATCTTTTATCGTCGCCATGACTATTAACTTGAAATGAGCCCGATATTAGTTGCTTTATTATTTATTTTTCATGACAAATTGAAACATTAATTGGAAATGTTGTTGGACATGTTATGCTATTCAGTACCTAATACCCTTAAGGGTGGGCCCTAGGATCAATTTCGAAAGATGATTGGGCGTGATGGACCGACAGTGGCTAGTCTTCAGTTGATGCCCTACTAGTATAATTTTGTCTCATAGTCAGTTGGAGATAATTATCTCTGAGCGAGATAAGACATGCAGTTAGCCATGCCTAATACGTGATTAGTTGTCTGAGTAGATCGCTCGGAACTTGGAGGTATAAGGGTTTCCATGATTTCGAAAGTGGAGTGATAAGGTAGTAGAACCTCCGACAACAAGATTGCAAAAGTGATTGATATGCTTGATTCTTATGCTTCGAAACTCGAATATTTGATGAAAATTAATTAATTGTTCAAATGTCAAGTTGACGTCATATTTGAGATTTAAAATTTTGCAAAAAGGCAACAAATTTTGTGAGTCTCTTTACTGGTATGGAACAGTGGCAAGAGAGAAGGATCATTCTTGAATATTGAAAAGAATCTTCTTTATTAAAAAAATAAATTGTACGGCTTTTAGCCTTTTCAAGAGAACTCCCAATCTAGTTGTGAAAAGCTCCGTTATATTTTATCAAGTGGATTTTATATTTTCAACATATAGAGAAAGTCAATTTTAATGTAACCAATGGGCTTGACCGTCCTCATGATTCATGATATCCAAAATGTTCTTTCATGTTTCCTGAACAATATGCTTAGATAATTGCCTATTGTTATTGCTAGAATATTTCACTCAGTCATTCGAACTTAAGTTCTTGTGTTGTTTCCTTTTGTTCTTTACCCCAGATAAAAATAGGTGATGAATGTAGACTAAATTGCGCGACATATGAGGTAATAAACCAATTGAATATATAAATATAAAGGTTGCATCTATTGAACTACTGACATAGATATGACAAATGGGCTGGAAGTGCTAAGTGTGACCTTTGATATTTTGTTTATAAGTGCAGCTATTGATAGAGGTTACTTGTGGAAATTAAATACTTTAGGTTTTGGAAAATTTATTTTCTCTTATCCAAAAAGCTTGTGGTATAGAATGAGTAGCACCTCGGCCGAGTAGGCACATCTTGGTCGGGCGCTACAGATTACATGAAGATGGTCAATCATATATTGAAAAATTCGAGAAGAAAACATTATTCATACTCATCCATCGATCCTGATCTGGTGCATGGTTAAGGTTCTAACTAATGATCAACACCACAATAAAAAACTTGCAGCGTTTAAATACTAAAAAGTGGACTATGATAGGAACAAGTGAACTAAATATATGTGAATTTCTTTGAAATCTTTTCTAGAGCTCTAATCATTGCGAGAAGACCTATAGCAAGAAGTTTTTTATTGGGCAAATTGAGCTTTTAATCTCTTTATTTTGAGCCTATCTTACATAATACACTAGTAAACCCTCAATGATACATCCTCTGAACCTATCTAAAACTGTCATAAGCCTTTTAAGCTACACACAACTATTCTCTCTCTTTAAGTCTCTTCTTTAATCTATATGAGATTCCCCACAATAATGTTGGAGTAGAATTCACACTGGCCAACAAGCCTTTTCCAGTGGTAGATTGAATAGGAGTCTGCCTCGACTCACAAGATGAGATGCATGATTCAGTAAGTGGTCTAGGGGCTTACAGATTATTTTATCTTCAAGAAGGGGCCCCAAGGAACTCTTTCTTATACCTCTAGCAACTCTTTAACAAGAAAAGATAAAGGGAATATAGAAATATTTAAGTTCAATAAAACACATATAAAGTGGAGCTCATAGCTCATACCTCATAACTTAATAGCTCAGGAATTTATTGATCAGAAGCTACATTAACTTAGAGTATCAAGTAACTGCAAGGCTCAACAGTTGTAGCTCACAAGGTTCAGTAGCTATAGGAGTTCACTAGCTCATATTGTATTAGTTGAGTGCCTTTTTTATTCTATGCATTCAATGTCTGTAGGAATAGAAGACTATATACGGAATGTTTTAAGAGATCAGTACGATGAATAAAAAAGTTTTTCTTTTTTTTCCCCTCAAAGTAGATCCAAATTAAAGAAAAGTTTTGGGTTAATTGTCTGGTTTGTATATATCTCCAACGTATTAAAATATCACAAATTTTCTCTTATGTGCATATATAGATTTATATAACTCACTAAGAAACTTGATTATGTCTTAATCATTTTCGCCTCACAAATGGCAAAAGTATTTTCGAGATGAACTTTGGTAGTAAATAAATGACATACAAAAAGACAGGGATAGCAATGATAAGCATAACCAAATAACAATTAACAACGATGGAGCATTAGAAGAACGTAAGAAGGCAAACTCTATTAATCTCTAGTAAGCCATTGGTTAGTTTGCAACGTTTGAAATATCTTAAATTGCAACTTTTTCTCTAAGAGATCAAATATTTCTTGATCTACAAGCATTTTTGAAAGATATTTCTTCGTTTCCAAACACTGTAAACATTTGCTCTCTCGTCAACACGCGCCTGAACAAAAGTTTTTCAAACTTGCAGCTCAAGATTTGGTGTAATATCCATCTCTTATTCTTCTTATAAAACTCACTCCAGATCATGGAGTAATTCACTTTCTTAAAATAAAAGCACCAAACTCTCAAGGAAAAAGAACACTTGAAAAACAAGTTGTCATTATCTTCAGACGGTATAGTACATGACGTTTTGTTGATGTTATAAGTTGTACATGTGCTGAGAAGTTTGATTTTAAAATACTAGAACTCTAGATCTATATTACATTTTCCAAAAGGATAACATATATACACATTACGCACATCTCATAATATGATTGAGCAAGTACAAAAAATTTAGAGACAACATATTATTAAAAACTAAGATAAACATAGTTGAGAAATGCATAATTCTGAAAAAAAAAAAAAAAGATAAAAGCAATAATAATTGAGGTAGTTGAGTAAATTAGAATGCAAAAGGTCATGATATGGGAGATAGATAGAATCTTGGTCGGAGTTATTTCCTGGAAGATATTCCACATATGGGAAATATTTCATTTTTATCACTTAGATAATAAGTTTTATCTTTTAAATTCTTTTCTTTGTAGATAAAAATTAGATTTTAAATTTCTATTATCCTTTAAGAGATAGATATTGTCTTACTAATTATCTTCTAGAGAACTATGCGTTATTTTACGTTGTCTTTTAGGGAGTTAGGAGTTTTAGAGATTAGTATGAATTAGTCATATTCTTATCAGTTAAAAAGTTAAGATTCCTTGAGATGCTTCTAAATAGGCTTGCATGTGTAGTTTGTCAAACACAACTTGAGTAATAGAATTTTTCGATTTTCTATGTACAATGAAAATTTATATTTTGTTTTAAAGCTTGTCGTGTGCAGGCCTTATTTTATTCAAGTTATTCGTACAATAGCTTGATTTTTCTTTCTTTTTCTTTCCTCCCAAAATTTTTCCTTTGCATCAGTATGGCATTAGAGCAGGTTTGGTCTTTTCTGACGGCTAATGTAGGAGTAACAGGTGGTTCGCGAAGTAAACAAATAGATACCTCTCCAAGAGGAGATTCGTGAATTGAAAATATCCTTTGATCTTAAATTGGAGAAGATGAATTTGCATATAGATGCTGTCAGCATAGACAAGAGGCCAAGGCCAATGTGTGAAGCTAGGGAATTCATCTAAGTACCACAACTGGTTAGACGTGGTCCTACTCGTGAATATTATCAACATACTAACGTGGATGATTCAGAAGAGGAAGAAGATTAGGATGCCAAAATACTCAATATGGGACAAGGAAATCAACAAGATTAGCATATCTAATGCCCTGTTGGAGATGAAGATTTTTGCCTAAAAGCAGATCTCCCATGCTGTAGTGGCAATTTAAATATTGAAGAGTTTAAGGATTGACTTGCAGAAGTAGATAGACTCTTTGACTATTTGGAGGTTCCTGAGTAGAGTAGAGTCAAATTAGTAGCTTATAGGCTAAAGGAAGTTACCTCTACTGGGTGGAAACATCTATAAGACGCAATGGGGCATGAAGGTAAATGAGGAGTTCGGGCATGGTACCGAATGAAGCAATTACTGAAGGCTCAATTTCTACCCCCAAATTATGAGCAGTACCTACTCTTACAATATCAATGATGTCACTAAGGAGATAGATCAATGCATGAATACACCATATAGTTCCTGCTGCTTGCTGAACGAAATAACCTAATAGAGTCAGACAACTAACAAGATGCGAGATACCTCAATAGTTTGAAACTTGCAATTCAAGACAAGATTGGCGTGCAGTTATTAGAAAATGTCTTTGAAGCGCAAAACATGGCGTTAAAATTTAGCACTAGGAAACATAAAACAAAATACGTCAACTATACAACTCACAAAGACAAATTGAGATTACAACATATGATAAAGTAGCGGGCAAAAAGTTGATGGAGGTGATCGAGACTTAAACACAGATGCAAAAGAACCCATATGCTAAGATAATTCTTGGCAAGTTCTACTGCTGTAATCAACTTGGAAACTGCTCTAATGATTATCCAAGAAGAAAAGATATCAACTTTGTAGAGCATGGTGATTTTGGAAAAAAATTTGAAGATGGAGGCGAAATGATATGCAAACCCAATAGTAACGATGATAGAGAAGATTTAAAGAATAGCTAAATTTTTGTGGTTCGAAAAATAATGCTAGCACCGAAAAAAGAAGATATGAATCAATGATACCAACTTTTTCAAACTAGATGCACCATTAATGGTAACATATATGACTTAATTATTGATAGTGCAATAAGAAGGACATTATTGAGAACAGTAATATTGAAAAGCTACAACTATTGATGGAGAAGCATCTATATCCTTGCAATATTAGGTGAATCAAGACCGTGAGGAACATTCAAGTGACAGAATGCTGCAAAGTTTCATTCCCAATTGAGAAATATAAAGATGAAGCGTGCCGCGATATGGTAGACATGAGCACTTATCACTTACTATTTGACAGACCTAGTTAGTTTGACGAGAGTACACATCATTTTGGACATGAGAACATATGTAGATTAGAGATAAGTGGAGTGAAGATGATCTTGTTGCTCCTGAATAAGAGGTTTGAGGTCAAAACTTCTAAAGTGGAAGTGAAAGGAGTTTTAACTGCTATAAAGGATCCACCAGAGAAACAACTTCCTAAAGGTATATACTTATTATTCAAAGAGAATGATATTATACATAAGGAGTTGCTTACAAAATTTCCACCAATGTCAGATGTTCAATTAAAGGTCAAGCAAAAACTTGAAGAAGCTAGCACCAAGTATAAAGTAGTTGCCAATAAACATGGAGGCTTTCTAACTCTTGAAGAAGGCGATGAAGCTATGGTTTTCTTGAGATAAAAAAAGATTCTCCATTGGTACTTACAACAAGTTGCAATCGAAGAAGTGTACACCTTGTCACATCTTGAAGAAAACCAGTGAGCATAATTGTGGTGGAATTGCCAAAGAATACGATAAAACAACTAATCTTTATTCTTATCATCTATTTCATGAGCTTTTGTATTCGAAAGACATTGATAACTCAAGGACGAGTTATTTTCTTAAGATGGGGAGAATGATACATGAGATAGATAGAATCTTGGTTGGAGTTATTTTCTGAAAGATATTCCACATATGGGAAATGTTTCATTCTTGTCAATTAGATAATAAGTTTTATATTTTAGATTCTTTTCTTTATAGAAAAATATTAGATTTTAAATTTTTATTATCTATTATCTTACATTATCTTTTAAAGAGCTAGGTGTTATTTTATATTATCTTTTAGGGAGTTAGGAGTATTAGAGATAAGTAGGGTGAATTACAGCTACCCCCCTGAGGTTTGGTGTAATTACAAAAAAATCATCGTTGTTTTGAAAATTATAAATACCCCCCTGAACTTTAAGACCTAAATGTAATGTTGACAGAAAGTGTAAAATGACCAAAATGCCCTTCCGTTAAAAATTAAAAAAAATTGATTAGAAATATCAAAACACAAAAATACCATTGGACCTATTGGTAATGTTTTTGAATTTACGAGGGCTTATTTGATATATTTTTATCCCCTTCAATTTCTGCCGGACCATCGCCGTAGCCCGCCGAACAGCGGCCATGCGTCTCCACCGGAACTGGGTTTTGCTACCGCCAGAAGGTGCGCCTTGTTGCGCTCTATCAAACCCCCAAATCAATTTCAACTTTCCCCTTCACTTCATTGGCCAATTTCAAGCAAAATCACTCAACTCCACCGCGCGCCTCCACTTTCCATTCTCCTTCTCCATTGGTCAAATCAAAAAATTGAAACCACCATTGCATTCCTCTTATCGAGTCCATCAAAACCCACTCATTGTTTATGAGTTTCCGTCGCCGAAACTAAGCAACCCATCACCACCACCATGAGGCTCCATTCGGAGCATAATTTTCGGGGAGTCGCTAGTTGTTTCTAGGCAAATTGTGTACCGATGCCTTCCTTGTGACGAGGGAAAGAGAATGGTTAACTTGGTTGCTAGTTTTTCCAATGTCGGATAGGTGTTGGTTGGAGAGCATGGTGACGGTAAGCATGGAAGAATTTGATAAAATAGGAGGCTCTTGTGTATATATTTTTCAACTCTCTGAAATTGTAATTTCCACCACAATACTTCATCTCAGATTTCAATTGAATCCTTTTAACTCTCTAAGTGCCTCACATTGACCCCAAAATTTTTTTTCCTCAATTTCAATTAAGTCCTCAAACTAGTTAATGACTCTATTGACCCGGTTGATCAAAATTAATTTTGTTGACCAGCAGAATTTTCAAAATTCTTACAATCAATTCATTTATTATTCGTCTTTTGAGCCCCAAAATTTTCATCGAATAAATATTTTAATTTTTAAATCTTACTTTCTAAAATGCCAAATCTAGGGGTGTTACATGTCATTATTATTTTTTAATTTTAAAAATATATTATCATGGTAGATTTAATTTATTTTAATTTTTTACTTATTTTAATTTTTAGTTAAATTGAATTGAATTCAATTAAAATATTATATATATATATATATATTACTATTTTAATATTATCAGATAATTTCAATAATATAAATTTATATTTAACATAATCTAATATGTCATATTTTAATGATATAGATTTAATTAAATTATTTTAGATATGTTTATTATTTTTAATACTATTGAATATATCATTTCAATTATTAAAATTATATGTTCAAACTGATAGATTTGATTTATATTTTTAATTTTTCTTACTTATTAAATTCAATTGAATATAATTAAATTATCTTAAATACATTTACTATTTTAAATTCACCCTGGATTCTTCTTTATTTTATTACATTTAAGACCTCAAACAAACAAACAAACAAACAAACAAACAAAAAAAACAAATTCACCCTTAACCAATTAAAAATCTTACAATACCACCCCTGAGGGTATTTTTGTCCACTAAAAAAAGTCAAACCAGGTCAAAGATGCCATTAGTTAGCCTCAGGGTATTTTTGGAATTTTACCCAAAAATTTTAACGGTTGTACAGTAAAACCCTAACGGCTGGGCTGAAATGTTGGATGGCGATTAAGTTCAGGAGGGTATTTGTAATTTTCAAAATAACGAGGGTTTTTTTGTAATTACACCAAATCTTAGGGGGGTAGCCGTAATTCACCTTTATTTTTAATACTATTGAATATATCATTTCAATTATTAAAATTATATGTTCAAGATGATAGATTTGATTTATATTTTTAATTTTTCTTACTTATTAAATTCAATTGAATATAATTAAATTATCTTAAATACATTTACTATTTTAAATTCACCCTGGATTCTTCTTTGTTTTATTACATTTAAGACCTCAAAAAAAAAAATTAACAAATATGCCCTTAACCAATTAAAAATCTTACAAATACCACCCATGAGGGTATTTTTGTCCACCAAAAAAAGTCAAACCAGGTCAAAGATGCCATCAGTTAGCCTAAGGGTATTTTTGAAATTTTACCCAAATTTTTTAACGGCTGGGCTGAAATGTTGGACGGCGATTAAGTTCAGGGGGGTATTTGTAATTTTTAAAACAACGAGAGTTTTTTTGTAATTACACCAAATCTTGGGGGGGGGGGGTAGCCGTAATTCACCCGAGATAAACATGAGTTAGTCATATTCTTATCAGTTATAGAAATAGGATTCTTTGAGAGGCCCGTAAATAGGCTCACATGATTAGTTTGTCAAACATAACTTGAGTAATAGAATTTTTTAGTTTTCTCTCTACGAGAAAGATTTTTACTTTGTTTTATGGTTTATCGTGTGCATGCTTCCTTTCATTCAAGTTATTCATGCAATAACTTATTTTTCTTTCCTCCCAAATTTTACCCACTACATTAGGTAACAACAAGAGTCTGTGGTGATAGTTCATCACATCAAGTAGCACATTTAAGAATCATCATTAAGTTTTGGATTTTAGGAACTAATTAAAATTTTAAGTCCACCTTATCAGGAAAAATGGATAATTAGTCCTCCAACTTTGTTTTCTATGTTTTTTGGTCCTTTTCAATTTTTAAATTTTATTTTACTCCTCATGCCCTCAAAACTCTAGCAATTTTTGTCCATTGGGCTCAATTTTGCCTCAGTGGACCCTAAATTAGGTGGTCTAAAAAATTAGACATTTTTGAACATATGTACCCAATTGGCAAATGTGCACCTAGTCAGCTCCAACTCATAGTATGCATCATCATACCCAACACAAACATTTGGCTTTTGAAAAAAATGTTGAGGGCCAATATCTTAATTACTTATTTATTAAGAGTAAAAAATGAAAGAAAAAGAAGAAAATTGAAAAAAAATATATGAAATTCAATTTTCACCCACTCTTACCTTAAACATATAATTTTAACTTATTTATCTAAAATATCTTAATTAAATTAATTATAAATCAAAAAATAAAATAAAATATTAAAAAAACCCTCAAAATAAAGTCGAGGGGCAATATCATAATTACTTATTTATTAAGAGTAAAAAATGAAAGAAAACAAAGAAAAATAAATAAAATGTGAAGTCCAAATTTCTCCCACCCTCATCTTAAAATATATAATTTTAATTTATATATCTAAAATATATTAATAAGTAAAATTTCTCCACCTCTCATCTTAAAATATAATTTTAATTTATATATTGAAAATGTATTAATTAAATTATTTATAAAAGAAAAATAAATTAATCAAAAAAAAATTTCAAAAAAGAAAAAAAAAAAAACCATCCTTAGAACCCTCCCTCTCCAATCTCCCCCCAGCTCCGCATCCCTCACCCATGGCCGGGTTAGCCACCATGGCCGCCCAACACTCAAAGCCTTCCATCTCCCTTCTCTTTCCCCTTCCCCTCAGCCATGGCACTCAACTCATGGCCGCTTAAGCAGGCTGGCCATGGCTAGCGCATGGCTGGCCACTTGCCTATGGCTGCCATGGCCAATGGCGACAAGCTACAATTAATAGTTTTTTTTTCCCTCAGAGAAACCCTACCTCTCCAACCCCCACCTTGCCACCCACATGGTTGATTGCCATGGTTGGACTAGTCATAGCGGCCGCCTAGTAAGTAATTGCTGGGCATTGTGGCCGCCCGCCTATAATTTATTTATTTTTCATTTTTTTCAAGAACCCCCACACTCAAATCCTTACTCCTTTCTTCGCAACCTCATGGCTTGCTGCCATAGCTGGGCTAGGCATGGCGGCCATCTAGCTAGCTACCACCTGCGTAGGGGGTGCAACTGTAGTAGGGAAAGGATAGGGAAGAAAGGGATACATATTATGCGTATGTATATATTGTGTATATATATATTATATACTTATATCATATATATCATATATATAATATATATTATGTACCTACGTTAATATAAAATATAATCAATTTTTATTTTATATAATACTTTTAAAATATTTTTTTTATTATCTAAAAATTTTCAATAAAATTTTATAATGGATTTTTCCTGCAATTTCATTCTAGGTGGCATGCATGGTAAATAGAATTTTTTTAACGACATGGTATTCAGATCCACATGTCACAATTCCCTTAATTTTTCAGCCCAATTAAGCTAAATTCGAGTCAACAAGTGCTAATTTCAGCTCGAAAGATTAAAATTTCAAGAATTTTACAGGCCTTTGAACTAAATAAAACTTTGAAATAAAAAAGAACCAAAAGGCATATAGGCTAAAGTTAGAGGATGAAAATTACATTTTTCCCTGCTTTAGCTATCATTTCTTGAAGTACGTACTATGTCAAAGACAACTTAAAATGCACCAAAGTTAGGTTACATAAAGCAAAGAAATTTCATCACATATATAGGTGTACTTTGTTAATTTGGTAGTAAAATTTCTATGATCAATAAGTAGTTGAGGCGAGAGTGGAGCTCTCTATGTTTAAGAAGAATTAGCCCCGCACTGGTGCCAATGGTAACTAGTTATCATCTCCCAAGATACAACGACTAATTCAGATGGTAGAGTGCTACAAACCGTCTAATCACTCATACCTTTAAGCACACTAAACTCTCTCTTTTTGGTTATTGGATTGGACTATGATGTATGTAAAAATGCCATATACAATGTCATGTATGACTATTATTCGGGACTATTTATAGAGCCAAAATGATAGCTGAAAGGTGGTCGAAATGATTGCCCATTTTTCCAACTCGAGTAGGTTGAAAGATGCAGCTCAAATACATTTGTTGGAGATAAGAAATATGCATTTTTATCTTTTCCACGAATCGAAATATGTTCACTTGTTTTTTCAATTTTCCATACATTGAAAATTTAATATTTGGTTCAAGTAAATTTAATCCAAGCCCAAGCCCGCCCAGCCAGATAACTGGCAGCAGTGCGCGCAGGTTGGATTGAACCCACTACCCTGTAGATCCTTTTCCCTCCAAACACTTGTGGTAATCCAACATACAAGAGGCAACAATAAATTTCAGATATTACAGATAAGTAGGAAGGTAATGTATATAGTCTATATCTTATGTATATCTTAATTGCTGCAGATCAAAGTAACTGATTGGAAATTAAGTCACTGAATTAAGTAATTAAGCCAAGGAGATACACTGTTGCACAAATTGTAGACAACTGATGATCATTAGGAAAGAATTGAAAAACTGTTCTCATAAGAGGTGTACTATAGAACTAATAAAATTAAATTGGCACACACAAAAGCCCCCAAAGTTTCGGCATTGACCATGATACAACAAGAAACTAGGTGCTCATACTTTATCAAGGGCAGATATTCACAAGTTAGATTTGACAAGAAAAAAAAAAGCCAAGGAAAAAAAAAGTGTGGGTAACTAGAAATTAATTAATAGGGTGAATTACGGCTACCCCCTGAGGTTTGGTGTAATTACAAAAAACCCTCATTGTTTTGAAAATTACAAATATCCCTCTAAACTTAATTGTCGTCCAACATTTCAGTCCAGCCATTAAAAAATTTGGGTAAAATTCCAAAAATAGGCTAACTGATGGCATCTTTGACCTGGTTTGACATTTTTTTAGTGGACAAAAATACCCTTAGGGGTAGTATTGTAAGATTTTTAATTGGTTAAGGGTGTATTTGTTATTTTTTTGTTTTGTTTGAGGACTTAAATGTAATAAAACAAAGAAGAATCCAAGGTGAATTTAAAATAGTAAATGTATTTAAGATAATTTAATTATATTCAATTGAATTTAATAAGTAAGAAAAATTAAAAATATAAATCAAACCTATCATCTTGAACATATAATTTTAATAATTGAAATGATATATTCAATAGTATTAAAAATAAGCATATCTAAAATAATTTAATTAAATTTATATCATTAAAATATAACATATTAGATTATGTTAAATATAAATTTATATTATTAAAATTATCTGATAATATTAAAATAGTAATATATATAATATTTTAATTGAATTCAATTCACTTTAACTAAAAAGTAAAATAAGTAAAAAACTAAAATAAATTAAATCTAATCATGATGATATATTTTTAATAATTTTTAAAATTAAAAAATAATAATGACATGTAACACCCCTAGATTTGGCATTTTAGAAAGTAAGATTTAAAAATTAAAATATTTATTCGATGAAATTTTTGGGGCTCAAAACACGAATAAGAAAGGACTTGATTGTAAGAATTTTGAAAATTTTGGTGGTCAACAAAATTAATTTTGATCAACCAGGTCAATAGAGTCATTAACCAGTTTAAGGACTTAATTGAAATTGAGGAAAAAAAAATTGGGGTCAATGTGAGGCTCTCAGAGAGTTAAAAGGATTCAATGACATCTGAGAGGAAGTATTGGGGTAGAAATTATAATTTCAGAGAGTTGAAAAATATATGCACAAGAGCCTCCTATTTTATCAAATTCTTCCATGCTTACTGTCACCATGCTCTCCAACCAACACCTATCCGACGTTGGAAAAACCAGCAACCAAGCTAACCATTCTCTTTCCCTCGTCACAAGGAACGCATCAGTACCAAATTTGCCTAGAAACAACCAGCGACTCGCCAGAAATTAAGCTCCGAACAGAGCCTCACGGCGGTGGTGACGGGTTGCTTAGTTTCGGAGATGGAAACTCATAAACAAGGAGCGGGTTTTGATGGACTCGATGAGATGAGTGTATTGGTGGTTTCAATTTTGTGATTTGACCAACGGAGAAGGAGAATGGAGGATGGAGGTGCGCGGTGGAGTTGAGCGGTTTTGCTTGAAATTGGCCAATGTAGTGAAAGGAAAAGTTGAAATTGATTTGGGGGTTTGATAGAGCGCAACAAGGCGCACTTTCTGGTGGCAGCAAAACCCAGTTCTGGTGGAGGCACACAGTGGCTGTTCGGCGGGCGGCGGTGGTGGTCCGACGGAAATTGAAGGTGATAAAAATATATCAAATAAACCCTCGTAAATTCAAAAATAATACAAATAGGTCCAAAGGTATTTTTGTCTTTCGATATTTCTAATCAATTTTCTTTTTTTTTTTTAATTTTTAACGGAAGGGCATTTTGGTCATTTTATACTTTCCGTCAGCATTACATTTTGGTCCCAAAGTTCAGGGGGTATTTGTAATTTTCAAAACATCGAGGTTTTTTTGTAATTACACCAAACCTTTGGGGGGTAGTCGTAATTCACCCTAATTAATATGCAAAAGAGCTAAGTTTTAGTTATAGTTCAGAATAAAACTAGGGCCCGTATGGTTTTATTTTCATTTTCAGTTTTTATTTCCATCATTTTCAGAATATTAGAAAATAATTAGTGAAAATTAGTTGAAAATGAGTTTGTATTTGGATATATTGTTGAAAAAGTAATAATTATATTGGTTTTAGCAGGTTGCAAATGAAGAGAAATAGAAATAATGGAATAGAGAGAGAAGATATATATGTATTGGGAAATGAGTTTTGAAAATAAAAATAAAAATGACGTTGGGTGGAAATTTGTAAAAAATAATGTATTTTATATTTGAAATAGTGGAAAATAAGAAAATGGGCTTTGAAAATGAAACCAAACAGGCCCATTGTCTAAAGTATATAGTCATCAGAGCGGCTGATTAATGGTGGAAAGAATAGATTGCATGCTACAATATGGATATCGCAATGCTAAGTATAATCAATTACTGATCGATGTTCTTACCTGCCAATAAGCGCCTCAAAAATGCTGTTAGAAAAAGGAAGCTCTGCAGAACGTGAACCTCTGCCAAAAATGGGTACAAAAAGCAATGTGCCAATAAAGAGATGAGAACACCATAATGCCATCTCTCAAGAAAAATTACGAGTAAGAGCAAAAACCAGTGATGATATATATAAGTTAATAATATATAACAGCTGATATATTTTAATCATCTCCCCTTATTTTGGAAAGAAAATTATTGATTAAATACATGCGCCTTAAAAAATTTCAACACAACCGGTTCTTACCATAGGGAGACAAGGCTATTTAACTTCTACAGTGATATTTTGATAATGCAAAATTGGTGATGTATAGCACTTCTTTTAATTAATATTATTTCATGATTAACACATACCATTAAATGTTTATATAAGAAATTATATAAATTAAGTGTGATACTTCAAATTGATTATAAATAGACCAATGACGACATACATGCAATAATAAGTATTTTATTGATGTAAGCCAAAATGTATATATATATATTTTGAGAAACTAAGTATAACAGTCTCTCTAGCTACCTATATATATCTCTCGATCTCTCTCAATGTGTGATACATGCATGTGGATAACATTTTATGCATACTTGACTCTTGAAACATACACTAACTCACACAAGCATAAATATATATATATATATATATATAGCTTAGGTCTTTAAACAACAGACTCTCTAAACATCTGATGTCATTAGATTACATATTTAGGCCGCTGGTGCTATACTTGAGCCATCATCATCATCGTCATCATCATCGCCATCGCCCTCATCAAGTTCTCTATATATGTGGAAAACCCGAATTGAGGCCCCAATTTCATTGGCGATTAACTTGGGGTTCCCAGGCTTCTTGCCACTAAAAATCACCATGTTGAGTGAGACGAGAAGAATGTGAGAAACAAAATACTTCAGGGTGGCTTGAATTCTACAAGGGTTAGGGCAAATCCCTCCTCCTATTTATAGCTTCAATCGGAGCCCTATTGCCAAAGGTGTCATTCTTGTGCGTTGTTGCCTGTCAAACTCACTTTTGTATGCTTGTCCATGGAATATATGATATGTAGGGCAGACGAAATGAAAAAGGAGAAGACTTTTGACCTGCTGCGTCTTAGTGTCCTCTCATTTTTTCCTAAATGGCAGTGCATGAGTTTAGCAGATGGAGGAGGGCGCCCCGCACGTGGTCGCCAACAGTCTACCCGCAGTATCTTGATGAAATTCGCGTGCAGAATTCTTCCAGCTGGTCAGAGATATTAGTCATGGAAAGTCAAATAATTTTCAAACTTCTTCACAGATATCGATGCTTTGGGTTTTGGTGCCAGAGGAGATAACATATTCCTTATCTTTTCCTTCTTAACTGAATGGTAAGATAGTATTTGAAGTTTGAGAATGGACGCAGGAGATGTATAACCTATACCGTTATATCTAGAAAGGGATTTGGAACAAATTATGAATTCTTATGAATTTGGTGAACTTTTATTTTTAGATAATTCTTTCTTAACATATTAATTATATTTATTATTCATTAAATAGTTATAAATGACAAATATTAAAAGAGTGACTTATAATGTGAAATTAACTAGTGCATATAAACACAGTGCAGAGGATTCTCAATTTTCCAATTTGCGCAAATGATTTTCTATGTCCAATTTCTCTTTTGGACTTAGTATTTATAATCTTTTTTTATTTGGCTTCGGTCCATTAGAGTTTGATGCCTTGTTTGGTGGGCTAATTAGTCAATTGGGCTCTCTAGTCTTATTTATTTATTTATTTACTTTATCAATTGGGCCAACCTATTTACTCCATTTTTTACTTTTTATCTTTGAGAATTTAATTTATCATATTATCGAATCCCTTGTTTTCAATTTGCAAAGTTATTTTCCTGTTGAAAATAATATAAAATTGAATTTTAATTTTTATCTTATTGTAATTTATCAAAATAAAATGATCAAATTAATCAATTCTTATTAATAACATTTTGAGGGTGGGATGTTTGGAAATAGGACTCAATTCGAACCAGAGTTTATGCAAAGTTGAATTTTGCAGAAATGAAAGGGGGCAGGGGCAGGGGCAGGGGCAGCAGAAGGGCCGTCGCTGAGGTAGTCAGCGAGGCTGGCGCCTAGGGGTTGCTTGTTGGGTGCCTATGCTAAACATTAGTCATTTTCTTATGGTGTTTGCATTTCATCTATTTTCGGTGTTAATTTTAAAGTTCTTTTCAACATTTTTAGGTGCATGCTCTTTTTGGAAAGTGCAACCATTTGTATTTCTAATTAATTAAAGAACCATCAGAATGGAGAAAATAACACAATTTTGTGGGGGATTAGAAAATTTTCTTGGGATTAAGATTCATGTGTTGGAGGGTGTTGAAGGCATTTGTCCAGAGTTTGCACTTTATGAACGACTTAGAATATTCTATTTGGATATTCCATGCTTAGGTGGACTCTGTCGAGTCTCCAGTCTCAGCAGATACTTTTCAATCTCTGCAAGGAGTAGGTTTTCTTCAAACGAAGGGAACAATCAAGGTCTTGTGGTGACTAAGTATGGGTCAAACGTAGGTGCATAGATTATCCCAGTGATGTTGAAGAATGTCTTGCTTCACATTGTGCATTGGACTTAGATTTTTTCATGGAGCTTTTGTCTCGACAATCCTTAAGGATTGTTGGTGAAGTTATGGTTTTTCTAAAGTTTTTAGGTAGTTTTCAAAGTTTGTGAAATTGACTCCATTGCCAAGATAAGTTCTCAACAAAACTTATTATCTTTTGCTTCAGGCACTCGCAAGGCAAGCTTCTTTGCATTGGGTGATCATGGTAAGGTTAATCATCATATTTGTATTATGGGGGTTGCATTTCTCTTGGTGTTGTCCCATTTTGAGTTCATGAGCTCTTTCAAAGCCAAGGTATTCTGGGAGCCTCTTGGGGTCCCTCATAGAGGTGTTTCTTTAGGGACCCTTGGGATGTGTTGTTGTGTCATGTCACTTTGTACAATTTTTGGCGATTTTATTGTGAAGATGTCAATTTATGTAGCAAAGGTTTTTCCATTAGGCACGATGATGTCATTGTCTAGAGCGTCTTTTGGGCAACCCTCTTTTGGGGGTCTTACTACAGTTGTGGTTCTTGCAAGCCCCTATTGTTTTTCCTTAACTGGCATTGTACCAAATTTCATTGTCTGTAAAAATTAAATTACAAGACAAGAATAATGGACAAATTGAATTTATATTGATGAAAAAGAGAATTACAATTTATCGAGATAATAAATATCTTAATAAACTAATCTCCTAATTCTTCTCCCTCAATATGTGATCCAAGGGCTTGAAAATTGTTCTTGAATATATGGTACTGTAATATTCTTTGATTTGATAAATGGACACTATGAAATTTTTTAAATTTGAATCTTGACTTCAAAATCAATATGTGATCCAAGTCGAATTCATGATCAAATCAAAACATGATTTGTGATCAATTCTAAGGGGGACACAATTCCCAACTCTATTAGGACTCAAAAATAAATACTATAAAAGGAACCTCTCACAAGAAATTAACTCCATAGAAAAATCTGAAAGCCTTTCCTAATTGAGAGTTGCTGGGGTCTATCTCTTGGTAAGCTTTATCTTAAAAGGTAACAATACCTGTTTTCTTCTTCTATGTTCAAGAGGTGTTCGCATTATTTTTGGGTAAATTATATTTTTTTGATCGTATAAGTTGGGCCTGTTTGAATTTTGATCTCATTTCTTATCAGTTTCACACGTTGCATCTAATAAGTGCATTTTCTTTTTCAATTTAAGGACTCAAAAAGGCTTTTGTACAGAAGTTAATGGAGCAACTCACATGCCACTCATGTGCCTGTTAAGTTGAGCTTTTTGGGTTCCATAAGTTAGGTCTAAAAGAAAATTAGTCGTGAGTAAAGGTGCCATTTTTTTTTATACGGCACACTAGCTCCATTGAAAACCTCATAGAAAGATGAAAATCCAAATAGAAGGTTCCATGGCTGTGCGTCCATGAATAATAGATGTGTTTTTTTTGCTTAGGAAAATCCTCAAATTTGTGAAATAGCAAAACAAATGATACTTGGGTTGTTAGGATGTTAAATGAAATGAAGGAAAAGTTATTAAAACTTCAAAAAAGGCAAACTATGTGGCTATATTTGTTAGTGGTTTCTTAGTTGATGGTTCCTAACTTTGTTGGAACTGAAATCCAAACAGACCTAACTTCTGGGAGCAAAAGGTACTAATTTAATGGCCATGTTAGTGGCACATGAGACAAAAAGCCTCTTTAGTCCTTAAATTGAGAAAAAAAAAAAAGGTACTTATTGAATGTAATGTGCAAAAATCATAAAGAATGGGATCAAAATCCAAATGAGTCTAATTTATGAGATCAAAAATACAATTTACCCCATTATTTCCTCGTTGGAGGTTTGATGATGGTCTTTAACTATAATACCCTTTTAACAATGGGTCTTTAATACCATAATAATCGCAACAGAGAAATCATAACTATTTTGATTTTCAATTTGGCTTTTCCACGTTCCAACATCCACAAGATTTCTTGTTGCAATTTCATTTCTTTTCCCTTTTCTCTTTTAAGTCCATTGTTTTCCCTTTTTTTTTTCTCTTTTTAACCTTTTATATATATTCATTACAAAACAAAACAATCAAAGAAAATCTTTGCATCATTTCAGTCCACTCTAACATGTCCAAAATAACTTGTAATTAGAAAAAGATGTTTTCACATTTTCTTCCTTTGTTTATTTAGTTAGGTTTTCGCATTCTCTTCTTCTTCTTCTTCTTCTTGCAGGTTAAGAAACATAGCTCATTCCTTGGAACCCTGCTCGCATCAATTCATAAAAATGTATATTGAAGATCACATAGAATTATTTTCATGTATTATCATTAGAAGTGACAAAGATGCCTCAAAATTAAAAGTACCAGCTTAGTCATCCATAAATTAGCCGATGATGATCTTCATTCATGCCTCGACCTTCTAATGGATCCATGCACTTCCAAGAGTTGTTCGAGGAGGTAACAAAAAAAAGTGATTGATCCACGTTCTGGCATTACATCTCGTTCCAAGATCCTTCTTTTAAAATCCTCACTTCATTGTATTAAAGCTACAAGTTCAGAGTTCTCTTTTGCATGCCATTACTTTAGCATCAACAAACTCCCATTGAGAATTATCGCATTAAGGTTTTTCAAAGTATTATTCTATGCAAGCTATTAGGAATGGACGAAGGACACGCTAGGCCATCATATAGACACTCTATGTTGAGCTAGGATCTTTCTAGTGGTCTATGCCTCACTTCTCATGTACGTTTGCAATAAGAATATCCTTCAAGCTTTTCTTGAGCTATGGTGCCCTTCCACAAACACTCTGTAACTATTGGTAAATTTTCAGTCTCTTTATAGGATCGTGGACTCGATGGATTGCTTATACATGGAGATTTCCATGATGAGATTGTCTCTATCGTGAAAGAGCTACTTGGTGATGGCAAACACACCCCTTCTTTGCCACAGAGCTGCAAATACTTGTTCTTAGCATATCATATGCTCTTAGAGGGCTTCAATAGCATACCTATTTCTAATTGGATTAACTTTTGGTTTAAAAGACTACCAAGATACACAGAGAACCAAAAGGGTTCTCTGTGTGGATGAATAGATGCATCGCTTTTGTCTTGTACCAAGGATTATGATGAGTTATTTATGGTGTTGGAGGTTGAAGGGGATGTTGGAGATGAGACCTACTTGGCTACCTTTCTTTCATGATGGTTATACAGCTTAATTCTACCACATTGTAAAGTAGATCAGATCCGTGCCACAGTCTTCAAAGTTTCTTGTAGAATGGCAAGTGATAATTGTTTCTCTCTTGTAGTTCCTGCACTGGCGAGCATCTACCGCGGCTTGAGAAGTATATCCACTCTACTGAGTTTTGATGACTCCAATACTATCTTTCACGTTCATTATGTTCAAAACTAGATGAAGCGCTACATTCGCACGTATTTTTTATCCACGATTGAAGTAAGAGGAGCTGAGATGGTCAAATATATTAGGGAGAACATGACCAAATACTTTGATCTTTTGGAGGCACAAAATTTATTCCTCAATATCAATCCTTTAGTTATTCACAATCTGCATTCATATCCACACAATCAGATTATATTGATAAATGGCGCATGCATATCAAATACTTACAAAGACCTTTTTGTGGCCTTACGTTCTAGCTATTTAACATTTTGTTATATATGGAGCAGAGCATATAATTGAAGCTTTATAACCTTCATCAATTTAATTGGCAATGTGATTTTTATCAATATGTTCCGGGTAACTTGAAAACGTATATCCTTATTTGTGATTTGCATGAACTTGTTCAACTATGGCAATCATGTACCTTGCTGAACACATCTTACAAACTCCTTGTTCCTAGCAATAATTCTTCTATGTTATTGGCCACAAAGGAATACACAAACTAGTGGGATAAATGCTAGAAGACTTCAAGAACAAAAGGTACTAAAATTATTCTCAAAGTCAACTAGAAATATGTGGAATCAACTTTTGGGTGGTCTAATCAACATAGGTAGAAAATTGAACAATATGCATCTGAGCTTGGGCATCCTAAAAAAAAGTCATCTCCATCTAAACTAGCTTCAGTAAAGGATTCCAGAAGACAACTAAGCAACCTCAATTCTTCAAATCCTATTATTTTAAAGTAGGGTGAATGAGAAAATTTGAAGTTTAAGGAGCATGACATCGCTAAACATGCTAAAAGGCCGTCCAAAAAATATTGTAGCTTGAGGGTTTGTCCTGCATATTTATATCCAGCAATAGTCTAATAGAAGGAAATAAAATAATTTCTGCAGTTTTTGGTTCAAATAGCAACTTCTATAATGCATACTCAAGAAGAAATCAAAGGTTGTAGATTTAAATAAGTTTAGTATTAATTCAAACTTCTTCGCAAATGTCCCAAGTTCTTTCTTTACTTTTGGGAGAATTAGCAAAATATGTAAAGTTATTTTCATAAAATATGCATCTCTCTCCTTTCTATTTCAATCTCCAACTTCTTTTTATTTTGTATTAATTTGTTCTCTTTTTCTTTTCATTAGCTTGCAGTCTTGAAGTACAAGTCCCAATTACTTCCGAATCTAGTATTGGTCCGATAAATGGGGTCAATCTTTTTGACTTGCTTGACACAACCATCCTTCATCCTTTTAATGATGACATGCAAGCTATCCAAGACACTACTAATCCTAACAAGTGACCAACGATAACATTGCCCGATATTGCACTGGAGAAAGCTTTATAGAGAACGATAAGTCCAAAAAGATATTTGAAACTCCATCTTGGCCACTCCCATCTACTAAAGTTTCTGAAATTTATCCTCAAGTTATAAATACTGATGATGAAGAGATATTAATCAAATTTTATTGGGAATGAATATGTCAAAAAATCATAAAAACGCTATTTGAGCATCTTTCAAGGACAAAATTAGCAACTGATGATTTGATCGCAGTGATGATAATATATATAAAAGACACATCGTCTTTAGAGAACCATATAAAATCTTTCTTTAAGGGTACTTCTAACTATACAAAGGTGAAGTCAATTTAAAGAGTTGTCCATGAGAAAGCACCTTTTCCCACACATTAGGATCTTTTTAAAGCCAAGGTAATAGAAAATAAAAGAACTGAGGAGGTAAATGCTCTCATGGTTGAACTTCTCTAAATCATCAAGCAGTAGGAAGAGTTGAGACACGACTTGTCAAGTTAAGTAGGAAGGAAGAACTTGCAAATCATCACTTCATAAAGCTGAATAAAGTTTGTCCATCATTCAAAAAGAAGTGGCCACCAAGAGAGAGAAAATCTCAAAGCTTGAGAATACTCCATTTTTTACTGACAAAGGGATTGAGGCTTTAAAGAGAATGGACGTGCTGCTTGAAGAATCTCGCAAGGATCTAGTAGCTTTTGATTTACTTGCATGAGCACTTAGCTTTTTTTTTTCTTGCGTCAGCATTGACATAAAAGAACACTTGATTACTATATATGCAAGAAAAATAGTTCTTTATTTTATAAATTCTCCTTCTTCTTTCCCCTTTTTTATTTATCTAGATTTTTTTGTCTATCTAAGCTTTTTTTATCCTTCACATTGATGATAACTACAAAAAGTTGCACTGAGTGTACCCAATAACTAAGTAGCAAAAAAAAAGGAACTTTCTTACGTTCATGAATAAAATTGGTTATCTCATGAATATATAAAACTTGTTTCAATGATATGTTGAACTTAAAAGACAGTCTAAACTTGTTTCAATCCTATGATTGAACTTGGTAGCAACTAAACTTGTCCCAATGATGTGATTATATTTGGCAAGTAAATCAAACATATTTTATTGATATAACTGAACTTGGAAATAAATTCTAAGTTGCCTTGAGGGGGTACCGTACATAGTTTATACTCATGTGAGCTAGGAGTATCTATTGTTTAACCATCTTGGACTAGATTGGATATTTATATTTTAACCACATAAAATACCTTTAGTGGGTAAATTAGTAGTTTAACCATGTGCATTACCTTTATGGATACCATACACAATTTATTCTCATGCAGGCCATGAGTAATATATAGTGTAGGCTCATGCATCATGGAGCAAACTTCTTCATGTATAATATCGCTTCAGAAATTTGCCATTTATAGGGCTTATGCTCAGTCCATCTTTGTCGACCAACTTGTAAGCACCCTTTTGTACATACTTTTTTTTCAACATAAAGGTCATTCCACTTTGACATAAATTTACTTTACATTTGTTGGTGATAGTAATAGATCTTCTCACCGCAGACATCAAATCTCCTACTTGATAAGATCACAGTCAGACTTTTTTATTAAATACCCTTTTCATACGTTCTTAATAATATTCAAGTTGTTGTTCAGCTTCGATCCTTTTCGCATCCAATACTTCTAATTCTTCTAACCAAAGGCAGACATTATCTTCAATAGTAAGTCCTTTTTGAATCGCTATACGAAATAAAGGTATCTAACTATCAAGATGAGAGATAGTTTCAACTCCACAAACCAGCGAATATGAAGTGGTTTGAGTAGTAGTATGATAAGTTGTCCAATACATCCAAAGAGTTTCTCCAACTTTTACATGCCAATCACTCTTTGATTTTAACACAATCTTCTTCAACAGGTTGCATAGAGATTTGTTGAATGCCTCTACTAGATTGTTTGTAACTGCATTATATATTGAGGAATTATGTTACTTCAATCTAAATTGTACACATAGTTTGTCTATTGACTTATTGTAGAAAGGCTTCCCATTATAAATAATGATGCACCGAAGCACTCCATGCCTGAAAATCAGTTCATAACTAATGAATTCAACAAAAATTTCTTTCTTCACTTCCTTAAGGGGAATTGCCTCAGCTCATTTAAACAAATAGTCGGTAGCCGCCAATATGTAGGCACGACCAGCTGATGACTTTGGAGTAGTAGGTCTTACAATATCAAGACCCCATGCATGAAATGTCCATGAAGCAACTATGGAATGTAGGGGTTCAGGAGGCTGATTTATAAAGTTAGCATGCACCTGACAAGCCTCACACATTTTCACATAACTCATACAATCTTTAACCATAGTAGGCCAATAGTAGCCCTTCCTCTTAGGTTAAAAGTGAAGCTTAGGACCTAACTAATGGGCTCCGTAAACTCCAGAACGTGCTTCGATCATGGCTTTAGTTACTTCTTCACTACTTAAATAGCATCAATTAATGATTTCATAAGATCGATGATATAAAATATATTTATATAGGATGAAATGAGATGACCTTCGACGTACCTCCATCTTATGACGAGGATCTTGCAGCAATTTCCTATGTTTTAGATAGTCAATCAATGATGTCCTCTATTATTCATCTTCATCAACTAAGACTGGTATTACATTTGCATCTTCAAATCAAGTTCAATGGCTGAAGGCACAAACCATCTATTGAACATAGGAATATTTATTGTTTCTCCTTTGAAAAGGCCAAAGTAGTAGTCAAGTTAGCCAGTACATCACCATCCTATTTTTCTTCCTCGAAATGTAGCTTAAGACAATAGTTTCAAATTTCTTCAGTAGACATGAGGCTAATTGAAAATAAGGGATGAAATCTTCTTTTATAACTTTGTAGATGTTTATAAGCTAATTAACAACTAATTTTAATCACTATAGACCTCAACTTCAAAAATCTCCATCTCAGAGCTATTTGAAGTCTAATAATTAAGGTTTGATATTTTGCAACATTGTTAGAGCATAATTAATTAACTTAACACGACGGAGTACATTAAAACTTGTCTTTTTGGTAAAATAAATACAATCCTTTCCCTAACCCGTTCAATCGAAGATGCTTCATCAAAGAACATTGTCTATGCTAGTAAGATCTCAACAAAGAGGGCATCCTAATCTAGTAGTTCATCATATAGTTCCTAATCTACAGGAATATGGTGATCTACCATAAAATTAACAGCTTTCTAGGTGCACATACATGATCCTATATTGATTGAATACATGAATCACTTAGCCAACCTTCTTGAAAGCACCAATCTTGACATTACAAACTTGATAGGATCAAAACATGAGATGAGTCAAATAGAATATACTTTGGAATAATGATTCAACTTCCTAACTGCATAAATTAATACCAAATAAATCTTTTCAATAGGGAAATATTTCAACTCATTCTTGGTTAAGTCTCTACTAAGATAATATAAGGCTTTCTACTTTCCTTCTTCATTTTTTTGAGTTATGAGAGCACCAGTTGACAATTATTGCACTGCAACATGCAGTATCAATAGTTTTCCAAGTACAAGAATTCCCAAAACTGGTGGATTCATGAGGTACTTCGTTATGCTCTCAAATGCATTTTCTCATCATTTATCCCATATGAAAAGAGCATCTCTCTTCATCAAGTGGTTAAATAGTTGGTATCTTCTTGCCGAATTAGATATGAACCTCCTTATGAATTAAGATTACCATGCAAACTGCAAAACTTCTTAAGGTTTCTTGGAGGCTGCATATTCCAAATAGCATCAATTTTAGTAAGATCAACTTCGATTCCACAATGGTGAACTATGAAGCTAGGGAACTTACAATATGTAACACTAAAAGCATACTAAAGTGGGTCCATCTTCAGGTTACAACTATGTGGATATCCTGTGATTCTCTTTTTTCTTGGTCTTGATCACTTGACCATCAACTAGCACTTCACCTTTGTATGTAGCATATCATTAAAAATATTTTTCATAGCTCGTTGATAAATAGCACTTGCATTCTTCAACCCAAAAGATATTACTTTGTAATAGTGAATACCTTTTGGAGTGAGAAAAGCTATACACTCCTTATCTTGTGGTGACATTCTAATTTAGTTGTACTCGGAGAATTCATCCATGAAAGATAAGGCTTCATGTCCAATGGTTGCATCAATCATGGGCTCAATAGTAAGTAGTGGAAAATAATCTTTTTGATACGCCCTATTCAAATCTCGAAAATCAATGCAAATGCACATCAAGTCATTTTTTTTCTTGACCGGTAGAATGCTAGAGATCAAAGTTGGATATTTGATTTCTCTGATAAATCCCGCATTAATCAACTTGTTTACTTCAGCTTCAATAAGAGGAACAAGCTCTAGACAGAGTACTTGTTGCAACTGTTTTATTGGGTGTGCTCTATGTTTTATGCCAAGGTGATGAATTGCAACCTTTTAGGTCTGACCCTGGCATTTCTTTATTTGTCCAAGTAAAGACATCCTTGTTCTTGCTCAAGGCTTTGAAATATTTTTCACCCTCTTCAAGGCTTTAAAGCTTTCTAACAGATATGGGATGAAGTTTTTCCATCTTTACAAGATTATATTCCTTAAGTTCATTAAACATCGCCCATCCATGATTTTCAAGTTGTGGAGAAGCCTCTAGGACTTTATTTTTAGAAAATTCTAAATTAGGCTCTTTATATAAAGTGATATGCTAACATATGTATAGCTCATCATTTCTTCATTATATAACTACTCAATAATAACAACTCTCTATCTTTAGAATGCAACACTCCACTTTAATGCTCCACTTAGTTTTAAGACTATGATAAGCATCATTCTCAATGCTAGGTAGTTTGTGGCTTAATAAAACCAGTTGCCACCAATTTATTAAATTCTTCAAGACACGGATCATGTGATACATGATTCAACTCCTGTTTAGCACTTATAGAGTTAGAGCTGACAATGACTACCATTTCATCGTCATTTGCTTCATTCTCTTGGCATGAGTGTCATATGATCCATTACTTTATCTTCACAAGCTTGTCCATGTTGATCATGACTAGAATTGCAGATGTTTTAGGCAAGTGAAAAGTTTGACCCTCAAATTTTCACTAAAATATGTCAGTGTCATCATCAAGACTCATTTTTCTTATTTTTGTTGCAATATTATTTTTGAGTCTAACAAAGATAGGGCCTTTTAGACATGGACTTGTATTAAGCCTACTTTGATTATTAACACCAAGCTTTTTGGAGGCAAAAGATAAGTAGTCAAAGGACTTAGATGATGAAAAACAAAAACTCAATGATTATTTTGCTCTTGCTTTTTTTGCTTCAATTCATCTTTTGCTAAAATATGTTGGACATCAGTGTACTTATCCTTCTTTTTCTCACGTATCCTGATTGGTTTTGCAAGTTTAAATTTCAAGCCAACCCTTAACTGTTCAACAAAAAATCATTATCTCTTTAGTTTTTGTTATGCTTCATTGAGGCCATGAACCTCTTCTCCAATTAGCTCATTTGTAAGCTTACCACGACTGGATGGATTAGCAAAATCATAGCTAGACTTTTCAAGCAACCTAAACGCCTTAAGATCGAATGACCCCTTGAGTTCTTTGCAAGAAACTCCAATGACAAATGGTGCATTAATTATGGGTTGATAAGTTTATGCCAACAATAGGCATAGTCAACTCCTTCTTCAAGGCTTGATAATCATTCAAAGATGGGGCCAACAATAGGCATAGTCAACTCCTTCCTCAAGGCTTGATAATGATTTAACTCTACCATCTTTGTTTGGCTTTAAGCAGCATCATTTGGTTGAATGCATATCCCAAGTAGAACTTGCCCTTTTTCTTGACAGGACTATAGGGTACATCGAAAAATTGATAAGTTAGACCTATTATCAAACTCGTAATTTTTGCTTGTTGAACCCTTGGTAATTGTTAATTTATTTAAGTTTTCAGAGCAAACTTGCCTTTCTTCAATGGGAAGGTTTCTTGGAGCTTTTGTGGATTATACTTCTTTTATTGAGTCGAGATCTAGATAAAGTTTAGCATCAACAACGTATGATTCTCCTTTAGTGAATGATTTTACATATGCGTCAACTATCATAATTCCTCCATTTCTCGAATACTTAAAGTATTGATGGAGGGTGGAAGGTATCACCCTATTCTTATGAAGCCATGGCCGTGATGTGCTCGGCATGAGACCATCGTAGTTGGGGAGTTGATGTTGACTGAATTTGCTAACAAACATAGAAGTCTAATAGCATTGAGGTATATTTCAGCATTGGTGGAGAGTTTTATCATGAAAGGATGCTTTGGATAGTAATTGAGGGAAAGGATGCAAATCTAATATTTGTCAACTCCTTAATATGGGATCATGTAATATCATAGCCCTACAAAAAAGTGGCTCAAGAATAGGCATATGGCTACTAATTGCCATAGAGGTCAATAGTGATTGTTGGATCCATTATCAAAGATGGAGATCCAACTACACTAAGATATTATCCTGTTAGCAAATACTAGCATGAAGGATTTTATTTTGGAAAGATGATTGTTTGGGTGATAGAAGAGAAACAGTTTATAAACTAACTAAAATCTATTAACCTCTCAAATGTGATATGATAATTGAAAAATCATCAAAACCTTCAAATTTAATCGCGTCATACATGTGCGGACAAAAAAGCCACATTCTTCTAATTTGCAAGATTAAAATTGTCACTTGTTACAATATAAAATTTTAAAACTTAAAAATTCAAACCAAATTCAAATTCTTTTATTACTATTAAAATTTGTGTAACCTTCTTATTAATTTTGTAACATCCTTATTAACTTTTCTAACACCCAACAATGCAATTATTTGATTTTATTCTCTTAGATTATATGCCTCATCTTAAGTACTATAAATAGATATCCTAGGGTCTAGGTAGAGACATACAACATTTCTTCAACTCTTGCATTCTCTTACATTCTAAAGCATTCCTTGTTTCATATATCTTACTTTGGGCAACAAGATAAGGTCTTTTTCACTAGTCTTCTTGTGACTATGCTCACAATAGAAGATGCCAATTGTGGCCTTCTTCGATTTGATCTTGGGGTGGTGGTGAGTCACCAATACCTACATGAAAGGAAATCCATCACAATTTTAAAACAACTTCAAGTGGCATGATTCCCATAGGCCAACCGTTCCTTTATCAATTTATTTATTTTTGAAATAATTATACAATTATATGCGGCTTATGATGCATTTGCATGGAGCTTTCTTATGTTTGCACAATAATTTTAGATTGTGATCACTTATTTAATGATCTACTTAGTATACTAGATTTTGTTAGTTGCTTTGGCTCGCTATTAACATTTAACTTTCTGTTGCTCCTCAGTAAATCCTACATATTTTAAGTTTGCCAAAATTCATTTGAAATTTGAAACTGTTGACATTTGTCTAGAGTAGGACATACTTGTTCTTTGTGATTTCTTGTTGTTTCACTACTTTAAAGTCTTTATATTTTCAATATTGTGATTGACAAACTTTTCGGATTGTCTAGTTAGATTAAATTCTGAAAGCTGCTCATGTCCTTATTAGCTCTAGATATAATAACAATATTATACTATTATTTTGGTAAGGAGTTATATAAAGTAGGTGTTCAGTTGGCATTTAACCATCTAAACTAGAATGAATCATTGGTGAATAGAGAAGAAAGCAATTGTAGTGGGGCTATATGTACAAATTCACTTTCTCTTGCTTGCAAAAATATAAAGCTATCATTTACCATCATAAAATTTAACTTACCTCACTCTCTATTAGTGTAAGGAACTATAATCACTATCTAAAAGGAAAAAAGAAAACTGTTGCTGTTATAAATTTGGTTTTTCTTGCTAAACACAACCAAAATCAAGAAATTGGACAATTTACAATAAGTAACCAATCAAGGATATATAATTCTATTTTATTTAAACCTTGAATTTCTATTGCTTTACTCATGTGGGTTCTGTTAATGTGATTAGCTTTTCTTTTCAAATTTTCAATGGTTAAAACTATATGTTTTAACATAATCCTTGAACTAGTGTATGCTTTCAAATAATTTTGATTATTTTGTTAAAAAAAGAAAGAATATATTACAATAATTTGGTAGGTCTAAATAAAATTTCCACCATCCTAGAAATTTAAGAAGGTTATATTTTCTTAGTGATATTCTTCTCTTTAATTTGTTTATTATTTTAAAATTGATTTGGGAAGCTTGTTGATATGTTATGTTATATTAAAGTTGTGAATATTGGATTTTTTTTTTGTTAGCCTACAATTACATTATTGTTCAGCCTTTGCATTTATCAGTTCTTAGTTGTTTAAAAAAAAATGGCATTTTTTGAAGAGATGCTAATAATGTTAAGCCTGAGAAGTTCAATGGATTAAACCTTAAGAGATGGCAAAGTTGATAAGATATCGGTTGACTGTTCTAGGAATTATGTTAATCATAGACAAAAGTATTGAGTCAAATTCTTGGCACACCTCTCAACAAATAAATTGCCATTTTCATAATCGTATCCTTAGTATCTTGTTGGAAAGGTTTTATGATCGTTGTCTATCATACGACAACTAGTGATAAGCAGCTAGGACGTTTTAGAAACTGAATATGGGATAGATGATGCCGGAATACAAAGATTTAATACCTTTACTTTTATTGAATGTACCATAGTTGATGGGAAATCTATCAATGAAAAAATTTATAAATTTCAAGATTTGTTAATGCCTTTAGAGGATAGTGGGTCAAAATTTAGTGAGTATTATAAAGTTTAATGGCTGATTGATAAACTCCCATCACCATGGTCTAGTTTTGCTAGAGGCATAAGGCATCAACAAGGGACCTTGATATTAACTCAATCCTTTAAATAATTGAGAATAGAGGAACAACATAGGATGAATGCTAAACAAGAAGAGATGAAGGCCAAGGTTGATTTAGTAGAGGATAAAAGAAGCTCCAATTTAAACAAGTTCAGGCCTAGAGGTAAAAAGTCTAAGAGCAACAAAAAGAGTTGGAGAAAAGGACATCATCATAATTATAATATGCAACTAAAGAATCAAAACTCTATGAATGATAAAGGTAGAAAAGAAAGGAGAAAGACCTTGCTATGTGTATAGAAGGACCAACAATTCGGCTAAGCATTATTACTACGAGAAGACTGAGAAATACGTCCCTATGCTCAATTCTAAGAGTCAATAAGGTCAAGAATATGTGTTGGTTGAAAGAGAACCATCTGTAAGGTTAGAATATATATCTCTCTTGTAGTGAACTTTACATATCAAAACAATAATTATTGGTTAAAACTGGGAGCTACTATACACGTTTCTTCTGATAATCAATGCTTAAATTCTATTAGAACTCAAGTAGAGGAAGCGTGACATTAGAATAATACTGCTGCACAAATACATGGGACTGCAAGTGTTGATCTAAATATGATTTTTGGAAAGATATTAACTCTTGATAGGGTGCAACACATGCCTGAAGTTAGAAGAAATTTAGTTGGTGGGTCTTGACTAGTCCAAAGATGTTATAAATTAGTTATGAAATCAAATAAAGTTGTAATCACTAGAAATAATGTTTTTATTGGAAAAAAAATTCTAAGTGGTGGTTTGTGTAAGTTGAATGTTCTATATAATGTTAATAAAAATTTTGATTTGATTCTTAACAATGAATCTAGTGTTTGATGGCATAAAAGGCTAGGACATGTAAGTAGTACAAAAGTTAAAAGGCTTATGAATCTAAGTCTAATATCAAAATCCAAAGTAAGTGCGGGTTGTAAGTGTGAAATATGTGCACGAGCAAAACAAACAAAAAGACTCTATCAATCAGTCCATAGAAATTCAAGTATCTTGGAACTTATTCATAGCAATGAATGTGATTCAAATAAATTCCCAACTAGAGGCGAAAATAAATACTTTATGACTTCTATAGACGATTTTTCTAAGTATTGTTACATTTATCTTATCAAATCTAAGGATGAAGCTTTTGACAAATTCAAGACTTGCAAATTTGAGGCTAAGAATCAAATAGAGAGATTAAGATACTTAGGTCTGGTAGAGGATGAGAATACCCATCAAAGGAGTTAACAAAATTTTAAGATAATGGCATTATGCATGAGTTTGCACCTCCTTACTCACCCCAATCAAATGGTGTGACTAGAAGGAAAATTTAAATTTTAATGGATATGGTTAATGCAATGTTGTTGAACAATGGAGCTAATGAGAACTTGTGGGTTAAGCTATTTTATCTTCTTATTTTATATTTAATTGTGTGATTCTTAAAGATAGTGATAAAACCCCTTATGAATTATAGGAAATGAGGGCTCCGAGACTAAATTTTCTTCGCGTGTGCAGGGTGTTTAACTAAAGTAGCTATACCAGAAATTAAGAGAAAGAAAATAGGTCCTAAGATGATAAATGGTATTTTCATTGGATATGTTCAAAACAGCAGTGCAAATTGATTTTTAGTGATTACTTCTAAAACTAGTGGAATTTCTAAATATACAATTATTGAGGCTAGAGATACAACATGCTTCGAAAATATTTTTCTTTTTAGAATTAAAATTTCTAGTGACTCAAGTATATCAAAAATTGAATCTTTTACATGTGAATCATCTAATAGTACAATCTTAAAGAAAGAACTAGGAAATTTTGTGGAATTGAGAAGAAGTAAGAGAGCTAGGATCAACAAAAAATTTAAAGATGATTTTATTTTTATAATATTTTTAACTGAATGAGATCCTCTAACTTATAAAGAAGCAATATCCTCTATAGATGGAACTTTTTCCAAAGAAGCTATTAATGATAAATATAATTTTCTTTTTCAAAATAATACTTGTATTTTATCTTATTTACCTCTTGGTACTAAACCGATAGGATAGAAATGGATTTTCAAGAAAAAATTAAAAGTTGAAGGATCATATATAAATATAAGCAAGGTTAGTAGCAAAAGGAATCTCCACCATTAGGACTTTAATTAGAATTAGCATCTACAAATAATTTAGTAATCCATCAAATAAATGTTTGCTTTTATGTATTAGCATCTATTCAAATTTAAGTCTACTAGTGGGTTTGTTTTTATGCTAGATGGTAGCAGTACCTTGGGATTCTAAAAGCAAATTGTTATTGAAGAAGTACTATGAAAGTTGAGTTAATTAGCTTAGATACAACCTATACTAGTGCTAAATGGTTAAGACCTCTTCTACTTGATATTCCACCAGTTAAAAAGCATGATTGTAAAGTTGTGATAGGTCTTGTGAAGCAGCCACATTCTAATAAGAAAATGAACAGACACTTAAAGCAAGATCCAAAAGTATAAAGCTTTTATTAAAGAGAAATGTTGTATCTCTTAATTTTGTGAAGTTTGAGAAAAACTTAGCGGATAATATGATCAAAGGTCTACCTAATAACGATGTATAGAATCATCAAGGGAGATGGGCTTAAGCCCACAAGGGAGTCACATTCGGGGGTAATCCAACCTTTGTGAATGGAAACCATATGAAGAAGGATTAATGGATAGAAACAACTTGTAATGCATGACTCATTCTACACTATTTTATAAGGAGAGCATATCCTTCCCATCCCTATAGTAATAGTGCTTTGCAGTATGATGTTAGGTTGGGGTTTGACTCTTAATGAGACCAAAGCTGGAATTCCATAAGGTATAGGTCACACGTACCCTTGGAGATTTCACCTAAATAAGTGACCTATGAGGCCGTGACTACACGTTCGGGCTGATCCTAGGTATTATCATGAGAATCAAGACACGAGTGCATAGCCATTAATAACTCTAACTCACTTTGGATGTCAATAATGTATTGAATTTTGGTCAAGAGACAACCTAATTCGAGGTGTAGTCTATTGTAGTTCATTCCAATGAATATTGTAAATACTAAGTGTATGCTCAAGCTTATAAGGCTCATACACCCATTGCATGGTATTTAGCTATACTATTATATTTTCTCCTATGTCATTTTGAAGTTTCAAACCTTGGAGGGATTGTAACAATAAAAAGTTTTAAAATTTCAAAATTCAAACCAACTCCTTTTTATTATTTGAAACCTTCCTAATTAATTTGTATCATCCTTACTAACTTTTGTAACACCCATCAATACAATTATTTGATTTTATTCTCTTAAATTACATGTCTGATTCTAAGCACTATAAATAGGAGTCCTAGGATCTAGGTAGAGACACACAATATCCCTACAACTCTTACATTCTCTTACATTCTAAAGCAATCCTACTAGTTTCATATATATTACTTAGGCCAATAAGATAAGGTCTTATTTACTATTCTTCATGTGATCATGCTCATAATAGAAGATGCCGGTTGTGCCCTTTTGGGTTTTATATTGGGGTGGTGGGGAGCCACCATTACTTGCATGGAGGGGAGGTCACCACGATCCTAGGACAATGTCAAGTGGCATAACTCATAAAGACTAGTTGTTTCTTTGCCAATCTAGTTATTTTTTGAATAATTATATAATTTTATGCAATTTATGATACATTTGCATAAAGTTTTCTTGTTTTTACACATTACTCTCTTTGCCGTCACACAAACCCAATCCTAATAAGCCTGCGTGTGAAACTTTGAAAAAGGAAAACATAAATACAATCTCACTTGTATAGAGAAAACATGTGGTGCCCTACACAGGGAAATCCCTAAGCTGAGGTGCCACTAGTTCACACTTAAATCATAATATAAGAGATAACCGAAAGGCCCACAATATAACACATCTCAAAAGATAGTAGCAAAATTCTAAACCCAATAGAACACCACGAGAGTGCAATATATACATATCAAGGTCTTTTAGTCAACATTCCAATATATCAACCGTTCTCAAACCTTAAAGCTACGACTAGGTACATTCTATATGTACATACATAACACATAATCTATTACAAAATAGTTCCTTCAGGCAAGCCACAAGCCCTCAGCCTTCTTTCATACTGTCTGGGAAGGGAATAAAGGATAACAAAGACGGGTAAGTCCTAAAGACTTAGTTAGGGGAATGTGACAAACAGTCAAAGAAAAACTGTCGAGGAATTAGCAATATAAATACATTTATCATCAGCAAGACTTTACAATTTGAAACAAGAGTATCTCAGAGCATTAATGATATCAAATTCAACAAACGAAAACATCTCTGTCCTTATTGCTCCCAGAATGGAATACAAACAAAATCAAATAACAACTGATAGTATAATATCCACAACAGATTTTTCTTATTCCTCTGTTTACCCAAGCATGACAGCTTTGTAAGATCCATTATTCCAAGCATGACAGCTCGATACGATCCATTAATCCAAGCATGATAGCTCGGTACGATCCATTAATCTAAGCATTCCGCTCGATATGATCCATTTTCCCAAGCATTCCACTCGGTACTTAGGCACGTGGCCCAATCCATTATCCCTATATATCGATAAATCAAATAACAAATACCGACGAGGCCAAAGAAATGATACGCAAGATAATTCAATTAGAGAAGAAAAACACGATTTAGTTCAATAAATAATTGCTAATGAGGCAATACAAACAATATGCAGAATAATTCAATTAGGAGAGCAAAACATGATTTGGTCTTGAATCAATACAGTGAAGGGAAAAGCCAGCAAGGCTATCGGGCATATGGGACAAATAACAGATAGGACAATAAGAGTTCCGGGCACCATAACGAGTATAATCAATTTCATAGATAAATAGTCAAGGAATTCAAACAATCAAGGATTCCAAATAATCAAAGAACATTCACTTCCCAGAAGAAAGATAAGCTTAACCTCACCTTAACTTCCATAGGCAATCCTATCCTTATCCTACTATCTGTCGGATCCCAACTCCTTTTCACCTAAACAAAAGAACAAACTTATTGTTAAAACACTCATTTTAACCTCTTAAACAATAATTAAGTCGTTTATACTAGGGGTGGCAATTTTCAAAACTACACGATAACACGACATAGACCAACCCGATATTATTGGGTTTGGGTTGGGTTGGGTTGATATTGGGTCGACTCGATAAACAACACAAAAATTATGGGTTGGTTTGGGTTGGGTTTCGGGTAACCCAAAAACACGATAATTTGATAGTTTTTCTATCTTTTTTGCATTTTTAAGTAATGACTTGTTATTTTTGAACAATTTAATTTTAGATTGATTTGTAAGAATTAATGATTATTATTTACTACGTAAATCTTGACTACTTGGTGATGTTGGGATGGTTATTAATTATTGAATGGGACGAATTATATTTCTTTGTTAGAATTCGACTTCATTGTTGTTAAAATTAAGTTGTGCAAACCTTTTCGTTTAACATGGAAATCTGTATATTATTGATGTTGTAGAGGAAATTAAATGAAGTCCTATTATCAAATTGCTCTATGGAACAAAAGTTGGGCTGCTAGAGTATATTATTGACTATTTCTAAATTTTTTGTATAAGTTGACTTTTCTCAAAATCTTAGTATAAATTGATTATTTTATTAAGATTCTAGTTGAATATAAAATGTGTAGGTTTTTTAGATGAATTATTAATGAAAAATAATCATATATTGAAATGGGTTGGGTTCGGGTTGACACGAAAACTTTCAAGTTGGGTTCGGGTTGAGGCTTATTAGGTTCAGTACTTTGTTGGTTGGGTTCGGGTTGAGCAAAATTTTGTGATATCCCTACCTCAACCTGACACAACACGATTGCCACCCCTAGTTTATACTCCTAACATCGATTATTTTACAGCTAATGCAATATTTTAAGGCTCGGCCCTGAAAATATCATAAGGTGTCATAGTAACTATGCTATTAACATTATAATACCAACAAGGGTCATATTCGCTTTGATTAATAAACCAATTTAGGTTCCTATTTATAGCTATCTTTGCAACATTACACAATGTCAATTATAATGGTCAAACTACAATTAATAAGTCAACTTGTCACTTAGGACTCAAATACATAAAATTAGGGTTTTAATTACCTAATTTAACTTAATTAACTAGGGTTTACATATTATATTATAAATTCGGGTCCACTAAACTTTATATATATACATGCATTCAATGGTCCAAATCATATCCTCCATGTGTTTCAAAATACAGGAAATGGGCAAAATAACAAGAATAATACAAGGTAATGGGTGTTAATCCCAATTCCAACTATAATACCAAATTTTAGTTTAGAAATTCAATCACCCTAAACTGATTCCACATACACGACCACCACATCGAGACAAGAAAGTTGTCTCAGAGCTACCACCACATTGCCGTCTGCCGCCAGAGTCGATCAACACCACCACCGTTAGACGCATTTTAGTGAGAACAAAAGAATACCAAAGCTAATTTTCCAAACTGCCACCGAATTACTTGTCAATTAGAGCTCTGATCTCACAGCGCCACCACCTCCGCTGTCCCTGTTTCTTTCTAATTCTACCACTATCGGCGGTCTAAATTGAGAACTAAAGATGCCAAGACACTCCCCTAGCTGAACTTTACAAAAACTATTTCCCATATTCAAGTTTCAACCGTTCACTGTCGTCGCTCAGCTTCAAGCTTCAATTTCCCGACGGCCCACCGGTAGAATTGGGTTGTATGTGGTACCGTTGTGTTCCTAAGGAGGTAAGAGAGCTTTCAGTGGGTTTAGTTTTCTATTAAGGTTGTCGTCGAAGAAAATCGCCGAAGAAGGAGAGGGACGCGCATGGGAGGAAAATGAAGAAAAATGGGGGGGATGTATTTAAATGGAAATTATACACATTGACCCTAACATTTTTTTAGCTTCCAATTGAGTCCTTTAGTTAGTGAGTGCAAAAGATTAACCCATTTGACCAAGAAAATTTTCACTTTAGCCTCCAAAACTTTCTAAAATTGAACAATTAAGTCTTTCCCTAGTTTTGTTTTGACCCCCAAAATTTCATAAAAATAATAAAATTAATAATAATAATGATACAATAAAATTCTACCAATTATATATTTAGGGGTATTATAGAACTCCCTCTCTCAAGAGAATCTGGTCCCAATATTCTCGCCTGACCATTGGAAGAGCTCGAGATACTATTGGCGCATAAGATCTTCTCGTTCCTAAATCACCTCTTCTATGTTATGGTTGCGCCATAACACCTTTGCTTGAGGAATCATCCGATTCCTAAGCTCTTGAGATTTTCGATCCAGGATACGAATCGATTGCACTTTCCAAAGATATGCTTTCATGAGAAATGATGCGGGAGGGGTCAGGATGGTATTTTTGAAGTTGTGATACATGAAAAATGTCATGTATACTTGTTGAGCCTTGAGGCAATGCTATCCGATAGGCCACTGGTCCAACTCTTTCATAGATTTCATAAGGACCCATATACCTCGAACTAAGTTTCCCACATTTTCCAATTCATACTTCAAGAAATACTTCGTTACCAATTTCAAATTCCAAATCTTTCCTCATCTTATCTGCATAGCTTTTCTGTCGATTTAGGCTATTTTCATTTTTTATTTAATCATTTGAACTTTCTCAATGGTTTCTTGAATCAACTTTGGCCTTAGGGTTCCCAAGGATTTATCGGCGCTTCTTATGTGTTCTTCAAGATCTCAATGTAACGGAGATCGACATTTTCTATCATATAATACTTCATATGGGGCCATTTAGATGATAGACCAATAGCTGTTGTTACAAGTAAATTCTATCAATGGAAGGTATCAATCCCAACTCTCACCGAACTCCAAAATACAAGTCCCATAGCATATCTTCCAGTATCTAAATATCCTTTCTGACTGACCATCAGACTACAAATAAGCATTAGTCCTAAATCGTAACCTCGTGCCCAAAGGTTCTTGCAGACTTTTCCAAAGTCTCAAGATAAACTTCGAATCTCGGTCAAACACAATATTAGTTGGAATTTCGTGTAATCTAATTATTTCCATGACATATAATTCTGCCAATTTCTCAACCCTAAAATGTGTTCCCACTGGTAGAAAATGAGAAAATTTAGTTAATTGGTCTACTATCACCCAGATACTATCATATCCTCCTCAAGCTATAGGTAGACCTATTACAAAGTCCATTATTACCTATTCCCATTTCCAGTCAGGGATCGAAAGTGATTGTAGCAACCCTGACGGTCACTGATGTTCTGCTTTCACCAACTAATAGCTTAAACATTTCTACATGTAGTTTGCAACATCTCTTTTCATTCTGTTCCACCAAAACTGCTTTTTTAAGTCCTGATATACCTTCGTGCCACCCAAATGTATCGTGAACCTTATCTTGTGTGCCTCATCCAATAATTTTTCTTTCATTTCTTCTAGTACACATATTCTTTTATGGAACATAACAGTACCATGACTGTCTATACTAAATTTGGACTCTTCAGAACTCTCGATTGCTTCTTTTTGTTTTAGCATCTAGTAATCATTAGCTTTAGCTCGTCATATTTCATAATACAATTCCGGCTGTACATTTACTCCTGCAAGTCAGGCTCATTGTTTCATTCTTACTACGACATCCACTCTTAGACTTTTTGATGCTTCTGTTCCCAGTATGTAGGCCTGTTAAGTTGCATTTTTGTATTTTTATTCGTATAATTTTCCCTTGTGATTAATAGTAAAAATGCTTAATTATTGGGTTTTAACTTTCTTTTTACATTTTGTGAAGAAAATTGAAGATTCAAGCTAAATGCAATTGGAAATTGAGTTTTCGACGTGCCTGGAGCAAAGATCTCATTCCTGAGGAGACGAGAAATGGAAAAAGGAAATAATTCAAGTATGGGCATCTTTTGGCAGTTGTATATTCCTGGAATATTTTAATTTTTATTTCTTTAATTAAGACAATTTTAGTTCCTATTCTGGTAGGACCCTAACTAGTTTCCCAGTTGCATTAGGAGTAGTAGGATATTTATAGGGAATTAGGTTTCTTTCATAGAGTAGTTTTTCATTCTTTTGTTTAGCATATTTTTAGTTTCCTACGTTTTCTTCTTCCCATGAGTTACTAAACTCTTCTTCTAGCCTAAGGAATTATTGACGTATTGGTTCTTCAGTATTTGTGAGATCTAATTGATTTAATTTGCTTTTCTTATTCCTTGAGTATTTGTTTATCTTCCATTTTCATTACGATTATTCAGGTTCATTGAATTTAGGGCCCAAATTTAATAGGTTAGAATAATTGTCCTGTCAATTAGAACATTAAATTCATAATTGTTTAATTGTTCTAATATTTATGGCAAATAATGTAGTTGTGTGTGGTGACCGCATGCATGATTTATATTATATGGATAAATAATCTAGTCTAAATAAACCTCGCTTGTGTGTGTTTGTTGGATAGGGTTGGGTCTCTCTAGCTTTTAATGCTGTTGATAAATTAAATCTTAGGAGTGCTTCTTACAAGTTGTTTATTGACAAGGAAAATAACTAACGAGCTTCTCTTAGTTATCGAAATAGTAATGAGAGATTGGTTATTATGGCGTACGAGTAACTATAACCAGCATATTCAAGAAAAGATGAATTAATCTTTACATCATTGACCAGATTTGTGAACCAAACTGAGATTTTACCTTAGACTAGATTCCATTCTTAGTGATTTCTTATTTTATTTGTGATTTATTTTACTTTTAAGATTCTAATTTTCATTTTTATAAAAATCTCCATTCTATTTTATTTTATTTCGTAAATTTGAAAGAAACAAAACTTATCAATCCCTGTGGAATACGACCCTACTCCCACTTATTACAAATCATATTTCTAGAGTAGGAATTTATTTTTGTTGCATTCGACACCCATCAAATTTTTGCACCGTTGCCGGGGGCTAGTGTCAAATAATTTTGTTTCTTTTTAATGCCTCGATTTTCTCATTCAAGTGAACTTCAATACGATCCTGAGATTGAAAAGACTATTCGTAGATTGCGGAAGGAGACTAGATTGCAAAAGAAAGGCGAATCATCACCTTCGGATCTCGATCTAGATACATCTAGCTTAGCCAGTTTAAGTAATTCTAAACAAGAGGAAACAATGGCCCGAGAAAGAACTTTAAAGGAGTTAACTGAATCGGATTTGACTCAACAATCGCTTTGTATTAAATATCCAGAGTTGGAAACACCTTTTGAGTTAAATCTGGGTTGATCCATCTATTACCCACTTTTCACGGCTTAGAGAATGAAGATCCCCATAAGCATTTAAAGGTACTTCATATTGTGTGCTTGACTATGAAACCCCAAGGAGTATCTGAGGAGCAAGTGAAGTTGCGAGCTTTTCCATTTTCCTTAGCAGATAAAGCTAATGATTGATTGTTTTATATACCCCCTGGTTCTATCACCACATGGACTGAAATAGCAAGATTATTTCTTAAGAAGTTTTTCCCTGCTTTATGCACTACTAGCATTAGAAAAGAGACCAGTGGGATAAGACAAAGAGACACAGAGAATCTTCATGAATATTGGGAAAGGTTTAAACAACTTTGCACAAGCTGCCCTCAACATGGTATTACTAAGTGACTCCTCATTCAATACTTTTACGAAGTACTTTTACTAATGGAGAGGATGATGATGGATGCAGTAAGTCAAGGAGCCATAGTTAATAAAACTCCAAGCGAAGCTAGAGAATTAATTTCTATAATGGTTGCCAACTCCCAACAATTTGGATACTCTTAGGACCCTCATAGAAAAGTCAATGAGGTAAGTAATTCATCCCTTGAGCGTCAAATTTCTACTTTAACTTCTCTTGTTCAACAATTGGTTATAGGAAATACACAACAAATTAAAGCTTATGGGATTTGTACTAATGTTGTTCATCCTACAGATATATGTCCTATGCTCCAAGAGAATTCCTGCGAACAAACTAATGTAGTAGAAGGATTCCCTAGACCACCACAAAGAAAGTACAATCCCTACTCAAATGCCTATAACCCAGGATAGAGGGATCATCCAATTTTCAATTACGGAGGGAGATCGCAAAACTACCAATACTTCCAACAAAAGCCACCCCTTCTACAACAACCATCCTCTTCAAATACAGGTATGTCTCTTGAAGAGATTGTTAAATCCCTTGCAGTAAATCCCTCGCAGCTAACACTAACAATTTCAACATGAAACACGAGCAAGCATTTAAAACCTGGAGAATCAGAGAATCAGATAAGTCAGTTAGCCACCTCAGTGAGTAGGATAGAATCCCAAGGGAGGCTACCTTCTCAGAAAATTGTCAATCCTAAGCAGAACCTTAGTGCCATTACTTTGAGGAATGGTAAGGAGCTGAAGGAACCCAGCAAGAATACACGAGAAAATACTATTACGAAAAAGATGGAGAGAGAGATTGTCTTACCCCAGGATTCAGTTGAACATTTGCATGAACCTAATGGTAAGGTGACAAGCCCATTGGTTATTCTTTGCCAAATCCGAAAGGCAAGAAGAGAAAAATGAGATTTTTGAAACTTTTCGCAAGGTCAAGGTAAATATCCCTTTACTTGATGCAATCAAGCAAATACCTCGATATGCTAAATTCCTTAAGGAATTGTGCACAAATAAAAATAAATAAAAGATAATGAAAGAATAAGTGTGAGGAAAAATGTTTCAGCAGTGATACAAAGGAAATTACCCCCTAAATGCAAGGACCCAGATATGTTTACTATAATTGGCGAAGTTAGAATTGAAAAGGCTATGTGCGATCTTGATGCTTCAATTAATATCATGCCTCTTTACATCTACTCTTCATTGAATGTTAGTCCTTTGAAAGAAATAGGAGTAGTTCTTCAACTTGCTGATAGATCTGTTGTATAACCCGAGGGAGTCCCAGAGGATGAGGATGTGTTAGTACAAGTTAACGAATTGATTTTTCCTACTGATTTTTATGTTCTTAACATATCTGAAGATAACTCTCCTAATTCGTCACAAGTACTATTGGGATGACCTTTCCTTAGAACCTCTAGGACGAAAATTGATGTGCATGATGGTATACTCACTATGGAGTTTGACGGTAATATGATTAAATTCAATATTTACGATGCCAAAAAATATTCTAGTGATGAGTCTTTTGTTTCTGTTGTGGACAATATTGATCCTTTGACTCATGAAACTTTGAATTTGAATGATGATAATTTTGTGACGTGAGGAATAGCTACGTCAAGCTAAAGACGTTAAAGAGAGGCACTTTTTGGAAGGAAACCCAAACTTTTAATTTGTTGTTTATATTTTAAAAAAAAAACAAAACAAAACAAAAAAAATTCTTTAATTAGCTTTATTTCTCTGGTGCAGGAGACGTTTTAAATTGGCCCGTGGGTGTAGTTATTTGACAAGAAAAGCTCTTCAATTTAGCCGTGCCCACACCTTATTCAAAGACTTCTTCTGGCATGTTGGAATTATTTGACAAGGAAAGCTCTCCAATTTAGCTGTGTCCATGCCTTGTTCAAATACTTCTTCTAGCATGTTGGAATTATTTGACAAAGAAAGCTTTCAATCTAGCCATGTTCACGCCTTATTTAAAGACTTTTTCTGACATGTTAGAATTATTATACAAGGAAAGCTATCCAATCTACCCGTGCCCATGCCTTGTTCAAAGACCTCTTCTGGCACCAATAGAATTATATCTACCCATGCCCACACCTTGTTTCACCACTTTCCCGCCACCAACATCACTACTGCCGCCATCAACCACCTCTGCTAGTTTCACACTCTCAGTACCACCCAATCTTTAAAGCCATGCGGGCCTTATCTCATCAGGGGAGTCCTTCTTCCACTTTTCTTACACATTTGCATTCTTAGTTTGAAACATTGAGAACAATGCTTGGTTTAAGTATGGGGGAGGAAAATTTAGATTCATTTTACTTCAAACATGCATGAAATAACTCTTTATTCTTCTTATTTGCTTTCAAAGTATGCCTTAGTTCTTGATTAGTTAATTTTTCTCTTAGTCCTTTTGCCTCTTTTCGATGTACACTTAAATAATTGGGTTGAATTAGGACACATTGTAAGAATGGCATGAGTAGTTGAGTTCTTGTTTATTGCACTTTGACTTGTTACCATGTTGGTTGATTTGGATGAAAAATGTATGAGGGAATTAATGCATATTACCCTAATAACTATCATGCATAGCGGGTTAACTTTTTTTTTTGAACTTACCTTGATGAACATATTTGGGACTGGGTTTGACCATTTAACCTCTCTTTAAAAAAAAAAAAGGAGAGCAAGCACTAAATTGATTACTCCGCTAATCAATAAATTAAGTGATTATAAGTAGGGATAATAACCATCTAGGTTTGTGACTGACTGAGCAACCGGGTGCATTCATCACCAATGTTTGTATTCGCGTAAAAAGGTCGAATGACATTCTAGACCAATCGTGGTTGGCTGAGTAACTGGGTACATTCATCACCAATGTTTGTATTCGCATAAAAAGGTTAGCCCACACGTTGAATTCCGTGCCCCCCTCCCAAAAAAAATATTGAATAAGGTTTTTCCCTTTCATCATTTATGTTTTCTTGCATTCGACTTGCTATTCTTTCATGAATATGTGATATCGTTGCATGTTTTTGATAGTTGTCTTTCTATGTCTTGACTTGAATTGAACTTAATGAAAAAGTGTTAAATCCCTTTTACATTTCAAGTTCGAAGAGACTACCAGGGTAATAGGTTATTTGTGTGATTTATAAGGATTCTTTCTATGAAGTGCATGTTCTTACTTGTGTCTTGTTTCGGCCCTCCAAAATGTGATAATTTGAATTATTTGGCGACAAGTTGAGAAATAGGAAGAAGGGTTTGTGAGAAAGGTTGATAAATTGGAGCTATTGTATGCTTGAGGACAAGCATTGTCTAAGTGTGGGGGAATTCCATCCCAGCCTTTCGGCTTAGGGCTCGCCTTTCTTGGGTGGTATATGATAGGGAAATCATAATCATCAAGAAATCCCATCTACTTTTGTTGTCTCATATTCAGATCTTTCTGGAATGTAAACACTTGAGACTTTTATGGTCTATATGTTCCTCGAATGTGGCCCTATAGAGACAATATCTTCACTTTGTTAATGCAAAAATTACAACAGCTAGGTCCAGGTCATGAGTTGGGTAATTCTCCTTATGTGGTAAGAGTTTTTTGGATGTATAGGCGATAACTTGCCCCTTCTGCATCAGTACACATCCAAGCCCTTCTTTAGAAGCATCCACATATACAACAAAACCTTCTAATCCTTCTGGAAAGGCCAAAACTGGAACTGAAGTCAATATGTTCTTCAACTCTTGGAAACTTCTTTCATAGTTCTTATTCCAGTTAAACGGCTTATCTTTCTGAGTTAACTTAGTCAATGGGCCAGCTATTTTAGAGAAATCCTATACAAACCTTTAATAATAGCTAGCAAAACCCAAAATGCTACGAACTTCTGTCATGTTTTTGGGTCTCTTCTAGTTGACTATTACCTCTATCTTAGACGGATCAACCTCTACTCCGTCTTGGGATATAATGTGTCCAAGGAAAGCCATTTTTTCTATCCAAAATTCACACTTACTAAACTTTGCATACAACTTATGTTCCCTCAGAGTTTTGAGAACCATATGTAATTACTTTGCATGGTCTTCTCTAGTTTTCGAATACACCAAAATATCATCAATAAATATGACTACAAATAGAGAAATATTCGGTGCATCAAATCTATAAATGCTGTTGGAGTATTGGTTAGAGCAAACGACATTACCACAAACTCAAAATGTCCATACCGAGAATTGAATGCAGTTTTTGAGATATCTTATTCTTTAATCTTCAACTAGTAATACCCCTATCTCAAATCTAGCTTCGAGAACATCGTTGATCCTTGCAGAAGATCCAACAATTCTTCCACATTTAGCAAAGGATATTTTTTCTTGACAGTTACTTCATTCAATTCCTTATATTCAATGCACATCCTCAGGGATCCATCTTTTTTCTTGACAAACAACACCGAATCTCCCGAAGGAGAAGTACTGGCTCTTATAATTTCTTTTCTAGTAACTCTTGGAATTGATTTTTTAGCTCTTTAAGTTCTACAGGTGCCATTCGATAAGGGGTTTTTGAAAAAGGTATGGCTCTCAGAAGAGTATGAATAACAAATTCAATCTCACATTTAGGTGGTAATGAGTCTAGTTCTTCCGGAAATACATCTAGTAATCAGCCATTACCTCCATTTCTTCAATTCTGGCCGTGTCTTGGGGCTTATTGATAAAGTAAACTAAAATTCCCTATCCTCCTTCTCTCAGAATTTCCCTAGCTTCTATAGTAGATATAATGGGTACCAGGGAAGTTGTATCTATAGAACAATGGGTTGGCATTGGTACCCTATCCCCGAGAGTGATGCATTTAGCGTAATAGTTTAATTGTGCTTGGTGTTGGTACAGCCAATCCATCACCAATATTAGATCATATATCTAAATAGGCATTTGTATAAGATTGGCTAGATATTCTTTATCCCCTATCTTGATTGGACATATCCGGTACATAATATTGTTATTAATTCTATCCTTAAGGTTGTTTGTACCTCTATTTGATATGCCATGATTTCAGGTTGCATATTCAACTTATGTAAGAAAGATACAGTTATAAAAGAATGTGTAGCTCCAGGATCATACAAAATATTACTATTAATTCCAAAAATAGAAATCGTACCTTCAACCACCTCATTAGGATCTGATGATTCATCTCCAGTTAAGGCATAAGCACGAGCTCGAACTTTAAGTTTCCCATTGACTTCTGTTACCTATTTCCCTTTTCCTATAGGTGTTAGGTTTCTCCATTTGAGGGAATCTCTAACAACATGCTGGTCGCTACCGCAACCTACATATTTGCTTTGCTTTTTCCAACACTTAGGCTCTTCATGGCCAAATCCTCTACAAAGCCTATATTGTTTCAGTGCCATTCCTTAAGTTAAATATGCAGCCCTGCTAGTTTGATGTGTCTATTATTTGGTACTTCCAATCTACAGTTTCGGTTGTTTTCTCCCGAGATTACTTTGCCCACCATGGTGCATTATTCCTTTTCAGCTCCTATCTTTGATCTTTCAAATTTCCTGCAGTTTTGACTCCAACTTGCAGTACTTTACTCACCACCCGATTGAAGCTTGGTAATTCACAAGTGGCAAGGTACCCCATCTGAGTTCTAGTCGTAATCCTTATATGAATCTGCAGGTCTATCAGTCTTCATCTGCCAGTATGTAGGGTGCGTACTAGAGTAATCAGTTGAATATAGCCTTATACAAACTGAAAGATACACCCCTATATCAAATCCATGAATTCTTTTTCCCTTACTTGCTTGACTACCAACAACACATACTTGTCCATGAATTCACTAGTCAAGTTTTTCCAAGTTCGATGGGTTTCCTCTGCAGTCTATCTACGGTCTATCATCTTCCACCAACAGCGTGCAGAACCTCTCAGAAGAAATATGGCATACTGAACTTTCTGCTCGTCCGGATAGCACAGGGTTTCAAATATATTTTCCAGATTCTCAATTCATTCTTCAACTTTCCTATCATCTGATTCCCCTATGAACTTTGGGGGTTGAAAGCGAAGAAACCGTTCAAATGCCCCATCCTCAGCAACCTCATTATCATTTCCTGCTCTGCCACCCTGGTCCTACTGTTGACCATATGGCATAAATCTTCGCCCTCTTTAGTGCATTGCATTTGTGGGTTGATCGACTGGAGGTATTTGAGAGAGTTCTTCATCTGGCATTGGTTGCTAAAAGTCGGGTGCACCCTGTCTTAGAACATTCTGTATGTTAGACCGTCTTCCTCGCCGACCTGCTCGAACTGAAGCAGGTATATCAGAACCCTCATACAATGCCATTCTAAAGTCTGCTTAGATCTAAGATATTCTTTAGTCTGCATTTATCAAGCAGCCCAACAATGTCCAGGGTCACTAGCAATTCTTTCAAATTTCTAAAACTTGTAAAAAGAAAAAGGTTTAACAAAAATTAAATAAAATTCATTGTAATAGAAATCTATTCATTCAAAGATCAACGATAAGACTTTATTAATATTTCATGTTAGCACTAGCAGATGTTACATCAGTATATATACAAGTCGAAATTTCAAAAAAATTTGCTAAGCTAACTATATGACTACTCATAGACAAAATAATGAGGCTTGTTAGGACATTACCGCATAAGTCTAGCTAACCTTAGCCGTTCTATCTATTCTAACGATCTAAAGCTAATACTATAACATATGTATATATTTACAGGCACAGCTACACCCACAAGGACTTCTAACTCTAATTCTCTACATCGAAAATATCAGATTTTGTATCCTCATCTTCATTTTCTTAATCTTCCCCATTCATTTCCACATCCATATCATCTTCCTCCTCCAATTCCTAGATGACGATCTCTGACGGTATCTCAACCAGAGGCTCCTATACAGGATCCTCCTCGAGCTCCTCCTCAGGCTCTTCCTCTGGGTTCTCTTCAAATACCTCCTCAATACGGATACCTTGTCTATGTTCCGACTCTGGGGGGGACGAACTCTGGATGGTCCAACCTCTGACGCCATCCCAGCCCCTATAATCTAGTCTATAGAGCCCCCATAATTGGCCAGCATCATTCAAACCTCGTTTATAATCATATGTGTCATATTAACAATCTTCTAGTGGTCCGACTCTAATGTCCTAAAAGTTTCTTCCATCTGTGCCCACACTATGCAGAGTTTTTCTATCTGTGCTTCTGTTATTTTTACCCGTTCACCTTCTCGTTCATTTTCTTCCACAAGCCTTTCCACAGTATAGTTCCTAACCCCAAACAGTATTTTCAAATGGTATGTTTCCACTCTCCTATCCCTCATTGCCTTTATATCATAAAGTCATTCCTCATGGCATTGGCACAACTCCAACAAACTTGCCTTTTCTTTCTCTAAAACCTTAATTCTTTCTTTTAAAGATTCCTTGCTTTTCTCATCCATAGGTTCTTTCCCTTTCCTATGTTCACCTGTCATCCTATAGTATAAGTTTTATTTCATCAATACCACACTAATCAAATACATTTCTAACACACAAAGTATCTAAGGTTCAATTCTCAGTCTAAAGTTCAATGCTCGACTTTTCGAAAGTGAAGATTATAGATAGGTTGGCTGTCCCAGGTATAATTTCCTACCTACTAGTATAAAACATTATACCTAAGAGTTCATATCTTAGCTAATCTTCTACCATAGAAGCTAATGTCAAATCCCAATTATATTTATTTCCTAGGTCATCGACAAACCTAATCTACGATATCACCACTATGGCGCCCCACCCAGGGTAATCCCTAAGCTGAGGTGCCACTAGTTCACACTTAAATCACAATATAATAGATAACCAAAAGGCCCATAATATAACACATCTCAAAAGATAACATCAAAGTTCTAAACCCAATAGAACACCACGAGAGTACAATATATATATATCAAAGTCTTCTAGTTAACATTCTGACATGTCAACCATTCTCAAACCTTAAAGCCATGATTAGGTACATTCTATATGTACATACATAACACCTAATCTATTACAAAATAGTTCCTTCAGGCAAGCCACAAACCCTAGTCTTGCTTCATACCTATCTAGAAACTTAGTGAGGGAAATGTGACAAACAGTCAAAGCAAAACTGTCGAGGGAGCAGTAATATAAACAGATTTATTATCAGCAAGACTTTACAATTTGAAACAAGATTATCTCAGAGCATTAATGATATCAAATTCAAAAAACGAAAACATATATGTCCTTATTGCTCCCATAATGGAATACAAACATAATCAAATAGCAACTCATAGTATAATATTCATAACAGATTTTTCTTTTTCCTCCATTAACCCAAGCATGATAGCTTGGTACAATTCATTAATCCAAGCATGACAGCTCGGTATGATCCATTAATGTAAGCATTTCGCTCGGTATGATCCATTTTTCCAAGCATTCTGCTTGGTACTCAGGCACTCGGCCCGATCCATTATCCCTATATATCGATACAATCAAATAACAAATGTAAATGGGGCTAAACAAACGATATACAGGATAATGCAATTAGGGAAGCAAAACACGATTTGGTTCAATAAATAATTACCGACAAAGCAATATAAACAATATGCAGAACAATTCAATTAGGAAAGCAAAACACGATTTGGTCGACAAGACCCAAAATCAATACTGTGAAGGGAAAAACCGGCAAAGCTATAGGGCATACAGGAGAAACAACAAATGGGACAATAAGAGTTATGCGCACCAGAACGAGTACAATCAATTTCACAAATAAATAGCCAAGGAATTCAAATAATCAAGGATTTTAAATAATCAAAGAACATTCACTTCCCAGAAGAAAGATAAGCTTAATCCTCACCTTAACTTCCACAGGCAATGCTATCCTTATGTTACTATCCATCGGATCCTGGCTCCTCGTCACCTAATCAAAAGAACGGACTTATCATTAAAACACTCGTTTTAACCTCTTAAACAATAATTAAGCCATTAATACTCCTAATATCAGTTTTTTTAGTTAATACAATATTTTAAGGCTCGGCCCCAAAAATATCATAAGGTGTCATGGTAACTATGCCATTAATGTTATAATACCTACAGGGTCATATTCGCTTCGATTAATGAATTAATTTAGGTTCCTATTTTACAACCATCCTTGCAGCATTACACAATGTCAATTATAACGGTCAAACTACGATTAATAAGTCAACTTGTCACTTAGGACTGAAATACATAAAATTAGGATTTTAATCACCTAATTTAACTTAATTAACTAGGATTTACATATATATTATAAATTTGGGTCCACTAAACTTTATATATATACATGCATTCAACGGTCTCCAAATCATATCCTTCCATGTGTTTCAAAATATAGGAAATGGGAAAAATAATAAGAATAATACAAGGTAATGGGTGTTAATCCCAATTCCAACTATTATACCAAAATTTAGTTTCGAAATTCAATCACCCTAAACCGATGCCACACACACAACCACTACGTCCAGACAAGGAATTTATCTTAGAGTTGTCACTGCGTCGCTGCCATCCGCCGCCATGACTGCGGAAGTTGTTCACCACCACCACCGTTAGACGCATCTCAACGAGAGCAAAAGAACGCCTAAATCAATTTTCCAAACCACTGTCGAATTGCTTGTCAATTGGAGCTCTAATCTCACAGCACCAAAACTTCCGCCGTCCCTGTTTCTTTCCAATTCCACCACTGCCAATGGTCCAAATTGGGAACTAAAGATGTCAAGACACTCCCCGAGCTGAACTTTACAAAAACGACTTGCCAGATTCAAGTTTCCACCGCTGCACCACTGTCGCTCTGAGCTTACATTTAACGGTAGCACACTGATAGAGTTAGGTTGCATGTAGTATCATTGTGTTCCTAAGGAGGTGAAGGAGCTTTTGGTGTGTTTAGTTTTCTGTTAAGGTTGTCGCTGGAGAAGATCTCTGGAGAAGGAGAGGGGCACGCGTGGGAGGAAAATGAAGAAAAATGGGGAGGGGGGATGTATTTAAAGGGAAATTTTTGGCATTTACACATTGACCCTAGCATTTATTTTCAGCTTCCAATTGAGTCTTTCAATTAGTGAGTGCATAAGATTGACCCGGTTTACCAAGAAAATTTTCACTTTAGCCCTCAAAACTTTCAAAAGTTGAACAATTAAGTCTTTTCCTATTTTCGTTTTGACCCCCAAAACTTCATAAAAATAATAAAAATAATAATAATAATGACAAAACACACTAAAATCCTCTAACCTCCTAAATTTAAATTTGGGTGTTGTATGGGAAAGAGAGAAACAAGGTTGGTAGAACGAGCTGAATTGTGCACATAGCATGTATGCAGCAAGATTTTTTTTTTAATAGGATGGATACAACAAGCACTACTACAATACTAGAATATGAAGATACAAGACTCAATGTTATGTCTACCAAAATTGACCAAGGCTTCTGTAAACTTATAATTATATTGTTCAACTGAACTCGTTTACTCTGCCCGACCAAAAGTCAGTCACCTTCATCAGCACCAACAATCGATTATATTCGAAGTTTTCAGTTAAATTTGTTCTTGAATTATAAAAAAGTAAAAGATATGATTTTAAAATATTAGTGCAAATATTTAGTGAACAAAAAACACACCCTCTTAGTTATATTACAACATCACACTTCTGTCCTCTCATTGGTACTATATATAATTCAATTATTAACATGGAGTCACAGCAGATTCATTTCGCCAGTTCTACTTTTGCTTACGCCTTTTCGGTATTGCACTATATATATTTGTTCCTTGTAACTTTCTCCATTTTCCAGAGTAAATTCTTGGTTATCAATATTCCTATTGATCATCTCTCATCATATATATTATCTATGTTTCTACATTTTTCACATTGAATTACATTGTGAATTTTATCTTTTGGAGCCAAAGATTTGATGTACTACTACCACGTCGAGCAGTAAGCACAATTGTCAAAATTCCTTTCAAGATTCTCATTTTATTTCAAATTAAACACTTTGATCAGTTATAGTCCATATATATGTATACACATATATATTAGAATAAATTAAATTATTATTTTGATTTCCTTAAAATCTTTTCAGTAATTATGGAAGTATGGGATCTTTAATTTATTTTTGATTAATACGGGTGATTTATTTTATCATATGATGGGTGATCATTGTAATCATAAAAGAAGAAGAATATGATTAAGCTTTTTGAGTAATTGTCCATATATAGCGATGTACCGATTAATGAATGAACACATGCATTATCTGTTTGTATATATTAGAATTCAAATCTTAACAGTTCAGTTGTCAACAGCACTGAGAGTGCTGTGGGGAACCAACTTTAGCTAAGTTTTGGTGGTTTATTGGATGATCGATGAAGCAGGCAAGCAAACACTGAATCACTCTCCGTTTCGCTGCCAAATTATGGAATGTTCAACGGGGGATCACTTCTTTTGGTATTGGAGTTAGTAATAATTTTCCAATTTGATTGCGCAATCCGTCGAAAATGTAGCTGTCGCATAATTAAAAAGATGTTTAATCTATGATCTATATTCTTAGATATGGCCATTCAAGTATGATATAATATGAATATGACGATATAATAGTTTTTAGAAACTTTTAGGGTATGTTACGGTTTTAATACAACTATTCAATATACATGAATATTTAATCTTTTATTAATTTTTTTATCATTTATAAAAATACTCAATTTATCCAAAATATGTAGACATATCATAGATTGTTTGTCAGACATGTCAATGGAAATGTCAAATTCTTTATATTCATCTAATTTTTGAAACTTTAAGTACGTAATGTGTCAGACACTTATCATGGTAGAGGCATGTTGTGTCTAATATATGTTCAGTGCTATAAGATTGATTCTTTAAATGGACAATGAATTACAGATCTGAATTGTAACCATATGAGAGTTATTGTTCAAAATTTTAACATATGATAAATTCTTTTGGGGAATACTCTTTTAATTAAAGGACGTAATTATATTGGCTTTTACAAGAGATCCAAACAAGAAGAATCATCAGTTGAAATTGAGACCCCTCTATATATTTAATTATAGAATTTTCTTTCAGGTATGAGTAGACACTAGAGAATCGCTTTGGAATTGCTTCACTAACTATTTTCAATTTGTAATTTTCTTACCCAAAAATTGAAACGAAAAAATAATTATTTTCTGAGTCCATTTGCATCCAAATATTTATAGTTTCCAAAGGGAATACTATATATATCATAACAATTGAATATTTTCTCATTTAAATCAACGTTTTATTCTGATATGGCGTGTCCTCTTTCTATTGGTTTATGGCTATGTAGGTGGTACAGGCATGAAACAATTAATATACAAAAAAGGGTTTAATACAACCACAAGAGATAATTAATGGTTAATTAGCTAGCTTGTAATCTCCAAGGTTAACTCTTGGTTAAAGCTTAAAGATACCAGGCAACCCCCAAACAAGGCTTCCTTAAAATTAGCAATCAGAGAATTAAAAACAATTAGGCTCATTAATTTCACTAAGTGCTAGTGCGCTTAATGAGTTGTGTTTTGTCTGTCAAAGCTTTTGGAAAAACCCTCTCCCATTACTTTAGCACAAATTTCATTAGTGGAGTGGTTGTGGATTGGTGATTGTTGTCATGTTGAATATCCCAGGAACCCAGTTTCCTCGTACATGTCTTGTCTTTGCTCCGTCATGACTATAGAGTCAAGGTGCAAATGATACACATTTCTTCATTTTAGGACCATGTCCTTTAATTTTTCTTTTACTGGCCTAATTTTTTTGTTTGTTTTTTCTTTTTCATATGTCTTCTTTATTTGTGTGATTAAATTTAGAAAAAACCCATTGCATTTCGAAATCATAAATGCATGGTCCTTGTCAAGAAATTAAATATAAATTTTACTTGGATGAGCTTTATTTTATTTAAGTTGTCAGAGTAAATATTTTCGCTCATTTATGCTCAATATTGCATAATTCAAGTTATCATGTACTCCTATCAATGTCACCAGATTTATTTCCTTTGTCTTTCTGTCAAACTTTTCATAACAAAATTGATTTAGAGTAGGTAGATGCATTTTGGAACATTTGAACCAACAAAAATCTAAACAAAAATAATTTATTTGTTTGATTAATTTCCCAACAAAACCTAAAGTAATATAACTTTAAACTTTTTAACTGAGAAGAGTTATATATGGAGCGACCTATTTATCTACTCGCATTTTTGCGAGATGGATCCTTCTAGAACTAAAGTGTTGTAAGGGCACCATAGATCAACATGAAAATCTACTACCTCGGCCACATTTGGATTGTTTGGGTTTTGTGTAATTTTTGTTTATTTTTTTTGTATTTATTTTTTAAGCCTAAGTCTTAATTTTATTGTTCGCATTGTAGGTGTTTTTGAGCCAATTCTAAGCCGGGTAAGACTTAAGGTAAGCCAATCTGAGGCCTATTTGACTTAATTAAGGCAAGACTATATGGGTTAAAATATAAATGTAGAACTTTACTAATTAGAAATATAAGTTTTGCATGTTTTGATTTCTTGAATTCTTTTGCAGTTTGAAAATGAGTTTTTCAAAATAATTACAAACTCTATTTTTCTGTTCCATCAAAAATTCTTTGATTAAATATAATTTTTTTGTAATCTAATAATGTGACACACCTAAGAATTAATAGTACTTTCTGTACGTAAGACAATAGTGCAAATTCACCCAAACTTTCAGTAACTGTCCAGTCAAATTGGACTCATTTTTTGGGATGCAGGAATGATATATGCGATCTGACTTCTGACTAAACTCTCTGTCCATGGCTCCTTCATTTTGAGATTAGTAACTTAATTCAGCAGGGGTGAAATAATTTTAATTGTTCACTTCCTTGCCACCATATACTTGCAATCTTCAACCAAAAATGCAGAATCTGTACTCTAAAAGAAATCTGCCTGATATAATATATAATGCAATTACAACATGAAACTAGCTAGCAAGCTCATATATATGTATCTCCAATGCACAATCACTGCTAAAAACCTAAGTATCTGCTACAGAAAATATTGAAAAATATTGAGAGTTGGAAAATATTTTGAAAAAATGGTAAAGAGCAAGCCCTAAATATCTGCTATAGAAAAATTACTACAAAATTAATTTTACAGTTATAGCTACAAATATTCATAATAAATATATTTTTTAATTATAATTAAAAAATAATTAATTATCCATTCGCAATATCGTACTTTCAAAGCGTAATAGATTAGTTATGCATTATTTTTAATAAAATTAATATTTATAAAAAGAAAAATGATTATCAACTATGGATTGGTTGTAATGAGAGTTACCTACAGGCATCAAGTACTTCAAATTTGGTTAGAACAATTTGATAGCCAAGTTACCAATTTTTAGCATCAGTTATGCATTGGCCATTAATTGTTGATGTTCTAATTTTTTATAGTGAATATATATATATATATATGATCTGAAACCGTTTCTAGTCAAGCTATTTTGAATGACCAAGATTAATAATTGTAAGATCTCCGCAAATTTTAAGAATTAACCCATGCAACTTTAAGGGAGAAGACGTCCAAGAACATGGATGAGTCAAAATGTGAACGAATAACTAGGTTCACACATGAATTTGCACCAACCGAAGGTACACATTTTATGTATATTTATTGCGGACAAATATTACAAGGACAAGAGGCCTGGCTAAGCACCCCTTGTTGTATGTTTACCGAGAGATTAAGAATCAAGAAAAAGGAAAATCTTGGAAAAAATAAAATTGTAATGGCAGCTGGTTCAAGAACGGCTAATTTAGTTTAGGGTTGGAGCTCTTAGCACTAGGAGATGAGAAAATTTTGTTTATAGGGGAAGAGCCATACGGAGACACGGGAACAGCGCCCACGTTCTCCTCATATCTTACTCCCTTTTTTTAAAAAAGAAGTTTTTTTAACAATTCTCTCTCTCTCTCTCCCCCCCCCCCCCCCCCCAAACCACCAAAACAAGTGAACCCCTTGGCAGAAATTTTAACCCGGCTAAGTTTGGTCAAATTCAAAGTAATGATATAAAAATTGAAATAAAATTGTTTTATAATGAATGTACCGAAAGTGAATCAATTACATGAGAAATATAATAACAATTGTGGTAATTAATTTGAATTTGATCAAACTTAATTTGAACAAAATAAAATACAGCATATAAGATAAAAAATAAATAAATAAATAACATGTCCTTCCATATTCCTCGCGACACTCCATAAATAAGAGTAGCATCCATACTCTAAGTCCTCTGTTTCTCGAGTTACACTGAAACCATCTTGGAGAGGTAACTATCCCAACAATTAGCTAATTCACACATCATGGTACGTCATTTATTTCCCTAATTAAGTACGAGTTGAATTACACTTGTTATATATGTACATTTCTAGCATCTCTTTTCGTTTTAATTTATTTGTTATGATCGGAATTGAACCTTAAAAATGTTTTATGTGCAATTAGGGACCTCAGAAGCCCGCATGGTTAGAAGCTCTCTATGTCCAGAAATTTTTTGCACCTTGCTCAATTCATGATACTGCCAAGAAAAACGAGAAGAATATTTGCTGTTTGGATTGTTGTACTAGCATTTGCCCCCATTGTGTTCTTTCTCATCGATCCCACAGGCTTCTTCAGATTCGTCGGTATGTTTATCATGAGGTTGTCAGATTGGAGGACCTTGAGAAGCTCATGGACTGCTCAAACATTCAGGTTTTGAACTAAATTTACTAATTTTCTTAGGATTTTTAGCTCAAAACAAACACGAAATTATATACAATTTTGGATATGATACCTATTTTGCTGAATTGGGTTTTCTGTATATATAATTTTACGTGCAGGCCTATACGATCAACGCTGCAAAAGTGGTGTTCATCAAGAAGAGACCTCAAAACAGGCAGTTCAAAGGGTCGGGAAACTACTGCACTTCCTGTGACCGGAGCCTCCAAGAACCTTTCATCCATTGCTCTCTAGGCTGCAAGGTATGCATTGCATTGCAGCCCAAATTTTTTCCTTATTTGACGTTATGCTGTATTTGAGTTGAATTGTATATTGTTATATGAAAATTCTGCAATTTAAAGAAGTAAATTTTCTGTTGAACTGAAGTCAAATTCACTTTCATATGCATAATTGGGAATGAAAGTCCCCTCTGATCAGGTGATCAATTAAGAGATGAGATTTTTTTCAGATATTAATGGCAGCCCATATGAGATGTCAGAGATGATTTAAATTTCAAAATTGTTTCACGATTTTGATATCTTGATATGATATATAAGGGCATTAATCAGCAATAATTAACAACTAATAATAGCAATACTGCCCGAATTCCCCATTCTGATCATAATTCTATAGCCACCCTTTTCCTGTGAGGAAAGTGTAATTAAATTAATAGGCTGTTTTGGAATTAGGGTTTCACTGAGTTTTTGACAGCCGTAACCATGGAATCCGTTGGGATTTTTTTTTTTTTTTTTTTCTTTTAACTCTGATTATAATTCGTAGCCCGATGGGCTAAAGTACATAAATTATTGTGCTAAAATTAATTGGAATTCTTAATTACTGTACTTAATTTCTAACATCTCGATTACAAGATTTTGATGGATTTTGTGATATATATCTTTGTGCTCTGGTCATCAGGTTGATTTTGTGCTTAAACACTACAAGGACCTATCACCTTTCTTGAGAGTGTGCAAAACTCTTCAACTTAGTCCAGACTTCTTCATTCCTCAAGACATGGGAGACGATGAAACGACAAACGAAACGCCTCGTTCGACCATTGTGGACAGCAGCGACGAGCCCTTGAGCTCATCATCGAGCTCGTCGGGCTCTGAGAATATGAGCTTTGCTTGCACTGAGTTTGTGAGGAAGAAGAGAAGTGGACTGTATGTTTGTGGAAGATTGGCTGGTAAGATAACTGAAGAGGACATGGCCATCAGCATCATCAGTAGAAGGAAAGGAGTTCCTCATAGGTCACCATTGTGTTAGAAATTCAAATTAATAATGATTAATGATTATTAATTACTATTTTTTGGAAATCCAAAAAAAAAAAAAAAAATAGAAATATTTTGAGTTTCTTAAGACATCTTGGGCTAATTATTAATTAAACACTTGGTCGGAGTGTTTTGTCTTAATGGCATCACGTGTTTCCCATTTCCCAAGTACGGGTTTTGTACATTTTTCTGATTTTTCTTTTCCCAACTTACATTTTAGTATGGTGATTATATAGAGACTTTTTTGGTGTTTCTATGTAAGCTCGGTTTGTCTCAAGTCTCGAACCCCCCGAAAATCAGACAAATTAGTGAAGGAATAAGATAGTTATGGACAATATTTCATTTTACAACTTGTTTTATTTTACCCACTACAAAAAATTAGGACATCAACTATAATTAATCTATATTAATATTAAAAATTCATGATTTTGGCTATAAAATTGTCCTAGTCCAATTCAAAGTTGATGTTCTCGTAACTGTAGCTAATGTCATCCTTTTTTTTATATATATTTGTTACACTTCAAATGTATAATGTAACAGATTGATAATTTAATAATTTTTATTAATTATAATTTACAAAATTATAATTTTTTACAGTTAAAATTTGTAGCTATAGCTACAAAATATTTTTTTCATAGCTATATTTAGTTTTTTTGGCAGTGATGTCTTAACTAAGATGTTTTGTACTTAAATTGTGATTTGATTCAATATAGTTGTGTTTTCAATGGTTTTAGCTGATAAAAAGAAATTGAAAAAAAAAAAAGAAGCACCTAGCCGGCACAGCACGAATATAATTATTACAGTATACGATATATACATATTGGACAACTTAAATTACATAATTCATGTCAACTACATATACTTAATTTAGCATATATGATTTCTTTGTCTTTGTTGGTATACTACTTTCTCATATTGTGTGAATAATAACATTTACTATATAATATAAAATTTCATGACGATTGACTTAAAAATATTAAGGAGGTCAATAGAACGATGTGTTTTGACTATTCACGGCCGTGCTTTTTTGGGAATGCGTTTGATGTATTATCATTGTTAGTGTCAGCCCTAAATAGCAAAACTGTATATAATATATATGCACTGGATAATTTAATATCAACTAATTAAGTATGTAGCTAAATAATGATAGAAATATATAGATACATGCAATATTTAGATTGTACTAGTGAGAGAGGAATTATTTGAACCTAGCTACCTATTAATTAAAATGCAACATATAGCGTGTTGCTTCGTGTTGCTTTTGACCACTTAGCAACTCCTGTCCAGGCCCTAGCTAATTTGTCTTAATCATTTTGGCTTTTCTATTTTGATCGGTACTTACCACAAGAGAAAATAGTGATAAAATAATAAATAATAATACAAAAATTATCATTAATAGTATATATAAGTAATAAAAAATTTTGTTTTGTTACTTTAATATATTTCACAAACATAATATTAATAAGAATAGTTTTTAAACTGTAACTATTGACAATTGATAACACATGATGTATAATGACACATTTACAGTGACAAACAAATGCTAACACAAATCTTGCAAAATTATAGTATAACATTTATTGTCACTATTTGTCATTACAGAATTATAGAATTATTAATTGTCAATAATGAGAACTTAAAATATTACCTCTTATTACTATTGGGGCATATTATGATAAAAATAAAAATTATTGTTGATAAATTTTTATACAATCAGTTATTTCTTAATTAATAATATTATATTTTATGATTTTATTATATATATATATTACATCATGAATATATAACGATTGTCTATTATATATAACTACGTATATGTAGTCCACAATTAAAGCACTTATGAAAACATTTATACAGCTAATATTTTATTTTATGAAATAGAAGATAAACTAACAATCACATTGAAATAGAGGTTCACAACTGCTCCTCAATGGGAGAGTATTAGAATTTGAGAGAATAGCTTGTTGAATTAATATATGATGATTTTTGAATATTATATTATCTAGAGGCATTCTTGTTGAATGGTGACTATATATTAAGTACTGATTCGCGTTGCTACTAATTGTATATCAAATAATAGAACTTTTATTTTGCTAGCATTATGATGTTCATAATTTTAATAATAATCAAGATTATATTTAAACTTTCACTATATATCAGCAATTAATGATATATCTACAGTGATAATAAAATTATCAATAAGTGATTTAATGATTTGTGCTAATTTTTATTATCAATAAGTTATTATTATAAATATATCACTAATTGTCAGTAATGACAACATAAAATATTATTTCTTTTCAGTATTGAGTTGTATTATGATAATATAAAATTTATTATAACTTAGCAAATATTCATATTGGGAAACAACATAATTCTTAATTATTTAATATATTGGAATCCAGAAGGATTTATTGCGGAAATTGAATCCCACAAATCTCACGAGAACACTCAATATCCTCGTTCTAAATGCCATCTAGAGAAACTATCTCAAAAGCAATTAGAATCTATTGTGTATGTGTGTCAACCTTTTGTCCTGGAAGAAAACGCATATTTCTACTTGCGAAAAAGAAGCCCAAGGCCCGTTGGCCTGTGCCATGCGCCAAGGTGCACAAAACTTGTGCCCTGCCGTGCATGTTGCTGCTATTGCTGCCTAGTGTGGCAGAAAGTTTGTGCTAGTGCGCACAAAACTTGCGCCCTAGCGCAACGTTGCTGATGGCCATACGTTGGGGCGCGCACACCTTGTACCCCAGCGCGCGGTCACAGTAGCCTCCGCGCCCAGGCATGCCTTTCTTACGCCCGGACTCGCAAGGCGTGAATCTGCTGCCCTCTTCACTTTGTCGCATGCCCGTGTGTGCCCTGCTTTACCCGTGGAGCATGACAGTCCCTATTTTCGTGGCAGCCGCACAATGGGGCGCGCCCATCCTGCACCTCGACGCGTGGCGTCCTGCCGATCTGTTCCGAGGTGTTCTCTGCGTGCCCATTTCCTTAGCTTTGCTTCATTTAGCTCTATTTCTTACGTTCCTTGTTAATTTCACCCCAAACTTCAAGGCAAAATCCACAATTCTCCATCTTGACTTGAAATTCATCATCTTTCTTCTTTGTCTCTACCCTAAAAGGGCATGTCATCTAAGTCTGCAAACGTTAATCAAATCTAAGCAATCTTAATTAACATGTCTGCTGGATTATCTTTAGTCTCAACCTTTTCAACTTGAATAACACCTTGAGACACCATATCCGGACAAAGTGATACCTTACGTCAATGTGTTTTGTTCTCTCATGAAATGCTTGATTCTTTTACAAGTATATGATACTCTGACTATCACAAAGTACCTTAGTGATCTCAGAAGTCATACCTATATCATCGATCAGCCCCTTTAGTCAAATGCCTTCATTGACGCCTTCAGCTAAAGTCATGTACTCAGTTTCTGTTGTGGACAATGCAACTGATGATAGCAAAGTCGCCTTCCACCTAACCATACAACTTGATACACAAAACACATAGTCCGTCATGGACCTTCTGCTATCCAAATCTCCGGCATAATTCGAATCCACATAGCCAATAATTCTAGTAGTAAAATTCGATTGACCATACCTCAAACATCTGTTTGCAGAGCTTCTCAGATACCTCATGATCTATTTCAACAGCCTGCTAATAAGTTTTTCCTGGCTTGTGCACATATCTGTTCACAACATTGAATGCGTGTGAAATGTCTGGCCTCATGCACACCATGGCGTACATCAAGCTACCCACTACACTAGCATATGGCACATTAGACATATACATTACCCCCTCCACAATACTCGATGATAAACCTGATAAGAGCATGAAATGAGCGGCAAGTGGCGTACTAACTGGCTTGGACTTATCCATCCCAAATCGCTCCAGTATTTTCGCAATTTAATGTTGTTGAGACAAGTACAACATTCCTGCGTGTCTATCCCGGATGGTCTCCATGCCTAATATCTTATTTGCACCGCCCAAATCCTTCATCTCAAATTCTTCACTTAGTTGAGCTTTTGATTAGTTGATCTCAGATATGTTTCTAGAGGCAATCAACATATCATCAATGTACAACAACAAATATATGAGAAAGCTATCACTACAAATTTTATAATATACGCAACAATCAAATTTGCTTCTTGTATATCCTATCTTGATAATAAAAGCATCAAACCTTTTATACCACTACCTGGGAGACTGTTTCAAGCCATATAATGACCTCTTCAAAAGACATGCTTGATTTTGTTTCCTGAAAACAATGAATTCCTCTGGTTGGCTCATGTAGATTTGTTCCTCCAACTCACCATGCAGAAACACTACTTTCACATCCATCTGCTCCAGTTTCATATCAAACAAAGCAACCATGGCAAGTAAAACACGAATGGAAGTATGTTTTACAACTGGGGAGAACATTTCATGAAACTCAATTCCCTCTCTCTGATTAAAACCTTTAGCAACCAATCATGCCTTGTATCTAGCATCTTCAACCCTGGGAATCCCTTCCTTTTTTCTTGCAGATCCATTTGCAACCTATAATCTTTTTCCCTTTATGTACATCAACCAGTTCCCATGTGCTATTCTTGTGTAGAGACTCCATCTCTTCACTTATAGCTGCAACCCATTTATCAAAATCTGGCCTGAAAATTGCCTATTTGTATGAGATTGGATCATTTCCTACAAACTCTTCAGTTGAACTCAAAGCATAAGCTACAAGATCTGAGTAAGCAAACCGCTATAGTGGTTTGATCTGCCTCCTCTCCCTATCGCAAGCCAAGCGATAATTTTGTAGTGGTTCATTTTCCTGTTGTTGATTAAGTGATAATGCGCTTTTACCAACTTCATGTACCACCTTCTGTTTCCCCTTTGAAACTTGTGGAGGATCAATGTAAATCTTCACCTTTTCCTTAATGCCCTGTTGACTGCTTTCCTGTTGCTCCACCTTCTCCATCATAGCAGACTCATCAAATGTCACATCTCTGCTGATAGTCATCTTAGAGCTATTGTCATCATTACACCACAAATGATAACTTTTGACTCTATCTACATAGCCTAGAAATATGCACTTCCTAGCCGATGGCTCAAGCTTCCCACCCCGGACATGAGCATAGGTTGAACACCTAAATACTCTCAGATTTGAGTAATCAGTAGGAGACCCAGACCAAACTTCCATTAGGGTCTTACAGTCCAAAGCAGTTAATGGTGACCTATTTACCAAATAACATGCAGTGTTAATCGCTTCTACCCAAAAATCCTTGGACAATCCGGCGTTAAAGAGCATGCATCTAGCTCTTTCTAAGATAGTCCAGTTCATCCTTTCTGCAACTCCGTTTTGTTGTGGTATAGGTACAACTGTGCGATGCCTCACAATTCCTTGTTATAGAATTCCTGAAATTCTTTATTGTAGAACTCTAATTCATTGCCAGTCCTCAAGCGCTTGATCTTCTTTCCTGTCTACTTCTCAATTAAGGTCTTCCATTGCTTGAAGTTGACAAACACCTCATCTTTATGCTTCAACATGTACACCCATACTCTCCGTGATAAATCATCTATGAATGTTAGCATGTACTTTGCATCCCCAAAGATCTGAGTGAATGTAATCTAAGGTGCCTTTGGTCCTGTGAACTGTAGTGATGAATTTCACCGTATATTGCTTGCCCAGCACATACTGCTCATAGAAATCCAGCTCTCCAGTCTTCTCTCCACAAAGCAAATCTCGTTTGCTTAGTTCTAATATCCCCTTCTCACTTATATGCCCAAGCCCCATATGCCACAGTCTCTTAGTATCATTGTTTTATGAAGAAACTACTGCACTACCAGAAATCGTGTTTCCCTACAATATGTAAAGGTTGTTCCGCTTATCTCCCTTCATGATAAGTAATGCGCCTTTGGAAACCCACTGAACTCCATCTCGAGCTCCGTACTCACAACCATTCTTGTCCAGAGTACCCAACGATATCAAATTTTTCTTCAGATCTAGAACATAATGCACATATGTTAAGGTCTTTACTATGTCATCATGCATTCTGATACAAATTGAGTCAATTCCTACAACCCTGCAAGAAGCATCGTTTCCCATAAGCACTTTACCACCATTATATTTCTAGTATATGGTAAACCAATCTTCCCGTGCGCACATGTGGTAGGAATAGCTACTATCCAAAATCTATTCAAAGCTTAGTATAGTTTTGGCAATGTTGAGAACAACCCCCCCATCAGCCTCATCCTCAACAATTCCTATGACATCATCCCATTTCTAATCAGAAGTTTCACTTGCACCCTTCACCTTTCCTCATTCCGAACAATTTCGTTTCTAATGCCCTTTTTCCACTGCGCCTAAAATGCTTGTCACCATTTCTAGGCTTAGTTTGGGACTTCGATCGGCCTCTACTCCTTCCTCTTTCTCTCGGTCTCCCTTTTGTCACCAATCTTTCCCTGCTTTCACCATCGTTGCTACCTAGGACATATTTTCTCAACTTGTTGGAATTCAATGAGCCCTTCACATCCTCCATTGAAATCATATCTCTCCCGTACAGCAAAGTAGTAACCAAGTGTTCAAAAGATTTTAGTAGAGAACACAAGAGATCAACGCTTGATCTTCATCTTTAATTTTAACATCTATACTAGCAAGATCCAGAATCACCTTATTGAAAAAATCAATATGGTGTGCAATAGATGTACCTTCTTTCATTCTTAATGCATATAACCGTTGTTTCAAATACAACTAATTTGTCAGGGACTTAGTCATATATAGACTCTCCAGCCTCTTCCACAAATTCATTGGCGTACGTTCTGTGCTAACCTCTCTTAGTATGTTATCTAACAATAATAACACTAGAGCACTGTAAGCTTTCACCATGAATTTGTCCTTCTTTTCGTCGGTCACTGTTTCTGGCAAGGAATCTATGCCCTTTAATGCTCTCTGTAAACTTTGTTAACACAGAAAGGTGTGAACCTTCATCTTCCACAGCCCAAAGTCATTTTTCCCATCGAATTTCTCTACCTCATACTTCATACCTGACATCTAATCTAACCTGCTCTTATACCAATTTATTGGAACCCAGGAAGATTTATTGCAAAAATTGAATCCCACAAATCTCACTAGAACACTCAACACCCTCGTTCTAAACTCCGTCTCAAGAAACTATCTCAAAAGCAGTTTTAATCTATCATGTATGTGCCTCAACCTTTTGTCTTGGAAGAAAATGCATATTTATACTCCCGAAAACAAAGCTTAGGGCCCGTGGGCTTATGCCACACTCTAGGGCACACAAAACTTGCGCCTCAGTGCGTATGTTGCTACTGTTGTTTAGTGTGGCAGAAAGTTTGCGCCAGGGTGCTCAAAACTTGCTCCTCAGCACAAAGTTGTTGATGGCCACACGTTGGGGCATCCACACCTTGTGCCTCAGCATGCGGTTACATTAGCTTCCACACCCGGGTGCAAAAGGCATGAATTTACTGTCTTCTTCACTCTGTCGCGTGCTTGGGCGTGCCCTACTTTGCGTCTGGGCGTACGAAAATCCCTATTTTCATGCCAGCGGGGCACGCCCATCTTGCGCCTCGGTGCACGGCATCCTACCAGTCCATGCTGGGGTGTTCTCTGTGTGCCCATTTCCTCAACTTTGCTCCTTTTAGCTCCATTTCTTCCATTCCTTATCAATTTTACTCCAAATTACAAGGCAAAATCAACATAATATATATTATTAGTGATATTTTTATTTTACAATTTAGCTTTTTTATTACTATTATTATATTTTTTATAGTAAGAAATAGTAATTGGGTTGGGTCTTCTATTTTCTTTTGCTCACCTTAGTTTAGTAATCTAGTGTTTTTCTTTGACTTTAACTATTATAGTAATGGCACTTGACGGAATAAAAAGTGAAGAAGAAGGGATTTGAAGCTAAGTATTGTTGACCACTCAAAAGTTGAGCAAATATGTATAAAAGATTAATTGCAAAACTACTCTCAAGGTGTGTTGTAATAAAAAAATTGCTCCTTTGATTTCCAAGGCTACGATTACCCTTACAAGTTGCTGAGAATGCAAAAATCTACTTAAGTTGGCAAACGATTTTTCCTCAGTTGAGTATAACAAGAAAAGTAGAAAATTAAAAGAAGGTAGTGGACAAATTTGTCCCTAAGTTCAAATCTTTCAAAATAAAAGTAACTTACTGGTCTTATCATCATCCAATAATTCGAAACATATTTTCTTAACTTTTGAAACAAAAAAAATCTATTCATCATTAATTTTTTATGGGTGGACGAGTAGGGATACAAACGAACCGAATCAGCTAGCAAGCCTGACGAACTAACTTGAAAAATGTTCAACCTTAAGCCAAGTTCATACAAGGTTTGAGCCGAGCTCGAGTTAACTAATTCTTGTTCGTAGGTATGTGCGACTGTATTTTTTCTAAAAAAATAACATTTATTTATAATAATAAATTAATTTTTTTATATATTATAAAATAATTTTACGTTTTGAGCTCGAGGTCGAGCCCAAACTCGATCCTGTAGCTTTATCACAACCTCAAGCTTAACGAATCGTGCCGAGCCCGAACATAGGCTCGAGCTCGATCTCGGTTCATTTGATTTGAGTTCGAGCTTTAAAAAATTGTCAAAGCTCGGCTAAACTCAACTCGACTCGTTTGCATCCCTAATAACAAGCTTTGGCATTAGGGCTAGTGGGAGGGGTTGACAGCAGGTTAGGGGTCCAAAGAGATGGAGTAGCTATTAAATCTATAGTAAATAATTTACCAAATAATTAAAATCATATTATCTAAACTATTTTTTTAATTTTGTGTAAATAATTTGTGCATTTAATAGATTTTAAATTTTAAATTCTATTAACACTCAATCATTTATTTAAATTGTGATAAGTAGTTTGAAAATTATCAAAATCTGTCTCAGGCTAAAAAGAATAAAAACAGACTAAAAAAGTCCAAGTGATTAAATGAATAAAAAGGCGAGAAAATTTCATTGACTAAACCCACCAAAAAGAGCATCAAAACTTTAGTGGGCCTTCACCGTCCTTGGAGAGGATAGAGCGGAAAACCCCCTTAGAGAAAGACACCACTCCCTCCTCTTTACCTCCGTAGGTGGATATACACTCATCCCTTCTAGCAGACTTCTCTCAATGACTGCCCACTTCTAATAGAGTCCAAACTTATTCACTAGTACCATAACCCTTACGAGGAGTAGGAAGCTAATAACTTATGTTAATCATCTCTTTCTCGAGATACAGTCCATTCTACCCATCGATCTTAGTAGAGTCGCTTCCTATTGGAACTAATATAGCCACTCTTCCAGAGTTTGACGCACAATGAATCCTCAAGGGCACCTGAATGACTTCCTTGCAAGGATGAAGCCTTACAAGCTAAGTCAAACCACCTACTGCAAGGTGTTTATTTCCACACTCGTTAAGCACACCTTTATATGAATTAACCAGATACCAATTGGATATATTACAAGTTGGGAGCAACTAGCACAATACTTTCTTTGTCATTTCTCCCAGTTTGAGGAAGCCCTAATTAGCAACTTGCCCATCTATCGTTAAGCAGAAGAATGAAGATAAATTATGAGAATAAATTAACCATTTTGCCCAAGAAGTACATGAGATCCGTCACATCAACCAAGAGCTTCGCCTAGTACAATCCAGCAAAGCCTAGAACACCAGAAGTTTCGAGAGTGTGAAGATGGAAAACCTCCAGCTACTATAAAGGATTTCTTCATGTGTAAGGAGAAACACATTAAGATTGAAGAGACAGTGACTCCCCAAGATATTGGTAAACACAAATCACGAGAGAAAAAAACCAACACTGATAAGATGTAGGGTGACCATTAGCAACAAGCTACACAAATCACCCTTAGATACATGCCTTTGAATTCCCTAATGGTAGAGATACTCAAGGTAGCTATACTACAGGTTGCTCAATCAACCTCTAAGGATTACAAAAGAGCTAAAAAGGCAGAAGTCGCCAAAGTACTGCAGCATTCATCGCAGCTAACGACATACTACTAAAGAATACTGAAAAATTTTAAAATAAAATTAAGAAGTTGGTCCAACAAAGATATCTTATCGAGTATGTGGATAAGAAACAAAATCCGCCCATAAGGAGGTCCGAAGTAAGAAAGGAACAAGACGTCAGGATCCATCTAAAGAGCAATTAGACTCAAAATCAAAGCAATACACTACTGAAGAATGTTACACCAGTGCCTTAAGAGGAGTGACGACTCTTGTTACTAGCCTAGGAGACGTGAAGAAGAGTTGCCAAAGTAATTCTAAAGAAAAAAGTAGAGGTGCAATCCCTGATGCCAACATCATAAGGACACTTGCATTGGGAACCACCCTTCGGTACAACTAAGTGTGATGTTGATAAGTTTTCTCCTTTTCCTTAGATGATTCATGATTATAGTTACTTCCATTTATTTTTAGTCTTGAAGTACTTTTTTTTTTAGATCGATGTCATTCTAGTTAGAGTTGAATAAAGCCAACCCGTATTGTGGTGGCACTTTCCATTTATTGCTTGTTGATTTTAATGATATCACACTTGACTTGAATTTTGACTTGTCGAGAATGATGCCTCACAATATGAGGGCCCTCAGAGCACATTTGATCTTTTTGGCAACAAGACTTCTCTGATAGTATGTGGTAACATAAGCCTACTATAAATCCTCTATGAAGTTCTCTGTAAAGGTTAGTAGCTAATAAACCCACTACAAAATTCCCTTGGGAGTACATGGTAGATATGCATAACCCACCATAAATCCTTTCATGAATCCTCTCCAGAAGTTAGTGGTAGCACCTCCGATTATTTTGGTAAATGGCTCCTCTAAAAGTATATGGTAGTCAAGCGTAAGCCCATCGTAAATCCTTTTCGGAGATTAGTGGTAGTACCTCTGATTGATTTTAGCATAAATCCACTATACAACTCCTTCAAAGTACGTGGTAACCATACATAAGCCCACAGAAACTTCTTCATAAAATCTTTCCTGGAGGTAAGTGGCAGCATTGTTTTATGAATTACTTTTATATAAACCTACCATTCAACTCCTTAGGGACTACATGATTTATGTGTGTAAGCCCCTCATGAATCCTCTCCATAGGTAAATGTCTACACCCTCACACCTTTAACTGAATACACTTTGAATTATCTTAGAATAAACCTACTATGTGGCTCCCTGAGGGTATGTGGTACCATGTGTAACAAACTATGAGGCCTTCCAAGAGGTACATAGCTACACCATCGAAATCAACTATCAAGCACCTCTGGAGATATGTGGCCAACACATCAAATATCAACAAACCTCCCAAACAAGGGCTTGCATTCAACTCTAATTTTAAACTAATGGAACCCACTATCTGCCCTTCTTTTTTTCTTCTACTCCTAGGCTCTTCTTCCTTTTATCTTTACTTTGTTTTCTTTTCAACTTTCTCTTCCACATGTTCTGTTACGTATTGAGCTTGCACCACGAAGTCACTATTTTGCATATGATATGCTTCCTTCTTTATTTTTTTAGATTTTTCTTGGTTCCCTTTGGTTGAGAAGGGGTGTTCAGCTCAAACAGGCAAAAGGTAACTATGTTTTTTAGTTTCAAATTTTTCTTTGATCTTGCTTTACTCTTTGGGTTTTCTTGGTTCCTTAGGCAATTCAATTCGGGTTTCTAAAAGTTTATGATTGCTTTTATTTTGGTCGAAATTTGTGGCGTTTTATTTGCTTTTACTTTAGTTGTGCTTCAACCAATCAATCAATGGTACTCTGCTCATATAGTATTTTTCTACTTTTTATATGCCTAAAGTATCTAAAATTTCATCCATTATCATATTATGCTCTTCATCAAAATTGATTGGCATGATATGTTAGTGAATTAACTAGAGAGAGTAGTATGATAAATATGTTTTATGTGTTTTAATAGTGATTGGCTTCCTTCTGTATTCAAAATTGATATTATCAAGCATATTGGCTAGAGTCTAGGAAAAGCTATTAACTAATTTTGATTTCAAAGTCTTCAATTAATATTATGTATGTAGGTTAAGTCATGGTTTTGCATTACAATCATATGGATTTAGTTGGTTAATTCGTAAATATTATCACTCGGGTACTTAGTCTTGTTCCTAATAAGTCTAGAATAAAGTTAGATATCTTCTCCTATACTAGGGAATTATAGCTATAGAATGTGGAATTTGGACTAGGGCTACAAAATGAATGTGTGATGTCTTTGAGGAAAAAGGCATGCATGATTTGTTGAATAGAATCATGGCAACAATTTCACCACCCAAATATTGGCCAAAAATGGTAAATTTTTCATCTTATTCACAAATCAAAATATCAAAAATTAAATATCATGATATATTAAAATGTATGTCAACACATATGAAAAAAGTGAACAAACTGCCAAATTAAACTATGAGTCAAAATACCTACTCTAAGCTCTATGGATTTAGACAACTAAACAAGTAAATAGCAAATGTATATCTGTATAATTGTCACAAACAGTATCCTCGCTGTCTTTTACAAAACTGGCAAATTATGTTTTATCTAACATAATCCTTTTTTATACTTAATTGGTGCTTTTGTTGCAATATATACATATTAAATGACTATACTTCTTCAATGTTTCTGTTTGCCAAGGGATTATAGTTTTTAGATTCGATAAATTTTCTACTCTCCAGATTTCCTATCAATTGATGAGTTTCAGACTGTGTGGATCTTCTTGTGTATAAAGTAGGTATCTATAGTCTACGAAAATGATGACATGTTGGAACAATAAACCTACTAATTTCGAATGATTTCACAAATTTTAGAATGATGTTTGCATTTTAGTTATATATGTTTTTTATTGGTATCAATAATGAATAAGTAGTGTGCAAATTTTATATTATACTATTTTTTAGGCCTTGTGTCAATAAACTTTCAATGGAATGAAAAACTCTACGTGATCCCTCCTTGTTATCATAGGACTAATTCTTTTTCACTTATCCACTTCTTGATATTTATGGATCACAAGCCATGTGTCTTCAAAATTATCAACACTTAATGTGTTCCTTGCATTTTTTTCAGGTTTGAAAATCACAGTTGAAATGTCTCATATAAACTACCCCAAATTGTTATCACACATCATCATTAAAAAGATAGTGGGCAGGACATCAAATGCTCAGAAAACAATCACAAAAAAGTACCACAACCACTCTTAATCTTTCATTCTTTCATCAGGAAGCCATTGTTGTTTAGAAACCAGCCAAATTTTACTTTGTTGATTTGGTTTCTTGTAATAATTATGGAGGAAAGAAAATAGTTTGATTGGAAAATGTATTACAGTTACTTTTTATACTCCAACAATTTAGATCCACTTCATTTGTTCTAATGATCCTTGCTGAACTCCTACTTGATGAAAATAACAATTTTAAAGATAGTGATGGTATCAGGATTATATACCTGATGGATTGCAATATTCACAAAATATTCTTAGGAGACGAAGTTGGTTTTGTTTTCTGACTCCTTCATACGCTTCTAACACTTGTATTACACATAGGTTGATGCTTTAATCTAACATTTGTTTCTTAACTAATTTTTTTATGTCATTTATTTTCTAAAGCCTTCTACTATTGATAAAACATTGAGACATGTAGGCAGATATCTATTCACTTTTTCCATATCACTTATTTAAAGGAATCACAATTTTGTGTTAAAAGTGAGATATGTAGGTTGAACATGGTGAAGATGGAATACTAAATTTAAGGTTGTGCGCATAGCTCACACAATTTCATATTTGTCTGAATATTAGTAAATGAATTATCTTATAGATTTGATGAATTTATGATTCCCTTACCTTTACACTAGGATTCCTGCTTTCTTTAATGTAGATTGTGCTCCAATTGTAATTAGATGTTTAGTCAAATATTAATTTTGCACTTTTTAGTGATCTACTACTGAATTTGGTTTGGAATGTTGTTTGAATTAATGGCATGATTAAATTTTCTCCACGACAACATTAGTTGTTTCTAGAGTGTCACACTTTGATGTGGTAATTTCTGGTTGTTTAATATAAAGGACTAAAGATAGAGTCCAGTGAAGCTAGTGATATTGAACTTTAGCTTAGTAGGAAGCACGGAGGAAGGGACAAAATATGGTAATCAACTTAGCTGGGACAAGATATAGAATAATGGGCATATCTGTTGAAGGAGATAAGCACAGTATTTATAAGGATGCAATATAATTTCTTTACCAATATGTCCATGGTGAGTTTGTGATGATTCGCTTCTCTTTAAGGGCACATTAGTCTTTTCCTTTAGAGAGAGGATCCACTGGTAGGCTAATTAGACAGGCAAAGTCGCGCACTATTCTCTGCTGCCTAACAACTTTAGTTTGGACTGTGAATACCACAGCTTATCATTAAGAGGATTAGATGAAGAACGTATGGTGTCCTAGCAACATTAAATATTATCGCCCTACTTCTGGTCGAAGGCCAAACTCCTCTGAGGTTGACTTGGCCATTTGGACACTTAGGCAGAATGATTCGCCTAAGACTCTTAGGCAGTAATCCCGGATCGACCTTGAGGGGTTCGGCAACACACCACTATCACACTAGATCTCGCAAAAGTTTCAATTTTACTTCTTAGGACATGCTAACACTTGAACCTAATTAGGGAGGGATTGAATTCTAGAACTAATCTTGCAGCTTTCTTGACTTTTGGATTAAGTATTTAGTGTAATTACGAATTTTGTTGTGCTTTTACAAGAATCGGGATGTTGGTACAACTTCATGTGTGGAAAATATAATGCTAATTCAAAGTCAAAAGGATGATGCTAGCTTATTGTAGTGTGGTGATCATTAGATGCTAACACTTTTATGGTTTGTATCAATATGCATTCTAGACTAATAATTGCTGCTAACAATTCTCAGTGCTCACTTGACCTAATCTTTTTTTTGGGGGGGAGGGGGGGAGGTGGAGGGGTGTGTTCTAGTGAAATGATATGATGGTGCCATGTTGGTTTCAGTATTTGCACATGTACTAGAACTTTAATTTCATATGCAGTTGAGGAATCTACATATATTTTTGGTAGTATTTTTGTATGTTTATTTTACATAATTGAAGCTTAAGTAAAATCTACTTATGAGTCACTTTCATTTTTGGAAGCTAAAAAAAAATAGTCTTTTTTCCCTTCTTTTTCCCCCAAAATATGTTTTCTGGCAAATCAACCAAAATTCACACTTGCTGAACTTTGCATACAGCTTGTGCTCCCTCAGAGTTCTTAAAACCATGTGTAAGTTCTTTGCATGCTCTTCTCTGGTTCTTGAATACACCAAAATATCGTCCATGAATGTTTCCACAAACTAGTCTAGATACGGTCAAAAAATTTGGTACATCAAATCTATGAAAGCTACTGGGGTATTGGTCAGACCAAATGGCATTAATACAAGCTCAAAATGACCATATCGAGAATTGAACGTGGTCTTCGATTTATCTTCTTCCTTAATTTTCAATTAATAGTACCCCTATCTCAAATCCAACTTCGAAAAAGTCATAGATCCTTATAGAAGGTCAAACAATTCCTCCACATGCAACAAAGGGCATTTGATCTTAATAGTGACTTTATTCAACTCCCGATAGTCTATGCACATTCTCAAGGACCTATCTTTCTTCTTAACAAACAATACTGGAACTCCCCACGAAGAAACGCTGGGCCTTATGAATTTCTTCTCCAATTTCTCGATCTATACTTTGGCCTTTCTGTCATCTACTTTCTCTAGAATTTCAGGGGCCGAAAGTGAAGAAACCACTCCAATGCCCTGTCGTCAGTAAGCTCTTCAACATTTCCTATCCTATCACTCTGTCCCTGTTGCTGGCAGAACTGCATAAATCGTTGCCACATTTGGAACATAGGGTCTGTTGGTTGACCTGCAGCTGGTTGATCAACCTGAGGGGCCAATGAAACCTCTTCTTCTAGCAATAGTTGTAAAATGGGTGCTCCTTGCCTAGGGATATTTTGTACATTAGCCCATCTATCGAGCGACCTCCTTCATCATCCTGCTCGAGCTAAATTAGATATCTAAGAACCCTCATTTGATGCCATTCTTTTCTCTAAATAGGTTTAGATCTAGAATATTTCTTAACCTGCAAATTATCAAGATTGAGCAATGATATCTAAGGTTATCATCAATTCTTTCTTATCCCTTAAATTCGCATATAAAGTATTTAACATATTTAAGTAAAATTTATTATAACAAAAGTTTAATCATTCAAAAATTAGCATAAAAGCTTTCATTATCATTTCGAGTTAGCATTACTGATTGTTTACAATGGTATATATAAAGTCAAAATCCTAAAATTAGCTAAGCTAACTATTTACCTGGTCGTGGAACAAAATGATAAGGCCTGGGTTAGGGCTTACCCTATTAATCTGGCTAACCTTAGCTTATTACATTCTAATTTAAAGGTTAAAAGCTATTAGTAAAACACGCATACATATATAGGCATATTTACACGTATAGGAGTCTCTAACTCTAATATTCTACATCGATAATGTCAGACTCTATATTTTCATCCTCAGCCTCATCCTCATCCATCTACTCTTCCCTATTCAACTCCATATCCATATCATCACCTTCATCTTCAAATTCATAAAGCTTGTTTTCCATATTAATCCCCTGCGGTACCTCAGTCGGGGGATCCTGTGCGAGGTCCTCCTCAGGCTCCTTCTCAGGTGACTCCTCAGGGTTCCCTAATGGAGCTGGTAGTTTTTCAATATAGATACCCTATCTCTACCCTAGCTCTAAGGAAGGACAAACGCTAGAAGGTACAACATCAGATGCTATCCCAATACCAATAATCTAATCTATAGTACTCTTGTAGTATGCCAACATCATTCTGACTTCATCTATGATCATTTAGGTCATGGCGACAATCTTACAATGATTTGCCTCCAAAGTCCCAAAAGCCTTCTCCACATGGGCCCCTACCATGTAGAATCTCTCAATCTGTCCCTCAGCTATTCTTAGCTTTTCACTTTCCTAATCCACTTCATCCATAAGCCTCCGTATAGTGTCACTTCTCATCTGAATCATTATTTCTAAATGGTATGTCTCTGCTTACCTTTTCCTCAATGCCTCAGTCAAGTCATAAAATCGATCCTCATAACTTTAGCATTGCTCCAATAATCTTGTACTTTCCTGCTCTAAAACTATAATTCTCTCCTCTGGAGATTCTTTGCCTTCATCTTTCATAAGTTATTTTCCTTCTCTATGTTCTCACATCAATATGCAATATATTTCATTAAAGTCATACAAGTCAAGTTCATTTCAAATTTTCTTAATCACATAAAGGTTTTTCAATCATATGTAAGATAGCTAAGGTTTTATTCTCAATCTAAAGTCCAATGCTTGATTTTTGAAAGTGAAGATTCCAGACTGGTCGGCCGCCCCAAGTATAATCTCCTATCTTCTAATATCAAAAGCTATACCCGAGAATTCATAGCTTAACTAACCTTCTATCCCACAAACTCGACATAAATCCCATTGATACTCAATTACCCAGGTCGTCGTCAAACTTAGGCTCTGATAACACCTCTGTGGCACCCCCAACCAGGAATGAGTCCTAAGCTAAGGTGCCACTAATTCAAACTTAGAATATAATTCAAAAGACAACTAAAAAAGCCAAAATTCAACAAGTAACCCCAAAAGATAGTAGCTTGATAACAAACCCAAAGGATTAACCCAAGGTGTGCAAATATGTGTACATATCAAAAGGTAAATTCGAACCTAGTTACTTACAAAGCAACCAAAAATCTAAGCATCCCGATTAGGTACAATCATAGTCAAGTCCGTAAATATATATATATATATATATATCACCTAATCTATTACAAAGTGAAATACATCCACGACTCAGGCAAGCTTTTAGTCCTCAAACCTCCATCAAGCCCTATCTGGGAAGGGAACAAGAAATAGCAAAAGGTGGGTAAGCCCCAAGGCCGTAGTGAGAGAGTGTGCAATAAGAAGTCAAGGGAAAACTATTGAAAGTAAAACTATTAATAAACAAGGTATTAATAAGCAGGGACTCAAGTAACAAACATGCAATAATTTGCAACACGAAGTAATCATATAACATAACACATGTTATACAAAATTCAATAGACTATTGCCAATACCGACCTTATTGCTCCCGAAATAGAACATAACTAGTAAAACAGAGTACAAATATAACATAACAAATTTCTCTTATTACTCCGTTACCTAAGCACTCAGCTTAGTAGACATGCGGCATGGCCAGCTACATGCCAGATCCCACCACTCGCAGATAACTACCTCCAACTATCTACAAGTTAGGATCTTAAGAGAGTACTAGCTGGAAAACCAGCCACCATCGGTCCATACCGCTCGATCGTCTTTCTAGACCTAGTTCCAAGAGCATCCTCAAGGATGACATAATGCTGACATATAGGAACGTAAATCCAAAATAACTAATCAAAAACATGTATGTCATATTGAACAAAATGTAAATCCATTGGCCGGCAAGGCCATATAAATAGCATGTAGAATGATTTAATCAGGAGTATGGAATGAAGTTGGTCGGCAAGACAGACCAAAATATCAACACATATAGAGAAAGCGACACGGCTATAGTGTATATGGGACAGAAAACTGATAACGTAACAGGATTTCTAGGCAACAGAACGAGTATAATCAAATTTAACAAATAGACACAGGGAATTCAAACATCAAAGATCATTTACTTCTCAGAAAAAAAGACAGGCTTTACCCTCACCTTATTTTCCACTAAAAATGCTATCCTCATCCTATTGCCCTCCAAATCCTAGCTTCTCATCACATATTTCAAAAGAACATACTAAATGTTAAAATACTTGTATCGTTTTCTTTAAATAATAATTACACCGTTTATATCTTCATAGCAGTTGTTTTCAAATTAATATAATACTTTAAGGGCTCTATTCTGAAAATACTGTAAGGGTAACAAGCTAATTATGCTATTAACGCTAATATATATTTACGAGGGACTTATTTGTTCCGGACGTTAATTATTTCCTATATCAATATTTCCTAATTTCACAATGTACGTCTTATATCAACAATTTAGTCGAAACGCAAGAATCAACTTAGATTCTTATTAATATTTGGTCCTTGCAATGTTACATAAAAGTCGGATATATAATTACAACGATTAAATCTAGCTAATGGTAACCCAATCTTTAATAACTCGGCTCCATACATCATTATACACAAGATTAGGGTTTTAGCTACTTAATTAACTTAATTAATCAAGGATTATATATTATTTTACAAATCCGAGTCCAACTAACGTTATATATATAACCATGCATCAAATATCTCGATCCCAATTCATCTAGAATTCCAATTTTCATCAAGATACATGAAATTATACACCAACAAGAATAATCAAAAGCTTAAAGATAACAAATCCCATTTCCCATTGAGTTTACCAATTCGCTCAATTTTCGGAACCAAACCACCTCAAGACAACACCGTGTATGCAATCACCGCAATGAGCTAAAAATTCTGTCCCCATGTCCGCCGTGCGCTGCCACCAGCACAATTACTAACTACCACCACCAATCAATGCGTACAATAAAAACACCCAAACCAATTTCTAGATTCGCCGACGAATTAACCATCAATTTCGTTGCCATCGGTGATCAATGCCGAAAATTGAGGACACCAAGTTGTTCTCTGAGCTGAGCCCTACTAAACCCACCTTCCAGACACAAGCTTTTGCCTCTGCCACCCGCTGCCGCCGCCCAATTTTTAGCTTCAATTTTTCGGTTGTCCACCAGCCAAATTGGACTGCATGTGATACGGTTGTGTTCAAGACGACAACAGAAAGCTAGTGATTGATTTAGTTTCGAGGTTTTGCCATCATCGGAAGGAATTCGCTGGAGAGGAAGACTGGGGGTTGCATGCGGCAAATTTGAAGAATTGGGGGGAAGGAGTGGGTGTGCTATTTAAAGGAAGTTTTCCTAGAATTACATATTAACCCCAAGACTTTTTCTCAATTTCAAATTGAATCCATTAACTAATTAGTGCCCTACATTGACCCACTTGACCCCAAGTATTTATAAATTGACCCTAAAACTTTCAAATTTCATACAATTCAACTCTTTCCTATTTACGTTTTGATCCCCTTTTTTAAAAAAAATCAAATTAAAATTATGATTGTTAAATTTGTATCAATTGAAATTTTAGGTGTGTGGCAACACATATCCCTATTCCACACGTACGATGTAATAGTTTTGCTGGTTAACTTAAAAGAGTTCCACTTTTCTGACAACAAAATTGTGCCAATGTTTCATGCAAAGCAAAGCAGTTTATTACAGTTCTATTGCAACGATATATTCTGTTAAGAATTCGGCCTCAAACGTACGTCTTGAAACTTGCTTCATTAGAAACAATGGAATCGATCAAGTGAACTTAATTAATTCTTAGTGGAGATCAAGTTCTTGTCCTCAAAGAAACAAACTCCCCACGTGACAAATAGGATTTTTATGATTGTGGGAGTAATGAACCTCACGTGCAAAGGATCCAATGAGACTGACGCTGACTAGCTCCCACAATTGTTATCCAATTTGTCTAATATATGCTGCCTCGGACTTGCCAAATATTCCTTTCTTAATTTCGAATATTTCAGATTTTTGTGTGGTAAAGTAATGCCGTGAGCTAAACAGAGGTAGATGGCTTCAATTCAATCAATATTAATAAGTACCTATTGTAAATTTATCATTTTTTTAAATATATAAATAATATTATTAATTGTAATTATAGTAATATTTATTATTATTATCTAAATATATAAAATGATGTAAACAAATATATTAGAAAATAATTTTTCATACATAAAGGATATTTTATTTATTTATTCAATTTCTTTCTATTCCTACCATATATATGCATGTTATTACTTACCAAATATATGGGTGGAATGAATTAAGCAATTTAAATCCAATTCCTTATATATCCCTTTATCATATGAATTGTCGTCAATAGCAAGTTAATATCATTCATTTACCTAAATCCATCCTTGCACATCAATCGCCTCTTTAGTTTGTTTTTCTTCCTATAATTGTTTTGGTATTCTATTTCTCAATATTTCTTTTGTTATTTAATTACAAGCAATTCTAATTTAATTTATTCTTTTCAGATCTAATTAGGATGCAGTGAAACCTTTAATTTATTAAATTTAATTTGCATAATATTTTTGAACCAATTATTAGTTTCTAGAAAGAATATAAAGTTCTTGAATGTGGACAAATTTTCCTGACATAAATTTTATAGAAAATACATTTCACGAAAATTATTTGAATAGTTTTTGGCTATTAAATTTTAAAAGAATATCTTTTGGAATATGTAGAATATGTACATGAGAGATCAATTAGAATTTGGGGAGGCAAAAAACCCTTAAAAAAAAAAAAAAAAGCAAGTATGGTGCATTTAGCAAAAGACCAATCTTAAATATTAAGATATTGATTAATTTTCTCACTAGACATAGTAACTTTCTTAGTATATATCGATGCAATTAACATAGTATTGATTAATTAATTATCCTAACAAAATACTATTGATATTGTATGACAGTAATTTTGACGGCATAAATATAAAAAATGTTCAATTATTAAAAATTAATTGCATAATTTTAATAGATTTATAAGTAAAATTGTTGTTATTAATTAAAAAGAACAACTAGAGGGAGAAAAAAAAAAGCCAGAGTCCAGAGAGTCAAAGGTCAAAGATGCAAGAAATGGGGAGGTGGAGAACAAACTGAAGGGATCAGCGTTTGAGGCGCACGAGGGGAGATCAAAAGTATCTGAGACAAATAGCACTTTGCTCAGTTCCAACATAGAAACTATTACTATCCTCCACATGATGGGGCTCTTTTTCCTACATCCTATTGCATTATTTTATACATTCAATCATGTGCTCTCACAATATTCAAAAGTTCTGTTGTACCTAATTGCCATACCACAGCGTACATCCAGTATTACTCGCAACCACTCCTTCCATCTTAAAAATTATAAATTCGAATTGATCTAATTAGTATTTTTTTTAAGTATAATAATAAATAATTTAATCAATACTTTAATTGAATGGACGATACTAATTAATACTGCAAGAATTTAAAGATTCAAAATTTAATAATAACAAAATTATTAAAAACCAATTATACAAGTAGTTTGTTCAAAATTTGAGCAATTTGATTTTGCACTATAGCAAGGAGGGCAATACTTCTACCATAGATGGACTATATACATACGTCGAGATAGTTACGCTGAATTGTTATTAATTTTTGAAGAATTATATATTGTAATTGGCATCCATTTTATTGATATTTGGGGCTAATTACATGTTAAAAAGATATTTTATTTCTTTGGATTAGTGTCAATTACTGGCTGAAATCAATAAATGTTTAAAGCGTGAAAAAGGGGTATTACAAGTATAAATTCCATAAGTGGGATTTGTCCCACATTGTTATTGAGAATAAAGATGTGGGACTTGTGGGAGTATAAAATAATTTTGGTTAGTTCTTTATCCCACATTGATAATTGAAAAAAAGAGTTGGAAACCTTGGTAGTATAAACCATGTTATCCCACATTGGAAATAAAGAAAAAGGATGGCAAACTATACCAACATATAATATTAACCTATTTTTTATCCCACATACGAATTCTTAAGACAGTGTTCCCCCCTATCGCTTATAAATTAGTCTGCTGAGTGAAAATTAAAGGAATAACAACATATTCTCTTTTATCCCTCTCATATCTTTCTATAATAATGTTGTTTATCATTTTCTTGGCAACTGAGTGGTGATCGAAGTAAAGCTTTTTTGAGTGCACCAAAAGGCTTCTGAGGCTGTCTTATCCTGGAGGATGTTTCGCTGCACCCTTTGCAGTTGATAATTTCTTCAAGGCAAATCAAATTCTAGGTGATTCAGTCTGAGTTCTATTACAATACAGAACTTTGAAATAAGTTCTCAATTTATATATACTGATCTTTGTGTTTTTGTTTTATATTCCAAACTGGTATGTCTGCTTTAGTTTATGTTTATGTTAAACTAAACTAATTGCAACTGAATAATTTTGGAATATCTGTATTACTGTTTGCCATTTTCTGAAATTTTATAATATTATTTTTACAAACATTGCCCCATGATTATAAACTATTTTATAATTACTTTATAAATTGTTGTTTATAATCTGTACTTCCAACAATCTTGAAGAAATTAATTTTTTAGTATTTGTTTAAACTGCTTATTTGAAAATGGCTTCTTCATTTGCAAGTGGTTTTGGTGCTGGTTCATTGTTGTCCTCAAAAATGGGCCTTTCTGGCTTGCCAAAAAGGTTTGGGGGCCAGTTTTTCAAACATTGGCAACAGTGAATGAAAATTTAGTTCACAATCAAAGGTTTTCTTTCAGTGATTCAGGTGACTAGACCTGAACCAACTGATACTGACCCCAAAATAGCTGAAATAGCCGAGTGGACTGAGAAAGATTAATTAGGTCGAGGGACAATTTTTTCGTCACTATCAAATGTTCTCTTTGATGTATACTGCTTAGACTCGTACATCGCCAAATCGATGTGGGATGAGTTAGACCAGAAATATAATACTGAAGAGCAAAAGCTCGAGAAGTATTTTGTTTTCAAGTTCATAAAGTATCAGATGGTTGAGGGAAAGTCTGTAACTGAACCGACACATGAATTGATCAATCTTGAGCATGCTCTTGCTTATGCTGCAATGAAAATTCCTGAGAAATTTCTAGTCATGTCCATAAGCATTGAGGAAAAACACCGAAATCAAACTCATGAAGTTTTGGTTGAGCACCTACCCAAGGCAAATGTGGTTACTGAAGGGAAGAAAAAGTTCAACAGAATGAACCAAATGAACTCAAACTCTAAAACCATAAATAAAAGCAAAACCAAGACCAACAAGAAACCAAAAGCAAACAAACCATGCTGGAATTGTGGATAGGTAGGCCATTAAGCTAAGGAGTGCCCCTCCAAGAAAGCTAAGGCAAAACCTGAGTCTGCTGGGCCAACTCTGGTCAACATCGTTATGGGAGAACCTAGTGAAGCTAGTGTTTCACAAATGCATATTGGTGGGTATGTTTCTCTGAAACCTGAACTTCTTTCCATTTATGAACCTTTCAATTGGTTAATTGATACTGGGGCAAATGTGCACGTTTGTGCTGATAAGTTGTTATTTGTGTCTTACCAGCCAATTGATGGAAAATCCGCAACGATGGGGAACTCAAGTGCCGCCAAAGTGCTTGGGATAGGACGTATGGATCTAAAGTTTCCTTCGGGGTGCATACTATCTCTGCTAAGGGTGCACCATGTTCCAATGATTCATAAGAATATAATAAGTGGTTCTGTAATAGTTAGGGAAGGTTAAGAACTTACTTTTAAGTTCGATAAAGTTGTAATCTTGCATTATGGTTCTTTTGTTGGAAAGGGTTATTTGTCTGATGGATTATTCAAAGTACGAGTTGAAAATGTTAGTTCAAACATAAGTAATATTAAGTATTCTGATCTTTCTTTTTTGAATACTGTTGAATGTTCCACTATTTGGCATAGTCGTTTAGGCCATTTAAATTTTGGTTCTGTTAAACGCATGATCAACTTAAATTTGATACCTAAACATGATATTGAAAGTAGTCACAAATGTCAAGTATGTGTTGAAACTAAACAAGTAAGAAACTCTGACCAATCGGTTGAAAGGAATTCTGAAATACTTGAGCTTGTGCACATAGATATTTGTAAGTTCAATGGAATCTTAACAAAAGATCATAAAAGATACTTCATTACCTGTATAGATGATTGCAGTAGATATTATTATGTTTATCTGTTAAAACATAGAGATAAAGCACTTGAAAAGTTTATCATTTTTAAAAACGAAGCTGAAAATCAAACTGGTAAGAAACTTAAAAGGTTAAGATCGGATAGAGGATGAGAGTATGACTCTAAACCCTTCGATAAATATTGCCAAAACTTTGGTATTATTCATAAAGAGACTCATTCATACTCTTTCTCATCTAATGGGATAGCAGAACGAAAGAATAGAACTTTTAAAGATGTGATCAATAGTTTACTTTTGAATTCTAGATTGCCTAAATATATGTGGGGAGAGGCTTTGAATACGGCATGTCATATTCTAAACAGAGTCCCTCTCAAACATAAAGAAAGCACTCCGTTTGAATTCTGGAAAAGTAGAAAACCTAGCTTAAAGTATGTTTGAGTGAGGAGTTGTCTTGCAAAAGTTCTAGTCCTAGAACACAAGAGGAAAAAGCTTAGTCCTAAAACTATTTATGCGGTCTTCTTGGGCTATGTGGAAACAAGCTATGCATTGAGATTTTTGATAATTAAATCCAAAATCCCAAGTATAGAGGTTAACACAATAGTGGAATTTCGTGATGCCATGTTTTTTGAAGACGTGTTTCTAATGAAAATTGGAATACCCATGATGTTTCTTTAGATCCAGCTCTTACATCGACGTCTATTCTTGATTGTATAGAAAAGATGTCTAACGTGGGGGTTAATCCAAGTAGTTCTAGTTCAGCATCCATTGGAGCTGAAGAACCAGATGAACCTAGACGGAGTAAGAGAGCTAAGGTCATCAAGGATTTTGGAAATGATCTTATCAATTACAATATTGAGGATGATCATAGACCTTCAAGGATGTTATGGCCTCACCTAAAGCTAAGCATTGGAAGGTAGCTATCAAAAGTGAGATAGATTCCATTATCTCTAATGGAACATGGGAATTAGTCATTCTACCTCCAGGGTGTACTACGATTGGATGCAAATGGATTTTTAAAAGAAACTTAAATCTGATGGAACCATTAATAAGTTTAAGGCCAGATTAGTTGCCAAAGGCTTTAGACAAAAAGAGGGAATAGACTTCTTTGATACCTATTCCTCGGTTGCTCGATTGACTACAGTATGGGTGCTTATTGCATTGGCTTTCGTATATGGTTTCCCGATTCACCAGATGGATGTGAAAATAGCCTTTATGTATGGTGATCTCGAGGAAGAGATTTATATGGATCAGCCTGAAGGATTTGTAGCTCTGGTAATGAGTAAAAGGTCTGTAAGCTTGTTAAATCCCTTTATAGATTGAAACAAGCGCCTAAGCAGTGGCATGAGAAATTTGATAAAACTATTTTATCATTTGGTTTCAACATAAATGATAATGATAAGTGCATTTACTGTAAGGTTAAATGTGATGATTGTATTATACTATGCGTATATGTGGATGACATTTTATTAATCGGTTCTACCATTGAGATTATCAATGAAACAAAGTCAAACTTGAAAAGGAAGTTTGAAATGAAAGGTATGGGTGAAGCTAATGTGATTCTTGGACTCAAGTTGATTCGGTCAAATGAGGGTATAGCTATTTCTCAATCTCACTATGTTGAGAAGATAATTGAGAAATTTGGCTATAAGTAATGTAGAATCGCTAAGACACCATAATCCTTCTGTGGCTCTTTTCAAGGATGAAAGTGGTATTCATGTATCTCAATTGAGGTATTCTCAGATTATTAGGATCTTGCAATATCTTGCAAATGGCTTGAGACCGGATATCTCATTCGTAGTTTCAAAGCTGGCAAGGTATACAAGTTGTCCTAATAGAACCTATTTGGAGGCTTTGGATAGGGTACTTTGGTATCTTAAGGGCACAACATCACTTACTATGTATTATGGCAGATTCCCTGCAGTACTTGAGGGTATAGTGATGCTAGCTAGATAGCCAAAAACTCCAGTAGTAATGGGTGTACAGGGTATGTATTTACCTTGGGTAGAGGCGTTGTCTCCTGGAAGTCTACTAAACAGACTTTGATAACTTGGTCTACATTTGAGGCAAAGTTATGTGCTTTGGACACAACTGGAATAGAAGATGAGTGGCTACATGGGCTGATGGTCCAATTACCCATGGTTAGTAAGCCTTTGTCTGCAATTGCAGTACATTGTGATAGTCAAACCACAATTGCAAAGATCGAAAGTTCAAAGTATAATCAAAAGACCAAGAGACACATCTAAGTTAGACTAAAGTCTATAAGGGAGCTTGTGTCTGATAGGATTGTGGCCATTGATTTTGTTGGATTCAAAGACAACATGACCGATCCTTTGACCAAAAGACTTGAGTTGTCCTTATTCCAAAAATTCAAGCTGGGAATAGGACTGAAAACCCATTAGTGATGCACTTGCAGTAGTAACCTAACCTACCAAGTAGAGATCCCACAAGGAAAGTTCAATGTGGTATAAACAAGTTGTTGAGTGTGTCAAAGTGCACCTAAACTTGACTAATACCTTAGTATTAGAGTTTGTCCCCTGGCATACCTGAAAGGTGTTGTTAACTACAAGTAAGAGTGCTAACTCTGAATGGGGTCAAGTCATATTGACAAGATGCAAGCAGTACATCCCTGGAGATGCCCAATTAAGTGAATGTAGTTGTTTGGCCGCGACTAAAGAAAAAGGGTTATTCCTTGAAAACATTCATGAAACAGGATCGGGACACATGGCCGTAACGTGTCAAACCTAAAGATCACTACATAGCCATGTAGTTTGTTATTACCAATAGACGCCAACACATCCAAGGGCCAAATTCAAGGCTTAGATCTATTTGTCCCTGTGGTGGCATAAGTTGGATAACTTAGGTAGTGGTTCAAAGTGGAAGGTACCATTACTAAAAGCAAGTTACGATAATATTGATAGTCCAACACTATGGATTTGTGGGGGATTTTTGTAATTAGCACCCATTTTATTGATATTTGAGGACAATTAAATGTTAAAGAGATGTTTTATTTCTTTGGATTAGTGCAATTACTGGCTGAAATCCATAGATGTTTCAAGCGCGAAAAATGGGTATTACAAACATAAATTCCATAAGGTGGATTTGTCCCACATTGGTATTGAGAATAAAGATGTGGGACTTGTGGGAGTATAAAATAGTTTTGGTTAGTCCTTTATCCCACATTGATAATTGAACAAAGAGTTGAAAACCTTGGTAGTATAAACCATGTTATCCCACATTGGAAACAAAGGAAAAGGATGGCAAACTATACCAATATATAATACTAACCTATTATTTATCCCACACAGGAATTCTTAAGAAAGTGTTCCCCCCTTATCACTTATAAATTAGTCTGCTGAGTGAAGACTAAAGGAAAAACAATATATTCTCTTTTATCCCTCTCATATCTTTCTATAATAGTGTTGTTTATCATTTTTTTGGCAACTTAGTGGTGATCGAGGTGAAGCTTTTTGGAGTGCACCAAAAGGCTTCTGAGACTGTTTTATCCTAGAGGAAATTTCACTGCACCCTTTGCACTAGTAGGGGCAATAATTTCTTTAAGGCAAATTAGATTCTGGTGATTTAGTATGAGTTCTATTACGACACAGAACTTTGAGATAAGTTGTTAGTTTATATATACTGATATTTGTATTTTTGTTTTTATATTCCAAACTGGTATGTTTGCTTTAGTTTATGTTTATGTTAAACTAATTGCAACTGGATAATTTTGGAATATCTATATTACTGTTTGCCATATTTTGAAATATTTATAATACTATTTTTACAAACACTGCCCTGTGATTATAAACTGTTTTATAATTACTTTGTAAACTGCTGTTTATAATCTGTACTTCCAACATTATATACATGTGTGGATAAATTTGTAGCAATGTCCTTGCTATTGCATATTAAATCATGTTTTACAACACAAAATTATACATACATATACATAGGAGAAAATTGTAGATCCATTTAGTTTTATATATTGACCAATAAACTTCTTTATTTTTATAGGTATAATAATAAATAATTTAAGATTTAAAATTTTATAAATATTAAATTTATTGAAACACTAATATGATCGTTGCTCAAATGTGCTAACCCTTTCATGATTTTGCATAAGATTAAGGGTTTTGATTATAACAATATTTGATACAGGATTCTGCTGGAACTTGTCCTCTGCTATTTGGTATTTATCTTTCCTTATTCATCAAGATATGGATTATTGACATCATGCCTTTATATTTGGTTTAGTACATCAAATCTCTTATTCATGGCACAATTATCATGTTGCTGAATCTTATATTTAAGCATGTGCACATCATGACTAGATTCTATATGCTTAATATATGAAATGATTTATCAGTGACTTCTTTTCTTTTTCTATTATCTTCTTGCCCTTAATTATAACCTTTTAATAATTTAAGACAAGAGCATTTGTCTACATAAGCATATTAAACTATCTTTAAATTAAATAATTCGCAAAGAATTTGCTTTCCATAAATAACTTGAATCTGACTTTCCTTATTCAAGAAGATCATCTGAAATGATTCCCATATCTTTTATACTCGAAAAGTTTGTCTTACTTGGCTCTAAATCTTGCATCCCTTGTTGAATATATTTTTGTAATTTAGATGCCTTATTTTGTTTAGCTTCATAACTATCTAAAACTATTCCTCCTAAGAATTTGCTAAAACATGCCCTTAAATAGCTAGAATTATTCTTTCCTTATTGAAAGAGATCATCTAGATCTAATTGTGATACTCATGTCTTTCATAGATTGGAAATTGAATTATAATAGTGTATTCATATCATAGAAGCGTGGAATCTTATTTATGCTAGCAGACATTTTCAATATAATCATCTTTTCTTATTTACATTAGCAAGTACCTTCTATTTTGGTTCTCATAGCCGTTTGAAATGATCCTATAAATAAAATGAACAATAGCATTCCAATCAATCTTGCGAAGTGGGAGAAAATCATTATTAAGTATTCTTAGGAGATGTGATACTCTCTTGCATGTTACGAGCTTAATTGTTCTAATTTCTTGCTTTATACTGTAATTTCATGGGACCTCATGACGAAAAACGCCAAGAGGTACTAGCCTTTGACAGATCTTGGAGAGATAAGGATAGAAACATGTTTGTATCTCATATGACATAGTGGTGAAGAGACAAGAATCATACATACTTTCAAGGGACCCATTGAAGAGAATAAATCGGACGCTTGGTTGCTCCAAGGATCTCTAGTTGAACAATGTTAGATGGACAAAGTGACTTAGCAATTTTACAATAGATCTGGATTTAGCAAGTATTAATTAGGTTAGAATATGATTTTACTTTCTTTTTTGACCTAAGTAGGATATTATTCTATCTCTAAGAGTGTCGGGAAGAGGAATATGAGAGAAGATGATTCTTAACACATTTGATTGAAAATGCAAAGTACAAGGGGTATATAAAGGTATAGATGAGATCTTTGAACTCTATCTAAATTACTACCCTATTTATGTATAATAATTCTAGGTACAAGAACAATCTTACCTAGTAATTCTAAAGACATGTATCTAATCATGTTTTTGCACCACTTATGAGGTAATTCAACAGACACATGCTTTTAGATTTAAACTCTTCAAATTACTCTCCCCTTAGATTTGAAATTTTCCTTCTCACACCAAGTCTTGACCTTAATCTTTAAAAATCTTCAGAACTTGAGAGGCTTTATAAAAATATTTGTAATTTGATCTTAAGGTTTGCATGAGTCCCACCTCCTTTCTTTTAATACTTTCTCTAATAAAATGATACCTTGTGTTTATATACTTGCTTCAATCATAATATACCAAGTTCTTCACAAGTGCTTGTGCATAAGTAATCAATATGAATTTTTGTAGCTTCCACTTATGGCAAGTTAAGCTCATTCAACAATCATCTTAATCAAATAGCATGACAAGTACAAGAAGGTGCTGCCACATATTAGATTCACAAGTTGAAAGAACCAAAATGGATTGTTCCTTTAAACTCCACAACATGGCATTATCCCTAAAGGAAAATACAAAACCAATAGCATTTTTTCTATCATATCTCTAATAAAATCACTATTATGAAATCCATAACCTTGAAATCACTTGAAGAAGAATAAAATAGCCCAAACTCAATTATACCACTTAAGTAATGAAGAATTCTTTTGGCAACTTTCATGTAAGTGGAGTTTGGGGCTTCTATGAAACAACTTGCTACTCCAACTACAAAGAGAATATCGGGCTTTGTGCAAGTTAAGTATCTCAAGCTTCTCGCAAGACTTCTGAATATTATTGGATTGACCTTTTCTCAATCATCAGATTTTGACAACTTTATTCCACTTTCCATTGGATTATGCACGAGATTACAATGAAGCATATTAAATTTCTTCAATAGCTCACTTGCATAGCTTTCTTGGGAGATGAAAATGCCTTTATCCATTTGCTTAACTTCTAAGCCCAAATAAAATGAAATGAGCCCCAAGTCGGTTATCTCAAATTAAAGTAACTTAGTTTCTTAAAGCTTCAAACAAAGTTAGACTATTACTAACAAAAATATGATCATCCACATAAAGACAATGAAGCAAAGTGCCCATATAACTATCAATTTAACACAAAATGCATGCTCATGGAGACAATGAACAAAGCCATGTTTTGGATATACTTGCCAATATAGTTTTTCCATGCCCTTGGCACTTGTTTCAATTCATACAACGCTTTATGAACATCAAGATTTTATCTTCATGAACTTTGACTACATATCCCATTGATTGCTTGGCATAGACCTCCTCTTCAACAAGGCTGACTTTATATTTAGTTGATTGATTTTTCATTTGATTTGATTTGCTAAAGAAGTAAGCAAACAAATTGTTTTGATATAGGCAAATAGTGCATAAGCCTAATCATAGTCAACTTCATGCCTTTGCTTGTAGCCTTTAGCGGCAAGCCTTGTTTTGTACTTTTTTACTTCACTTACATTTCTCCTTATCTTGTACACTCATTTGACTCTAATAGCTTCATGACCATTATGAGTTCTTCCCAAGTCACGTTCTCCTTTATTGCTTTGATCTCTCCATATATAGCTATTGCTTTATCAAAGGTTAGGCTTTCTATCTAAGAGTAGATAACAAAGTTCATCATTATCAAGAGCTATCTCTTTAGTTTTTGCATAAGCTTCACTTAGATTTATCATTCTTCTAGCCTGTCACTTGAACTTTGGTAATGAACTAGCTAAGCACATGAAGAAGGCAAATTTATTTCTTTTATGGGTTCCACAGACTCTTGCTCTTATTCATCTCCAGAGTATGGAAGAAATACATCTTTTCTTCTTGGGTCATCCTAATTCCAAGCCATGTCTTCATTAAATTAAACATCTCGACTTACCATTATTTTGCCATTGCTTGGGTTGTACAAATTATAGTCTTTAAAACTTGAGTCATAGTAAATGAAAACATGTTTCACTTTTTGATCATCGAGCTTAGTTCATTCTTGTTGTGGAACATGAACATAGGCAATGCTTCTAAAAATTCTCAAGTGCTTAACTCTTGGCTTTCTTCTACTCTATATGTTGAGAAGCTTGATCTTCTACATTCTTTATTGGAGAGTGGTTCTACAAATAAATTGCATAAGAAATAGCTTTGACCCAAGATTCCTTAGGCGTGTTTTTTTCTTTCAATATACATCTAGCCATATAAAGAATGGTTCTATTTTTTTTATCTCAACTACTCTATTTTTTAGTGGTGATCTAGGTACCATTAAAGGATAATGAATTCTATCAAATTGATGAAAATCATTAAATTCCTCAAATTGAGTTCAACTCCTTTGTCGGTCTTCAAAGACTTTATCTCACAACTATTCTCATTTTCCTTAATAACTTTAAAATTCTTAAATTCAATAGAAGCTCTTATTTTTGTTGCAAGAAACAAACTCAGTTTTTTTACTATCACCATCAACAAAGAGCAAGAAATATTTACTTTTACCAAGTGAAGGTGGGCTGATGAGCCCTCAGAATCAACATCGACAAGTTCAAGTGGCTAGTTACACTTGACGTGGCCTCTTTTGGCATGTTTTCCAACACGATAAGATTCACACAATTAATTGGAATGGTTGATTGAAGGTTTCTCATACACAATCCTCTTCTCTCCATTTTCTATGAATGCTTCAAAATTTAAATGTCCAAATCTAATGTGCTAACACCACGATTGATCTTGCACGTTAGCCTTCAAACACTTTGCTTTAATTGTCTTGAGATTCAAAGAAAACAATCTATTTCTTAACATATGCACTTTAGCAATTAAAATATCATTTAAGTCTTTGATCTAAAGATGCATATTTTGCATGTAAATATTTGTACCCTTTTTCAAGAAGTTGGCTTAAGTTCAAAATGTTACTTTTCAATTTTAACACATAGTAAACATCTTTGATTAACTTGAGGGTACTATCTTTAGAAGAAAATAGAATTGTACCTATTCCTCCAATTTTAATTGTTGAAGTGTCACCAAAGACCCTTTGCCTCTCATCTTTTCATTGAGTTTTATAAATTTGTCTTTTTGTCCACACATGTGATTGTTTGCACCATTGTCCAAATACCATGAGCTACTATCATTCTTTTCTTGCTCCTTGAGTGCTATCAATGAAGTTGACTCTTGTTCTTTTTCTTGTTATCAACAAGATTGGCTTCTTATATGACTATACTATGGAATTCCCAAGAGTAATGGGCAAATATGTGATAGCTATAGCACTTAATTTGAGATTTGTCATACCTTTTTTTGTTTTTTTGTTTTTTTGTTGGTATTAACTACATCCTCTAACTCTTTATCTTCCACAATGAAGTTGCAAACTAAGTGTTGCTCTGGTACTACCGTGTTAGGAAAAAGAATTGGGGAAAAGATTATTCTTAAAACTCACCTGATTAAAAATACAAAGTACAAGTGATAAATAAAGGTGCAAGTGCAGACCTTTGATCTCTAACCAAATTACTACCCTATTCATAAATAATAAAGGCATCAACAATCTTACCTATCAATCCAAAAAACATATGAATCTAGTTACATTCTTGAACCACTTACTTGACAATTCAAATAACACATGCATTTAGACATAAACTCTTTCAAATTACACATCTTAATAGAGAGATCTATTATGCATTGATTCAAAGAAACCTTCATCGGATGCTCATGTTTCTTTAATCAATTTCTTGAGATGATATTTCATAAATCTAGCCAAGGGCTCTTATCTAGTGCATTCCAATACTACTTTCACCTTTGGTAACCTTCTTTTACTTGAAAAATGCGCATTTGTTTTGCAATTCAAGTTTTTTATTTTGATGTGCCTTTTATTTTTTACTCCATAGTATAAACATATACTTAAAGCTTCTCGAAGAAATATATGAATCTTGATGGAGAATTTGCTCATTACTTACAATAGATATATTGATTTTTTTCAACTGGATATAAAAATGTTTAGAAGCTCAAGAATATACTTGTGTTTTAGAATTGCATTACAATAGTGGTGACAATATGGTAGGGGTGTAAATAAGCTAAGTCGAGGCTGAATCTAGCATGCTCAAGCTCGGCTAGCCTATTGATTTGTGAGCTCGAGCTTGAACTCAATCTTGGTTGAGCCTAAATAGTTCAACTCATTGAATAGACAAAGGCTCATCATAGGGAAATAGAAGAGTTCAATTCGTATAAGTTCGGATGAGCTCGAGCTCATTTAGTCTCAAAATAAAATCTATAATTATAAACTATTCAAATAATTTAATTATTGTTTTAAAAATAAAAAATAAATTACTATTATTATCACTATTATTGTTATTATTTACTTATTTTTATGGACCTTATTTTATGGATCCAGATTGTAACTACATATATAATAAAAAAGCTTGTTTAGGCTAGTAAGCTTTTCGAGCCGAATACTATTGAGCTCACCTCAACTCGTTTAACTGACAAGCTAGAGCTTGGGCTCGGCTATGCCTTGAAAAGATTGAGTTCAATATGAACTTTCATCAAGTCAAACCCAAATCGTTCGAGAATTGTCTCATCCTATTTACACCCCTACAATATAGGAATAGGAACTATGGTCAAATCCCATGCAATTAACTTCACGTTAGGTTGCGTGTAACTTTGGTTAGGTTATGTCATAATATATTTTAAATAGAGTCTACTTGAATTGAATTTAGTTGAATTCAATTGGGTCATTAGTTTTAAATGGGGGCGTATGAGTCTAATTAAAAAAATTAAAAATTTTACTTTTGTTGATTTACAATTTACATTTATATCCTTTAAATGATTTTTAAAGTTCACACTTATATCCTTTAAATGATTTTTAAAGTTCTAATTAACCTTAAAAAATTTATTATCACATTTATCTCGCTATTGTTATTGTTGTTGCTTTTATTTCCACCAAAGATTTAATGAAATGAGGAGCTTCTTCTCAAATGATACATGAGTATTATGAATAATGTATCTATATACAACTAATTAATACATAATGCATAGGAACTCGAAAAATTCCTAAAGTTTGCAATGCACACACAATTCTCATGCTCCTAATTAAAATATGCTAACCTGCAATCCTTGTTAAGGTAAAGAAAATGTACTTTACTTGAAAAGCTGAAAATTTATATTAAATTAAAAAGTTGGAAAAAACTATATTTGCTATCATATGAGTTGATGGATTTTGCAAGCCATTCTTCTAAACTAGAATACCCAAAAAAGATTTTCAATTTTGATTGTCTTTGGACTTAAGAGCTGGCTCGATTAAATATTTAAGTTTTTAAAAGTAATTCATAAGATATTCATAAATTTAAAAAAAAAATTAAAATTAAATGAGATACAATCAAATAAAATGTGTTATTTTAATCTCATTTAAACTCAAACCGACTAACATTTGCAACTCATTCCATTTAAATCTACTAATTTGCCCAATGCGAATGTGACTTATTTTGTAAACTCAATTCATGAGAATCTATCATGCCCTAGGCCTGCGAGCCTGTTGGATGCGAGAATTGCCTCCAAACCTACTAGTGCATCTTAAAATTGGGCTCTAATCAATTTTCCCAAATGGGATATCCAAAGGATGCACAGGAGTTCTTTGGCTAAAGATTATATACTAGTCACTCTTTCAATATTTAGTCTGTGTGGGATGGGGTATCACAGTCACCCCTAATTCAGAACGCAATGTCCTCATCCTAGCATGACACAGATCCAAGATCAGTCACCAGGCGTTATGACTCTAGAGGTGGCTCCTACATGATCAAAAGATGGCTCCCGTGTGTGTAGCACTTTATCTTGGAGGTTCAAGAGGTGGCTCCCACACACGTAGCACTTTATCCCGTATAGCACTTAACTCCCAATATTCTGACTGGTGATGGCTTTAATACCATTTGCCGCGCCCCAAGCCCGCGATCCCATTAGATACGAGAATTATCTCCAAACCCACTAGTGCATCCTAAAATTGGGCGATGATAAACTTGTCCAAAAGGGATATCCAATAGATGCACATGATTCTTTGGCCAAAGATTATATACTAGTCAATCTTCCAATATTTAGTTCATGTGGGATGAGGTATCACATAATCTAACCCAAACACCATGTGGACAAGATGTAGCAAGCTTATGCCCCAGTGCTAAGGACCACCCTTTTTTTGTATTAAAGTGATCTGTCTATGATGGTGCATAATTTCGACTCTGAAATATGCCAACTGCTGCTTGTATCGTTCATTTCTACAATCCACTTACCTCATTTCTCAAATATTGTGCCAATATCCTTACCCAAATTAAATTTTTTAGTAATTTGCCTTAGAATCAAATTTCAAGTAAGAAATTAATTGGTAAGTCCTAAAATCTACTATTAGAATAACAAAAATTACTACTCATCCAGGAAGATTTCGTTAATTACTATTTTTTCAATCATTTTTCTGCACCTTCTAATTTTTACAAGTGATCAACAATTTATTTTTCAATGACTTTACTATCCCGAATCTTCAAATCAAACTCTTATAGTAACAACACTTATCTAGTTCGTCTTAGCTTACCATTCTTCTTCTCTATTAAATACTTGATAGCTAAGTGACATGTGCACATAATTACCCTAGTGCGTCCCCTCCCAAAAACAAACACACAAAAAAAAAAAAAAAGAACATAACTTATCAAAAGCAAAGATTACCATCAACAACTGCTTCTCCGTATTAGGGTAATTCACCTGTGCATTTGTTAGTGTTTTGCTAGCATAACATGTTAAATGGAAAATCTCCTCTCTGTGTTGGCCTAAAATAACATCAAAGCAAAGTCACTAGCATTACACATAAATTCAAATGAGAGTTCTAATTAGACACGATAATAATAGGTAGAGAAATGAGTTTATTTTTTATTTCTAATTTTGTATTTCTATGAAACCACTAAGATATGCATCATCAAATTTAAAGGTCATATCTTTTTCAAGTAGATTACATAAAGTTTTAGAAATTTTTAAAACTCTTTAATCAAATGCCAATAGAAAACTGCATGCCCCAAGAATCTATAGATACGATCACCGATGATTGAGGTAGAAGTTTTTCACTTATCTCAATTTTTGCTTTGTCCACATCAATTCCCTTATTGGAGGTTGTGTGTCCAAGCACTCTTAAAGGAAAACCTATGTAAATTATTCCTTCTTATGCCATAAGGGCATGTTTGGTTTTATATATAGGATTGATAAAACTATAATGATATAGTGGGATTACACTGTTGAGGATAATAAAACATTATTTTTGGTGATTAGGATTACACAATTTGGATATAAGGTTTAAATAATGAATTTACTAAAATATCCATTGTAGGAAGACTAAAAATTGAATTTGTATGGACATAATTGTCATATCACAAATTCTCCCTCGTCCCACTAATTTGGATTACACAATCACACCTTAAGTGGGGTGATAGATAATCAATTGAATGTGGGATTATATACTGGGCCATGTATTAATCATGGGCTTTTATCACTACAACCAAACACTTGATATGGCTTGGTAAAATTATCTATCAAGCCATATCCACCAAACCAAATGAGCCCTAAGGTGACATTTCTACCAATTCAATCAAAGTTAGTCTCCTCACATCTTCTTAAAACAAAATTTCAAAAATTGAATAATTGTCCTTAAAATTCTCAAGCAAATACTCTTCCATATCAATGAAGAATAACATTATACACATTTCCAAAGTCATTAGTGTCCTACAAAGTCCAAAACAGATCATCCAAAAAGCAAAAGTAACATATATGCAAATATATCTTGTTTTACTTTATGTTCTAGAGCTCAGGCAATCTTATTGTACCCGAATAGCTATTTAGGAAACACTAATACTCCTTATCTGCCAATCTATCCAACATTTGATTAATAAAGAGTAAAGGGAAGTGATCCTTTTAGTGGATTTGTTGAGCTTCCTATAGTTCATGCATACTCTCTAACCAGTGACTATTCTTGTAGGAATAAGCTCATTGTTGCAATTATTCACAATTATTATGGCTCCTTTCTTAGGCACATAATGTACCAGATTTATTCATGAGTTGTTTGAAATTAGATAAATGATACCCGCATGCAGCCACTTAAATGATTTCCTTCTTCACCATTTCCTTCATTAGCGGGTAAGTCTCTATCGATGCTCAACGGAACCTTTGTGATTGTTCTCAAGTAGAATTTTATGCTTGCAAAATAAAGAACTAATTTCCTTGATATCTGCAATCGTCCAACGAAGTGCTCATGTATGCTCTCTTAGCATATTTAATAGTCTATTGTTTTGCACATAATGAAGATAAGATAATAATAGGTAACTTAAAGTAATTACTCAGATAAGAATACTACAAGTATTGTGGGAGAGGCTTCAGTTCCAAAATAGGTGGTCACTAAATAGACGACTTGATAATTCCTAATGAAACAAACATAGAAAGCTATGTATTTTGCTTGTTTAGTGAACTTTAGGTGGGGCTTCTAACAAATTCAAGAACTTCTATGTTAATGTTATCCATCGATGCTCATTGGAACCTTTGTGATTGTCCTCAAGTGGAATTTTATGTATATAAAATGAAGGACTAATTTCCTTGATATCTTCAATTGTCCAACAAAGTGCTGTGTGTGCTCCCTCAATATCTTCAATAGCCTATCTTTTTGCACATAATGAAGATAAGATAATAATAGGCAACATAAAGTAATTACCTAGATAGGAATAATGCGAGTGTTGTGGAAGAGGCTTCAATTCCAAAATAGGTGGTCGCTCGATGGACGACTTGATAATTTCTAATGAAATGAACATAGAAAGCTTCAAATTTTGCCTGCTTAGTGAACTTTAATTAGATGGGGCTTCTAGCAAATTCAAGAACTCCTTAATTTCAATGTTATCCCCATCCATCAAATTAAGTAAGGCTACTTCAAGAGGGTTAATATATTGACTCCTCCAAGCCTAAATCTCTAAGAAATGGAGAATGATGTTTATACTTACTCACAAATTATAATGCACGTCTTGGAAAACAAGTCCCTATAGTGCATAGAATTGTGAAGCTTCTCGGATCCTTAAGCTTTGGTGGCAGGTACTTCTGGGTACTAGTATTACATACCTCTATTATAGCTACTATGTCAGACTTACCCAAATGCCTTTTCTTGGATAAAATATCCTTCCTAAACTTTACACAACTCAGTATTTGTTCCATAGCCTTAACAAATAGAATGTTGATTTGGAGTTTTTTACAAACTTCCACTGACATTACTTATCTAGTTTTTATTTCTAAAGCCTCTGAGGGAAGTAGGGATGGCATGACATGTTAGATTCTTTAGTTTTTTGCTCTATATACACTCATTTCTCAACTTTTTTTATTATTCTCCCACTTCATCAGATGATAGAGAGATACTCTAAAACTTATGCAACTATCCTCCATTCCTCAAAGCACCTTCCATGTGATATTCCTTGCCTTCTTATTTAGGATTTATTTTAGAATCACTCAACAAACTTTCCTATTATCTGATATTCGATGCACTAGGCAATTGTCCTATTTATGTTTTCAATTTTATGATTGAAGCTACCTAACTTTGAAGAGTTGTGCCAGTCCTTGCCATATATTCATTATTCATTACCATGTACTGCACAAACATTTCCTCTAACAATAGTTTCTTTTATTGAGTAGGTTGTTTCAATTGTTGCTGGAACTTGGTAGTAGTCGTGGTTTAAAGGTTGAAGTTTTTCTTTGGTTGTTGCTCCATGAAATATTGGGATATTGTCTTTATCTAATTTGTAAGTGTTTGAATGGAGGTTGTTTTGACATCTGTTGAAGTTCCCAATGAGCTGAATAGTTTCAAAGTATTCAAGCACTGATAACTCGAATGTGCATCTCTACAAATTTCACAGGCAATAAATAGACTTTCTACTGCTTGCATTAGCTGCACTAGTTATATTACATAACTTGCAAGTGTGTTAATCTTTTTCATGAAATCTTCCATCTAAGCAATTAAAGCTGTGATAGAACCCACCTCAAAAATCTCCACAAATATATGTATATGTTTTTCTTGAATATTCATATGCTAACTCTTTTGGAACAATGAAAGAGTTCTTGAATTAAGTTAATCTCTTAGCTGACTATAGATAGTTGTTGGATACCTTCTCCATTGGTAACTTGACTGTAGATAGTTGTTGGATACCTTTTCCGCTAGTAACTAAAATGCTTCCTCAATTCTCTTACCCATAAGTGTACCTTTTGCTACAATATCAACTGTGATTTTGAATTATACAGACAACCCATTGTAGAATATCTGCACTTGAAGCCACCTCTACAATCCATGATGGGAGCATTTTCTAGGCATTTTCTTATACCTTTCTCATGTCTCAAAAGTTTCATTCTTCAACTTAACTATCCTTGATAGTTGGAAAAACTTAGCCAAAACTCTTTATGTTTATTCATCCCATTTGGTAATAGATATCGCTAGCAAACCAACTCTTTCTTTGTCTTATAGTGGTCAGATTGCATCTTCAGAAACTTCATTATATAAAGGTATGACAAATCTCCAAATAATTTTCCAAGTGAGTATTTGGATCTTCTGTTGGAAACCCCACCACCCCCTCCCCCCCCCCAAAAAAAAAACTCTAGTGAGGTTTGTATCATTTGAATGATGGCAAACTTGATCTCAAAATTATTTGCCTGACTAGCCAGTCTGGAGATACTTGTGTAAAAGCCTCGAACTTGTAGCATAGCATAATCCCACAGAAATCCATTTTCCTCTAGTATTTTTGTAGTACCCTTATTAGCTCATTGAAGTGCTCATATGTATCTATTCAAAGATGCTCACAGTCTCTGAATCTAACGGCATTAAATCGGACTCCTAATCATTTTGCATACTATTATAGAAACCCCTAAAATAAAATAAATAAGCAAACAAAATAAATAAATAAATAGCTTAAACTAAAACCTGATGTTTAAAATTAGTATTAGTTAGAAATAAAATAATTGTAGTTCCCTAGCAATGGTGTCTGAAACCTATTGAATGCAAAATGAATAATGCAATCAACCATCTAGCTACACATATCGCAACAAGAAATAGAGTGATTAGTAAAGTATCGATCCCGTGAGGAACTAAATTATCAGCTACTAAGCATTAATTTATCATACACTTATTCATTCAAAAGATCACTTAAATGTGTTTGTTTCAAAATTAAACAAAGAAACAAAAATATAAACTGAATGAGTTTCCAAATTAGGATATGAAATCCTAAAATTATGATTTTCATCAATCGATATTGGTGATTAATGATTTCCTTTCTACAAATTTAATAAACAAAAATTATTAATATTGAGTCTACTGCAATTGTGAGTTCTTCTGAATTACTCGCAATCAAATTCATAAGTTGTCAATTCACAATATTCCTATATGAATTAACTAAATTATAAATGAGATGGTTTCATTCAATTCACTACTTGGGCAAACAAGTGTATTCTTATGCTTGTGAATTCTTATGCTTGTGAATTAATTAATTAATTCCTCTACTTGAATAGACAAATCTAGGCTCTTCTACTATCAACCAATAAACTATCCAAAAAATTTCTAAGGTCTATAGATGCATTTAATTGTTGATTAGACTATCTAATAAAAAAAGCACACAATAGAAAAAAAGACTCAAAAATCATTAAATTTGTAGGAAAAAAATCATACAATCAATTTATTTGAAACAATCCATAATTTATGAGAATAACAAATTAGTTCATGATTAAATTGTCAAATAAAATATGAATAAAACAAAACAATTTGACAAATATAGAAGTAAAAAGAGAATCAAAAGGAGGAGAAAAAACTATATTCTTAGACAAATATGATCTCCAGTTTATGAAAATTTTGTCTAAAAATACAATTTTGTATATTAGACAAAATTAGCCACGGAATCATTGGTTGATAAGTCCTCATATTTGCTATTAGAATAATGAAAATTATGGAAGAAGAAAATACTATATTTCTAGACAAATATGATCACCAGCTCATGAAAATTTTGTCTAAAAATACAATTTTGTATATTAGATAAAGTTAGCCACAGAATAATTGGTTGATAAGTCCTCAAATTTGCTATTAGAATAATGAAAATTATGGACTCATCATAGAAAATTTTATAATATTTATAATAAATGGTCTTACGAATACATTTATAACAGAATATAATGACATTTCATTTTACAAAACTACCAAGTCAATATTAATTTAATGAAAATTGGTCTAAAATTAGATAAAATTTATTAAGCAAATAGTAGCAACATAGGACATTTAAAAATTGCTTTCTCTTTTTTATTTTATACGAGTTCAGTTGGGTCGGTGGATCATCTTAAAGCAACTTTGAATTGGATGGGTGGGAAAATTATGATTTTAGTCCCTCAACTATTGCTTATTTTCACTTCAATTCGTTTTGATGTGGGATTAGCACATTTGATCCTTTTGTTATTGATGTTTTGCACATTTAGTCCAATTTTTTGGCACGTTTGATCCATCAGGCTCAAAAATTTTCAATTGAGCCTGAATTTTGGGAATTTTTTTACATTTGTCACCGAGTTCCACATCACCCTCCACGTAATCAACCATCTCAGCCACCTAAAAAAGACATTGGAATAGTAAAACAAAAAAAAAGACAAAATTGCTGAGGAAAAGGCAAAGGAAAAATTAGTAAAATTAAAATGCTCGAATTAAGAAGGAGAGAGAAAAAAAAAAAAAAAGAAAAATGCTAACAAAGATTTTTAATAAAAATGCTAAAAAAATCCTAAACCCCATTCAAAATTGAAGAAACACTAATGAAAATAGGAAAAGGCAACCACTTATGAAACTTGAAGAGAAAACATTAAACAAAAATCAAAAACACCAATTAAAATCTGAAGAAAATGGGAGTAGCAAAAATTAAACTATCAAAACCCTACCCCCAAAGTGAAATCTGAAGAAGAAATTAAGCCCCAAAAAATTTGAGCAAAAAACCAAACCCGGCGGTGGTGGTTCCTTCACTTCCAATAGCGGAAACGACATGGGCCTTGAGGGGTTTTGGTAGAAATTATATGGGCAGGATTTTTATATCGTCAATTTGTGTTTCTAATCAGCAGTGGAGGAGAAATTTCAATGGTGGCGTGGCCATGGTGTGTAGGGTTTTGCGGTGGCTTATGGCCAAATTGGCTAGGCTAACAGCAAAGAATTCCAAAATTGACTGGGGGTTTAGTTTAATTTGTCAAAGGCATAGTTTTAGTGGTGGGATTTCATCTCTAACGATGGTCTACGACGGCTCGCGGCGGTAGTGCAATGGCCATGGGAGAGGAAAGGTGTGCAAAGGGGAAGGGACTAAGGGGTGAGGTAGGGCGCCATGAGCAGCCACCGCACAGTGGCTGGCTATGGCTGCGAGCTTTTGTTTTTTTATCCAAACCATGCGATTTTTTTTTTATATCTAGGCCATGGCTACGAGCTTGAGTTGTGTGACAAGGGTTGGTGTTGTGAGGCAGGGAGGAGAAAGATGTGAGATAAGATAAGAAAATAGAATATTTTTAGTGCATTTTTGGTAATATTATTAGATATATAATCTTATAAATTTAATTATTTTAAGTAAATTTTTAAACAATGTTTATTATTTTATGTTACTGATTATGCATTTTAATTTTATTGTTTTAAAATTATTTATTTATTTTATTTTAATTAATAAATAATTTGATTAATTTAATTTAATTATTTTAAAATTACTAATTATGTATTCAATTAATAAATATATTTAATATCTATTATTATTAGATATTAATTATTTAAATATATTATTTTAGATATTTAATATTATTAAATAGATTTTTTTAGAGATATAATTATTTATAATTTATTTATTTATTAATAAACAATTCATTAACTTTGAACAAATTATTTTAGACATATTTACTATTTTGCATTTTTTTTTCCATCTTAGAATAGTTTTTCCAATTCTTAATTCTATTGATTTTTTATTTTTATTTTTTTGCCTTTCATTTGAGGAGCATTTTTTAATTCCATATTTTGGGTGATGTGATAGCAAACATGGAATCTGACTTGACTTAGGTGACAAATGGAGAAACCCCAACATCCGCCCACCCCACAACCCCCAGATCCCCAATCCAATTGAAGTTGATTGGGCATTGTTCGGGCTTAATTATAAATTTTTCGGTCCAATAGACTAAATGTGTTAAAAATTGGATTCAATATAAAAAAAATAATTAAAAAAGGAGTAAATATGCTAACCCCCATATCAAAATGGGCAATAATTGAAGATCAAAATTACATTTTTTCCTTAGATGGGTCAACCTATGACCTAACCTAAACCCACTTAATTTTTTTTTTTGAATTGTTTCTGGTGACCTGTTTCTAGCCAATCCAATAAACACAACTCAAACCCAATATTTTTTTCCAATTTTGTATTGAGTTATCGTATCATATATTCAAAAATTATCTCCCCTAATGTCGAAAAGCTTGTTTTGTTGGCATTTGGCAAAACGATTAATGATTGGTTTCCCAAGGGTAATTGTCATGGAGTAAATCTCGTTTTATTTATTGGGCTTCGAGATATTATTTTGGAGCCCACATGATCGCGGTTTGATGCATGGAAAACAAAGTTCAGGGCTGGTCAAGCATTAATGTTTGGGCGCAACTGATAAGCAACTGTGTATGATGTTCCAAAACTGATGAAGAATAATACACGATAATCATACTTATTAAGCTACACTGCATCACAAAGTTTGAAAAAGTGGTTCATGTATAGTCACTACTCACTTCATAAAAAAATCTCGTATTTTTATGATTGCAGTTAAGAGTGTAAGATGAGGCTCAACTCAAGCTTGAGTATTTCTGAAATTTTCATCTTTTTATTTAGTTAAATTTGAATTTAAATATAAGTGTTCAAAAAGTTATAAGTTTTCATTTTTATATTTTAATTATTTAATTATTAATTACTATTATAAAGAATTAATAATATTATTTAATTTTCATTAATAATGAAATGAGATTCATTGATAATTTATATAAATGAAATCAAATAAAAATAATATTATTTTACTAAAGAAAGTACTAGCTAGCTAGCACTATATAATATTATAATAAAATAGAAAAAAATTTAAATATATATGTGTGTGTGTGTCAATTTAATTGATAACATAAAACAATAATGACGACAAGAATTATAGAAGGATTAAAAAATAATAACATTATTTAAAATAATTAAAAAGCTAAAATTAATTTAAATATTTTTTTAAGTAATTGAACTTGAGCTCAAGTTCAATTTTCTTAAAAAAATCTCAATTCAAACATGACTCATTTTACAAGCCTAATTGTGATTTGAGGTTAACCATTTATCTCAATTTTTTCGTTTGAAGTTTCAAATTTTATAGTTTTCAACGAGTAGTATCCTTATGTTGTGAAGCTTCCAATGATTTAGTTATAATACATGTTTGCATGTATCTAATGATTTAAGACATTATTATATGCAAATAAAGCTATTTGTTTGAATTTTGATCTATTACATGCAAATACTACCGGACAATATACAATATCTTTTGTTCCATATTGAAATTCCTTTAAATTATATGATGATTCTTTTTAAATTAACTTGGGAGTATTTGCTTAACAAGAGTGCTAATATATATCCACATGTTGAATTAACTCCGGCAAAACTAAAGGTAAAATGAAAAAGAAAAACAAGCGTTTTGAATATTGAGCACCAAGGAGTTTATTGCATTAATTATGGGAAAGTTACAATTTCATATTTTCATATATCATTCGTTTAGAATATCTATAAAAAAAAAAAAATTGTACGATATAAATCTATTCATTTTCAGGGATCTCTTAACCACACATTAGCGTGTCATGATTATTTTTCATGACTCAAATGGTTATGGAGTCTAACGTAAGAGTGTAAATGAGATGAAACGATTCGTGAATTATTCAGGTTTGCTTTGATGAAAGGTCATATTCGATTTGATCTTTTTGAGCTCAAGCCAAGCCGAATAGAGTCGAGCTCAATAATATTCGACTCGAAAATTCACAAATATAAACAAGTTTTTTTATTGTATATAGTTACAGTCTAAACCCATGTAATAAGGTTCATAAGATAAGCAGCTACAACAATTGTAATAGTACTACTATTACTACTATCACCACCACCACCAACAACGACGACGACGACGACGACGACGACGATAATCATAATAATAATAATAATAATAATAATATTTTATCTTTAGAAAATTAGCAAATTTATTTGAAAAGTTTATAATTATAGAATTTATTTCCAGCCTAAATGAGCTCGGGCTCATCCGAACTTATATGAATCAAGCTCTTTTACTTCCTCGTGACTAGCCTTATCAAGTCAAATTCAATAAGATTCATTCGAGTCTTCATTTATTTCACGAGTCGAGCTTGAGTTCGAATGAATTCGAATCCGAGTCGAGCTCACAAATTAATAAACGAGTTGAGCTTGAGCCTATTAAATTCAGGCTCGACTCAACTCGTTTATATCCCTAGTTTAAGGTTAGTTAAGCCCCTGTTATCAAAATATAAATCTCATTAGTGGTTGAATTCATTTTATTACATTCTAGTACCTATGATAAGTGGCACTTATATTTTTCTCGGTTTTAGGGAGAAATTAGAAATATTATGTGACGATGATACTTGAAGCTTTACTATTTTAGCCTATTTTATTTCTTGAGCTGTCTCAAATTAAGTACCTCATAGATTAGAAATTAAAGAAAAATACAAAAAGGAATTTTTTATTGAATTAAATTGGAAAATATATTTAACCATGGTGTGCTAGTAGCCTGTTTATTGTAGTCCGCAGTGATGCTTTATTGCATTTAATTGCCATGTCACCGTAAATTTTAAAGAAATATAATGGTCAGAATTTACTTTAATATATTTTAAAAAGGAAAATTAGTGTGGTTCACCACATTGCTAGCTAGTAAGCGGCTTAAATCTTCTATTTCATTCCCTATTTTATCTTTTATTTTATTTTGTGAATATATGATGTATCAAATATTTTTTTATAAAAATAATCGATTGAGAATCATATACATTTCACAGTAAATTGAAATAAAAAATAAAATAAAAAATTCAAACTTCAAAGTGGTTAGCACGGTCTTATAATTATACTGCCTGTATTTCTTCCTCTATTAAACTAAGAATTAAAATGTTCGGGGTGGAAAACGTTAGTTTGATTTGCAGGTAAAATTTGAAACTTTTTGTTCTGGCTATTTACATTATTCCATGAATTAATATTTAAAATTTTATGGCTGGAATAGGCCTGTCAATGGACAGGGTAATATCCTCCCCAAACTCATACCTTAATATACCCAAATAATTAGACTATATATTTACCCTATCCTACTCTACCCATAAATCCAATTAGACCCATACCTTAACATACCCAAATAACAAACTCTAAACTAGACCCTATCCTATCAAACCCAAGACCCATTGGGTCTATGGTTGGGTTTAGTTTATTAGACACAATTTTTGGATTGTGTTTTTATTTGACTAATTTTTTCATTTTTTTCAAATTTTCATAGTATCAATTAAAATGTTAAAACTACATAATATTTAAATGCTAGAGTAATTTATTAATATTAGCTAATTTTTCAGCATATTTTAAAAAAGTTAACTCAATTTTTTTTTAAATTAAAAAAGAGTATGCATTTAATTCTAGTCGTTTAATTTAATTTAGTCAATTCATATATTTAATTTTTGGTCTATTAAACAAATAAGAACCACAAGAGTATGTTTCAACTTTTTCTCTCTTCCTCATATTATGTTTTTTTTCTCTATTTTCCCTCTAATATATTATTTTTTTCTTTCTTTAACTTTATTCTTTTCATTTTTTCTGAAATATTATTATTTTATGTAATATATTCAATCAAATATATGTAAATAGTAGAAAATTTTAATTTTCTGTTACTGAAAATTTGAATATGTAGCACCAAAATATAAAAGTATTTCTTTCTCCATTGTCCGAAGCTATTGAAAATAAATAAATTCAAAATAATTTTAATTTTTTATTTTATATATATTAAAATTTTAAATATACACTTCAAGTATGCCATGATTATTATTATAAATTTAATTTTGATATAAGTAATTTGGGTTAACAAGTTAAATTTGAGTATTTGGATAATGAGTAATTTTGAGGTAGGCCTATCCATGGATCGAATTTTAATTCAAATTCCATCAGAATTTTGGGATTTTGATCCAATTAAAATATCCGATTGATCATATTTGATTATAAATATTCGTAATCCAAAATCAGTTATTTTTAATATATTTTTGGGTTTAATTTTGACGAAAATGGTAATTAAATAAAGTTTTATGAGTGAAAAAGATTGAAATTGGAAAGGGGGGAATTGGAACATGGATATTTGATATTGGGTATTTTTTGGGTATTGGGCATTTGAGATCTCATATCTATTTATTAAATATGAATATGGGTATTGTACTATTATTATAAGCTTGGATAGAATAAAATACTACCCATTGACAAGCTTAGGCTGGAAGTGCTTTATTGTTAGTCTACATAAGAAAATTTGAGAAGTTGAAGAAGGATGAGTACTTTTATTCTTTCTAACTTTTCCAAATTACAAGGAAAATGCAGGGTTTGAGTGGATTTTGAGAGAGACTTAAAATAATAATATATTATTTTTTGAGCTTGTAAGTGTGGGAAATGGATGGTAAATAGATGGAAAATGGTCAAAACAATAATGAATTAATGATATCTTAAGAGGAGAATCCAAACTTTGGAAAATCCAAAGAATTTTATATTGATATTTTGGTTAACTTTTATTGATCGAATAATACATTATTTAGAGGAGAATCCAAACTTTGGAAAATTCAAGGAATTTTACGATGATATTTTAGTTAACTTTTATTGATCTAATAATATATTATTTATGAAGATGTATCTTATAAAGCAAATGCATGTATGTGAAACGAGGAGTGACATGAAGAAAGAAAATAATAAAATGAGGGATATGGTATTATATTCTATGAGATGAAAAAACTATATTAGGGATTAGTGCAAATGCTAGATCCTCAATTACTTAAGGGGATGGGGTTACGCCTGTAAAGGAGTCACCTTCGAAAATAACTCAACCGTTTTAAGTAGAGATTTCATAGAGAATGTTTGGAACAACCTATACTGAATGATTTAGAATATAGCATATTATTTTGAAGTGAGTGTACAAGAGGTACCTCCATCCTATCTCTAAGGTGAGTTGCTATGTAAATATAATATTATGTTGGACTTTGACTGTCAATAAAACCAAAGCGGAATTTCCACAAGGTATGGATCACAAATACCTCTGGAGAACTCACCTAAGTGAGAGTTGCCATGAGCTGTGGCTGTGATTTTAAGCTAACCCTAGAGACTTCACAAGAATCAGAATCAAGGGTAGGATTAGAAAATGGATCAAGCAACAAACAAAGGGCAAAGATAGAAAATGGAGCACCACTATCACTTGAAAGACAGTTTATCAAATTAGAGGGAAATCGGTGAGAAAAAACGTAGAAGATAGACTGAACTAAAGATAAAACGTGTTCCGGATAATTTAGCAAAACCAACTGCAATCGTTGTTGGACCATTGGTCATTATTAAAAATAAATAAATTGCCAACACTAACAGGCTATTAACAACATCATCAGTAGCCAATCAACAGCGTTTATGGTTGGATTTGCCCAGTCGCAACCATTGATCATAGATAATGTGATAACAACAAGAATACAAAGGTATGATCTAGGACGGTTCTAGGATACCAGCAAAAAAGAAGGTTTTAAAGAAAGAATTTTCTTTATATTTTTACCGGCCTGATCAAGTCCCGGATCGATATTTGGCTCACCCTGGTAGTTAGCCGGCCTACAAGAACTGGTTGCAGGGTGGTCCAACTTTTACGTACCAAGGCCTATTGAGGCCTAGTTTAGATGTAGTAAGGCCGTCCTACTTCGCCACACCTTTTTAGTTGGTTGTGTACTGTATTGTAAGCTTCATTATCAAAGAAAAAGTTTTAGGCTACTCCTTTCGAATGATATATATACATAGGGGTATAAATAGATATTAAACGAATCTGATACACTGTTTTCATATTCGTATCGGTTTAACTTTTCAAATATTTGGATATGGATACAGATTTGACGGATATTTAAAAATGATATCTAAATTCGTATCCATCGGATATCAGTTGGATTCGAATATATCAATATTCGATTATAATTATTTAGATGTATTCATATTTTATTAAACTTATCTATATTCGAATTATGGTTTTATATTCATATTCGATGATAATTATTTAGATATCCATCTACGAATATCCAAATACGGGAATTTATGAACCTATAACAAATACATATTTTAATTAAGAGAACGAACTATATAATTTCATTAAAACGAAATCAATCAAACAAATAGCATAATTTTTAATTAATAATTGACTTTATAATTGATTATTAGTACTTATTAATAATAATAATAGCATTTAAGTATATTAATTATAAAGTCAACCAACAATAATTATGTTGACTAACTTTATTCTTCAATTTTTTTTTCTCTATATTACAATAATTTTTTAAATTTATTCTTTTTTCTTCCCAATTCTTCAATTATAATTTATATATATACATATATGGATTATAAGATTTTTATTGAAAAATATAAATAATATATTATTTAATAAATATATATTCGGATCGGATATTAAACTTATTGGATACGCATTTACCATATTTGTATTCATTTATAATCGGATATCTACTAATCGAATACGGATAATATCCGTTTTAAACGGATGCGGATAAATTTTGTATAAACGGATACAAATGCGAACGGTAAACTAATTTTCGAATATCCATTTACAGCCCTATATATACCAAATGAATGAGGATGAATGATTGATTGGAAAGACGTATATATAGCACGAGCCTAAAGGAACATTGCAAACTTGTTATTAGGGGTGTCAAAATCAAACCCAATCCGATGACATGACAATGACCCACCTAAAAAAAATCAAGTTTGGGTTTGGGATTTTTGAGTTCGGGTCAAATTGGGTCAAACCCGAAAATGACCCGAGAAAAAAAAAAAGGTTTGGTTGTTTTCAGGTCAACCCGCCTAACCTGAAAAAAATAAGTGGGTGACCCAATAACTCAATAAACCTGACCCAACCCACCTAAAAATTTTAACTAATTAAAATAAAATATAAATAATATATATATATATCTCTCCAAAAATCTAAATTTTGAAAATTCAATTACAATTTACAAATTACAATAACATTATTAACAAATAAGTAATAACACTTTCATTCTTCCAATTCAAAAGACGATTGAATTCGATATGTTTTTGTTTTTCGACTTTAATTTCCACTATTTTGTAGTTAATTATGCATTTTGATCATTTGATGGTTGTCATCAAAATTGTTAATTGAACAATTGTTTGTTATTTTTTTTGAATTTGGAGTACTCATGGACATGACAAGTTATTGTGTTCCTTAGAACTTAATTATTGTGCCAAATTTTAGATTTTATTATAGATCAAATTTCTACTCAATTATGATGTTGGAATTTATAAATATGAAAAATAAAATAAATAGATCAGGTTGGGTTGGTCAGGTTTATCAGGTTGTTGGGTGACCTGACTAAAAATCAGGTCAACCCGAACTCGACACGAAATTTTATGGGTCAGATTAGGATTGAACTTTTTGGGTTTAATATTGGATTGGATTGGGTTGGATTTGGGTTTTGTATTTTTATGTTACATTCCTATCTCAATCCAACCCGAACCCATCCAATCCGTACGAATTGACACCCCTACTTCTTATGAGATGCACTAGTTACGACATTTTTGGGCTCATGCTGACTTACGAGACTTTTAAACTTTGTTGAGCTCAAGTGATTTGTTGGGCCTAGTAACATTAATATATACACGTATGTGTTAATTTTGTGCATTTAAAATTCTTGAATTAAAAAAAAAAAAAGAAAAAAAATTGACGAAGCTGGATGGTAAAACTTCTTTTATCCTATGATTCAAGAATAAACTTAGTTTAGTAAGCTTAAGGCTTGTTTGCTTCAATTGATTATACTTGATAGATGCATAATCACTCTTAATTTATTATTTGTTTGTTTGCCTTGATGTAGGGCCTATGATAAGTCATTGACCCTGTATTAAGTTAGAATACGGATCAAGAGGTGAGAGGCTTGATACATTTTTTTTGAGCTAGATAAGAATGAAAAAGACCAAATTACCCTTGTTTAGTATATAAAAAGATATATTAAAATAAATAATAAAATATTATAATCGTAAAATCATATATTTTGTTTTAATTTACTTTTCCATTAATCTTACCAATCAAACGTGAAATTATATTATTTTATCTTGATAGATTTAAAATATATCCATTTATTTGTATATTATTTATAGTCACATCACTCCAAGCAAACTAGCCCTTAGGATAAGAAATTGAAATTCTTACTGGACCGGCCGGATTCATTAAGACAACTCTAACTAGTACCTTCAATATTTTACTCCTTTAAATATGAAAAATAAAAACAGTAGCTTAAAATTTTTGCTTTTTAAATATATAATAAAATCTGAAAAATAAATGGATGCGAATAATCATGTTAATTGCCCACGCAGTTATGGAGGCGCCTTTAGTGAGGGCGGGGTGGGGGGCTCATTAACCATGCTGGTTGACAAAATCTCCACTAAGGCCCAGTTTACTTTGTTGGATTATGAAGGATGAGAGCCCATATCCCATATGATCTCATGTTTACTATGAATGATCAAGGCCCGTCAATTAATTATGAGCCCGCAACTGTAGATACAATTTTAGGGATGTGCCATCAGGTCAATTTTGTGGGATGAAAAATCCTTTGTTTCAGGATTTGTGGTGTGAGTGTGGAAATTTCCGATTATGTCCTCATAGGATGATTGTCCAAGATTTTTCTCCATTTTTTTTTCCTCCCTTCACTCCATCTATGATATTGTTCTTCCCCATCTGGCCCTTTTTCTGCTTTTTCTTTTTTTCTCCACTCGGGAGATGGATGAAAGAAACGGGTAATAAGGAACACAAGGAAGAGGGAGAAAACTGAAGAAGAAGAAGTGGAGCGAGCAGGTGTTGGCATCAGACTGTAGTGTGCCGCGGCGACAGTGAGCCGATGTTTGAGAAGAAGAAATAGTTGAATTTTTTCTCCTTTTCTTCTACAGTGAGGAAATGGATGAAAGAAAGGGAAAAAAATGAAAAGAACAGAAGAAAGAGGGAGAAGACTGAAGAAGAAGAAGAAGAAGAAGAAGAAGTGACATGTAGAAAAAGATCCGCCCATCTGTGATGGGAAGAAAAAGACCAATGAAATTAATTTGTGTGATAAATAATTTCTTTCTTAAATTAATTTGAGAATGGAGGAAAATAAGAAAATATAATTGGATTTTGTGTTGGAACGATGGAAATTATTTTTTTAATATTTGAGAAGAAGAAGAAATAGTAGAATGTTCTATTGGAATTGAGGAAAATTAATTTTTTTTTTTTTTTTATAGTTGGGAAGATGAAAAAATAGTTGAATGTTGTGCTGGAATGAAGGAAAAATAATTTCTTTATACTTGAGAATAAGAAGAAATTATTGGATTTTGTGCCTGAATGGAGAGAATTAATTTCTTTTATGTTTGGATAGAATAAGAAATAGTTTGATGTTGTGTTGGAATGAAAAAAAATTAATTTTTTATGTTAAATAAAAATAAATAATTTTTTTTTAATTCAGAACATTTTAGTCTTTTAAAATTTATCCAATATTATCATTTACAAAAATAAATATTCATTACAGTTTTTTCACTTTTATTATTCATATCCTACCATAAAGTAAATATTGTTTGAAAAATATAAAGTTATCATAATCATAGTCTTCATCCTTTAATTCATCCTATCACAGTATCACTTCACATCCCATATCACCAAGTAAATATGAAAGAGTATAGAGACCCAAAGGGGTAAATGACTCAAAGGAGTTAAGGAGAAAAACACAAAATAGACCGGAAGTTCCAAACATAACTAAAATTCCAGTGATAGCAGAAAAATAAATGAAGGAGACAAGATAGTTATAGTGGTTTGGCGAGCCTAATCCACTACTTAAGCCAGATGACTTAGGATTTTGAACCTGCAATATTATTAGCACAACAGATAGAACAAGTACAATGAGTAGAGCTAACTTGCCAAAATCCTACAAGGCTGTTGTAGAACACTCAATAGATTATCACTGGGCTTTTGGGAAAGACAAAGTATAGTTAAAGAACAATCTTACTTTAATAGAACAACACTCGCTTCTTTTTTATCAAACTCCCTATTCTATTAAATAGTAGTGTGCTTGATCAATATAAAGAATCTTCAATTAGCTTATTTCTCTCCAAGAATAGTGCAACGGCAACATGCCAAAATTGCTTTGACTCATATATGGAAGGTTCCATATTTTGCTGCATCATTTAGTTGTCACACAATCTTTGACCTGCCATAGTAACAGAAGACTGCAACTGTCATAATAATTTAAATTAGCTTTCTTACAAAAGGAACATAATCAAAATGGACTTTTGGAGGGAATCCTAACAAAACAGACCCTAAATGCAAGTGTTTATCAAGTTGCACTTATCAAGTGTTTTACTCCTAGAGGTCCTAGAAATCCAGAAGTTTAAGGGAAGTTTGTTTTCATCTTCATCCATCATTTTATTTTCATTATAAAATGAAAATTAAAAATCATCATTTTCTATCCATTTTAATTTGAAATGTTCTTTTTTTCATTTGCACTCTTCCTAAACCTACTGTATCATCCTAATATCATATAAATCAAATTCAAATTTGATTCAAAATAAAGTACCCACTATTATTTTAAAATTAACAATATATATTTTTTAAAAAATAAATATTTTTAAACATAAAAGAATATAAATAAACCTTCTTTTCAATCTTATACATATTTTAATCATTACTTTCCAGCACTTCATTCAAACACATTTTCATTTTCATTTTCAATTCATAACTAATTTTTCAATTTTTTGAAATGAATGAAAATTAGAAATGGCTCTGAAATAAAACCAAACAGGCTTTTAATGTGCTAGATTTTTCAGTGGAAACCATATTCATGGTCCTACAGCATCTATACTTAATTTGCAATAGCCAATAAATATAATTACAAATATTAGGTTGCTCGAAAGTGGCATTGAATTCAAATAGAAGAAATTAAATTTTGTATTAACTTCATTTGAACTTCTCCACATTTAATAGGTTGGTCATTCGTAACAAATTAATGAGCATTAATGGGTTTTTAATACTTAGGTACTAATGGACGTGAAAATTAAGTTTGTGGTCGCTTGACTTAAAACAAACTTATACGGATTTGGTAAGGCAAAGTGACATGAAGTAATTTGAGAAATGAGAATGATAGTTGAAATGTATTTGGATGAGAGTTCAGGCTCGTTTGTTTTGAATGATATGATTAGAAGTGATATATAAGCAAATGAATACATTTTAAGTCCATTATGATAGAATATTTTAATTTTATGTTTGATTGATAAGATTAATATATAAATAAATTAAAATATAATATATACATTTACTATTATATCATTTATATTTTTTAATAAATTTTCACAATTTCCTCATTCTTCCCCATTCTTAGGAACAAGGTTTAATTGGAAATAAGATAAAAAACATAGGTCCTATTTGATCTTTGTAATTTTAATCACACCAAATCAACCATTCCCACCCTTAATCCATTTTTCAAAAGCAACAATAAATAATGTTGGCCTAGGATTTATCAAGAGCTTTTATCAATTGAAACAAATATTAATAGAGGTTTGATTAGATATGTATCACACCTAATCAAACCAAGCAAACAAGGCCTAAATATAATAGTTACAATTGTTGTAACACATTTCTTTGTGAAAATTGTTTGGATGTGAAATAAAAATAAAAAAAGGTGAGATAAAGTAATTTTAAAGAAATGAGAATAAAATATAAATATAATAATTATATATATATATATATATGTATTTGGAGAAGTCATATTGAATGTTTTTCTTCATATTTTCTGTTTCAAACCTCATATACAACTAAAAAGTTCCACGAAAACTTATTTTAGCAATGAAATTTTGTAAAATAAAATCATAAATTAACACAACCCAAATAGAGGAGCTTGTGAAATTGCACTGTACTATTTAGATAAAATTGTAAATCACTAAAAGGAAAATAATAATAATATTTATATTTATATTTTATATTATTATTATATACACATTCAACGGCTCACAGTCACTTGGTCCCTTAGAAGAGATGTGGAAAGTTGAAAAATCTGCAATCTAGACTGTTGAATTCACGTTGTCTGTATCTTGAAGAAAGGTAGGTCATCCCCCTGCTTTTTTATCAAGAGTTTAGATTTTACGGGCGTAGTTGCATAACACCGATACGATATAATTTGTAGATGACGTCATAATTATAGAAACAAATAGATCATAATACAATTAGGTAATATTTAAACAACTGCTATTTAAAATAATAATAATAATAAATATATATAATAACTCAAGTAAAGAAATAAATATTCGTTGGTAAAAAGTTAAATGATAATCTTAAAGCTCTATACTAATGACAAATATTAAATGACAAGAACTTATTGGTGGTTAAATTGCCACTATTAATAATCGACGATATAGATTGTGACAACTTAAATCACCCCTACAATTTGTAACAAATTTTTTTGTGGGAAACTAAGTTCAATTGTTAATGCTACTAAATTCGTGGTGATTATTATAAAAACAAAATAAATTTTTTATCACTAATAATTTTTGCATTACCACTCATGATATATTGTCATTAATTTTTTTTTCCGTGCCTTGATATATGATGATTGGTTATATTTAAAAATGAAAAATTCTTATTTAATAAAATGTAAAAGTGATTAACTAATCAATAGTAAACCAGATGGTATATATCACTTCGTAATCTAATTAATTAAAATATCAACATCTGCGTTTTACATGAAATAATTTACCTTAGTTAATACCATCCCCGTTAAACGATACATGTTGTAAAAATGACATATAGTATGTGCAATAACTTTTATCTTTTTCACTTTTTGGTTTTATTTTCATCAATAATTTAGACACATATCTTACATGGAGGAGTATCGTATTTAAATGTGCTCTGTGTTTGGAAAATGAAATCCTTCCCCCCCAAAAGTAAATAAATATGGCAGATATTTTTGGAGGGAATCGAAATGCATATCTTATAATTACTTTTAAGTTATAATATCTCTCCACTACTTAAACAAAAATAATTAATTTTGACATTTACAATGAAATTGTCTTTTACTCACCATATAAAATATAAACAAATATCCATTACATTCTCTAATTCCACTACAAAATCAATTCATTTCTCCATAGCACATAAACCAAAACACCCAAAAAAATAAAACCATATACAGCCTAAAAGTAACATTATATATAAAATATCTATCGAATGTGGATGTGTTGTTGTATTTGATATTTGAAAATTAATAGTAAAATTTAACTTTTCAAATTTGAAGTTCATTAATGTTTAATATATTGAAATTTTTGACAATAAAAAAGAGCAAGACAGGCAATGGAAAGAATTTAATCAAACAGAGATGCCAATTTCTTTACGTATATTGCTATATAAGTAGGTTAAGATCCAGAAAGCACATGGCCAACCACAAATTGGTATGGGATAGCATGTGACCCAATCCTCGGAAGATCAAAATATGCATCCTAATTTGGACCAATGTATTATTTAAATAACATATTTCCTTCTCTTAAAATTATGTTTCTATTTGGACTAAATGTGAATTTTAAGTGAAAAATAAAGAAATATAGTTTTTTTTGTCTTTTACATTATCGTTTGTGAAAATATGATTAATTTAATGATCCCACATCACATTGAAAGAGTAGGTTTTTTTTTTTTTTAAAGAAAAATGTTAAAGATCAAAGATTATTATTTCGAAATATTATCTCAAAAGCGAACCGCGAACTGATAGTAATAATTTTTAGACATAAGACATGTTATTACTCGTTGTGAAAAGTTCATTAATTCGTAATGTTACATCATTACTTTTAATTAATTAATAAAGTGGATATTTTAGAAATGGTGTTTAAAATAAAAAAAGGTATTTGGCTTTGTTCAATATTTTAATAGTAGTATTTATCATATGCTATTAAAATATTTAATAAAATAAGATAATGTATCGAATAAGATCATAGTAGTAATAGTAATATAGTACTCCACTTATATAATTAATTAAATTAATTGATCAATTTGTTAGGATTTTAAAATAAGTTGAGTTTTTATTACTTTAAAAAAATTAATAAAAAATTAATTATCAAACTGGACTAAAACCTTGACCAGTTCCCAGTTGAACGATCAAACCGGCCTATTTGGTCCAATTTGTTAAACATTGATAAGCCTCTAATAATTACCAAGAGACATATGAAAACTCATGCATGAAAGCAATTTCCGAGTCTGTTGATGGTTAATTGGACATAATTTTTTTTATTTATATGTATGAGATTCGAATTTAAATCTTAATAAATTTTATGTGTGTATATATATTTTTAACTTAAATATATACACATCAATGATTTCTGAAGTTCGAGTTCTTAACTCAAACTTTGTATGAGAGATTAATATTACTATATCAAGTAATCATTTATCGCATGTGTACATATACAAAACCTATGCCTACGCTGAAACACAATGCACGTCAACCCCGCTTAGTTGGGCATTCATCAGGGAAACATATTTAATGGAAGTCCTCAAATTTATTGATTTAACTATTTTAATTTGTGTAAACATTTTATGGTGGGGATGATGCTTTCAATAATTATACTACAGCTGTGAATAAATATTCAAAAATTCATTTACTATTCGCATTCGTATTGATTTATACAAAATTTATCTGCATTCATTTAAAGTAAATATTATCCGTATTTGATTAGTATACATCCAATTATAAATGGATACAGATATGATAAATGCGTATTCGATCCGTTTAATATTCGCTCAGAATATATATTTACTAGATAATATATTAATTATATTTTTTTAATAAAAATTTCATAATTCATCTATGTATATATAAATTATAATTGAAGAATTGGGAAGAAAAAAGAATAAATTTAAAAAATTATTGTAATATAGAGAAAACAAAGTACACTGATGTAAGGTATCACTTCATTCGGGATATGATGTTTCAAGGTGTCATTTTGGTTGACAAGATTAGGACTAAGAATAATCCGGCAGATATGTTGACTAAGACTGTTATAGGAATCAAATTCAAGCATTGCTTGAATTTTATAAACATTTGCAGACTCAGATGATAGACCATTTAGGGGAGACAAAGATGATGGATAAAGAATTTCAATTCAATGTGAAGAATTGTTGAGTGTGCCTTAAAATTTAAACCACAAATGATGAGAAATGATGAAAACGCCGAAAAAATGGTGTGCAATTGGGCAAGACGGCATGTTGGAGCATGCTTCGACGCACATGGGCAGAACACCACACGCCAGGGCACAAGGGAGACGCACACAGGCGCGGAACTGGGTAAAATCAGCCTACGACGAGCGCTAGGGCATGAGTTCCATGCGCCTTGGTGCAACGTTCACTGGAAATTTTGTGTGTTTTTCATTGAATTACTTTGCCTTTATTTCTTAACTTTATTATTTGGTCTTTTTGAGTTACAACTAGTGGTGTGAACAAGCCGAGCCTGAATATAACAAGCTCAAGCTCGGCTCGCTGAATAGACGAAGGCTCGGGCAAGCCTTATCGAGCTCGACTCGATAAGACTTATCACAAATTAGTAGAAGAACTCGATTCGTATAAGTTCAGATGAGCTCGAGCTCGTATACGTTTGGATTAGTTCGAGCTCATTTAGGCTCAAAATAAAATTTATAATTACCAACTTTTCAAAAAAAATTACTACTTTCTTAAAAATAACAAACAAATTATTGTTATTATTATTATTATTATTATTATTATTATTATGGACCTTATTGTATATAACTATATATACAAAATTTAAAAAAATTTGTTTAGGCTCATGAATTTTTCAAGCCGAATATTATTGAGTTCGACTCGGTTCGTTTAACTGATGAGCTCAAATTGTTCCCAAATTGTTTCATTTCATTTACACCCCTAATTACAACAGATATGATTTAGAAATTTAAATCTAATTAATAATAATTTAGACAACTATTCTACGTGGGGTGTCGTGTTTGGGTTTGCAGACCGACCAGAATGATTTATGAAATAAAATGCATGTTATAGTTGAGAGTTGACACCGGACATCAAAGATGGTCAAGCAATGAATCTCGTCCTGTAGTACAATAATGGAAGTATGGTATCGAGCACAGTTTTCAATTATTATTAGAAGTAGTTTAAATCCACCATCGCAATCATACGGCCCAACAATCTCTCTCTCTCTCTCTTAATTGGTAGAAGACAACAAAATCTTCTAACAAAAGAACCGTATCAATTTCACTTGTGAATAATCCATGTTTGGGTCAACACAAATTAAATTAGTATGCTTTAAAATACACGTGTGTATTTACTAATTTTAATTTTTATCAATATTTGAGACACAAATAATCTCATATATTCATTTATTTATTTATACATCTAATATGGGTGGCCTATGTTGTCAACTTGTCATGTATGATGCAGGAAATTAAGGGGTTATTAATTTATCTTTTTAGAGAGAATCTTCCCAGTTTTAATTATTTAAACTTTGAAATTATATTTATTTTAATATTTTTATTACAAGTACAATTTATTTTCATTTTAAAAGGTATCCGACTAACCTTATTAGGGCTAATATCATTTTACCCCCATGTGAAATATGAAATGTTTACAATGACTCACTGTGAAAAAAAAAATGCAAAAAACCCCCTCATCATTTTAGAAATATAGCTCACTGCCTCCCGCCTGCAGTTTAGTGCACATTATCTGTGAAAAGTCTAGAATGCCCTCAAGTAAAATAACCTCAGACTTTGTTCATCTTTCCCAAACATTCAAATCGAAATCCCACCTTCCAACACAAAGCTCGAACACTCCCACCCTCATTTCGAAAACCCTACCAGCAACCTCGCGACATCAAGGTATCCGACCAGTTTATTTGCTCGATCTTGGGAGGATTTTTGAAAGATTGGAGGTTAGACCGAATCTTGGTGGGTTAAGGGCTCACGACAACCTCACATTTTCCTTGCGCAACTTCAATTTTCCCCAAGCGTTTAAGGTACAGAGCTTAAATTTTTTTTATTTTCTGATGTTGGCGTTAGGATTTGGTAAATTTCTACTATCATGTTTTGAAGTTTTGGGAACTTCTAGACTATATATGGGTGTGGGTAGTTGTTGTGTGTATATATGTATATATATATATATTATTGGCAAGTTCTTTGTGTATTATATTATGAATGAAGTTGATGTTGTTGTTGATTACAATTTTTTGGTCCACTTGTCTGACTAAATTTTGATAGATTCTTTATGTCAGTAGTGTAGTATTTTGATTACTGTAGAGTTTAGTTTAATTTATTAATTTTAAATTATTATTTTCAATTGTTTGATGTGGCCCCCTGTAATTTTAATAAATCCAAACATGCAGTTTTGTCCATGTGATACAATGTGTTGTGGTCCCCAAACTTATAAAACTATAAAACTTATAAAGTCAAATAGAATCATTTTTGTTTGTGAGTGTGTTATATTCACTTAAATTAGTCAAAGATTGGTCAGTATGAAGCTTATTAGAGTCAATCAAAATCATCTTGTTGAGTTAATATCAAAGTCTCCTACTATAATTAAAGGGCTAGATATTTATTTCTTAATTTTTTATGCATACAGATGAGTTAGTATCATCAATTGGAGATTTGGTACGGAGGGGAATTTGTGCGCACATCTAAAGTGATATACAGAGGAGGTTCTCTAATTAGTATTCCCAATAATTGGTCTAGATGGTTGTTTTCTGAAGATAGGTTATGGAGGCCAACTTCTTGTTGCTGTGGGGAGGGATGACAATGAGAACATGGTCCCTATAGCCATGGCTGTTGTTCCAGTGGAGAATAGGGAGACATGGACATGGTTTTTGGCTGAACTTTTAGATGATATTGGTGAACGTGGATGGACTTCATCTAAGATAAACAGAAGGGATTGATAGAAGCACTTAAAGATGTTGCAGCAGATTGTGATCATAGGTACTGCCTGCGGCACATGTATGAGAATTTTAAGAAAAAATACAGTGGGCAGAAAATGAAAGAATTGTTTTGGAAAGCAGCCTCAGTTGCTAGGAAGTCAGATTTTGAGCATTACATAAAGCTGTTAGAGAAAGAAGATCCCAAAGTGGATGTTAATGTTCAGATTGTAGTGGAGTAGCTTAGGAGTGTTCCACCTCAACATTGGGCCAGGTCATATTTTTCAACAAGCTGTAAGAGTGATATTTTAGTTAATAATTTATCTAAATCTTTTAACAGTTACATCCTTGATGCAAGGGACAAGCCTATTATTTCCATGTTTGACGGGATAAGGACTAAGCTGATGACAAGGATTCAAAGAAAGAGAGTTGGGATAGAGAAGTATACATGATCTATTTGCCCAAACATCCTCAAAAAGATTAACAAGCAGCAGTCTTTGACAAGACATTGTTATGCTAGGTGGTGTGGAGGGAAAGAATTTGAGGTGGATAGCCCAGATGATAGGTATTTAGTGGATTTGGAGAAGAAAACATGTGCCTGTGGGATGTTCCAACTCAATGCTTACCCTTGTTGCCATGCTGTAGCTGCAATTTTAGAGAGAAGGTTGAAGTTAGAGGATTTTGTTGATGATTGTTACAAGGAAGAGACTTATTTGAAAGTGTATGAGCATATGATACATGGAGTGCCTGGGCCTAAGGACTACATCAAGACAGATTTTGTGCCACTTAAACCTCATCAAACTGGAAGAAAGCTTGGAAGGACAACTATGTTAAGATGGAGGGGTCCAGATGAGTTACAGAGGAGCACATCAACAAGAAAAGGCCTCACACACACTTGTAAAAACTGTCTTCAAAGAGGTCATAATAAAGGCTCTTGCAAGAACCCCACTCATCTCAAGTCAACATTTTATAAGGTAATCAAACTAGTATTCAAATCACTTGAATTGATTTTCTATACTTATATTCTCACATGGTTTTCATTTGCTTTCAGGCTACAAGGAGCCCAGCTAGTGCACAGCCTCAAATGGACATGGATTCTGAAGCTCCTCGCCTGAGCTAAAGTCATAAAAGATGCCCATCTTATTTTAAAATCTGTAATTAGCACACTTATATTATTTTTCTATACTTATGTTGTTTACCTATTATGATTTGCTTTCAGGCTACAAGAAATATCCCTACTAGTGGCCAAACTGAAATAGAGATGGATTCTCAAGCCCTTGCCCTTAACCAAGATTCTCAAGCACAACTAGCATGCCCATCTTCCAGATCTGCAAGAGTATAACCCCTTTTCTATTGTTTTTATTTCATATGATTGGACATGTTTTTACTTCAGTCATATTGTAGAAACAACCTACCTATGGAGCTGCTGCAACTGCTGGATCTACTCCACCACTTGGATCAAGTGGATCTGCTGCCCTAACACTTGCACAGAGAGCAAGAAGAGTGAAGAAACAAACTATTGGTCAAGTTTATGAAAATATAAGGAAAAGGGCTGCTGAGAGGAGAGCATCTACGCCATAGATTTTCTTCTTCATTTCATTAGAAAGGACAGAACAATATAAATGTGTTTTGAAGAATGTGTAGTTGATATTTTATTTTTTGAACATTGTGTATTAGTGCATCTGGTATGTAGAAAAGATGCCTTTGTTTGCTTTTGAGGTGTTTAAAGTGTATGGACAGAATGGGACAGTTGTGGCCTTGTTTTGTGCATTAAAGATGCCTTGCCACTTTTTGTTTATTTTGACTTGCCATTATCTAGTTTTTGGTTTGCATTTTCTATATTTTGGTCTTTTGGGTGGTGTTGAATTGAATTGCAGTTGCTTTTATAGATTGACTAGTGTTGAATTTAGTGTTGTTCAAGTGGTGTTTCTATTGTGGAGTTTAGAATGTACAAGTTAACCTCTTGCAATTTTTTTTTCTAATAAACAGGCAATTTACCCCCTTGTGAAATTATGTGATTTGTTCAAATTGGCAGTTTACCCCCCTCGATGTGAAGCACATTTGCAATTGCTTTCAAATCCTTCCCAACGAACTATAAAGAACATTATAATACAGAAAAGAAACATGCAACACAGTGTCTCTGTTGTGGATTAAGATTGCACAGGATAAACTCTTACAATATTTTTCCCCAGACAAATTATCAATTCACCCCCCTGTCAAATTATTTGTTATGTTCAAATTGGCAATTTACCCCCTCCCTCCGCAGTCAGTGAAGAATGATTCAAATTGCTGTCAACAAAGAAACATACATACATGGGTAAATTCAAGAGCAAATTTCGTTCTTTACAGCATGCAAAACTTGCAAGCATATGCTCATTTCACTAACACTATGACAATCAAAATTGTCAACAAAATAGCTATTACAACCCAAGAGAAATGCACAAAGTGACCATCATTCTCATCCTTCCTACACCCAACTACCCTTGACACCCCAGAAATCACTTCATCTGCATCAGTTCAGTTTCTTCACCTCTATAAAATGCATCACCACTGTGCTCTTGTGGATAGGTCACCGGAAGCCCATATGGAGACCATGTTGCTGTCAAAGGCATGCACCACACAAAAAAGTTGCAACGTTGAAGAGGGCAACAATAATAGAGCTTACCTAACGAGCTTTTCCTATCGTTCACCACTACTCGAAGGGCTGCATCAGCAAAGCATCTACAGACTGGAGGCTTCCCATATCGAAGGTCCAATGTGGGTTTATGGAACCTATACCTGTTCCTCATCAAATTTGTTGAAGAATATGCCATTGCAGCTCTTCAATTTGGTGAGCAAGAAATTTGGAGAAGACAGTAACTAGGAGTTTGAAGCAGCCGATGGGAAAATTTGGGAGAAGAAGAATTTTTACAAGAAATTACATACTAAGAGGGTAAAATTGACCTTTTCCCTACAATAAACTTATAACTAGTCGCATGAACAAGCGCGTGCCCGTCAACATACCACGGAAGGGGTTTTGTTGCCTGATTTTAAAAATGACAAGGTGGTTTTTTGTATGTTTTTTTTTCACGGGGGGAGGGGGGTCTTTTGATTATTTCTTTTTTCACAGAGGGTACAATCACTTTTTCCCAACCTTATTGCATTTATTAAAATTAATTAAATTCGACATAAAATACAAATAAATTACTTCAACATTATTAAAGTATATACATTTTTTTTACAAAAATAATTATTTTCATGCATAAAATATTATTAAATTATAAATTTTTTTTAATCCTATACTGAAATATTCTCATTCTTTTCGTATAATTCGTTGAAACATACTTTTACTTCTACATGAAAACCAAATGTATTTTTTTAATTTTAAAATATCGAAAATCGAAAATATGAGATGGGAAGTCAACATATGACCGGTAAGAGTAGAAGTTTGATTTTCAAATATGATGTGTGTTATAGTCAAAAGTTGAAGTTTTCGACAATAAAGAAGAGTAAGTGTAAGACAAACAATAAAACAATTTTGTATTGTGGAAATAATGTAATCAGACATAGAGACCAATGTGTCTACGTATTGTTAAAAATATAGTTAAATCCGGAAGGCACATGGCCGACCCCAAGTTGGTATAGGATAACATCTGGCTCAGCCACTGAAATATCAAAATATATCTTTGGAATTCTAGAATATCCTCGTCCATTCACGCATTTCATTTCCCTTGTTGAATTGAATATAAAATTTTAAATAATATCTTCTCCATTTTAAAATCGTGTTTCTATGTTTACTAAATATCAAATTTTAAATAAAAATAAAAATGTAATTATTTATGTCTTTTACATTATTATTCTAAAAAATAATAGTTAAGAGTTAATGGTTTCACATCATTACTTTAACTGAAAACATAACATTAATTTTGAAGATAAATTTATATTAAAATCAAAGAGAATTATTTTGAATAATCTCAAAAGAAGTGGAAACGATAAATTTGAAAATAAAAAAAAATAGGAATATTCTATGTATGTTTATGCTATTATCTTTTTTAAAAATTTATTTGTGACAGCTTGCGCTATTATTTTAATAATATGAATATTTTTGGAAACGAAATATTTCAATGAGTAAAATATTTTAGTTAATAAATAAAGCAATAACTTTTGAAATCATAAATGGAGTTGAGTGGGACGTTCAAATACTAGCATTCATTATCAGCTGGCAGCTGAGCCTTTCTATAATCAGTTCCAAAGTCCTCCAAGAATTCAAGAGATTTTGATCTATGGAGAAAAGAGTGGCGATAATTGGAGCTGGAATCAGTGGCCTTCTTGCCTGCAAATACACACTATCTAAAGGCTTTCATCCCATAGTTTTCGAGGCAAAACACGAGATCGGTGGAATCTGGAACCAAACCATTGAGTCCACCAGACTCCAGAATCCTAAAGACTATTACCAGTTCTCTGATTTTCCATGGCCTTCTTCTGTTAAAGATGTGTTCCCCTCAAACACACAACTCCTCGAATACCTCCACTCTTATGCTCAGCATTTTCAACTCTTACCTTACATAAAGTTCAATTCCAAAGTCATCAGCATAGACTATGTGGGAGATTCTGTAGAAGAGATGCGGTCATGGGATTTGTGGGGTGGAGCTGGAAAAGCTTTTGAATCCAAAGGGAAGTGGAACTTGAAAGTTCTTGACCCAAAAGAAGACTCCATAAAGGTAAAAACATGGTTATCTATCTCTTGTTCTGTTTTTGCTCTGTTTTTTAATGTGTTCACTTGTGTTTTGTCAGGATTATGATGCAGAATTTGTGGTTCTCTGCATTGGAAGATTCAGTGGTCTGCCAGATATTCCAGAGTTCCCTCCAGGATGCGGCCCAGAAGTGTTTTCAGGAAAAGTGTTGCATTCTATGGATTACTCTGCTATGGACAATGCAAGTGCTGCAGAGTTGATTAAAGGAAAGAGAATTATTGTTATAGGTTCAGGGAAATCAGCGGTCGACATTGCATTTGAATGCGCAATGGCAAACGGTTAGATTATTTAGAATCCATCACAAAAACTAACACCATAATGCTAAATTGAAATGAAAATTTATGTAGCCGATATTGTTCCAAAAGGACTTCATTCAGAATTTTTCAGATACATTCTTACTTCTTTGCATCTCGTTCATCAGGGAAAGATAACCCTTGCACTATGATCCAAAGAACCATTCATTGGATGCTCCCAAATGAAGCGGGCGCCAGTTTTGGTCTTCTGTGCTTTAGTCGATTTTTTGAGTTAATGGTCCATAAGCCTGGCGAAGGGTTCTTATCCAGTGTCCTGGCCACATTTCTTTCCCCTTTGGTAAACTTCTTCCACCTGGAAGATATGCATATATACTTCTTTTCATCTTGTTTTACTGCACTTATTCATCTAATTATTTTTCCTTTACATTTAAGCGATGGGGAGTCTCAAAGTTTGTTGAAAGCTACCTCAGATGGAAACTTCCCTTGAAAAAGTACAATATGATTCCAGAAGAGAGCTTTGTTCAAGAAGCCTCTTCTTGTCAGATACTCTTTCTCCCCGATAACTTCTACTGCAAAGTGGAAGACAGAAGCATTGTTTTCAAAAAATCACAGCGGTTTACCTTCTGCAAAGAAGGTATAATCCATGATGGACAAGATAATCCCTTAAAGGCTGATATAGTTATCTTTGCCACTGGATATAAAGGTGATCAGAAGCTCAAGAATATCTTTGCAAATCCAACTTTTCAAAACTGGATAGCAGGATCTGCCACCTCCATAATCCCTCTCTACAGGTAATTAATTAATAGATTTTTCTTATGTACAATTAAATTTCAACAAGATTAATTTGAAGGATGCCTATACTATTAATAACAGCCTACCCCTTTAGGTGTGTTTTCAGGTACTTTACTTAAAACACTTTCATTTTCTATTTTAAATTCTCATATCTATATGTATTGAATAACTACCATACTACTATTACACCAACTACTAATACCATATATAGAAAGGGAATACATGATTATTCATACTTTTATTTCTCTGTATTTCCCTTTTTACATTTTGTTTCAACGAAGTGCTTTCTACAGCTACAATTTCTTCCACCTAAATTTTCGTTTTACTTTTATCTATACTATTTTTTTCAAAGCTGCATAAATAAGTTTGTTAGTGGTATTAATTAATTATTTTTAAATACTTGGATTTCAAAGTTAGATCATTTATATTCACTTTTATTAAATGCACATGTATTGAGTGTGCAGCAATTGTTGGTTTGTGAAGGGAATTCTGTGATCAAATTTATGGTTCTTAATTCAGTAATGCTGTTTTTGTGGCATTGCAGACAAATAATCCATCCAAGAATTCCACAAGTAGCAGCTATAGGTTACTCTGAGTCTCTTTCAAATCTTTATACATTTGAAATGAGGTGTAAATGGCTGGCGTTCTTTCTAGACCAGGCCTTCCGGCTGCCAAGCATAAAAGAAATGGAACAAGACATTACGATGTGGGAAAAGTACTTGAAGAAATACTCAGGCAATGGTAAGTTCAGACGATCTTGTATTGCTGGTGCTCACATCTGGTACAATGATCAACTCTGCAAAGACATAGGATTTAATCCAAGAAGAAAGAAGGGGTTTTTCGCCGATTTGTTTGAGCCCTATGGATTGGCTGACTACAAAGATTTTTAAGTCTATTTGATGGCAGTCATGAGTCATATTTGGTATGGTTGTCATTTTATTGCGAGAAAATAACGACCTTGTGCCGTGGAGGGTCCCGTCAGTGTTTGGTTTTGAAACTATATGGAATAATGATTTACCATGCCATTGAATCAATCTGAATGACATACAATAATCCCCCCCCCCCCTCTCATTTTTTTTCTTTTTCTTTTTCTTTTTATACTATAAGGCAAGTTGATTGGTATATCATGGCAATTACAACTATTATGTTATAATAGCTAGAAAAATCAATCACTCACTATAAGAAAATTGGCATTTAGTGGCATTAACTTGGTGACATTTTATAATATAATAACACAAAAGTATTATGGTGATAGTTGTAAAAGAATGCTATGCCACTATAATTTGATATTTGATGGTATTTAATTATTAAATGACAAATAAAATAATGATATTTGATTGAAAATATTAAGATAAATGTATTTCAAATACATTTAATTAGTGTCACTAATTTTTTTTTTAAAAAATGCCAATAATATGTAGTTATAGTGTCATTTGAAGAAAATGTCATAAGGTATTTAGTGACACTAACTTAGTAACATTTATAGTGTAATGACACACAAAAGTAATATAGTGATAGTAAAAAAAAAATAAAAAATCTCATTATAATAAAATATTTAGTGGTATTTGATTATTAGATGGCATATAAAATAGTGGCTTTTGATTAAAAATGCCAACAAAAATATAATTTGAAGGCATTTAACTAGTGGCACTATATATTTTTTTTATTTAAAAAAACATCACTCATATTTATTTATGGTGTCAATTAGAAAAAGTTACACAAAGTATTTAGTGACACTAACTTTGTAACATTCGGTAGTATAATGACACATAAAAGTACTATGGTGATAATTGTTAAAAAATATCACTGCAATATAACATATTAGTGGTATTTGATTAATAAATGATAAAAAAATAGTGACATTTAATTGAAAATATCAATATAAATATATTTGCAAGGCATTTAAATAGTGCCACTAATCTTTTCTTAAAAAAATGTCACTCATATTTATTTATGGTGTCATTTATAAAATGTACTGCAAATTATTTAGTGGCACTGATGGTTTAACACCATTTTATAGTATAGATGCACATCAAAGTAATATAGTGATAGTAATAAAAAATGCCACTATAATATAACACCGTTGAAATTACTGACACAACTATATGTTAAAAGCATTTAATTAGTATAACTTTTTTTTATAGAAAAAATAACATATAATTTAGTTATGGTGTGACATGAAATAAATATTACAAAAATAGATAAAGTATATGTAGTTATTCGTAATTGTAAAATTTATAAATTTATATCTTATCATAATGTATTGATTAAATTAACTAATTAATATAATTTTAATGTATCGACTAAATTAACCATATTTTTCAAGAAGTATTAAAAATTAAAATTTTTGCCCTTTTTTTTTTTCCTCACCTATACATTAGTTTTTTGAATATTTTCTCTCTAAATTTAATATCACACTTTTTCAAAAATATTATTTTTTTGATGCTAAAATGAAAGATTTTATTCCAAATCAATAGCAATAACAGAAGAAAGGAATGTGAGCGCAAAGTCTTCCCACAAACCAAGTTCAGACATAGAAACAGCCGCCCTAGCAATAGTATGAGCCGCTTGATTTGCTGAACGACGAATAAAACGAACATAGCAACTAGAAAGCTCAGATATGAGCTTTTTACAATCAAGAATCACTGATCCAAAATAAGAAAAATCCATAGACTCATTAGACATAGCATTCACTACAATTTGAGCATCTATTTCAAAAACCACCTTAGTTAAGTTTTTGGTTTTTACCAAACTCAATGGCTCCTTGAATGAGATAGCTTCTGCCAATCTTGCTGTAATGGTACCCAGATGAGGAAGAGCAATTGTTGCTCGAAAAACTCCACGACCATCTCTTAAAATCCATCCAGAACCAAAAGCATGAGTGCTTTCCTGTATGGTTGCATCAACATTGCACTCCAACCACTCCTTAGAAGAGACTTGCTAACAAGAGTGTATTTCCTGATTCTTAACACTAGTATGCAGCTCCTTACTAGAGATGCAAACGAGTCGAGCTGAGTTTTGATCATTTTTTTAGGCTTGAGCTTGAGCTCGAATCAAATGAATCGAGCTCGAGCTCGGCTCGACTCGATTCATTAGGCTTGAATTCATAATCAAACTATAGGCTCGAGTTCGGCTTAGGCTCGAGCTTGACAAGTTTAATTATTTTATAAAAAATTTTAAAATTACTATATTTTATTTTGTTATATTTAAAATTAGCTATAGGCTCGAGTTCGAAAAGTTAAATTATTTTATTAAAAAATTTTAAAATTAGTATATTTTATTATATTATTTTATATATAAGCTTACGTGTTTGCGAACAAGAATTATTAGCTTGGCTAGAGCTCAAATTCTTTGAACTCGAACTCGAACACTTTTCAAGCCAGCTCATCAGGCTTGTGAGTTGGCTCGATTCATTTGCATCCCTACTCATTACCATTCTGTGCCTCACGCCACTACTGAAGAGTTGAGAAGGCCAAAAAGCAAACATGGGTCACAGAACCTGTTCTAGCATTCCAAACTATTTGATTCCTATTCCTCCAAATACTCCAAAGGATCATTAGAATTTTGTCTCCATCCTCTTTATTAACTCCATATAGAATATTGTTCAGCCATAGAGTCACAGATTCAATGTTGGTCAGGTGTGTGGAATCAAACAAACCAGACTATTCCCAAACATTTTGAGACAGAGGGCAGTTCGCAAAAATATGTTCAATGGTTTCCAACCCTTCTCCATAAACAGCACAACTACGTTCAACCTCAATTTTTTTTAACAAACGATCTTTAGTCAGAAGACAGCCAACACAAGCTCTCCAAGCCATCGGAGGGGGAGGGGGGGGGGGCTCTGCTATTCCAAATCTTATGCCAAACATTAGAAGTCAGATGATGTCAAGAATTTAAACCATCATTCAAATATACTATTTAATAGAATAATTTTGAACATATAGCTAAATAATTAATAAAATATGCTTTTAAAGTATAAAAATATAATTATTTTTGAAAATTTATGATGTACATTTGGTGGGTAGCTTGATGGTAAACGCATATTTTTTCAAGTAAAATGTTGCAAGTTCGAGTCTTATACAAAGCAAATTAGATCATGTTGGAGTCTCATATATGGGGTGCTAGAGGCAGATTAAGATGTCACTCAAAAAAAAAAAAAAATCTTTTTGCCATTTAATTTTGCAAGTTATTTTAATTAATTTTTATGGCATGTTAGTATGTCATCTAAAGAAATTTTTTGTGGCATTTTAATATTACTATGTGCATTTTTTGTGGCACATTAGCATCTCATTTGAAAGTATTTTTGTGACTTTTTAACATGCTATTTATTGTATATTTTATAGCGTATTATCTTATCATTTGAATGAACTTTTATAGCGTTTTAACCTGCCACTATATGCAATTTATAGTGACATATTAGCATGTCATTTAGAATAATTTTTAATGGCATTTTAACATGTTATTTAATGCATTTTCCATCACATTTTAATGTGTCATTTGATGCAATTTTTGTTACATTTTGTTAATGTCAAAACAAAGGTAACTTAGTGATATTTATACCTTTAGCTACATCTCTATAAGTGACACTTTTAAAAAATATCATTAAATATAAAATTGCCACTATTACATTATTTAAGTGGCATTTTTTAGTCCATACATGGTGTTTGGATTTGTTTTCCCAAAATGTTTTTATTCCCCCAAAATATTTTCAAAACACATACAAACATTGTTTCCAAAATTCAACTTTTTCTCTCAAAATAATATCAAATTCTATCATTTCAAATCATTACTTCAATAATATATATATATATATATATTAATATCTTCCAACCACTATCTTAATATAAATAATATTTTTTAATTATAATAATATAAAACCTTGATGTGATACCACTAATCAAATAAAAACTTCAATGAAAAGACTTTCACAGTAAAATTTATCTTTTCTCCCCAAATACAATAAGACATAATTTCATTTTCAACACATTCTCTCATCTTACTTCCAAAAAATATATTCTCCCCAACCATACCGAAATAAATCCAAACATTGCGTAAGAAATTATAAGATCTTCAGGCCAGTTATGTAAGATTTTCGAGCGTGAACTTGGACACAATCGTTGTAGTCAAATAATAATCCACGTGCACTTTTCTGGTGCTAAACAATAATGAAATACGGACATGGCCTAAGAGCAGCCAATTGGGTGAAAAAGGCAATGAAAATCTTTTTCAAGCTTCAAATCATCATCAATCAAGTCAATTTTTATACACAGAACACTTGAAAATATGTATCTCAAAATTAAGATTATGGGCAATATCACATCAACAAAGAAATTGTTTTAAATAAAAGCAACGCAGACAGTTATTGATAGACAATTCAATCATACTAACAGAATACAGCGAAGTATATATAAATTAGCCATTGTGCACACAGCAAGGGACGAATTGACGACGGTATGAAATGCGGAACTAAAAGCGATAATTGGCGATTCAGCCAAATGAGGCAGAATGTGCAAAAAGACAGTTGATATTGCAAAAAATAAAGTTCAAGATGTCCACCAGTTGCTCAACGATGGAATGAAACTTTATTTAAATGGACTTCACATTTCCGCCAAATTACTGCTTATTAGAGGAGTTAACTTTCGAGAGAATTAGGGGACTCCTAAAAATATCTTATAAAATATTTGAAAGTTTACAAGATGTTATAAATTATTCGGTAAATTTTTTCAAAAATAGATCTTAAAAACTCCAAAAAAATAAGTTGTATTAAAAATATTATAAGCTCTTTTGAAAGATGTAAGGAGTTCATAATTTATTTTAAAAACTTAATAAATTTTTATATTTTACTCATGTTAATTAGAAAATTAACATTACTAACTTCTTATAAGCCCAAAATCTTATCTTATTCAAATGTTTCAATAGTTTATTTTCATAATAAGATTTATTACCTTGTAAACTCTCAAAAAATCTTATAAAATACAACTTATACCATATTTTAAATATACAATTAGCCAAATACCATTTCTGAAAGTAGGAGATAGACAAGGATCCATAAAATAAAACCAAAATAAGGCAAAATCTAACTTGTTATCTCCAACTCAAGGATCTATCAACATGCCCTAAATTAAGATTCAAAAGCTGAAAAATTACCTTTTGAAGAAAAATCTAAGGACACTCCCAAATCAAGATCAACTAGCTTCTCTCCTTAGATCCAATTTCTTCACACCGAGGCCTCCAAAAATTAGCAACTTTTGCACACAAATTGACCTCCAATACAACCTCTTGAGCTGAAAACAAGGAGGAAAATAGTTCCAATTATTGCCCAAAGAAGCTCCAAGATCGGCCACTATAGGAAGGTTCAATCTCCAATCCTAAGCTTCCCAAGCGTGAAGCCTCTAATGTGAGTCCATACACCTAGGAAGGCCCCTAAAATCTTCACACTCTTTGCTAGAGAAGAGAGGAAGAAGATGATGATAGGACTGGTGGTTTTCTTGGGAGAAGGAGAGAGAAGAGGGAATCTAGGACTAGGAGATAGTTACCCAACACATGAGTTGTGCTACCTTTTGGAGGGAAAAATGAAAGCTAGAATTGTTAGCTAATGGCCGGCCACCCTTAGGGGTATTTATAGGAGAGGATGGAAGCCAAGGCTTCCATCACACCATCTACAGAAGTTCCAACTTGCCAATTTGCTAAATTTTCATCTAGCTTGAATTTGGATTTTTAATTTCACAAATTATGTGAAATTAAAAATGCCAACTCATTTAATTCAAATGGACTCTTCCATTTGATTTTCTCTCCAAAACTTGAATTTTCTATTTAATTAAATTAAAAACTAATTCTTTAATTTAATTAATTTAACGTAACTCCTTAAGTTAATTGAGCTAACTTAACTCCTTAAGTTAACTTGATTAATTAAAATGTCATATGGCACCAATTAAATTAACTCCTTAACTTAATTGACATAATTTAACTCTTTAAATTAATTTAACACTTAAGTTAATCAAGCTAAAATGACCAACTAATAATTAGTCAACTAGTTTTCTCTCCTTTAGTCAAAAACTTCCACTAAGCAATTTTCCAACTCCTTAGAAAATTTCTCCTATCAAATAAAAGTTTCCTCAGGCTTTTGTGTGTGATTCATTAGGTTTATCCATTCATTGGACACAAGCTTATAACTCTTTGTGATATTTTGAATATTAAAATATTTGAATTAGTTTAAACTCGTTTCAACTAATAACTCTATCAATTAATCTCTTCAATTAATATTTGAATTAGTTTAAACTCGTTTCAACTAATAACTCTATCAATTAATCTCTATTAATTGAAGAGTACCTAATCTCCATGGTCGATGTCTAGCAATAAGCCTATGGAGCCTAGCTAATTGGATGAATAAATTATATCTAGATGAACCATTATAGGTTACGCCTACCATTCAAATATGGTCCTTTCGTCTCTTATCTCCCAAAAGAGGCCTAGAGTAAGATATTTGTCGGCTCCCTAATAACCCCGATAACTATGTCTCTACATCTAATGTTCTCTTAGTGTGCCTTCAGTGAACTTGTTCTCTAATAAGCACCTACAAACATGCATCCATATCTAATGTAGATTGCCCATGAAATGGGATAATATCCAACTCCTTGGATTATGCATTGTTAGTACAAATTTATCCGAATCTTAGATACCTATTTTTATAAGATTCTATGACTTGAAATATTTAAAATCATGACCTTATAGACTTATTTCATGATCACAAACATATGCATGATCAAGTCCCATAGTCTTATATGATTTTAGGGTTTCAACCAAATGTACGTGAAGAATAAAAAACATAAGATGAAGATGACCATTTTATAAGATATCATTCAATCAAGATTGTCTCACAATTGGAGTAGTATTTACACGCCAATCCTAATTGGCTGTGGGGCACTATTCCAACAATTTCAACCTAAAATATATGGAGTGTTTTAATAATTTAACATGTCAATCAATGATGATATGTGAGTTATGCCTGAGCTAATTCATGCTAAGCTAAACAAAACAGTTAATATTTTAGTCGAGTCAGCCATTTACCTAGACATCTGCTCAATCCTAATGAGTTATCATTCAACAACCGAGCTAGGAAAGAAAGGAGGTGATGCATTATTCTAGAAAGCTCCCGTCACCTTATGGTCATGGCATGTATTTTCCTATTGCTGAGGCATATTGCCGAGCTACTAGGTCCAAATAGGTCAATATTAAGCCACCCGACCTATAAGGTAACCAACTTTAGGGATAAGGAGAAAACATGATTTCCCCTTAGATCTTGTTATCATTATAAGGAATTAGTGGGTAATTATAGATATTTGTGGCGATAGCGCGATATGGTACCACTAAATTAGGAAGCCTTATGTATATATTTTGGTTCTTAATGTAATGTCAACTCTATTAATTTAATACAAGCATATTTTCCAACAAAATTAATCTTTTGGAATATTTTTTATTGGTGTTCAAATTTTGTATTTGCATCAATTGGCCGTTTATGGAATTGAGCGCTAAGGAGTGAGAAAATGACTGAGTCAGTAAGGAATGTTGGCGAAATATGCCAATGGCACCCTAGAGTGATCCAGTAAGTCTCCGACATCCAAAGCTCTATCGACTACCCTAGCAACAATGACTTTAATGGATAGAAGGATGATTCCCACACATTCCTTCGTGATAGGGAAGATGTTAGAGAAACATTGGATGGGTTTCTTTCAAACTACCTTCAATTCCATCTTAGCAACTTAAAATGCCAGACTTAGGTAAATCATGATGCCAGTTGTGCTGTTAGTTCCATTACCAAAGCCATTTTTATTAAGGATGTCACCAGTGGGACTGTCGATTCTTCCATCAATGTGCCTCCTTGTAGCACTAGTTTTGACTCCTACATTTATTGCTAGAATCTCACCCGTGTGAATTTCAACGCCAGCTTGAGTGACTCATTTTCTGTTTGTACATTGCCTTTAGGGAATGCTAGTTGTGTGCTCCTTATAGTAGTGCCCATCTTTGGAATGGTTGTGTAGGATACTGTAGTGGCTAAACCACCGCTCCTAATCAATCTTAGTATAGTTGTGCCAGAGAAACAAGAACTTATTATTACACAAGTAGGCCTATCATCGAACAAACAAGCGAAATAGTTAGATATGCATGGTCTGCTTAAAGCGCCGGTGCCTAAAGACCGTAGCCAGCAAGCGGCTAAGTCAGAGATAGTGGCTAAAAGCCAGGTGTCAGTATGTCTTGGGCGGAATAGGGTAGAGAGAGACCTTATGCGGACATCATATTTGGAGATGGAAGAAATTCAAAAAGAAATGAGAGAGATAAAGAGAAAAATGGCTAGAGAAATAAATGGGTGTCAAGGCTTCTTTTTTTGGTGAAAATCCATTTTGCTGGATCGTTTCCCAGAAAATGATAAATCTTTTTCAATACCTAAATATACAGGGGAATTGATCCTGCTAATCACCTTTATGAACTTAAGAACTTGGGCTTGTTGTACTAGTTCTTAGATGGAGTGAAATGCCAAAAAAATTAACTACCTTGGGAAGAGACGTTTAGTGGTGGTTTGGACAACTGCCTACACGCTGCATACACACTTTTGATGATTTCTCCCACAAGTTCCTGCACTAATTTACTAGTGATAAGCAATATTGTTGGAATGTCCAGAGTTTGTTTTCTTTTTGGTAAGGAGAGAACAAAACCTTGAGGAGCTTTGTTAAACGGTTTACCATGGCCGCGTTGGAAGCCCTCTCTACCACGCTCGAAGTGTTAGCTAGTGCATTTACAGAAGGGCTCTGACCTAGTTTTTTCTGTAGATCATTAATACAGAAACCAACTGACAGTTATGATAATCCTTTAATTCGAGCAAAGAAATATATACATGAGGAGGAAGCTGCGAGTCAAAGGAGATAGAGGTAGGTAGAAAAAGAGGGATAGGTTGAAGGATGGCAACACTGTAAAGAAGCCTAGATAGGAGGGAAGGTTGAGGTTGGTGCCTTCCTATCAACCATGACCTATTAGTCCTAAGTTCGAACACTACATCCTTTTAAGAATGCCTCAAGATAGAGGTCTTAAGTTCGAACATTACATCCTTTTAAGAATGCCTCAAGAGCAGGCCATTCAAGGTATTGAGCATAGAAATTTATTGCGGTGACCTTGCACTCATAGAGATGCACCTAGACAGCTTTAATCTGACAAGTTTTGTTGCTTTCATAATAAATATAAGCATGTAATTGAAGAGTGTGAGCATCTTAAGAATGAGCTAGAGCAATTAGTGCGGGGCGATTATTTAGATGAATTTGTGAAAGTGCAGCCATTTGCTAATAAACCTAATCGACTGAGTCAACCTCAACATGATGACAGACAAGAAAGATACGAACCTAATTAAGAAAGGGAGCCAAAGGGAAAGCAGTCAGTCAAGGGAGTAATCAATATAATTTTAGGAGGTCCGATAGATGGGATACTCATGAAGCTAGGAGAGCTTGAGCTTGAGCTTTGATCCATCGAAAAAAATATAGAAGTGGCCACTGTTTCCACTGATGAAGATATACCTATCATTTAATTCAGTCATGAAGACCTAAAGGCTATACACTTGCCACACAAAGACGCCTTAGTGATAACGACGACAATCACCAATTATGAGGTGGCAAAAATTTCATTAATTGCGGTAGCTTAGTTGATATTTTCTTCCTAAATGATTTCCAATAGATGGACTTGTGGAATACCACATTGGAACCCATGGAGACTGCACTATTTGGATTTACAGGAAAAGCAGTAAGGCCACTTGGTTAGATCAGCTTGCCCATCTCCTTAGGTTGGGGATCCACCACAAAACTTGCATGGTAAAGTTTTTGGTAGTTGATGCTTCCTCAGTGTATAATGTTATCTTTGGCAAGCCCATATTACAGTTATTCCAAACAGTAGCCTCGCCTTACCACATAAAGCTCAAATATCTAGTAGGTAGATTGGTGAGATAGATAATAAGGGACTAGTATGCCTTTAAAAAATGCTATGTGGAAGCGATGAGAAAAGTAGACAAGGCATGATGAACGATATTTTAACTAAGGCACATAAGCTTTAGTATGTCTCAACAGTCCAAACAACGGCCTCAATTGAAGCCTACTAGAGAATTCATGACCATAGTACTAGTTCCTAGTGACATAAGGAAAACTAATCAGAGCACATCTCAGTGCCAACCCGATGAATAAGCTCACTAGATATTAAGGGACTATGTGGACATATTTGCATTCTCTGCTAAAGAGTTGATTGGAATAGATCCTAGCATAGCTGAACATAAACTTAATGTCAACCCACTTGCTAAATTAGAAAGGCAAAGAAAAAGAGACTTTGTACCTGCAAAAAACTCTTATCATACTGTTGGATGTGGGACGTATCGTTGAAATATAATTTCCTAAGTGTATAGCTAATGTGATCTTGGTACCTAAACAAGTAGATAAATGGCGAGTATGTGTGGATTTTAGGGACTTGAACAAGGTTTGTTTTAAGGATTTCTACCTATTATCGAGGATAAATCAACAAGTAGACTCCACTTTAGGGTACAGGCTGCTCAGCATGATGGACGCTTCACAAGGATACCACCAAATCCCCCTGCACAGTAGCATCCCATATTTTTCTTGTTATTATAAAAATTAATTAATTGAGATGAGTAATTATTTAAGAATATTTAAATCTTGTTTAGTAGAACTACTTTTGATTCTTATCTAAAGTTGAAAAAAAAAGATGAATTAAATAATAATAAATAAGTAGATATGTAAGTAAGGACAGAATTTTTAGCAATTCTAATCCTGTAGAATACCTAACTTATAAAGTCTAATTCTACCTATCAAAATGAAAAACTCATATATATATATATATATATATATAAATATTCTTTTACTACAATATAAGTTCAAGCCCTAGAATTTCACCAAAATTTTTCATAGAAGACCATTCATTCCTTTGCTCTCCTTCGAACAATTCCCAATGCTAAGCAAGAAAAGATTATAAAGGAATCTCACATGTCTTGAAAAGATTACAAAGGAATTTCACCCGTCTTGACCACCCTTGTTAGATTTTCTTCATAGGTATAATTTCTGTTGTCATTAACTATGATTTAAGATAATTTTGGTTAGATTATGTATGCTATTTAGTATTTATATTTTTTTATGCATATGATATTTGTATAATTTTATTGTTGTTGCTGCTGGATTTTGATTTTGAGATTCTACGATTAAAAATTCTACATTAGTTTGTGGTCAAATTTTGTTAATTTTCCTTTAACATTTCTTTAATGAACTTTAATATGTCCACAACGTTGTGAAAAAATTTTAGATCCCAAATATCTTTGTTGAATTTTATAAAATCCAAAGATGTACCTTGCCAGACTAAGTGGATAGTCAGGGCAAGTTTAGTTTAGAAATCTATTTGCCCATCTAAACAATAGTATTTTAAAGTGATAGATTTTACTCAAAAACTTTGGTGTGCTGGTGACATTACTAAAAAGTTTCACAAACTCAAGCCAAGTAGTTATTTTTTTTAAATCCATCAATTTTAATTGCCTTGGTATATGTCGTGTTTAGATTTTTTTAACTTGAGGGATTTATTACCATGATAATGGAAACATTTTGATTTTTTTACTTTTATTTTTGTACATTGACTTGAAATTTTTTAGAAAAAGAAAAAATAAAATATTAGATCTTCATATTATTAATTTTAGTTATTGAAAGTTATGAAAATTTACCATTATGAAATTGTGACCTATTCTTAGATCTACACGAGTATTATAACTTGTGTTTAGTTTTTACACTAACATAAAAAATTACTCTTAAATGAGAATTATTATTTCTTGAAAACTTTGAAGGCCAATTGCTAATTGGAAAGTTGAGTACTATATTGAGCCTTTAAATCTTTAAGTATGCTTGCAAGTTTATGATTGTGTAATTAGTACTTCTGATGAGGGTAATAAGTATGGTTCCAACTAGGGTTTGTTACAGTAAATTTAGGAAGGGTTATTCATGTATTTAGGTCATTCTAGGCATTTATCATAAAAGTATTGTATGGGTATTGTAGAATGAGTATGAAAATTTAAGCCCTTGTTGAAGTGCCCATTAGATGAAATTGATTTAGTTATTATCATTACTTAGCATGTTATTTAATCTATGTATCTTATATAGTATTATTTTTCAAAACCTTAACGGCCATATGCTATAATGTAATCCATTGGTAACTTTTCTTCATTTTACATTGCACTATAATTAACTCCACTACACACATAAAAGTTATCTTATTTTGCTTCATAATACAAGCAAAACATGTTCTTTTAAAGGCATCATTGTTATTTAATTATATTTTTAGACTAGTACTTAAATATGATGATCAATACTAATGATTGAATTATTTACTATTATTGATACTGCCGTTGGATCTAATTTAGTTTGGGTGTGCAAGAGAATTCACCAGGTCGCAACGCGCTCATCGATCGATCCCTAAGCCCCATAGCCCAATACCATGGTGCACAACAAAAACTATATGTGGCTGAGATAGGTTATAGGATCTCTCGAGGATCTAAGCTCGGGCACTGTTTGGTGAGGTAACCGAACCAATAAGGGACTATCACAATAGGAGTTATAAGGTTGACTGGCTACAATAAACACTAGCTTGATCATCGCATTTAAGTGTTAGCCTATTGAAAATATTTACTATTATATTCTCATTTTATTACTACTTATGCTTAATTGCTTTCCACTTATTTTTCTCAAACGTTTTTAACTAAACATAAATTTGATCATGTTATGTTTATGAACTCATGATGTTGCACACCCTTAGCATTTACTTAGTCTTTTACTCACACTCTATGTTTTTAAATTTTCTTTTGGCAGACTTAGATCTAACCCAAGTGAGGATGTAGATCCCACTTTTGATGAGAATTAGAATTGAAGGCTTTTCTTGATAAAAAACTTACTAGTATCTTGTTATGCCATTTGGCCTTAAAAATACAGGAGCTACTTATCAAAAGTTGGTGGACTGAATATTCAAAGATTAGATTGGCAGGAACATGGAGGTGTGTATAGACCATATGTTGGTAAAGAGTGTTGGCTAAGCCAATCATGTTGAAGAGCTTAGAGAGGACTTTGAAACTCTAAGGGGGTATAGAATGAAACTTCACCATGCTAAATGTGCTTTCGGGATAACAGGAGGAAAATTTTTGGGTGCCTAGTTACTGAGAGAGGTATAGAAGCCAATCCTAAAAATATGCAAGCCATTTTATAGATAAGTCCCCATTAAAGTATCAACAATTTGCAAACATTGATAGGGCGAATAACGGCCTTGAGCATATTCATATCTCGCTTAGCAGATAGGAGTTTGCCCTTCTTGGGCACATAAAGAAAAGCTAAGAAGTTTGAGTGGGAAAATGCAACACATAGTGCTTTTGATGAGCTAAAAGCCTATTTAGCCAATTTACTTGTGTTAACTAAGCCTATGCTCGGTGAAACCCCCTTTCTTTACTTGGCCACGTCGGACCAGGTAGTAAACTCTGTACTACTAAAAGAAGAAGGAGATGTATAGAAGTTAGTTTATTATGTTAGCAAACTCCTACATGCCACCGAGCTAAGGCATCTCGATAGAAAAATTGGTGTTTGCACTTGTAATCACTGCTTGAAGGTTGAGGCCATATTTTCTTTCACATACCGTTGTGGTAAGAACCAACCATCCATTAAAGCAAACTTTAGAAAAATAGATGCGGTAGGCTGATAAAATGGTCAGTTGAATTGGGAAAATCTAGCATGTAGTATACTCACAAAAGCACTATCAAAGACTAGGCTTTGGTAGATTTCATGGTAGATGTGGTAAATCTAACAGAAGAAAATAGAGTATGGATGGTGTATATGGTGAGTTTACTTGGCAGAATGGCAGCGAAGTAGGAATAACAATGGTTAATTCGGAGTGAGATGAAATGGGATTTATCATTATGTTTCACTTTAAGGCCTTCAACAGTGAACTAGAGTATGAGGCCCTGATCATTGGAATCAGGATGGTCATTAAAGGTGGAGCTCATTGAGTTCGCATGCATACCGACTTTCAGCTAGCAGTAAAATAGATTGAAGGGTAGTACAAAGCAAAGAAATGATGAATGGCCTATTACTTGCAACAAATGGAATTATTGCAGGAGTAATCAGTTGAACTATAGACCATTAGGTACGTAGAGAAGAAAATGGGCGATATAATATTGCTTTGCAAAAATGGCAAGTTGATTTAAGTGAATACGGAATGCGATCCATAAATACTCAAGAACTAGAAAAGGGAATTCTAGAGTCCGATATACTAGATGTAGAGGAAGAACCAGATTAGCAGATGCCTATATTTAAGTTTCTTAGAAGGAAGCTCTTAGAGACCGATGCTAAATTATGAATTAGACTAGCCTGGTTTACTATAGTAACAAACTGCTATATTACAATGCCTATCATCCTAAGAAAACGAGTATGTTTTAAGGGAAACATGAAGGATGCTATGGGAACCATATAGGAATGAAAGCTTTGTTAGCTAAAGTTCTTAGGGTAGGGTTTTTTTTTGCTCACTGTCCGAGCTAATGCAGGGGGCTTTAGTTAGAAAGTATGAAAAGCATTAGAAGTATGCTCCAGTCAGCCATTTACTTGCTGTACCTATGCACGCCATAAGCTCTTCATATCCCTTCGCAAAATAGGGAATTGATACTGTTAGATAATTTCTAGTGCCATAAGGACTTCAGTAAGTGGGTTAAGGATGAAGCATTGGTCAAAATTAGTGAGAAAAAAGTCTTGAAATTCCTTTGAAAAATATTGTGTACCAATTGAGGTCTGCTGTGAGTTAGTTTCAAATAATGAAAGACAATTTCAAAGGGTTCAAATACAGGCTTGGTGGAAAGCGATGGAAATAGCTCAGCATTTTAGCTCAATCGCCTACTTTCAGGCGAATGGTCAAGATGAAGTTACTAACTGAAATCTTATCTGAAGGTTGAAAGCTAGGCTGGATCATGTTGGTAGTAGTTGGGTAGAAGTGCTACCTAGTGATGTTGGGCTTATCAGACCACTCCCAAAAGTACTACAAGAGAGATGCCATTTAGCTTGGTGTATGAAATGGATGCTCTGATTCTAGCAGAGATTGGCATAGAGTTCTATTGAGTCTTATATCACAACCTGAAAGAGAATAAAGAACTAGTTAAAAAAATTATTCAAATATGATAGACAAAAAAAGGAGAATGTGGTTTTCAGAATGGCTAAGTATAAACGGAGAATAAATGGTGCTTTCAACCAAAGAATTAAACCCAGAAGTTTTTAGGTCGAGGATCGATGCTATGGAGAGTTGAAACCATATGGAATGTAGAGAAAGCCAGCCAAAATTGGGAAGAACCATACAAAGTCATCAAAGTCTTAACCAACATAGTGTATTAGTTAGAATCTATTGAGGGGGAAGAGGTTGCCTGACCTTGGAACATGCAGAATTTAAAGCATTTTTACACTTAATGTTTCTTACTATTTTTTGTAAATTAATCTTCATAGTTTGTCGTACTATGCTTAGTATGTTACTTGTCTTGTCATTTCCATTTTAAGACTTATTAATATAGAGAATCTTTTCCTTGATATTATTCTCTTGACATAAAATATTCTCAAATGAGCTCTCCAAAATCTCAACCTAAATTGGATCAAAACAATAACAACTCGAATGAACTATAACCAAGCAAAAGCTCAAATGAGCTCTCTAAAACTCAGCCCAAATGGTCAGAAAAGATTTCAGCTCGGATAAGCTAATATCAAATAAAAGCTCCGATGAGCTCTCCATAGACTCAGCTGAATGGGCCTGGAAAGATTTTAGCTCGAATGAGCCCATCTTGGACAAAAATTTGAATACAAGGTGCTAATGCATGGCATTGACTTCGAATAAAGCTATCTTGAGCAAGGAATGTAGGTTAAAGCAATCTAAAGGGTTATTAATGTAGGAACATGTAGCATTAGGATCAAATAATTAAAACTTTAAAAACTAAAATTAACTAGGCTACACATGCTAACAAGGATCTAAACATGCTATTGATCTAGATTTGGAAATAAGATTACCTTGGTTTGCTCAAAAACCAAGGAGATGTTGAAGATGACTCCAACAGGCAGAAACTATCTCACATCAGCAAATCGGTTTGGATGTAACTTTTGCCCAATCCAAACTCCTCAAAAAATTCCAAAACAATTATAGTATCTTCTCAACTCTTTGATAAATCTACTGTAAAAAATTCAGCTTAAAAAGCTGCAGGGAAGTACCAATTTTTTTTTTCCAAGAACTACCCTGACAGTGGATCTCCAAAAGTAAGCAATCCAATTGTCTTGCCTCTAATTATTATGATCTACACACCAATGCTAGATCCTAATCTCCTTAATATCAGATGGAAAATAGAAAGGAGATTTGTTAAGATGAAGGCTTGATTTGAGGTAGGAGAAGAAGAGAAGAAGTGAAGCTTCAACACATGAGGCAATACTTGAGAGTTGGAGGGAAAATGTGAAAGAATCTAATTCTTCACAATGTGTGTCATGTGGCCGCCTCTCTCTTTCCCTCTATTCTATATATAGAGTGAGGATGGTGTGATGTCAATGGTCGATGTCCAACCTTAGGCCCATGGAACCTAAACTAACTGGCGGAAATGAATGCTTTTGGAGAACCATTCTAGCTCTACACGTATCATGTAAATACGGTCCTTCCATCTCCTATCTCCTGAAAGAGTCCTAGGGTAAGATATTTGCTGGCTTCTTAATAGTCTCAATACTATATTTCTATTCTTAATGTTCGATTCCTCTTTATGACCTTATCTTTCAAAAACTCCTTTTCCAAATGTTATACTACCTTGCACAAGGATTTCTTAGAATCGATCATTATAGAATACATAAGAGATACACTCATCATTCACAACGATGATGAGTCAGATTCCATTTTGGATCTCGCAAACCTCCATGTCTAAGTAGCTCATCTTAATCACCACCCGACCGGCCCGTTAGGTAACCAGGGAGGAGTCAAAGCATGAGGACCTAAACATAAAGTTACCATGGATCCTCAGGTTAAAAGACTAATAATATACACTAGAGTAAGCTGGAGAACTTGCCACTATTGATTTGCCATTTCGGCTATCTAGTAGATTCTCTGGGCGGGCTTTCAGTGCCTTGTTCTTTAACAAACACCCACTAACATGCATCCATATCTGATATAGGATTGCTCATGGAATGGAGCAATATCTAACCCTTGGATTTATGCATCATTATGCCCTATCTCGTAAGATCCTATGAGTTGGAAGATTTAAGATCACAACTGTATAAGACTTATTCCATGATCACCACTCAGCTCGTGATCAAGTTCTATAGTCTTGTGTGATCTAAGGGCTTCAACCAAATGCCAGTGAAGTAATAATGAGCATAAGATGAAGATGACCATATAAAGAATATCATTTAATCAAGATTGTCTTGCAAGGAAATAATTTACAAATCCAATCTAATTGGCTTGTGGGGTTTTATTCCAACAATATCCCGTTTGTCCTAAAGCCAATTCCCCATAGCCTTAAGACGCATCTTCTGAAGATGTCCTTGAAAGATTTTTTACGATAGGGGTTTAGTCTGTGGATTTGCTATATTCTCTTCTGAGGCAACTCTCACCACTCGGATGCCGCCTCTATCAATGTTCTCCTAGATCAAATGATATCGCCTCAATATGTGTTTAGATCGCTGATGAGATCTTGGCTCTTTAGGTTGCGCTATCGCCTCGTTGTTGTCACAGAAGACAACTGCTGACTCAGCAATACTAGGCGCTACATTCAACTCTGGAATGAAGTTTTTCATCCTAACACCTTTCTTCCTAGTTTTTGAAGCCCCAATTTATTCTGCCTATGTGATAGAGTCGGTCATGGTGTCTTGTTTAGAACTCTTCCAACTCACCGCATCACTATTGAGGCAAAATATGCATCCAGAAGTGGATTTTAGGTCATCTACATCAGATTGGAAACTAGAATCCAAAAACCCCTTGAGTTTCAATTCTCCATTGCTGTATACCAAAAACAACTCCTTAGTCCTTCTCAAGTGCTTAAAGATTGCTTTTACGGCCAATCAGTGACTTTTACTGGGATTGGATTGGAAACGACTTGTAACATTTAGAATGTGTACCACATCTAGTTTCATACATTGAATTGCATACATTATGCTCCCAATAGCAGAGGCATAAGGTATGTGGTACATTCTTTATCTCTCATCGTCAGTCTTAGGGGCCATAGACTTGGAGAGACGAATGCCATATCTTATAGGAAGGAATCCCCTTATGGATTACTAAATTTCTTTACTATCTTGTCAATGTATAAGGTTTGGGATAGCCCCAACATCATCCTCGATCTATATCTATATATACATATTCCTAATATATAGGATGTTTTTCCCAATTCCTTCATGGAAAATTGTGAAGATAACTATGCTTTAGTTTACTCTAACATTTCTCTCTCATTCCCAATGAGAAGAATGTCATCGACATAAAGCACAATAAACTGTACACTACTCCCACTAGCCTTTATGTACACACAAGATTTATAAACATTTTTGACAAAGCCAAACTATTTGATTGTCTTATCAAAACATATGTTCCAACTTTGGAACGCCTGTTTGAGTCCATAAATGGATCTCTTGAGTTTGCAAACCTTTTGCTCACTTTCCTTGGATGTAAAACCTTTTGCTTGCTCCATATATATTTGTTCTTCAATGTCTCTATTAAGGAAAGTGATTTTCATATCTATTTGCCATATATCATAGTCATAATATGTGGCTATGGAAAGTAAAATCTGAATGGACTTAGGCATTTTGAACGGTGAAAAGGTTTTCTCAAAATCGATATCGGGTCTTTGAGTGTAACCTTTTGCCACTAGTCACACCTTAAAGGTCGTTATCTCTCCATTAACTCCTAGCTTTCGCTTATAGATCCACTTGCAATCAACGGGAACTATTATCTTCGATAGATCTACCAAAGTCCATACTTTGTTGGAGTACATGGGGTCCATTTCGGATCTCATGGCATCAAGCTAATGTCCCGAGTTTATGTCAAACATAGCTCCCTCATAGGTCTTCAGATTACTATCCGCTTGGCCAGTCTCATGAAGAAATCCGAACCTTTTGGGTTGCTTCTTGATTCGGTCCGACCTTCTCAGAGGTTGTTTGTGAGGCTCTTGTTGCTTGTTTGTTTCCACTGCTTGTGGGATTTGATGATCATTTTGAACTTCATCAAGTTCAACAACAACGTTATATCTATCCATTAGAAAATCCTTTTCCAAAAAGGTGGCATTCCTCAAAACAAACACCTTTTGTTTCGAGGGATCATAAAAGTAATAACTCAAAGACTCTCTTGGGTATCCCATAAACTTGCACAAGGTGGATCTACTATCCAACTTGTCTCCCACTATTCATCTCACGTAGGCGGGAGACCCCCAAACCCTAAGATAAAGGTAAGAGGGTGCTTTGCCATACCACGTCTCATGTGGAATATTTGTCACCGACTTTGAAGGTACTACATTTAGTAGCTTCACCGCCTTTTCTAAGGCGTATCCCCAAAGGAATATGGGCATCTCAAAAAAGCTCATCATGGAACATACCATGTCCAACAAGGTACGATTTCTCCTCTTAGCTACTCCGTTATATTGGGGTGTACTGGTGGAGTCCATTGAGAGAGAATTCCATTCTCTTTTTGATAATTAAAGAATTGGGTACTTAAGTATTCTCTCCGTCGATCTGATCGAAGAGCTTTAATACTAAGTACCTTTTGCTTTTCTACTTCACTCCTATACACTTTGAACTTTTCAAAGGCTTTGGACTTGTACTTTATATGATACATATGTTTGAACCGACTAAAATCATCAGTGAAGGTGATGAAGTAAGAATAGTCTCCTCTCGCACTAACTCTTAGTGGGCCACAAACATCCATATTGATCAAATCTACAGGTCTTATGGTGCACTCTGTTTGTCCCACGAAAGGAGCCTTGGTCATTTTTTCCTTCAAACAAGATTCACAAGTAGGAGGGTCCTCAATGCCACTGACATTTAGTGCTTTGAGAGCTTCTAACTTGTTTATCCTATGTTTAGAAATATGCCCAAGTCTTGCATGCCAAAGAATGGCATCTTCTAGGTTATCTAATTTTATTTTACTTGATTGAATGTGCATTAGTTAAGGTTGAGAATCAAGTATGTACAATCCGTTATATAATGTACCTTGAGAAATCAAAGAACCATTCTTTAATGCCTTCAATATCCCATTCGATTCAGAAAAATCATATGCTTCATTATCAAGAATGGGAATTGATATAATATTCTTTACAAGATTGGGTACATAATAAACTGGATCAAGTACAATGCAAGCATTCTCCAAGTCTAACTCGATTACACCTTGGAACATGGCGGCAACTCTTGCTCTATTTCCGAGGCGGAGGATTATATCCCCTTCACGAAAACTCTTTCTTCTTTCCATCCCTTGTAACAAATTGCAAAGGTGAGAACCACATGCGGTATCAAATACTCATGAGGAAGAATTGGTCGTCAAATACACTTCAATAAAGCACATAACCTTCACAAGGGTTGCAAGATAAGCTTTGCAATTCTTTTTCCAATGCCTCTTTTCACCACATTGGAGACAACTCGCATCAATTTTAGCCTTTTCCTTGAACCCCTTGGAACTCTTCGCGGGTTGCTTCCCTTTGGAGAAAGACCTCTTCTTCCTCTTACCTCCCTTTCTTGGACCCTTAAGGCCGTATAAGAGTTTTTTCCTTTTTCATAGTCACCTCGGCGATCACAATCATGTTCACCAATTTGTTAATCGTAACCTCTTGCTTGGACATATTAAAGTTCATAACGAATTGGTCGAACAGTGGGAGTAATGACTGGAGGATAAAATCCATGTAGAGGTCATTATCCATGATCACACTAAGTTGCCCAAGTTTCTCGATGAGTCTAATCATCTTTAGCATGTGATCATAGACACTTGAACCCTCAACCATCCTTAATGATCTCTTTATACAACTATACAACTCTTATTTTGCATCTTATTTTGCACACTATACAACTCTTGTCGGTGTTGGTAGATCTCTCTTATATGTTTCATATGCTCATGAGTCTTTTAGTCTTTTAGAGCTCATTAGTCATCGAAGGCATCATGAGAAATCTCACTCTTAGATCATCATCTACAAATTTAGCGAACAATTCATAGGCCTCATAGGTGGCGTCGTTACCCAATGTGTCCAGTAGACTTTGATCTAAGACATAGTCCTCTTTTCAGAGTGTAGAACAATTTTAAGGTTTCTCAAACAATCGCGAAAGTTTGGCCCGGCGAGCTTATTAGTTTCCAAAATATTTGCGAGTGGATTTTTTGCCACTTTCTTTTTGATGATTTCAAAAATCTACAAGAAGCAAAAAAAGAATATAAACATATGATTGGTGAGAACATGTTCATGATCTTTCAAGTATGTTTTTCTCATACTATTTTATCAAATCCTTCACTCCTAGAAGAATTCAAAAAATCCCATTTCCTAGTGAGAATTAAGATCCTAAGGACTTGTAAGTGGACCCACGACTCGTGAGACATCCACAAACAATAGAAAGGTAAGCAACTTTTGCTAATTGCATCTCATGCAACTCCTGATATTTTGCCTCACTTTTTATGTAGACCTATGACTCGTGCGATATCTACATTACTAGGTGTTAAGTTGAGCCTACCAATCAAACTTTGATTCGAGATGGCTCCACGACATCCCACAACTCGTGTGCCAGTACATGGACATTCTCAAATCAAAGGTGCATCATATGCTAAGTATATGGTCACAACTTTCCACCCTAAGTGTGGCCCATGACTCATGAGATATCACACAAATAATGATAGCATCGCCATGCCACATACTATGGGTAGAAGGCATGAATTAATTAAAACTCTTTTAATTTGTATCCATTTTGACTTAATATTTCAAGCACTTAGACATTCTAAGTGGAGGAATTTTCTTGCTTGCAAAGATCTCATCATTTTATCTTCTTATTTATGTTTTATATATCCTAACCATACATCTCATACATCAATAAGATATGAAAAGAATAAATAAGTAAATGCGCCTAGCATGCTCCTAGGGTGGGATGACTATGAGCCTAACCAAGTGGTGCACTTAGAGCCACATGTGCACCTCCTAATTGATTTTAAGTGGGTTGATTAAATTTAGCTATTACATCAATGTATCCCATACATTCATGGGTCGTCTTGGCCTCCATGCCTCCAAAGGTCTTCTTTGCTCCATGCAACATTTACATGAAAAATACATCCTCACTCCTAGTGATTCTATTCTCATAACATTTACAAAATGGAAATTAAGAGGCATGCAAGCCCCAATTTAATACAACTCTTTTCAACAACTTGAAACAAATAAAATCAATATTAAAAGCTCATGATCATCCCTATTCATTCATCATCCATTCAACAATTAAATAAACAATAAATAAATCTAGAATTTACATTTAATTCCAGCAATTAAATGCTTATCTCATAAACAAATAATTGGCCAAGCAAGAGCTAGCATAACATTCATGCATCAACTTGAAGATTAACTTTAACAAGTTTTTAAAAGCAATAAAAAATGTCAAACATAATTTTGAGAACTTGCACAACACTTGCGCAACTATTATGTGTGATACAAAACACTTTTGATCACCAAAGGAGCCAAAATTCACACTTAAAACAAGCCTAGACACAAACTTCCCGCTGTCACCCTGGCCTAGGCGCATAGCTGAGCGGTAGGCATGCGCATGGTATGACCACTGCCTAGCCAGTGCTTGGCTAGGGCTGGCAGCAGCCCTGCTTTTTGGTCTTAAGCGAGTCAAGTGCAATTTTACTGAACCTTTGTGCACCAAAAAATTTAGGACACCTCCTAAACATGTAATCACAAAATATAGATGGGATTTCAGATCTAAAACAGCTTTTAAAAATGAAATTTCAAGTGCTCAATCATGCTTCCAAAAACAAGTTTAAGTAAGAATCATATTCTTCAAAAATCTCCAACAAAACTCCAACCAAATTGGATCCAAAAATGACCAAAACTCTTTTAGACCATTTACAACATGCTATATCATCATGTAACATCAACTAATGCTAAATCAACATTCAACATTAGCAACTATGAATTAAAACATACTAATCATATGAATTAACACTTAAAACACATATTAGCATGCTTTCAATTCATCAATCAAGGAGCTACACACAATATCATCCAAACACTCCAATCCATCATATGAATTGAGAACGCAGTTATTTTGATCAATTTATCACATGAATCAATCAATCAAAAATTCAAATCAAAGCATGAATTAGGCTTTGATACCACTTGTAGGCAAATGTAGCACTAGGATCCAATAAGTAAAACTTTAAAAACTGATTAACAAGGCTACACATGCTAATAAGGATCTAAACATGTTGTTGATCCAGATTTGGAAAGAAGATTACCTTGATTCACTCAAAAACCAAGGAGATGTTGAAGATGACTCCAACAAGTAGAAACTGTCTCACAGCGGCAGCTTGGTTTAGATGAACCTTTTGCCTAATCCAAACTCCTCCAAAAATTCCTACAACATTACAATATCTTATCAACTCCATGATAAATCTACTATAAAAAATATAGCTCAAAACACCACAGGGAAGTGCCAGAAAAAAATCGCCAAGTAGATTGCCTTGACAATGGATCTCCAAAAGCAAGCAATCAAATTATCTTGCCTCTAATTATTATGATCCACACACCAATGCTAGATCCTAATCTTCTTAATATCAGTTGAAAAATAGAAAGGAGATTTGTAGAGATAAAGGCTTGATTTGAGGTAGGAGAAGAAGAGAAGAAGAGAAGAAGTGAAGCTTCAACACATGAGGTAACACTTGAGAGTTGGAGGGAAAATGTGAAAGAATCTAATTCTTCACAATGTGTGTCATGTGGCCGTCTCTCTCTCCCTCTATATCTATATATAGAGTGAGGATGGTGTGATGCCAAGGTGGCATCACCTCTTCCTCAAGGTGAATGCTAACTTGGCTTTGCAAGTTGGCAGTTTGCAATTCAAATTTGAATTTTGTGTACATTTCAATTTCATTTGGAATATAATTTCAAATTAATTAAAATGCCACACCAAATGAACCTTTCATTGGAATCTTTCTCCAAAATTGATTTTCTTCATTAATTAAATTAAACACTTTAATTCAATTAATTAACCTTTGACTTAACTCTTTAAGCTAAGAATTGTTAACTCTTTAAGCTAACTTGACCAATAAATGGTCATGTGGCACCAAATAATTAACCCCTTAATTATTGGTCTAATTTAACTCTTTAATTTAGTTGATCAATTTAACAATTAAATTAATCAATCCAAAGTAACCTCAATTTCGCCAACCTCAAAATCTGCCCACTAGGAGTGATTTTCTAACTCTTAGAAAATTCTCCTTTATCTAGTAGAAAATGAAATTGGCTTTTATGTGTGACCCATTAGTTTCTACCATTCATTGGACATAGGCTCACAACTCCTTGTGATTTTTGAATATCATATATTCATTTTAGTGTAAACTCCTTTAAATTAATCAACTCAATTTAACTAATCTCTATTAATTGAAGAGTACCTAATCTCCATGGTCCATGTCCAACCTTATGCCCATGGAACCCAACTAACTGGCTGAAATGAATGCTTTTGGAAAACCATTCTAGCTTTATGCGTACCATGCAAATATGGGCCTTTCGTCTCCTATCTCCCGAAAGAGGCTAAGACAAGATATTTGCTAGCCCCCTAATAGCCTTAATACTATGTTTCTATTCTCAATGTTTGATTCCTCTTTATGACCTCATCTTTGAAAAACTTCTTTTCCTCATTGTCATACTACATTGGAATCGATCATTATAGAATACATAGGAGATGCACGCACCCTTCACAATGACGAGGAGTCGGATTCCATCTTGGATCTCACAAACCTTCACGTCTAAGTAGCTCATGCCCAATCACTACTCGAACAGCCCGCTAGGTGACCAGGGATGAGTCAAAGCATGAGGACCTAAACACAAGGTTACCATGGATCCTCATGTTAAAAGACTAATAATATGCACTAGCGTAAGGTACTATATTTCATTTATACTCGTCGCTTTGAAAGAAGGAGTAAACTTATGATCCATGATATAAAATCATAGAAAGGCAAAATAAAACTAAACCACTCTATTTTAATGATCTATTCATGCTTACAATAAGGATTTAGCTCCAGAATATTTAACTTTTGAAGATCAATTCAAAGGCAAGAGGAAAATATCTTTGAGGAACTCTTCAACAGAGGGTTCGCGCATAGCAAAAGAAGCCAATAGTTGACCGCCTTCCACAACTCCAAAAATCTTCAAATTTGGAAGAGAACTCGACCACACATATAGGTAGAAGCTAGCAAAATTTCGTCCAAATTTGAACCTCCTAGGTCCTCCAAATCTACCACTGAATCGGTTGGAGAGCAATGGTTCACCAAAGAGTACCAAGTCCCCCAAGTGTTGGACCTCTAATGATCAAGTCCATACACCCATGGTAGCTCTAGATCAGCCTCAAATCTACTAGATAAGATGAGGATGAAGGTGAGGGAGTGGCATCATTTTTTTTTTTGGCGAGGAGGGGGAAGAGAGAGAGAGAGAATGTAATGTGTGTGAATCTTCAACATACGAATATCACAAAATTAGATGGAAATGAGGGAATCACTTGGAAGACCATCACATGGCTGGACACTATGGGTATATATATAGAGAGAAGTGTGATGCAAGTTGGCATCACACATTCCATGCTTGTTGGCCAACTTGCCAACTTGCTTGTGAATTTGAATTTCACATACATTTGTATTTAATTAGCATCTACATTTCATCTTATGAAATGTAATTCAAATTAAATCTAATTAAATGCAAGTAAACTCTTTCATTTGATTTTCCTCCAAAATCTAAATTTTCATTTTAATTAAATTAACTCTCTAAGTTAATTGGTGTTAACTTAACTCCTTAACTTGACTAATTAATTGTCATATGGCACAAATTAAATTAACTCCTTAATTTAATTGGTCTAATTTAACTCCTTAAATTATTTTGATTAATTTAACAATTAAATTAATAAAGCCAAGATGACTAATAAAACAGTCAAGATTTTCTCTCCAAAAATGCCTCGGTTGAATTTTCTAACTCCCTATAAAATTCCTCCCATCAAGTAAGAACTACCTTTAGGCTTTTGTGCATGACTTATTAGATTTATCCATTCAATGGACATGGGCTCACAACTCATTGTGACATTTCAAATATTGAAATATTGATATTAGTTTAAATCTCTTTAAACTAATAACTCTTTCAATTAATTTTTATTAATCGAAGAGTACCCAATCGTCACAGTTGATGTCCAACAACAAGCCCATGGAGCCTAACTAATTGGATGAATGAATATGTCTCGATGAACCATTCTAACTCTATGCTTGCCATGAAAATACGGTCATTCCACCTCCTATGTTCTGAAAGAGGCCTAGGGCAAGATATTTTTCGACTTCCTAATAGCCTCGATAACTATGTTTCTACATTCTAATGTTTGATTCCCCTTTATGACCTTATCTTTGGAAAACGTTGCAAAATGTCATACTACCTTGCGCAAGAATTTCTTGGAATCGATCATTATAGAATATATCAGAGATGTACTCGTTCTTCACAACAATGAGGAGATGGATCCCATCTTGGATCTCACAGACCTCCATGTTAAGTAGGTCATACCCAATCTCAACCCCAGATGACCCGCTACATGGTCGGAGAAGAGTCAAAGCATGAGAACATAAACACGAGATTACCATGGATTCTCATGTCAAATGACTAATTATATGCATTAGTGTAAGTTAAAGAACTTGCCACTTTGAATATCTAGTAGATTCTCCGGATGGGTCTTCAGTGAACTTGTTCTCTAACAAGCACCCACTAACATGCATCTATGTCTAACATAGATTGCTCATGAAATAGAGCAATATCCAACTCCTTGGAGTATGCATTGCTAGTGTAAGTCTATCTAAATCTTAGATGCCTTGTCTCAAAAGATTTTATAACTTGAAACATTTAAAATCATGATCGTAGAGACTTATTTCATGATTATCATCATATATGTGACCAAGTCCTATAGTTTTGTGTGATTTAAGGGCTTCAAAAAAATGCCAGTGAAGTAAAATAAACATAAGATGAAGGTGGTCATTTATTAAGAGGATTATTCAATCAAGATTGTATCACAAGTGAAATAGTTTTTACATGCCAATCTAATTAGCCACGGGGTACTATTCCAATAATCTCCCCTTGCCCTAAAGCCAATTCCCCATAGTCTTAAGGCCCATATTCTCAAGACACCCTTAAAAGACCTTTTGCGTTAGAGGTTTTGTCAGTGGATTTGCTATATTCTCTTATGAGGTTATCATCTCCACTCGGATGTCGCCTTTATCAATTACTCTCGGATCAAGTGATAACACCTCAAAATGTGCTTGGATAGTTGATGAGATCTTGGCTCTTTTGCTTGCGCAACCACTCCGTTATTGTCACAGAAGACAACAACCGGCTCAGTAATGCTAGGTACTATATCCAACTCTTGGATGAAGTTTTTCATCTGAACAACCTTCTTTGCAGTTTTAGATGCCGCAATATATTCTGCCTCGATGGTAGAATCGATCTTAGGGTCTTGTTTGGAACTCTTTCAATGCACTGTACCGCCATTGAGGCGAAATATAAATCCTGAGGTAGATTTGAGGTCATCTTTATCGGATTGAAAACTAAATCCAAAAACCATTCAAGTTTCAATTCTCTATTGTTGTGTATCGAAAATAAATCCTTAGTTCTTCTTAAGTACTTTAGGATTGCTTTTATAGCTTGCCAGTGACATTCACCGGGGTCTTATTGAAAGTAGCTCGTAACGTTTAGAGCGTGTGCTACATCTAGCCTTATACATTGAACAACATAGATTATGCTCCATATGGCAGACGCATAAGGTATGTGGGACATTCGTTCTCTCTCGTCTTTAGTCTCAGGGTCCACAAACTTGGAGAGACAAAGACCATATCCCGTGGGAAGGGATCCCTTCTTGGATTCTTTCATACTAAATCTCTCAGTATCTTGTTAATGTACAGAGTTTGGGAAATCCCTAACATCCTCTTTGATCTATCTCTATAGATCTGTATTCCTAATATGAAGGATGCTTCTCTCAAATCCTTAATGGAGAATTGTGACGATAAGGGTAAATTGTATTTTTGATCCCACAATTTAGGCCGTTTTCGATTTTGGTCCTATTCTTTTACACTTTCTCACATTGCATCCCATAAGTCCATTTTTTTCTCAATTTAAGTCCTGAAAGGGGGTTCCGTCCAATAATTAACCGAGAAGTCACGTGCCACTCACGTGGCCGTTAAAATTGTTGCTTTTTTGGTCCCATAAGTTAGGCTCGTTTGCATTTTTCGTCCCAACGATAGCTCCAATAATTTTTTTTGAAGTTTTAACAACTTTTCTTCATTACATTCAATATCCTACAACCCAAGTATCACTTGTCTTGTTATTTCACACATTTGAGGGTCTTTCCAAACAAAGAAACCACATCTATTATTCATGGAAGCACAACCATGAAACCTCCTATTTGGATTTTCATTTGTCCATGAGGTTTTCAATGAAGACGGTGTGCCACAACAATAAATGGCACCTTCACTTGCGGCTATTTTTCTTTCTTCTTCTGCAAAAATTTATTCAAGCTATCGTTGGGACCAAAAATGCAAACGGGCCTAACTTATGGGACCAAAAAAGCAACAATTTTAACGGCCACGTGAGTGGCACATGACTTCTCCGTTAATTATTGGATGGAACCCCCTTTCAGGACTTAAATTGAGAAAAAAAATGGACTTATAGGATGCAATGTGAGAAAGTGCAAAAGAATGGGACCAAAATTGAAAACGGCCTAAGTTGTGGGACCAAAAAATGCAATTTACCCTGAAGATAATTATGCTTTAGTACACTAACATTTCTCTCTCATTTCTAATTAGAAGAATGTCATTAGTATAAAGCACAATAAACTGTATCAAACTTCCACTAACCTTTTTTTACACACAAGGTTCATACATATTTTTGACAAATCCAAATGATTTGACTATTTTATCAAAACATATGTTCCAATTTCAGGATGCTTGTTTTAATCCATAAATGGACCTTCGGAATTTGCAAACTTTTTGCTCACTCTTTTTGGATATAAAACCTTATGGTTGCTCCATATAAATTTCCTCTTCAATGTTTCCATTGAGGAAAGTGGTTTTCACATCAATTTTCCATATTTCATAGTCATAATATGTGGCTAAGGTAAGTATAATCCTAATAGACTTAGGCATCACAACTGGTGAAAAGGTTTCCTCAAAATAAATACTGGGTCTTTGTTTGCCACTAGTCTTGCCTTAAAGGTCGTTACCTTTCCATCAACTCCTAGCTTTCGCTTACAGATCTATTTGCAACCAACATGTACTATACCCTCCTGTGGATCTACCAAATTCAATACTTTGTTGGAGTACATGGAGTCCATTTTGAATTTCATGGCCTCAAGCTAATGGCCTGAATTTATGTCCAACATAGCTTCCTTATAAGTCTTTGGATCACTATCTGCTTAGTCTGTTTCATGAAGAAATTTGAACCTTTTGGGTTGCTTCTTGATTCGGTCCGACTTTCTTAGAAGTGGTGTGCTAGGCTTTTGATGTTCTCTTGTTTCTACTGCTTGTGGGATTTTATGATCATCTTAAACTTCATCAAGTTCAATAATAAAGCCATTTCTATCTAATAAAAATTCCTCTTCCAAAAAGATGGCATTCCTTGAAACAAACACCTTTTGTTACGAGGGATCATAGAGATAATAATCCAAAGACTATCTTAGGTATCTCACAAACTTCCACAAGGTGGATCTCTCATCCAACTTGTCTCCCACTAACTTCTTGACGTATGTGGGAGACTCTCAAACTCTTAGAAAAGAATAAGAAAGTGCTTTACCATACCACATCTCATGTGCTGTCTTTGGCACCGACTTTGAGGGTACTACATTTAGTAGCCTTGCCACTGTTTCTAAGGCATATCCCCAAAAAGATATAGGTACATCGGTGAAACTCATCATGGAATGTACCATGTCCAACAAGGTTCTATTTTGCCTCTTGGCTACTCCATTATGTTGGGGTGTGCTGGGTGGAATCCATTGTGATAGAATCCCATTCTCTTTTAGATAATTCAAGAATTTGGTACTTAAGTATTCCCCTCCTCAATCCAATTGAAGAGCTTTAATACGAAGTCCTAATTATTTTTCTACTACATTCCTATACTCTTTGAACTTTTCAAAAGTTTCAAACTTGTACTTCATAAAATATATATGTTTGAATCGAGTATGATCATTGGTGAAGGTGATAAATTTAGTGGCCCACAGACGTTAGTGTGGATCAAATTCAAAGGACTTGTGGTACGCTCTATTTCTCCTACAAAATGAGCCTTGGTTATTTTTCTTTTTAAATAAGATTCACAAGTAGGAATCCTCTATGCCACTAACATTTGGTGCTTTCAGAGCTTCTAACTTGTTTATCCTATTCTTAGAAATATGTCTAAGTCTTGCATGCCACGAGATGACATCTTCTTGGTTATCCAATTTTCTTTTACTTTGTTGAATGTGGATTAATGATGGTTGAGTATCCAAAATGTATAATCCATTGTTTAGTGTACTGTTTGGAAATAAAGAACCATTCTTTATTGCCTTCAATTTCCAATTTGATATTGAAAAATCAAATCATTTACTATCCAAAATGGGAATTGAAATTATGTTCTTAATAAGATTTGGTACGTAATAATATGGATCTAATGCAAGAAAGAAGTTCCCTAAGTCTAACTTCATAATGCCTTCAACTTTGGCCGCAACTTTTGCTCCATTGCCAAGGGGTAGGATCAAATCTCCATCATTTAGACTTCTTCTTCTTTTCATCCCCTATAACGAATTACAAAGATGAGAACCACATACGGTATCAAATATCCATAAGGAAGAATTTATAATTAAATGCATTTCAATAAAGTATATACCTTTCTCAAGGGTGGCAAGGTATTCCTTGCAAATGCGCTTCCAATGGCCTTTCTCACTATAGTAGAAATAAATTGCATCAACTTTATCCTCTCTTTTTTTCTCTACTCCTCCAGAGGTTTTAATGGTTGCTTCCTTTTCGAGGAGGAACTCTTCTTCTTCCTACCTTCATTCTTAGCACCCATAGGGCCCTTAGACTTGGAGGAGGATGCAAGCATTAAATGTTTGTCTTCCTTCATAGTTGCTAGTCACTTCAGCAGTCACCAACATATTGACCAACTTATTAATCATCACCTCTTGTTTTGTCATGTTGAAGTTCATAACAAATTGGTCAAAAGAACTTGGTAATGATTGCAGGATCATATCCATATGAAGTTCATTGTCTATGACCACATCTAATTGAGCAAGTTTCTCAATGAGACCAATCATCTTAAGACCATGATCATAGGCACTAGAACCTTCAACCATTCTAGTCCTAAATAGCTTCTTAGACAATAGAAGCGCTCATGTCTTGTTTGCACGCTGTACAACTCTTGTAGGTGTATATGCATCTCATAAGCAGTTTTCATATGCTTGTGAGATTTTCGGAGTTCGTTGGACATAAAAGCCATCATAAGGCAATGGGTTTGAAGATCATCTTCTACCTATTTTGTGAACGTTTCACGTTCCTCATCATCGGCAACATCACCAATGGTGTTCGACGGACTTTGAGTAAGCACATATGTTCTCTTTTCGAAGTCAAGAATTATCTTGAGGTTTCTAAGATCATTGCAGAAGTTTAGCCCGGTTAGCTTATTAGTTTCCAAAATTACGTTAAGTGGATTATTAGCTATTTGATTTGAAATTTCAAAAATCTACAAAAGCAAAAATGAGAATCTGAGCATGTGATTGAATTTTGATATTAAAAACATGTTTATGGACTTTCAAACATGTTTTTCTCCCAATATTCTATCGAATTCCTCACTCCCATAGGGAATTCGAAAAATTTAATTTCTTAGTGAGAATCAAGGCCCAAAGGCATTGTAGGGGACCCATGACTCATGAGACATCCACAACAATCGTAAGGTAAGCAACTTTCACTAATTACATCTCTATGCAACCCTTGATATGTTTTACCTCACTCTTCATGTAGACCCATGGCTCATGAAACATCTACACTGCTAGGTGTTTAAGTTGGACCTACTAATCAATCTATAATTAGAAACTTTACTATGTCATTCCACGGCTCGTGAGACAATGCCATAGCGAGTTTTAAATCGAAGTGCATCATATGCTAAGTAAGTGAGCATAGCTTTTCTCCATAAACGTGACCCACAACTTGTGAGACATCTTGCAAATGTGGTAGTATCTCATGTTACAAACTATTGGTAGAAAGCTTGGATCAATTAAAACTCCTTTTAATTTATATCCAAATTGACTTAATATTTTGAAAGAATTTAGACTTCTCTAAGTGGAGGGATTTTCTTGTTTTGGAAGATCTCATCAATTTTATCTTCTCTTATTTAGGTTTTCTATATTCTAACTATGCATCTCATACATCAATATGATAAAGAAAGCATAAATAAGTAAATACGCCTAGCATGCTCTTAGGGTGGGGTGACCATGAGCCTTAACCAAGTAGTGCACTTAGAGCTATAGGTGCACTACTTAGTTGATTTTAAGTAGGTTGATTAAATCTATCTATTACATAAATATATCCTATACATTCATGGGTCTTCAAGCCTCCTTCATCCCCTTAGCCTTCTTTGTCTTATTGCAACATTTGCAAGAGAAAAGAAATCTTTACCCCTAGAGTTCTACTCTCATAACATTTACAAGATAGAAAATCAAGAGGAAAATCAAGAGACATGCAAACCCATATGTAATAAAACCCTTTTCAACAACTTGAAACAAATAAAACCAATTTAAAGGCTCATGTTCATCCCCATACATTAATCATCCATTCAACAATTCTATGAACAATAAATAAGAATTGCCATTCAATTCATCAAATTAAATGCTTATCTCATAAGCAATTAATTAACTGGCAAAAATAAGCAAAACTCTTTATGCATCTCATTTTTGCACCTAATTGAAAATTAACTTTAACAAGATTTTAAAAGCATGGAAAAATATCAAACATAATGTTGATAAACTTACACAACTTTTGTGCACCAATCCAATCGGACCCAAAAAATGACCAAAACACCTTAAAGCCAAATTAACGATACTATATCAACGTATAACATAATTCAATGCTAAATCAATATTTAACATTAACTAACATGAATCAAAATCATGCCAACACTTAAAGCATACATTGACACATCTCAATTCATCACAAATAGAGCCACATGAAAAATCATCCAAACAAAATATTCATTAATTGAATCAAGTATTTGGAGATTAGAATCAATGCATCACATGAATCGATTCACCAAAATCCAAATTAAAGTATGAATTATGCTCCAATGCCACTTGAAAGTAGGAGTAGACTTAGGATCCATAATATGAAACCATAAAAAGGCAAAATATAACTAAACCACTCCACTCCAATGCACTATTCATGTTTATAATAAGGACTTAGCTCTAGAATATTTAACTTTTGAAGATCTATTCAAAGGCAAGAGGAAAATCTCTCCAAGGAACTCTTCAATAGAGGATTCACACACAACAAAAGAAGTCAACAATTGACTGCCTTCCACAACTCCAAAAATCCTCAAATTTGGCAGAGAACTTCACCATACATCCAGGTAGAAGCTGCCAAAATTTTGTCCAAATCAAAACCTCCTAGGTCATCCAAATCTGCCACCGAATTTTCCGGACAACAATAGTTCTCCAAGGAGAGCACCAAGTCCCCCAAGTGTTGGACCTCTAACGATCAAGTCAACACACCTAAGGTAGCTCTATGTCAGCCTCAAATCTAATAGATAAGATGAGGATAAAGGTGAGGGAGTAACGGTCTTTTTTGGAGAGGAAATATGGGGAGAGAGAGAGAGGAGAGGAGGGGGGGAGAGGGGGTAGGATTAATGTGTGTGAATATTCAACATATGAATATCACACAATCAGAGGGAAATGAGGGAATCACTTGGAAGTCCATCACTTAGTGTGTGTGAATTTTCAACACATAAATATTATGCAATTGGAAGGAAATGAGGGAATCACTTGGAAGACCATCATTTAGTGTGTGTGAATCTTCAACACATGAATATCACACAATTGGAGATAAATCAGGGAATCACTTGGAAGACCATCACTTAGTGTGTGTGAATCTTCAACACATGAATGTCACACAATTGAAGAGAAATGAGGGAATCACTTGGAAGACCATCACATGGCCGGCCACTAGGGGTATATATAAAGAGGAGAGTGTGATACAAGTTGGCATCACACCTCCCATGCTTGTTGGCCAACTTGCATATGAATTTGAATTTCAATGCATTTGCATTTAATTAGCATCTACATTTCATCTTATGAAATGTAATGCAAATTAACTCTAATTAAATTCAAATGAACTCTTTCATTTTGATTTCCGTGCAAAATCCAAATTCTCATTTTAATTAAATTAAATCTTTAATTTAATTAATTAAATTGACTTAACTCCTTAAGTCAATTAACTTAGCTCTTTAAGTTAATTGGTGCTAAATTAACTTCTTAAGTTAACTTGACTAATTAATTGTCACATGGCACCAATTAAATTAACTTCTTAATTTAATTGGTATAATTTAACTCCTTAAATTATTTTGATTAATTTAATAATTAAATTAATCAAGTCAAGATGACTATTAAAATAGTCAACCGATTTTCTCTCCAAAAATGCCTTGGTCGAATTTTCTAACTCCTTAGAAAATTCCTCCCATCAAGTAAGAACTACCTTTAAGCTTTTGTGTGTGACCCAATAGGTTCATCCATTTATTGGATATGGGCTCACAACTCATTGTGATATTTTGAATATTGAAATATTCACATTAGTTTAAACTCCTTTAAACTAGTAACTCTTTCAATTAATCTCTATTAATGAAAGTGTACCCAATCTCCATAGTCGATGTCTAGCAATAAGCCCATGGAGCCCAACTAATTGGATGGATGAATATGTCCCGATGAACCATTCTAACTCTACGCTTGTCATGCAAATACAATCCGTCTATCTCCTAACTCCCAAAAGAGGCCTAGGACAAGATATTTGTCGGCTCCTTAATAGTCTCAATAACTATGTTTCTACATTCCAATGTTCGATTCCTCTTTATGACCTCATCTTTGGAAAACTCATTTTCCAAATGATATATCCCTTGTGCAAGAATTTTTTTGAAATTGATCATTATAGAATACATAGGAGATGCACTCGTCCTTCACAACAACGAGGAGATGAATCCCATCTTGGATCTCACAAACCACAATGCTTAAGTAGCTTATCCCTAATCTCAACTTTAGATGGCCCTCTACATGGTCAGAAAAGAGTCAAAGCATAAGGACCTAAACATAAAGTTACCATGGATCCTCAGGTCAAAGGACTAATTATATGCACTAGCATAAGCTAGAGAACTTGCCAATATCAACTTGCCACTCTGGCTATATAGTAGATTTTTCAGGTGGGTCTTTAGTGAACTTGTTCTCTAACAAGCATAGATTGCTCATGAAATGGAGCAATATCCCACTAACATGCATCTATGTCTAACATAGATTGCTCATAAAACAGAGCAATATCCAACTCCTTAGAGTATGCATTGCTGGTGTAAGTCTATCCAAATCTTAGATGCCTTGTCTCAAAAGATTCTATGACTTGAAACATTTAAAATCATGATCGTAGAGACTTATTTCATGATTACCATCATATGCGTGACCAAGTCCCATAGTTTTGTGTGATTTAGGGGCTTCAACCAATTGCTAGTGAATAAAATAAGCATAAGATGAAGATGACCATTTATTAAGAATATCATTCAATTAAGATTGTATCACAAGTGAAATATTTTTTACATGCCAATCTAATTAGCTGCAGGGCACTATTCCAACACGTTCTTCTTATGCTTTGACACATGAGAATGCTAACAAGCCTGCAAGTAGTCTTTACATTCAAAGAATGAATCATGACCTTTGTTGTGGCCTTTCTTTTTTATCTTTTCTAGTTCGGCCTTATGAAGCTTAGCCAGCTCAACCACTTTAACTTGGGCTTTGGATAGAGCTATAATTGTTTCATTATATTTATCTTTCAGACCAATGATTGAGCTTTTAAGTCGTTGAATTTTCTTGCCTCCGATTTGAGCTAGGATAACTCGGCTATCAGTTTTTTCCTCTTGGAGTCCAGTCTCAACTGCTCATCTTCCTATCTAGCTAGCACTCATACAACTATTATGCTTTCCTGACAAGAGAAATGATCATTGAGATTGAGGTGAAGACCTAATGTTAAAAAAATTACTTTAAAAATACCTTGGAAAGATAGGATGCAAATTAGGCTCACAGATAGTCAAAAGGCATCTTATCCACTAATTAGCGATATAATTTGCTAGATAGGCCTCTCAAGAAATCTCGATCAATGAATGAGAAACATTAGTTATGATTGAGCTTTTAGTCATGAAGTAAGTATTAAGGATGACTTCTTTAGAGATTAAGAGAGCTCGGATCTTTTTAACCTGACACATACTCTGGCTCTATTGGGATCAAGGTTACTTCCGAAGAAGTTGGTGAAAGAGATAGCCACTTCGGAGCAGGGGCTTCAAGCACAACCTCTAATGATTGTCACTTTGATGAAGAAGAACTCTCTACCATTCCATCTGGAGGAACGTTGTTTTTCCTGAAACCTGGCTGCTTTGCCACGACAACCAACAGGAAAGCCTTGGTTGACATCTTTTCAACAAAAGTAAAAAAAATATGGAAACAAAATTAGTAATTAAACTAATAAGTTACATACATGGTCGGTTGTAATTAATAATAAAAGGTTTTGAGAGCTCTTTAGCCTTGAGGTTGAGTGCAAAGTAATAGAGGAACCCCGATTCCTCTAAGTATGATAGCTGTAATTGACCACTATTTAATTTATCCAGGAGTTGCTTCCGATCTACAAGCTATTAATGGTTATAGGAAGAACTAGTACTGGGCAAGCTATCTATCCATGTTGTTAGAAATCCCTAGGGCTTAAGAGAGTTTATAAAAAAGTAACTCTTTTTCCAATACTTAATAGAGGTCGGGTATTTAGACAAGACATGTTCGTCTTCCCGAGACGTTACATAAAAGAAATCTTCCCCTCGAGACTTGGGGGTGAAAAAGAATGAAATAGAGCAGTAGTAGGTTCAATCTGGAAATGATGGCATTGAATAAGGAAGCTCGCCATTAGTCTATAGGAGTTAGATGAAAACTAGTTAAGAGAGACAACTAAGCTTCTACAAATCAATATAAATAACTAAGGAATGGGAAAATGAAGCATCCACACATATATTTAGGATAAAAATTAAGGAAACCAACTAGAGGAAGGTGAGGGTGATCAAATGATCTACGCACTACTATTTAATATTTGGGAGGAATGTCCTTTTTTTTTCCTTTCTAAATCTAGTTCTCTTTTTCCTAGTCATTGGTGAGTGATAAACTTCGTAGAGCTAGAATCAAGCATCCCTTGTTCCGACTCTTGCATCACTTCGTGGGGTATGCTAATAATAGAATCACCTAAATCTTCATTGATAAACTTCGTAGAGAACTAGAAGCAAACATCCCTTATTTCGACTCCTACATCACTTCATGGGGTATGCTAAGAATAGAATCGCCTAAATCTTCATTTAGGGAGTTGTTTATGAGGAGTATCGCTTAAGGATTTAGAAGGGATGAGGAAGACATTATTCACAGAAAGAAGAATGAGACAAACTCTTGAATAAACACTAATTCACCAAAAGTAAAATGTATAAATAAAGAAAAAAGCTGGGGGAACCTGAGCTCATGCTTGGTTGGTGAAAACTCAGAAGAAAAACTATATGGGATAAGAGAAAAAGAAGATGGTTGCATAAAGAAGTGGTGAAAAACAAAAGTGAAGGACACCAATAGGAGAAGAAGTAGGGAAATCAAGTTTATCTATAAATGAGAAGAGGAATGTGAAAGTAAGTCTTTATCTGCCCTAGGCTATCTAGCTCTTACACATGTCTCTAAATATAGATATGTATATAATGACAGCATCTCGTTACATGCAAACCATCATTGCTTAGGAAAAAGAAACGCGGCTGAATTTAATTTTGAAAATTTGAAAAGGCTCTTATATGTTTTTTTTTAACTTTAAAAATACTTCTGTGAGTGCCAATTAGCTCGGCAGATGATTATCTCGGTTACTACAAATTTTCAATTCAAAAAAAGGATGTATGTTTGAACTAAGAGGGGGAAGGGGGGAGTAATAATGATGTGTGAGTTATGTGCGAGCTAAACAAAGTAGTCAATAATATTTTAGTCGAGTTAACTATTTGCCTAAATATCCGTTCGATCCTAATGAGTCTTTATTCAACAGGCCAAGGTAGAGAAGAAAGGAGGCAATGTACTGAGCTAGAAAGCTCATGTCAACTTATGGTTGTGGGATGTATTTTCCTATGACTGAGGCATATTACTGAGCTATTAGGTTCGAATAGGGCAGTATTAGGCCAACCGACCTATAGGGTAACCAACTTCGAGGATAAGGAGAAAACATGGTTTCCTCTTGGATATTGCTATCATTATGAGGAGTTAGCATGTAGTTATAGATATTGATGGAGATAGTAGGTTATGCTTCCACTAAATTAGGAAGTCTTATGTATATTTTTTGGTTCTTAATGTTAAAAAAATAACTCTGTGAGATTAACAAGAGCATATTATCATTCACTTATGTATATATTTTGGTTGCCAATGTAAGAAAAAAAAGATTATTAACTCTGTGAGATTAACAAGAGCGTATTATTATTCAAAGATATGAACAAGTAATGTAAAGATAATGAGTCCAATATGCACGATGTTAAATATAAAATGTGAAAAATAAATTCCAGCAAAAAAGGAAATAAATTCAAGTAAAATGGCATGAAATTTAGAGTGGCTTTGCCGATGTGACCTACTCCACTTTCTAAGGCTTCATTTGTTTAAGTTATTTGAAAATGTTTTCCAACTCTCAAAATATTACAAAATATATTGGCACATTTCCCAATTTCACTTTTCAAAATACCTAAATTCTACAAATTTCTATTTTAAAAATACTCATATATACAAATATAGGCTTGGCACTGGGGCGGGTTGGGGCATATTTTCCTTAAACTTGAACTTGTTCCACACTTGAAAAAATATCTTAGAACCCTCCTCACCCTACCCACGAGCTTTAAGTTTGAAAATTTTAACCCGTCTCGCATTAAATATATAAAACTTGCACCTGCTCTGCCCCGCCTGCACTTATCAATTTTTCTTAAAAATATTATCTAATTAATCATAATTTAATAATTCAACCAATCTCATAAACTTTAATGCAAAAAAAATTCAATCAACATGACAATATTTAAATATATCAACTAAAAACTGAAATATAAACTCAACAAAATAATATTCAACACGATAATATTTAAATATATTATTCAACAATTAAAATATAAAAAATTGTACAAATATATAATATATTATACATTATAATCATCTAAGTACTTGAGGTGGAGAGGGGCGAGTTGATCCTAAATCCGAACCCGCCCCACCCCACATGAAGAAATTCATATTAAAACCTGCCTCACCCCATGCAAAGCTGGTAGGATGGGTACCCATGGATTGATTTGAAACTACCAAGCCTATACAAATATATATATATACATACATCAATATCTCAACTCAAAATATATATTAATAAATCATGTAAAAAATCAATTTCACTTCACTAATCCAATAAAAAAGTGATTGATTTAACATCTGTTGTAAAATTTATTCCCTCCCAAAATACTTCCAAACAAACAATATCATTGCAAAATATTTTCCACTAATCCCCAAAATAATTCCAAACAAACATTACATTCTCTAAAACTTCACAACCAAAAAAAATATTCTCTTGTCTTTGATAAAAAGAAAAAGCCTAAAGCTTCTTGTCTTCATATCTTTCATCAACTCAGGTTTAAGATCCTTGCCTTTGAGAGGTTGTGATTTGGTCCTACATCCACTAAGGGCAAGAAGGTTTCACTAAAGGCCCGTTTACTTTGTGATATGGGATGTCGAGTGATGGGATGAAATTAGGGATGAAGAGTAGGATTAGGATAATTTTGTACCTTTTAAGTTATATTTACTTTGTGGGATAAGATGAATGACAAAAGTTGTTAACTATATTGATTGTTTACTTGGATGGATGATAATACTGGGATAAAATTAAAATGACTAAAATACCCTTTATTAGAAAAAGGATAAATAGAGATATTATTGTTTAATAGGGAATATGGTATGCTAGGAGATTGGACCAACCAAATATTTTCACAATCAAGCAAATTTTACCTCGTACTTAGGCGTGCTTATAGATGTAATAGTTTAGATTGATCACCTAAGTAATGAACCTACTACTATTTTGAATTGTGATGGTTAACCATTTTTTTTATGTTTGATAAGTGATATACTGCTAAAATAAGGACAATTTCAAAGAACAATGAATACATATTTTATCAATTAAATAGTCACCTCTCATTCTTCATAATGATATAGTTCCAAGTGAAAAAAATTGAAATTGTTTGATTGGCGCCATGATCGAAAGTTCTTTAAAGCTGCGGCACCATTTAGTAAGTTGTGGGCATACTGGTGTAATTAATTGTGAATAATTGGGATAAATTTGTAATTTTCACTCATCATCCCAATTTGGCCATTCTAGGGATAATTGCATCCTAGTCTTTGCGTAGGATTTGTCATCCAAATTCATCCACGAACAGTAGCGATCCAAGCCCAATATCCTGGGCTTGAATCAAACAAAGTAAAAATAGATGAAAAGGGATGATGACCCTCATCCACCTTTATCAAATGAAGTAAACATGCCTAAGGGGCAAACAACCTGATGTGATTAAATTTTCTTTGGTGTTATCTAATCTAGCATATTGACTGAAGATAAATTGGATTCTTGGCAAGGGTGTTGATAGGTTGAATCAAGTTGGTTTTGAGAGAAAATCAAATTTAATTGAAGGGTTGGGTTCGGTAAAATTGAATCTCCAAATCAAAATCAAATCAATCTAGTGTAGATTCAGTTGGATCGATTTAGCTAATCAAGTCTAGTTTCTTCTTCTTCTTCTTCTTCCTAAAAACTTATATATATTAAATTGTAAATTTCATATGTCTTCATTCAAATTTAAAAAATAGCCAAATATATAAACAAGTTCAATATAGTCATGACAGCAAAATTAAAGTACATAAACAATGATTTAGAGAAAGGAGAAGTGGAGTGAAGGAAAAAAAAAGCTTTGGAATGTTATTGAAAATTATGTCAGTTTAGATTAGGAATTTAGGGGCTAGGATAAATAAAAGTTATTATTTTTTAAAATTTTAATTGGGTTCATCTAGTCAAATTAGATAAAGTCAAATATAGACATGAAACTCGGGAACCCAAGCAATTACAATTGATTTTGATCGGAATTTATTTGATGGGACCAAATTATTCGACCAGACACAAATCAATTAAATTTGTGTGATTTGAACTATTAGATGCATCTAGTAAATTCAATCCAACAAACATATTAAATAGAAAAGTTTGTTTTATTATTTTATTTTTCGACTCTCATCTCGTAGATTCATTTCTTTGGAGAAAAATTCTTTTTGAGTATGTGTGCTTGTACTACATTCAGCTACTTTAGCTTTTGGATGTGCCACATCAAGTCTCAAAATCTAGAGACGGAAATCCAATCAATTGTCTACAAAATGGAATGTAATTGGGTCAAAATTAGGTGGGATATGACTTAAGCAAAAATATATGGACCTTATCCTATTTGTAAATACTTTCAAGTACAATATCATTTTTGTCCTTCAATTATTAAGAACAAATAATGCCAGATCAACAGGAAGCAAAGAACAAGTGAAAAAAATTGTGCTTGCTCTACAACATTAAATTTTTTATAACAATTGCTTGTTTAGTAAGCAGTGCACTAGTCGTTGACTGCATAAACTATAATCTCATTATCATTTTCTGATTTTTTGTTTCTTTTCTATTTTTTTCCCTCTACATAAATTTACAGATTCAAAAATTGAAAGAGTAAGAATTATTAGTATCTAAAATAAAATGTAAAACCAATGGTGGAAACTCTTATTATATGGAAAGTCTTCAGCTCATAAACTAAAGAGTATAGAAAAAACTGAAAGAGCTAAACGAACTCCAGAAATACTCAATGCATGCATCAGCCAAAAATGTTACTTATTTACATACTATTTAAATAAAATTGATTAATTTTTAAGTTATAAAAAATTAAATTATATTTTATTTTGTAATACCATCATATGCATATAACAAACGTTGAGGCAATATTGAATAGCATAAAACGTCCCCTACAAAACCATGCCAAAAATAAGGCTTTGTTTGTTTGTTAGATTTTAACAAGAGCTATTGTAAAACAAATAAAAATAGGACACACACACACACACACACACACACACACACACACATATATATATTATTGTAGATGGCTTAATTTTTGAGCCAATTGAAAATTGACATGTGTAAACATATATTAGTTATTAATTTAAAATTTTTTATTTATATATTGGAATTTATTAAATTTAATTTCAAAATTTAAATAGTTAATTTTAATTAATACTCTAATATTATTTTATACAAAAATCAGATATCGATAAGGGTGAAGATGAAGTGGCACAACCGATCAAATCAAGTCTGGTGGCCTAGCAATAGCGGGCCAATTGAATTGTGACACATGGCGCATCCATGTATGCGGACCAATCAAGTCAATAATATTTGATATTATCTTTTAATATGTGCATCAAAGAGATAATTATCAAATGTGTTCAACTTATTTCGGGGTCTCTTGCTAAATGTCTACATAAAGGAATGCTCAGAGGCTCATATGGAGACATATTCTCATATCCTCATATTCATATTCTCATATTCATATTCTCATATCCACATATTCTCAAGTCCAAGACTCATGTCTTCAAGTTTCTGCTGTGACGACATATTGTTACCGCGAAGGTCCTATACCTCTTTAAAGCATCAAGTCATCAAGTCCTTTGATCTCGGAGTCAAGGTTCGAGTTCAAAGAAATCTCATAGTGTTCTTTTATAAATCAAAGGATACTACACTATATATCCAAGAACAAGCTTCAAGCCCTTGGATCATAAATATTGGGAGAAGAATCGGGAGATTAGTTTTATTAGGGAATTTATATATTTTTTCTCTGATAAATTGTAATTATCATATATTCTTTAATATAAATTCAACTTGTCCATTATTTTTCTTTGTCTTGTGATTTAATTTTGCAGACAACAAAATTTGTGTGAACAAATTTCTAGCACGCCCAGTGGGACTTATGGTGATTTTCTTGTGAAACAGTTTGTGCGTTCATTGAAAGAAAATTCCTTCGACTGGTACATCGACTTAGAACTTGAATCCATTGATAGTTGGGATCAAATGGAAAGCGAGTTTCTGAATCGCTTTAATAGTACGCGCCGAACTGTGGGCATGATTGAACTTACCAATGCAAAACAATGGAAATACGAACCAGTAGTGGACTACATCAACCGTTGGCGTGCATTAAGTTTAAATTGCAAGGATAGACTTTCAGAGACGTCTGCGATTTAGATGTGTATTCAAGGTACGCATTGGAGACTTTTCTACATTCTTCAAGGAATCAAGCCTCACACTTTTGAGGAGTTAGCCACTAGTGTCCATGACATGGAGCTTAGCATTGCTAATTGCAAGGTTGGAATTCCTATTGAAGACCATAACAAAGAAAATAAATATTCAAATAAGAGTGAAAAATATGCCAAAGTTACTACTGAGGAATCCATGCCAATCAAGACAGCCTCCATAAAAATTCCCACAAGAGATAAAAAGGTTGCTGAGAAAATTGAAGATCAATGCATTTCAACAGGCAATAAAACACTAAAAGAAATATAGGAAAATGAGTATCCATTTTCAGATTCTAATGTTTCTGACATCTTTGATGAATTATTAACAAGGAAGTTGATTGAACTACCGGAATCAAAACGTCCTAAAGAAGTTGGAAAGGTGAATGACCCAAAATATTGCAAGTATCATCGGGTTGTCGGCCATTCAATAGAGAAATGTTTCATCTTCAAGGATAAGGTCATGGCATTGGAAAGAGATGGAAAGATAATTCTTGACACAGAAGATGTTGTTGGGTCAAATCTTGCTAGTGCTATAGCAGTAGCCGACGCCATATGTATTCTGCCAAGCAAAGATAATGTATTTTCTTTATCTTTGCTCATGGGTGCATAAATTATGCTTCAATTTGGGAGTTTAGATCCAATGCTAGCGGAGACTCAACTCGCTGATGAGGTGAACAAGTTAGAAACAAGTTCTACTACTGAAACTAAAGATACTAGTGAGTGGATTCTTGTAACACACTGACGAAGAAAAAGACGAGGTGTTAATCAATCTTGTCCATTGGGATTAAAGGTCTTGCATGTGGCTAGATGCCCTCAACAAAGGATGATGAAGAGCCTAAAGGCTACAAATGGTAAGCTGGAAAATTCATTGGCAGGTCACAAAAGAAGCCAAGTGAGTTTGAAAGATTATTTTCCTATAGGATTCTTTGATCAAAGAGTTGAAACAGTGCATGCTACATCTTGTGAAACTGAAGAGCAATATTTTACTTCATGTTGTACGACCATTGCTTTTACAAACGAGGACTTGCTATTGGGGCAAAACCTCACAATAGGCCGCTTTTTGATTCAAGGTTCATGCAGGAGCAAAAGGCTAACCGTATATTCATTGATAGAGGATCTGCCATCAATATCATGCCAAAATCCACCATGAAGAATTTCGGGGTTTCTGTTGAAGATCTCTTACGCAGCTGCCTAACTATTCAAGTTTTGAACCAAGGAGGCCAACGAGCTATTAGACCTATTGCTTCTAAGTCGTCGACTGGTCATGCTTACATATTGGCAACTAGAAACTATTTCTCCAAGTGAGCAGAAGCAATTCCCCTCAAGGAAGTGAAGAAAGAAACTGTTGTTGAGTTTATTAGTTGTCATTTGATTTTCAGGTATGGAGTGCCTCGTTACATCATTATCGATAATGGGAAGCCTTTCTACAATAAGTTGATGGACAGACTATGTGCACAATTTGGATTCAAGCAATACAATTCTTCTATGTACAATGCGGCTGTAAATGGTCTAGCAGAGGCGTTTAATAAAACTTTATGCAACTTGCTGAAGAAAGTAGTGTCAAAATCTAAAAGGGATTGGCATGAAAAAGTTGGAGAAGCTGTTTGGGCATATAGAACAACTCATTGGACTGCAACCCAGGCTACTCCATATTCATTGGTTTATGCAGTTGAAGCTGTTCTCTCTCTTGAAAGTCAAATACCTTCATTTCGTATAGCAATGAAAGAAGGACTTACTACTGAAGACAATGTTCGCCTTTGACTTGAGGAATTGGAAGCATTGGATGAGAAAAGACTTGAAGCGCAACAACAACTTGAATGTTATCAAGCACGTATGACAAGGGCATTTAATAAGAAAGTTCATCAGCGATCTTTTCAGGTTGGAGATTTGGTGTTGGCAGTAAGAAGGCCCATTAACATCACTCAGCGAATGGGAAGTAAATTCATGTCAAAATGGGATGGTCTGTATATGATAAAAGAAGTCTACACCAATGGTGCTTACAAGTTGGTTGACAAAGATGGATTGCATATAGGCCCCATAAATGGCAAGTTTTTGAAGCGATATTACCCATGAAGAAGTTTGCTCCTTGACGCACGAGCCTAAACTGTATGTTACTCCTGGCCCGCATGAGTATAAACTGTGTACGATAACCACTAAAGGCAGTGCATGTGGTTAAACTGCTAGCTTTTCCCACCAAAGGTATTTTATGTGGCTAAAATATTAAATACCTCACCTAGTCCAAGGTGGTTAAGTAATGGATACTCCTAGCCCGCATGAGTATAAACTGTGAACGGCACCCCCTAAAAAAGAAATATTTACTTTGAACTACGTAATGACTTGATCCCCTTGTTGGGGTACATAGGCAGCTTGGGAGTTATTTCCCAAGTTCAGTCACATTAAAAAAAAAGTGGGGGAGGGAGGCTATTTGTTTGAATGGCTTCACAAGTTAATCATATCATTGGATTAAATGTGGATGAATTATTTCTCGAGTTCAATCACATCATTTGGATAAGTTTGGATTGCTTGCTAAGTTCAATCATATCATTGGAATAAGTTTAGATGGCTTGCCAAGTTCAATCACATCACTGGAATAAGTTTTGAGGACTTCCCAAGTTCAATCATATCATTGGAGCAAATTTGAATGACTTACTTCTCAAGTTCAATCAAATCATTAGAGTAATTCTAGATGGTTTATCAAGTTCAAATATATCATTGGAAGAAGCTTTGATCGTTTTCAAGTTCAATTCATTAGATAGCCAGTTTTACTCAAAAGCTTAAGTAAGTTTATTCCACTCCATTGTTGGGGGCATGTAATGTAATTTTTCTTTGAAGTTGGCATCCATTTGAAGAAATAATAAATAAAAAAAAATGCACAAGGAGAATTCATAATAAAAGAAAAGAACAACTTTTTATTTCATATGTAGTAATCAAGTGTTCTTTTACATTAATTATGCCAAAAATAAATGGAGTAGTGCCTTACGAGATTCTTCAAGTAGTGCCTCCATCCTTTTTAAAGCCTCAACCTCTTGATCAGTCAAAAATGAAGTATCTTCAAGCTTTGAAACTTTATCTCTTTTGGTGGCTACTTTTCTTTGAATAGTGAACAAGTTTTCTTCAGCCTTGTGGAGTGATGAGTTTGCAAATTTTTCCTTACTGCTTAACTCGGCAAGTCGTGTTCTCAATTCCTCTTGGTGCTTGGAGATTTGAAGAAGTTCATCCTTAAGGCCATTCACCTCTTCAACTCTTTCACTTTCTATTGCCTCGGCCTCAAATAAATCCTATTGTGCAAAAGATAGTGTTTTCTCATGGGTTTCTTGTGTTTCTTTTTGAATTGAATTTGACTTAACCTTTGTGTAGTTGAAAGCACCCTCAAAGAAATATCTCTAGTGGTTCTCCAAAGATGATGTGTTTTTTATATATAATCTTATCTCTGCAATCAAATCATCAATTGTTGGTTTTATCTTTGAGAGTTGCTCAAATGGAGTTTTCATGATTTTTTGACATATGATTTCCTAATAGAATTTGAGTAACATCTACTCAGCTTTAGTCTTTATAACTTGAGGACAAAATTCAGAAACTTCAACATCTAGAAGTGCACAAGATGGAGCGTCAAATGTCTTTTTAGGCTTGTCTTTATCGGCAAAAGCCTTGTCATTTGCAATTTCAGGTAATGTCACCTTTGGTCGCTCGTTGGAATTACCAGTGTCATGAGTAGCTTGTATGCCATCATCAAGAGGTTGAAGAGTGATTGTTTCAAGCAAATCAAAAGGACTAGCCCCATTTATCGAACTTATACTACCTTCTGATGTAATTGAGACTAGTATCTAAAGATCTACAAGCTAAAAAAAAAAGATTAGTGCAAAGGATTAGCAAATATATATGTAAAAAAGAAAATTAATAAATATAATAACTTTACATATTTTGCTAATTCATCTAAAGGTAAAGAAGAACTTGGGACATCTGCAAAGAAATTTAAATTAATACTAATGTTATCTAAATCCAAAACCTTTGGTTTCTTCTTGAGAATACATTAGTTGTTGGAGTCATCATTTGAGCTAGAAAGTGCGAAGATTATTTCATTTCCTTCCAATGGAGCATCAGCGGGGGATGAAACATTGAGTAAGCTACAACATCTTTTATATGGCAATTTGGTATGGTTAGCAATATTATACTCTTTAGACGCCCGATTCCCTCCTTTAATTTGCCTTGAAACAACATGATTTTGAAGAGGTAAAGCTGCTGAGTTATTTTTGGGATCTTCCATTAAGGTTTGTTTAGAATGAGAAAGCTTCTTTCCAGGATGCCCAAGCTCAGATGAATAATGTTCAATTCTTTCCCCAAGTTGATTGAGTTGGCCAGAAGTTGATTCCACATATTTTTTATTAACTTTGAGAACAATTTTAGTACCTTTTTATTTGTAAAGTCTTCTAGTGTTTGTCCCACCAATCTACATATTCCTTTGTGGCCAATGGAAAGGAAGAAGAATTTTCGGGAATGATAAGTTTGTAAGATGTGTTCAGTAAAGTACATGACTGCCAAAGTTGAACAAGCTCATGCAAATCACAAGTAAGAATCTCTTTCTTTAAGTTGTCCAGGACGTTTTGACAAAATCCACATTGCCAACTGAATCGATGAGGGCCATAAGCTTCGATGATGTGGAAGCTTCGATGATATGCTCTTTTCCATATCGAATTGTCAAATAGCTGGAACGTAAAGCCACAAAAAGATCTTTATAAGTATTTGATATGCATGGGCCATTTATTACTGTTAACTACTTGTGCGGAAATGAGCGTAGATTTTGAATGGCTGAAAGATTGATACTGAGGAACAAATCGCGTGCCTCTGAAAGATCAAAATATTTGGCCATGTTCTCCCCTGCATATTTGACCATCTCAACTCCTCCTACATCAATCTTGGATAAAAAATGAGTGCCAAGGTAGTGCCCTATCCAACTACAAACATAATGAATGAGAAAGATAGAAAAAGATTTCTGAAGATTTGGCAAAGTTGATATATTCCTTAAACCACGATAGATGCCCGCCAATACAGGAACTGCAAGAGAAAAATAATCACTATTTTCCATTCTACTAGCAACCTTGAAGACAGTGGCACGAATCAGATTTGCTTAGTGATGAGGTAGAACAAAACTACATAATCAGCATGAAAGAAAAACAACCAAGTAGGTCTCCCCTCTAACATCTTCTTGAACCTCTAGCATCATAAATGACTCATCATATTCCTTGGTGTGAGGCAAAAGTAATGCATCGATTCTTCCACATGGATTGTGAGAGATCTTTGGCTCAGTAGATCTCTTCCGGGAAGACCTCAAAGGGGGCTCCGCATATCTCGTTGGTCCTTTAAACTAAAAGCCAATCCAATCAAAAATATTAACACTATCAGAGTCCTTTGGAAGCATATGGTAAGCCAAAAATAGATACTTGCAGCTTAGTGGTTGAGAAGGACCATGTCTGTCATCACTAAGTAGCCCTTTTGCAGTAGGGATAGGTTCATCATAGAAACTTCCACGAATAGACAATCCACCAAGTACACGAAGATCCCATAAAGAAATTAAAAATTCACCAATAGCAGTGTGCAAAGTGTTTGTGGAAGGACACCATAACTCAAGGAAGGCTTGGATGATGTTCTTATGACAAACATATGTGAAGAGTGATGCATGGACTGCTGCATAGATTCTAGCTTGATGAAGAGTATCTGCATGATGGCCCAATACATCCTCTGTCCATTCCCAATAACCTACATGAAAAGATAGTTCACCAAATCTTGATGCAGGAATTCTCACTGAGCATCCACTAATGTTGGAATGATAACCTGCAAATAAAAATTCCAAACTAATGGCTTTGGCATCATTAAGAAAAGACTTCAAGAGAAGTGTCATAGAACGAGATGTAATGCCAAAACGTGGATCAATCACTTCCTTAGTTGCCTCTTCAAACCACTCTTGAATATGCATGGAGTCACTGGGAGGTCGAGGTATGGAACGAAGAACATCATTGGCCGATTTATGGATAACCAATCTGGTACTTTTAACTTTGAGGATGTCTTTGTCACTCCCAATGATAATACATGGAGATAGTTCTGTGTGATCCTCAATATACATTCTCACGATTTGATCAGGAATGGGCTATGTTTCTTAACCTGCAAAAAAAAAAAAAAGAATAAAAAAAAGAAGGATGAATGCTGTCAATATTTATCAAAATTGTTATTCAAAATACTTGGACAATCGATATTGCTAATAGATAACTCAAGAAACTCCTTCAATGTTTTATGTATTGAAAATGTGAGCATGAAAAGATATCAGGTTATTTGAGGAATTTTGTCAAACAGTTAACATGCATAAACAAGATAAAGGAGGAATGCAAGCAAGGGGGGATGAGCATACCCAGCAACCAGCAAACCAATTTTCAATGTTGTGTTAGTTTGTTCCTCAATTAAGTTTTTATATTAGTCTGTTGATAATGACCTATTCGGAGGGGAATCAAATATTTAATCCATCATTAAAGTTGCCCGTTTGGATCAGAACATTGTGTTTTGAAGTGAGTGGAATAGTTCCAGGAGCAATCCATGATCATGTATTTGATTCTGACAGAAGTCTAAGAAGAAGAAGAAGAGGTGAACTTGGACTTTGCTAGATCATGTCCAGATAAAAAAGAAAAGAAAAAAAAAGAAACAAAAAGAAGTAGACGATGTGAGGAAGTCATTGGGGCTTCGTTGAAATCTTGCTGTTGAGTTTTCTTAGTTGAATATATAAACTCTAATTTCAATGGAATTCTTGTCAAAGTGGAAAGAAATTAAAATTGTTTTCTTTGAATATATATATATTGGGCCACATATACGAGTATATATATATACACGTAGACCATATATATCTGTATATATATGCGGATATGGGTATGTGTATATATATATGCAGACCATATATATCTGTATATATATATAGATATATATATATATAAAGAGCAAGGAAAAGGAAGGATGGCTAATGGCAATTGAATTATGACGGCGTCTTGGGTTGAAAATAGGGTGGTGGATTGGGAGCGGCGAGAATGACTAGAACTTGGATCAAGAGGAAAGTGAAGACGAGCCACAAATGAGGGTGTGAAGAAATGTGGGTTCTCACTATATTCACGAAATTGAGGGTTTGGGGTGATTTCTTCTGAGCTTGGACCCTCTGGCAAGTATGGAATAATAATATAGAAAAGCATGTGCAAACCATATTTGGATGAGCCCTGCTGAGTGCTGCTCTTTAAGAAGTCAAATGTTTCTACTTTCTAATTGAGCAATTAAAGTCATTTCTTATGACATTTGTGAGATTAAGATCAATCTTATGGAGAATATTATTGCCATTGATACTGTCAAGTGGGATGTTCAATTTGAAGTTAGATTTGATGCGCACATGATGCATTTTGCGTGGCCACTGACTAATGGAGCTTTGTTGCTTTTGCATATATATATATACATATATACATATATATACATATATATTTTAAAAGCTCATATGTTATATATATGTATATATATATAAAATAATTATCGTGACTTATTCACTCAAGAATGTATTGAAAGACATTATTCGTGAACAAGTCTCGAGGGGGCATTTGTAGACGGCTTAATTTTTGAGCCAATTGAAAAATGATATGTGTAAATAATATATTAGTTATTAATTTAAAATTTTCTATTTTTGTATTGGAATTTATTAAATTTAATTTCAAATGATAAATAGTTAATTTTAACATTATTTTATACACAAATCAGACGTCGACAAGTGTCAAGATGAAGTGGCACAACCGATCAAATCAAGTCTGAATCCTAGCAATTGCGAACCAATTAAGTTGGGACACGTGGTGCATCCATGTACATGGATCAATCAAGTCAAGAATGTTTGATATTATCTTTTAAATGTACATCAAAGAGATAATTATCAAATGAGTTCAAGTCATTTCGGAGTCTCCTGCTGAGAACCTATATAAAAGGGATGATTAGAGACTTATATTCTCATATTCTCATATCCTATCCTCATATTCATATTCTCATATTCATATTCTCAAGTCTTCAAGTTTCTGCTGTGACGATGTATTGTTACCGCGAATGTTCTATACCTCTTCAAAGCATCAAGTCATCAAGTCCTTTGATCTCGGAGTCAATGTTTGAGTTCAAAGATATTTTGCGGTGTTCTTTTATTAAATCAAATGATACTATACCATATATCCAAGAACAAGCTTCAAGCCCTTGGATCATATATATTGGGAGAAGAATCAGGGGATTAGTTTTATTAGGGAATTTATATATTTTTTCTTTGATAAATTGTAATTCTCATATATTATTTAATATAAATTCAACTTATCTATTATTTTTCTTTGTTTTGTGATTTAATTTTGCAGCAACGAAATTTGTGTGAACAATTATTTTATGAAAAATTTCATTTTCCTTGGTAAAATTACAACTTTTCTGCCAGGTGCCAACAATAACAGAGAAACTCTCAAATTAAATCAGCTCGGAAGGAAGGGTAATACCAGAATTTTAAAGTCCCCTCCGTTGGCCACACAATTACCACTAATTCTAATTCGCTAGGAAATGAAGCAAAAATACCATAAATTTCCTCTACTTCTCTTCTCTTTAGTGAAATCACCAATATACATAGGCTTGTGTATATATGTATATACATCACACAGAGAATCATCAGACAGAAAGAGAAAGGAAGCCCACCATCATCAGCCATAGGGTATGGCCATTGCTGCCCAGCCGTCCCTCCGTTTTCTCCAAAGTTCGGTTTTCTTCCCAAGAAGCCCGCGTCTTTTCCGTAATTGCCAACTCCGTCCTCCCCCTGGACTCTCTCCTTCAAGAATCCGAGCAAGCTCTGCTGTTGCTGTGGAGCCCGTAATTCTCTTCTCTTACTCCTTTTATGTCTACATTTCTACTTGCTTGTCCTTCTTCTATATCTATGCGCGCGCACGTCACGCAATGTTGGATGGGCATGTGTTGCTGGTTTCTGCTTGGATTCACTGAAACCATAGGAAAAGAACATAGAATATAGTGAGTGATGAGAAATTGTAGACCAATTATTTGTTTTTTGTGAGTTAATTAGCAAGTGTTATTGCCTGCTCTGCACAGCTAAATAATATTGCTCGTTCAATTTTGATATGCATGGTTTAATTATTAAACTTGTTTGTGGGCGGGCTATTAATTGTTAATTTTATTGGTTTAAATGTCTTATTTTTAGATGTGATGAGGAAGCAAATTATATGTTGTCACAGAAGTATGAGTTGGTACTATTTCATTTATGCGACTAGGAGTTGTCAGGCACTGATGTTGCGAGAACTCCAGGAACATTGTTATTGAATTGATGAATTATTATCAGAAAGCACAAGAATGTTATTTTTCTGTATTGAATTTATTTAACATTTCTAAGGCTACTACAGAGAAATCTTAGATTGCTAAACTATGGAGATATCTGATACTGTTAAGCATGAGCTAATAATTTGGTAAATCTAGGCTCTGTTTGGGATCTTAAAATGTCACTGTGACTAGTTCCACTAAATGTAGATTAAGAAGTTAATGCCTTAATGATTTTTAGTTTGATGAATATTGGTCCAGTCTTGTGGTGTCTGAATTCATTGAAATTTACTCAGTCTCTATATCTGGAATGTGTAGAAGTGATATATTGTATTAACCAAAATGCATTTATTGTTGAGTCAGAAATGTGTCATGCTCCCTCTGTACCAAGAGAGAAAGACACAACTATAGCTCAAATCTTCCTTGGACCAATATTACATTAGATGGAGCCAAATGTTGGCATAGACTTCCTTTAAGCTTTTACAAATTTCAAATCTAAGTAAAATATTCTATGATTTACTAATCCTGATCAAACAAGCATGTCACTTCAATCATGATTTGCACTGTTTCAACTTGAGTAATGTACCATAGTGAAACATATATACCAAAAGAAAGAGTCTTGATAATTGTCTCATGATCTTCAGATACGAAGACACGCTTTAGTTCACTGTGTGTAGATAGTTTGATCTTACATTCTAAAAGAAAAATTATTTTTCACTGAGGTCTTTGCATCATTGTGCTAAATATATTGGGGGCCTCTGATGCTTCTAGGAATCAAGTACTGAAGCTCAAGATACTTCAGGTGTTGATTTGTTTGCTTGCCCCATTTGTTATGAGCAGCTAATAAGAAAAGGCCCCTCAGGTTTCAACTTGTAAGTTCAAATTAGAAACAATAGTAAAGCTCATTTTATGTGATATGGTGATTGCTCTAATTCAAGTTTGCAATGATGCAGGCCAGCAATCTATAGGTCTGGTTTCAAATGTATGAAGTGCAATAAGTCATACTCGAGCAAGAACATCTATCTTGATCTCACTGTTACTTCGGGAACAAAGGAGTACAATGAGTTTAAACCTGCTGGGACTGAGCTTTTCAGGTGTGAAATACTGATAGCATAACATCATTAGCTGGATAGAATGAATTGCAACTCTATTGTATAGATATTGGATCTAACAGCTCCTCTCATAGTGAAGTTATTTTTGATTGATAATTATAACATGTGTTATACTTTTTCCTGCTTCCCCACATCTAATGTCAAAAAGTTGTGCAAGGATACCATGATTATAGGCTCTCTGATATTTATGGATCTATCAGGTAAGAATTAACTCTGCTTTTATAGTATAACAATGCAAGATAGCAGTATGGAGATATCCAAATTCATTCTTGAAAGGAGAGCTCTAGTCTTGAGAATGTATTGTCTCATATATATTTCTCAGTGGATGTTTTAAAAGAATCTTGCCATCTACTCATGTCCCATAAATACGAATGATTAGTAGAATTGAAATTTGATGTAGCAGTTTGCAATGTCTTAAAATGGGCCAATATCAGCAGTTATCGTATCTGCACTGGGCTCACATATGGAATCTGAAAATTCTTCTGCAGAACTCAAACTTTCATTTAACAATCAATTAATTTATCCATGAAGGATATTAAAATGATTTATAGAAAATGGACTATTGTAAGGGTCGAAGATGGCGCATGTTACGGTTATCTTTTTCACTGGAGTGCAGTTGTTTATCCCATCCTTAAAAGATTTTCATGATTGATTTCAGTCTCTATTCCCAACACAAGTTAGAATCATATTTTTTATGCTTATTTCAAAGTTGTCTTTCATAGTTGTTTCACGAAAAAGCGATTCCAGGTTGCTTCTGATCTTTCAATCGCATTGTTGTTAGGATAGAAGAGGTTCAGTGGTTGCAATGAAGCTTTGATATCTTCATAGATCAAACTACTTTGTACAAATCCCTGTCTCTCAATTATTCTTCACAGTTTCCTTGACCTGTGTTTTTAAAATTCCCATAGGTCTAGCCAAGATAATGGAATGAGCATTTTTTAGCAGCTCAAGGAAGAGGATTAGAATGAATACCTGGTAAACTGACAGAGTAACATAGATTTAAGCTGAGGGTGGGTTGAGATTGAATAATTTGGTTCCAGAGGAATGACCAAGTGATTATGATGTTGTCCAATTGAAGCCCACTCACTTTCTCTTTGGCATTACATAATAAAAGCAGTTATGACTTTCGTCTACAATGTATCTTATTCTTTTTCGTAGGAAGGAAATCAAGAATTAATATGCCAGTGAAAAATTGTATAAAGTATCCATAGGGGAACTGATTGAGTCTGATATTGGTGATCTTACTTTACCAGGAGTCCACTTGTTTCATTTGTGTACGAGAGGGGATGGCGTCAAAATTTTAACCGTAGTGGTTTCCCCGGTCCTGATGAAGAGGTAAATTTTAATTAGTTCCTGTTCTTAGGCCAGTGCAAATCATGCCTTTTACTCTATAAAATGGATCGAAATTTCAAGAGATGAAATTTATGGAGTCTTTTACTTCCAAAGAAGAGAAAAGCAAACAAAGAAAAAGGGTACAGAAAAAATGGTTAGTATTGTAAATTTTATGAGAATTTTATCATGTATGCATAAATGGAAATTTGGATTGTGCACTTAATTAATATCTTAATGTTATATTTGGATATGCCAGTTGTAGGAAAGTCTGTTGGTTCCTGAACTAAGCAAAATATATGGTTAATTTATGTGCTTACTAGATATCTATACATTATCATGTGCTTGTGTACAGCTCTTCTGCTCAAAATATGCATGATTAAGCACAATTTGGAATCTTTTGTGTGATCTCAAAGGGCTATGGCTCACAAGTTTTCCTCCAGAAATCATCTTGGATGCAAAGCTACTCTGAAGTAACTGCGACAGTGATTGCTAACCTCTAATTCAAAATAAATGCCCTGTTCCTATATATGTTGTTTTGAGAACAACTCGAAAAGAGTGCTGGCACTTTGCTTACAACTTCCCTACATCCACTCTTGCTCATCCTTTGCGTCGCTGGTTTTCATGTTCATATTCTTTGACACAAACCTAAAGTTTTTATTCATGTCTCTATTACACTCATCTCATATTTCCTTTCAGAAGCCAGCTGGACTATTTTAGTTTTACTCCATTTGATGTGTAAATTCATTTTGTCTTTTTATCTGTTTCTCTCTCTCTCTCTCTCTCTCTCTCTCTGTTTGTGTGTAGAAATGGATATATTTCATTATCTCATCCAACTGATTCATATCTCAAGTGGGGGGCACTCTGAATCTATAAATAATTGGAATCATTATTCCAAACTTTCAAATAGTTTCAAATAGTTGCAAAAAGGAAGATAATTCTGTAAATCATAAAGAAGAAGTATTGATTGAAACTTCTTCTTCTTCTTCTTCTTCTTCTTCACATATCCATTATGGAAATATGTTGGTTCAGTTGTTCTTGTATTTCTTATGATTTTCAAATTATTTTTCCCTTTCCCATTTGAAAGTGCACGCTACATACTTTCAGCTTATGCAATTCTTTTAATGTGTTCAAGTTACATTATCTTGTGAATCACATATCCATTATGGAAATGTGTTGGTTCAGTTGTTCTTGTATTTCTTATGATTTTCAAATTATTTTTCCCTTTCCCATTTGAAAGTCCACGCTACATACTTTCAGCTTATGCAATTCTTTTAATGTGTTCAAGTTACATTATCTTGTGAATCACATGTGCTCCTGTGTCCAGGTTATCTGATTTCTTAAGTTATGCTATCTTGTTTCTTCAAAATCCACAAAGTGAACCTAAGTAACATATGCAAACATAGTGGTATTTTCTTTGGATTGATAACACATAAGCACATCCACAAATCCTGCTGATTTCTTCATAACTATATTTGTGAAATTTCGTGCAGTTCAATATGGCCCAGGAGTACTTTAAACCAGCCAAAGGTGGAGTCCTTGTGGACGTGAGCTGTGGCAGTGGTTTGTTTTCCAGGAAATTTGCCAAATCAGGGGCCTATTCAAGAGTCATTGCACTTGATTTTTCTGAAAATATGCTTCGCCAGTGCTACGATTTCATAAAAAATGATGATACTATCTTAAGTTCGTTAGTAGTTTCTTCCTCATTTCCCTGTTATATTTGATTATTTATATACGGGGTTTTAAATAATTTTGTGTAGAGCTCTGTTGGGTTTTTTGTTTCCTTTAGAAGGATGTGAAATTACCTAACGTTTTTCATTTAACACTGTGCAGCAACCTTGCACTTGTGAGAGCTGATGTTTCGAGACTTCCCTTTTCATCTGGTTCAGTTGATGCTGTTCATGCTGGTGCAGCCTTGCACTGCTGGCCATCTCCTTCCAATGCAGTAAGTTCTCTAGTTGCAAGGTTTCCAACTGCATGATCGGGGCATAAAAATTTTGTTTTTTGTTTGTAATTCTTGTGATTTGCACTTTGTTAATCCACTTCTATGTTACATTTACATGACATCGGACGCAGTTGTTTTGTGAAAATAGGGCAGAATGCCACTCATGATTAAAGCTGTCTGTACATCTCTGTTGTCAAGGTTTACAGACTTGCTAATGAAAAATCAGGGAAATAGTTGATCTAACTTAATTTCAAAAGAAGCATGAATTTAGCTTGTCAAATAATCATCAATTTGTCAGAAGTATTATTTAATCAGCAATGGAAATCTTAGGATCATTTCTCTTGGTCCTTCATCTTTCCCTGAATCTGATGTCTATATTGGGTCCCACAACCTCTAATTGTCCTGCTACCTATTGAAAGGATGCCACGTTCTACTCAATAAAAGAATATCACATGCTCATGAGGGGTGCATTTTAAATACTAATTGGCTTTCCTCTCTTACACTTTAAGATTTTAGATGGCGTTGGCATTCAGTCTACTAATATCTCTAACACTGATTTTCAATTAATTAGTTCAAGTACAGTAGGCATTCTAATTTTAGAGTGGAAACCTTTGAATCAACTGAAATATGTGACTCATTATTTTTTCTTTTTTTTTTTTTGTCCCAGATTGAAATGAGCCTTTGTTAGCTTACAAATTTGCCTTTTCTTGTTCTTTTGCATTGAGAGTGTTTTGGTAATGTGGTGTCTTTGCTTATTTGTTTCTTGAAACACATTTACTTGTATTGATCAGAAGCTTTGATGATACACTTGGAGTCAGTATGGTTAACTTTCTTTTGATCTTTGATTTCTTCACTATTCTGCTTCTATATCAGGTTGCTGAAATTAATCGAATATTACGAAGTGGTGGTGTTTTTGTTGGAAGTACATTCCTTCGAGTCAGTGCATCAACTCCTGTTTTTTTAAGGCCTTTTAGACAGGTGCTCCCTTCTACAAATCTGCAACTCTTACTCTTCTTTTTTTATTGTTGAAGCATGTTCCCATATTGCTTTCAGAAAAAAAAAATATAGTGCAAGAGAAATTTGTAATTTTGTAGAATGAGAAATGCAAGTGATTTCTCTTGTATAGGTAATACAATTGCTAATTTCCGTGTATAGGAATAACAATAATTGCATTACATGGAAGTGCTAAAGACATATATAAAGAGAATGTAGTGTATTACATCTATACAAACTTAGTCCTCTGTCAAGACAATATATAGATGACAGTGGCAGAAACAAATAGATGACTTGCTCACTTCTCTGAGTCCACAAAATGGAGTACAAATTTTTGAAGAACGTGTAGTTGTGGAGAATTTAGTTCAACAATAGCCTTGGAAGAGTTACATATTCACCATTGAATGACCAGCCACTGCAATGTTGCGAATGTGGAGGCTATATGCTATTTACTGTTAATACTCGAAATTCTAGTCAGTGCTGATTAAAAATTTAGGCAAACATAATTTCTTCTAATATTTGTCACTTCTACTGTGGTTTTTAAGTTTTAGTATACTTTGGTAACCATGAGAAGGCTAAACTGTCCTCACCTCAAATGACTCTGTTTCCCAGTTAATGAATATGAGTAAAATATCCTAAGCAAACAGACAAAACCATTAGATCTACTTAGTTCCTATAATTATCAACTAAAACAAGGGCTGTTGGGTAGAGTATATAAGATCTTTCTATTCGTTTGTTTTTTCTGTCACTGTTGAGTTGATCATACCAGGCAGTGAAAGTGTGAAAACACTAGCATTCCTCTATATGATATGTAGAAGTTATAGTTGTATGCATTGTTTCAAAACCCTTGCTCTTATGAAGAAGCATTAAGAAAGATATTGAGTGATGTGACATTTGCTTGATCATCATTTCAGGCTAAACATTTGCTTAATTTAACATTAGGAAAAATTGTATATGAAGTAAATTTAGAGCCAAATCCATTTATAATTTGCTCAATCAAAATAGAGAATGCCTTTCTTTTCACTGCCGTCCCAGAGGGAGTGAGGGGAAAAAAACGGCATTCTCTATTCCATCAATAAAAGCTCATCTCCTTTGACTATTTAGGCATCCTTCTGGTTGCTGCATGCACATTATCTTGTAGCTGAGAATTCTAAAAATCTCCCATCTTCTGTTTAAACGTGCTGGCTATCTGAGGTGCAATTTCATGACGGATTTACATATTGTTCTTGTACTATCTGAATTCCCTCTGTACGTTGCCTGCTGAAGTATGTTAGTGTTTTGCCCCGTTTTGTTTGACAGAGGATCACAAGTGACTACACCTATTTAACTGAAGAGGAGATTGAAGACTTGTGCACATCCTGTGGTCTCGTCAATTATACCAAGAAAGTTGAGCAATCCTTTATCATTTTTTCTGCACAAAAACCTTGAATTTTTAAAATGTGGTGTTTTCTGATATGTTATACCTCTTATTCGCATAATCTATATTAGGTTACAGCATTGTCAACAATGCACACATGGGCAGGCATGGCTAGTCACAAGTCATGCAAAATTATTGGTGTAATTACGATAAGTTTTGATTTCTTGCATATTATAATATACTTCTTATTAATTCAAGGAGACCATTGGTTCCTTGATTCTACTAATAATAAAGCAATATTTCCTCTGAGAGGACAGATTAGTTAGGATAAGCTATTAGTCTATTAGACATACCTTATTTGATTAATTGGAAAAAATCACTTGCCTTCTTTTTAAATTTTAAAGTTTCTAAAAAGAACCACAATTTCAAAATTTACACCCATTTTCTCTTTATTTACTGGATCATTACTTGCACCTCATTTGCCCATCTCTGCTTAACCATTTACCTAAGGAAGTCCCATGAGTTAATAGAAACCAGCAAATCATTGAGGTAAAGCACGACATATGTATTGATTAATATTTTTCTTGTATGAAGAATGGTCTAATATATTTTAATCATTGCATTAATATCTTAAATTCTCGGTCCTCTCACAATTAGCGAATGTCCTCTTAAAATCATTATATTAATATCTTAAGTTTTTATTCCTCTTGTACGAGGGAAAGGTTATCTTAATACTCTTAACATCCATATCAAATATGGATCAAATTGTCTAAGAGTTAATCTCTACCTCGCGAAGAAAACCTTTACGTATTTCTTTTACTACCAAAAGCAAGAAAAATCATATCTATCTTTTTTTTCTTTTTGTTTTCATGTCGCCCTCAGGGGACATAGAGACATTACAAATAGAATTCTATCTTCTTATTCCAATTTAGGCGTCCACAAGCATTTCTTTGTTTGAACCTTATCCTTATTATTCTTGTAATCTTAAGGTGCTTCAAGTATAGCTAGGCAATTACATTATTCATAGTCAAATATTAAATATACTCAAAATTTACTGTAAAAGTAAACTAATTACTATACCTCCATTGAGTGATTGATTCCATCACATAGCAAAAACTCCATCTTACCATCAAACAAGGCTTCTCAACATATTGACAAATTAATATTGCCAATCATATTCAGATTTGACTGAGTGATATCACATAGCAACTAAGCATTATTATTGATGTCAATAGTTCAAATTCACGAGGACTCTATGATGAGGGGTTAATTCCAAATCTAATGGCTTAAATTAAATCTTTAAAATAAAATTGACCTTCAAATTTATTAACTAATTAAACAGAAACATATCCATGATCATAAGTTTTTGGGCCATCTAATTTGAATATTTTCATTTCTTTATCTCTATAAATAGAATCAAACCCCACGCACGAGAGAAACATATTCACGACAACAAAATTTTTGTTTAACAAATTAAATTAACTTATAACAAGTTAATATATAGTTGTTAAGTAGATCATGTATATACCACCGTCATTGTACAAATGCAATTTATCTACCAGCTAGATATCTACAAATATATTAGAAAAATAGTTTAACAGTTTATCTATTTCATGCATGGGGGGGGGGGGGGGGGGTTTGATTCCTTTACATATGGAGCTTAGTTCTAATTCTACAGGACAATTAATGACATGATTCTTCCCCTTTAACATAAAAGGAACATTAAATGCATCTAACAAAAGAATCTCCAATATAATATCCCCTTTTAGAACTTTTCCTGCACCATTTCTCTCAAATAATGATTGTATCTTTCTTCAATTGATCTCCATGGATCTATCAGCTATAAAGAAGATTATGAGATTAGGGAGGCAATTCTGTCTTAATCTATGCTTATTATAACGAAAAGTTTCTTTCAACTCATGACATAATGCGGAAAACCTGGTCAGATAAATCTTATTAAACCTTTGCTGTGAATGTTTTTGTTTGATTTCTTGGTGGCGTTCGTAGCAGTAACAGCCCTCGATCGTGGCAATAGCTATGCAGGGATTACTTGCTTGTGAAAGTAATAATTATTCCCATGATGATGCTTAATCTGTTGTACAATTATTCAAATATTTAAATATTTAAGTTATATCTTTAATTAATGATTACAACTTTTAGGGCAATAAATACTAAGTCCTACCTTTTGTTCTTTTTCTTTTCTTTACTTTTATTTTGGGGTGGGGTCGGGTGGGGTGGGGGGTTAGTTAAATTTTGTTTGCATTGATTTGTTGTGTTTATGTTGCAATATTATTGTTGCATGCATGAGCCCAGTTCAAGATTTGAATAATTATATATATGAATTATTTGAGACTATTAGTATAGAATATACGTTATGTCTTCTTGGCCATTTGTGCCGCCTTGTGAAAGAAAAAGAAGACCAAGTCACAACTTGTAAATCAGCATCAGCTAATAATATATGCAACGGCCGGCTAAAACAATTATATCTAAATTAAAACCATTTTTCACTTACCTATAATCCCATCCATTCCTTCTTTCTAATCCAGCCAACCTTTATTTTTTGGCTCTCCTTTCTACAAGAGTAGGTGTATTTTCATGCAAAAAGAGAAACATGTGCCAATGCCAATATAGGTGACACTCACTAAGACCTTTGTCAAATCCCTCCCCCCCCCCCCCCCCCAAAAAAAAAAAAAAGAAATGGCGAATAGACAAGCCTTTGCACCAGCTTCACCACCTCCAAAATCGCAAACCCATAGATCTGTTTCCAGTAATAAACCTATATTGGGTGGGGTTATCATTGCCATTATGATACTGTTTGTTGGAGGCTGGTTGTGTTTCTGCTTCAGAAGGAGGCTTTTTTCCAATTTCAGGTTATATGGGAAGCGGAAAGGTTAGTCAATGTGTCTTACACTTTAATGATAATTATGTTTCTAGAACATTTAGTTAAATAGAATGAATCTTCGTCTCTTTTATTGTTCAAAAATAAAAAAACAGCATTATTACATCTCGGTGTGCAGTCTAATTTTGAGCTCGACTTGAGCTTGTGCTGTGTAGCTTATACTTTATATAGTATATATCAATTAAATTTGTCAAACTCAACACAGCTTTAGCTGGCAACAGTCTTGGCTCGATAACAAGGGGTGCCAAATTTTTAACATTTGAGTTTGTGGTTCAGTTGAGACTTGAGACTAATTATAACTAACTACCTCAACCTGTTTCATTTTCAGTTCTAAAATTAAACCCTTTGTGTATGTCTTCTTTATTATTATTTTCAAATGCTAACAAGTCACAATTATTGAGCTTGAGCTATCAGGAGAAGTGAATGCAGTGAAAATGAAGTTAAGGCACTTTCGGCTGGAAGAACTAGAGAAGGCTACAAACAATTTTAGCCAATCTTGCTTGGTTGGTTCTGGAGCATTCGGTAATGTTTATTGTGGTAGGTTTGATGGAGAGGGTATTCTAGCAATCAAGAAGCTCCATGCTGAATCATACACTAGCACAGAAGAATTCAGAAATGGTAATGTAGAATTTAGCCTCAAATTGGGGGGCACAAGATTTTTGCTGTAATTTCTAAAAGCCATTGAGTGTGTTGAATGCTGACCGGAATATTTCTTGGAAGCAGAGGTGAGGTTGCTATCAAAAGTGGAGCACAAAAACCTTGTTGGACTGGTGGGATTCTGTGAAGAAACCGGTATATATAGAATTAATTTATGAAGATGAATTTATTGAAATGAATAATGTTGATAGGATGAAGTGAAAATCTTGGATATCTCTATTCATTAAGCTGTGTTCAATGCTTTCCACAGGGCCAAAAGCAGCCAAAATTTTGGTCTATGAATATGTGACTAATGGTTCACTACTTGACTACATAATGGGTAAGTTTGATTTAACTTAGCAACAGACAGATTGTAACTACACTTCCGATGCTTTACTTCAACATATGTCAATCACAGTTTATATCCTTCATTTCAACATATGATTTATCTGATATTCCATATCTACATAAACATAAGATGCATTAGATATTTATTTATAAACATACTTGGTTGTAAATCAAATACACTTGGCATGTATCGATTGTAGTGGAATAAGAGATAAAACACCTATTGAAATAGAGGATCAATACAAAAGAGTTGCAACCAATGATAGCACCATTTGTTATTTGATATTAATCTCTTGGTTAGGAAGGGGAGCAAGGAGTTTAACTTGGAGGGAAAGAGTAAAGATAGCCATTGGAGCAGCTAAAGGTATGTTAATTCTCGAATATCCTCCACCAATTAGTCTAGTAAACAAGTTAGATTAATTGTTTATTTGTTGGTGATATGTGCAGGGATAGCTCATCTGCATGAGGGGATTAGCCCAAGCATCATCCATCGGGACATAAAACCGAGTAATATCCTAATTGGAGAGGGATTTGAGGCCAAGGTATCAGATTTTGGACTTGTTAGATGTGGTCCAGTTGGGGATCAATCACATGTTAGCAGTCAGGTTAAGGGGACACCAGGATACCTTGATCCTGCCTATTGTTCAAGCTTTCATTTGACTCCATTTACTGATGTCTATAGCTTTGGAGTGATACTTCTGCAACTTGTTACTGCTAGACCTGCAGTTGAGTCAACTAGGCTTAATACTAATTCTCACGTCATTGATTGGGTAAGTGAAATTATGAAGCTTTTTTCAGCACATACAAGTAAAACCTTACATTACTTATCATAGTTTTTATTTTTCGACTTAGTATTAAAACGACTGTACTATTCACTTGTTTACTAACTATGACTTTTATTATCCTCGGACTTCCACAGTATGAAATAGAAAATTCCTTTCTTGCTTTCATTCTCAGGTTCTATAGATATATGCTTCACCCTCTCCTCTAATATATATATATATATATATATATATTTTGATATATGCACCACTTTGGAGATTGTGTCAAATGCCAAAAATATATATATATGGAAGCTATATCATATTATACTATATAAGACATAGATATGAAGATTATTGACTTATGTACGCTACCAAAAAAAAAAAAAAAAAGTCAAAAGAAAATTGTAAATTATGAACAATGTGCCATGACTTTGTACATTTTTTATAGGATTATATGTTGGATTTTTGTGCATAAAAATACAAATTCCCTTATTCATCAAAATAAAAATTTGTCCCCAACTACTAATTTCCTTTTAATATGCACGCACACCAAGAGTTTGTTAAGTTCGACCTTCGAATCTCACATTTTATGTGTGGGACTTATGCCATTGAACCAAATGGCACTTGACTGCTACCATTAATTCTCCCCAATATCTACTACTGGAATTACATTCATCATATGGTATTTTGCTGCAGGCAAGGCCTAGCATTGAGAATGGCAGCATTGAAGATATCTTGGATGCTGATCTTCTACTAGAAGAATGCAACATAGAAATGATGCTAAAAATGGGACAGCTTGCCCTAAGATGTGTGGTAAAAGTGCCCAAGGAAAGGCCCACAATGACTCAAGTGTGGCAAGAACTTGAGGCAGCTGTCAACTCAGTAGACAACTTGTTACTGAAACAGCCTCTTGAAGAGGATTCTCCAGCAACATTAATCACCACAACTAAACAATCAATGAGTCCAAGGATTAATCATCATGATTACTCTCATAGCATTGTAAGTGTTGATGGTATTGGACTGCAGAGGTTTCATGTAGATATGGACAGCCTCTCTTTTCAGAGTGCAAGTTTGAGGTGTTTAGAAACAAGTACTATTAGCATGGGCGAGGAGTTTAGCATCCCTTGATAGTTATTTAGGTCATCATCTGCCTATCTATGCTAAGAAAATCCAATATATAGGAGTGGTTCTACCTTTAGTCAAGAAAGGCGGCCGCCATAGGCTTCCAAATTTGGAGGCCTCATGTACATATCTTTGCCTTTTATATTTTGGGTCTTCAAAAGAAAAATATAAGGCCTATTTTGTCTTTTTTTAACATTTTAAATTAAAAAAATATAAGGTGTTTAATTTAGAAGTTCCGTACATATTTTTTAAATAAATTTTAGGCCTAAAAAAGGTATAAGATCTTCAATTTAGAGGTTTTATTATTTAAAGTTACAATAACTAATTAATTGATTATAATTAAAAATATAACTTTAAATTTTATTATCTTGATGATTCTCCTGAATCTCCTCTATCTTTTTAAATTCCTAATATTTTCTTTATCAAAATTTTAACTATACTTCTTTTTTTTTTTTTTCAATACTATTTCTTAAAATATTCTCCTTTTGAAGCTAATCAGTAAATAATGTTTCAATATTAATCACTAAATGATATCAATTTCAATTATCTTTCACTATCAATAAAGGTCATGTCTTTTATATATATATATATATATATTTGGAACCAAGAATCTTTTCAAACTGATTATTTCTTATACATAATAAATAAAAACATTTTTCCACTTCAAATTAGATTAAACATTTCAAAATCAATGAAGGTGTTTTTGATTTTCTATTTAGTGGTAAAAGAAAATGAGATCATTAGACAATTGAAATTTTAAAAAGTATTTTCTTAATTTTGAATGTTCTTTAAGACATAATAGTAATTATGATATTAATAAATTTGGTTTTCTTTTTATGAAATTGAAAGTGTTAAGAGAACTTGTATAAGTGGAATATAATACATCAATGAGATATTTAATAAAATAAAAAATATATTCTTTTAAATCTAGATATTATCTATAGAATACTTTTAACCATTCATCTAACTGTTGTTTTAGTTGAAAAAAGTTTTTCAGAATTAAAACTAATAAAATCTTACTTAAGGTCAACAATGTTTTAGAAAAGATTGAATGGATTAATTATGCTGTCAATTAAGGATTAAGCAAAAACTATTAGAAGAAATTGATTATATAAATATAATTAATAATTTTACATACATCTCAAAAAGTCAGAAAAGTAAAATTTAGATAGTAATATTTTTATGATTTTTTTTTTAAAATTTTGGCTCATAAAGTATGAACTGCTTATTAAAAAATAAAGTGTGTACTAAAAATTTAATTTTTTATGATATATAAATATTTATTCAATATATTAAGATCTTATTTTCATATTTCGCTTTAGGCCTTTAATTTTATTAAGACAGTCCTACCAATGTATTAGCATGTTATATGAACCTACAAGTTCTTAGTTAAGTAAAGAGCACGATGATACACACGTAATACTCCCTCCATCCCATACAAAATGTTTTTTTTTTATTTTCCTTTTTTTTCTTAGAATATAAGAAAAGTCAAAATTTTAAATCTTCATTCCAAAATTGCCCTTGCAAAGAAAATGAAAAATTAGCTAGTTTATTGTGTGAAATTCTACGGCCAGACTTTTCACTAAAATTACTCATCACATGTTTATTTGTTAAATAAGGATTTGAAGCGGCCACAAAACTAGCTCCTAAATCAAAGTAAATTTGTATGGAAATAAAGTGTTTAGCTTGGGGAAGATAATGCCATTACCTTCAAAAGAGGCTTTCTCTTACCAAGAATAAAGCTATGAATTGAGAACGGGCATCATAGGTAACTAAACGAAAATTGCAATAAGATATTTTGGGATATATAAAGATAAAAGATAAATTGGGATAGACGTATGGGAGAATATCAGGAAAATAAATGTAAATATTACTATAAATATTATTTGATATAGTCTAAATAAATGGGTCTTTAATCAAAGCCCACACTTATTTCTTATGATAAGTACTCGAGAAAACATATGTATGAGCTTAACCTTTCCACAGTCATGAACAGAAAACAATTTGAAGCCCCAAAGCCACCACAACTTCATGCTATATGTGGAGAATAACGACTTTATTCTTTGGTATTAAACAATGACAACAAAACATGCATTAATAGCTGAACCAAAAATTCCACAACTGTAGTGGTCCTATGTATATATCGTCCTCTTAATTTACAAGAAAATCCATGATGTTTATTTGTCGGCTAAGTATTTTTGGAAGATGTCAGGTATTGTTTTTTCAAAGATTTTTAGGTATTTCAAATTATTATTATTTTTTCTTCAAGAATGTCTTTGCTTTTAAAGTTACTGTTATGACACTACTAATTTTCAATTAGGCAAAATTTCATTTTTCGTCCTATAACTTTGCCTAACTTGCATTTTTGTCCTAAATTTTCAAAAATTATAATTTTAGTCCTATAAGTAACAAAAAATTGGCTGTTTTAGTCCTTTTTTCACCGGAGCCGGCTAAAATCGCTGGAAAAGCTAACGTGGCTCACCAAGCATGTGGCAATTTGGAGTTTTTGCCAGGTTGGATTGCCTAGTAGGCATTTTTTGTCTTTTTCTTGCTCATTTTTCGTCCTATAATTTTGCTCAACTTGTATTTTTGTCCTATATCTTCAAAAATTACAATTTTAGTCCTATAAGTAACAAAAAATTGGCCATTTTAGTCCTCCGATGAAAACCCACAGGAAAAAGCTGACATGGCTCGTCGGAGTGTGCCAATTTTGAATTTTTTGCAGTGTTGGCAAAAATCTAGCTGACATGACTTGATTGGTTGGAAGGAGAAATGCCAACTAGATATATATATAAATATATTTATATATACATATATATTTATCTAAATATAGACATATATATACATATATATTTATTTGTTTATGTAAATAGACATTCATATATACATATATACATACATTACAACCTATCCCCTCCCCCTCCGCACCATCCCCCAACAAGTCGCCACCCTACCCGGCAGGCCTATCCAAGTGGCGCTGGTTGTCTGGCTCATGGCTACCATGGCTGGCGGTCCGTAGGCAGGGCAGTGGGGGAGGATAGGTGGTAATGTATGTATATATGTATATATAAATATTTATTTACATAAATAAATAAATGTGTATATATATGTGGTAATATATGTATATATGTATATAAAAATGTCTATTTACATAAATATATGTATATATATATATCTAGTTGGCATTTCTCCTTCCAACCAATCAAGCCATGTCAGTTGGATTTTTGCCAACACAGCAAAAAATTCAAAATTGGCACACACTAGCGAGCCATGTTTTCTAGTGGGTTTTTTGTCGGAGGACTAAAATGAACAATTTTTTGTTACTTATAGGACTAAAATTATAATTTTTGAAGATATAAGGCAAAAATGCAAGTTAGGCAAAGTTATAGGACAAAAATGAGCAAGAAAAAGATAAAAAATGCCTACTAGGCAGTCCAGCCTGGTAAAAATTCCAAACTGCCACACGCCAGGTGAGTCATGTCAGCTTTTCTAACGACTTTCGCCAGCTCCGGCGAAAAAAGGACTAAAACGATCAATTTTTTGTTACTTATAAGACTAAAATTATAATTTTTGAAGATATAGGGCAAAAACGCAAATAGGGTAAAGTTATAGGACAAAAAATGAATTTTGCCTTTTCAATTACTTAATAGAAAATTAATGAGTATGAAATTATGGTATTAACCCATGTAGAAGAAACACATGTATTAGGAGTTTTTCAAATATTGTAGCAACTCCTTTGACCTCTACTAATGGCTAGTGGCACCCCCTATTTTGGAGTTACTAGCCACGCTCTAAGGCTCATCCTTTAGAGGGCCGATCCTATAAATTACGCAAGAGGTGTTGCTGCCATTAATAGATTATGTTTCTGCCCAAGCCGTAGCTGATGCTATAACAAAGTATAAAGTAGAGCACCACTAACCAAAGCCCTCTCTGTCTTTTTATCTAAGCTGAGAGACCTCATCGGCTTCTGAATGAACTGAGTAGAGGCTAGAAGAGAGATGCATAGTTGCTCCTCTGTTGTTCCATTAAGTGGACACTCAAGCATCTATCCCTATTGATGACTCTCGACGACGGTTGATCACTATTGATTATGCCCTGTGGATCGTGGTCCTTGAGCACATCCTCGAAGCTAGCAATGAGTACGTATCTCCCTTTAGCGATTGTCCCTCCTAGACGTAGTTCATTTTGTCTCGCCATCCTAGATGGAGTCACTTTCTCATGGCATGAAGTTAGCCAACCTTCTAGAATTTGATGGCAAGGGCGAGCCCCAAAAATGCCTGGAGAACTTTATGACGTACATGGAATTGTGTGATTTAAGCATGGCGGCCTACTATAAGATTTTTTATTTTTCTCATGATCCTTGCAAAACATGCCCTTGCTTGTTTCAACCAATTGCCTGCCAGGACTATGATTGGATTAGAACAGTTGATACAAGTCTTCCTCAATAACTTATTTTTTAATCAGAAGTATCCCAAGACTATTGCATGCTTGTTCGCTATCAAGTAAAAGAAAAAGAAAATTTCGCTGGAATACATCAACCGTTTTGTTCAGGGGGTCCATGAGAGTCCCCACATTAACTAGAAACTCCTACCCAGTGTCATCCAAAAAAACTTAAGGCATAGAAGATTCAAGGAGTCCATGATAGGGAAGGCATCCACTACTTTAGAAGAGCTCTTCATGCAGTAAAAAAATACATCTATATTGAGGAGACGACGACCATACAGAGAGATGGAAAGCGCAAGAAGAAAAGCTTAATTTTGTGAAAAGAAGTGAGAAGCACTAGAATAACCTCCCATCATAATTCATTAAATACATCTCCATAACTCACTGAGGGTGGAGATACTTATAGTTCCAGAATGGCAAAGTCTTATGGAGAAGCTTTGCATGATGTAAGACAACCTAAAGAGACAAGGTGTAGAGAAATACTATCACTTCCACCATTGAGGACACATGATTGAAGAATACCAGCATAAAGGATGAGATTGAAAAACTGATATGTTGTAAAGCCCTTAAAGATTTCACCACCAAATGGCAAAATAGTCCTAAAGGCAACCCCAACCAGAGCGACTAAAACTTAATGTAAGATGTCGGATTGCTGAAGAGAGTCTAAAAAAGACTTACTGCAGCATGGAGTGCATAATCTGCCCTATGCTGGAGTTACATTGGTGATATCAGCCGTCTAATAGTCAACAACTTAGCGAATAACCACAAAGCTCTTGCATAGGCTGCTAGAGCAAACTAAAACTTATTCATTGAAGCCTATCCTCTATGAGTGTAAGTTCTGATTCCACAATGTGAGATTGCTTTGAGGATGATGACTTAGAGGTTAGGAAAAGAGGACATAATGATGCATTGATAAATTCAACCTCCATAGCTAACTTTTGGATGAAGAAAATCTTTGTGGACAGTGGAAGCTCGGTAGACATAATATTTTATGATGTTTTCTTTGCACTTAGGTGTGGCTCAGCTTCAAAAGGTCAACACTCTATTGGTAGGCTTCGACCATCAAATAGTAAAGGCCACGGGAGAGATTTCCCTTTCTTTATCCAAGGGCATTTGTCCTAGACGAGTAACTAAGATGGTTAGGTTTTTAGTAATGAAAGCCTCCTTAGTATATAATATCATCTTAGGACGTTGAATTTTCAAGTGATAATATTCACTTATTACATAACAATGAAGTTATCGACTCCTGATAGCCCTAGAGAGGTAATCAAAGGATGGCCAGTGAATATTCCACTAATACTTGAATGAAAGTTGTAGTCACCTTAGAGAGTTGAGATAATCACCCTGAGACCCAAGGATACCAAATTCAGAAGAAGAAAAAAAGCCAACCTAAGAATCTAACACAATTGACATGATCTAGTGAAGACCACGAGAATCGGGACCTTTTTAGACCCCAACATAGAAAGACGTGCAATGCATTTCTTGAGAAGAAACTATGATATACTTGCATGGAGCACGACATATCTTTATAGGATCTTCATAGAGGTAATGACACACTATCTCCATATGGACCTCAACTAGAGCTAATCAAGAAAAATAGGGAAAAGCCTAGAGAGAAATCTAATAATTAAATAAGAGGTGGATAAGCTCTAGAGGTAAAATACATACACATAGTTCAGTATCTCGAGTGGCTGGCTAATGTGGTCCTAGCACTTAAAGTAAATGAGAAATGAAGAATGTGTATTGACCTTAGTGACTTTAATAAGGCTGACCCAAAAGACCCATTTCAACTACCTAGAATTGACGCATTGGACTCCATGGTGGAATACGAGACGTTGAGCCTTATTGACACCTACCACAGGTACAATTAGACCAACTTGGCCCAGGAGGACGAAAAAAAAAAAAAAAGAGCTTCATCATTAGACATGAAGTATATTGTTACAATATTATGTTGTTTGGTCTCAAGAATGCCAAAGTTGTCTACCAAAGTTGGTCAACTATATGCTCTAATACTAGTTTAGTGGAAACATGGAAGAACACATAGGCAACATGCTACTAAAAAGGCATAAGTAATAGTAACACTTGCTGGACCTTGCAAAATGCTTCGCCAAACTTTGAAAATTCAACTTGCAACTTGATTCCATAAAGTAGGCTTTGAGTATGAGGAGAGTAAGGTTCATGGGAACATTATCTCGCAGTGATGAATAAAGGAAAATTTTAAGAAGATAAAGGTTTTCCATGAGGTGCCATCCCCAAGATCTATCAAAGAAGTCCAAATATTAGTAGAGTGGCTGACGACCCTGTTGACCTTTTGGTCTAATCATTTGTTTAATGGTAACAAACAAACCTTTTGATACTATTGGTTTCTTGAAGTGATGATTGATAGATAAATGGATCAAAACAATGGTTTATATTTGATCTAATTTTTGGAAGACTGCCTGATAAAAGGAATGAATTCTAGGTAACAAAAAGAAGTTGGTGCTTAGAATTCAATTTTTCTACCAAAATGAATTGAAAGTCTCAATGTTTAAATTTCAAATTTGAATTTGAAGTTTGAAATGGCTATAGAAAAGGTAGATAATGAAGATAGCACACTTACACAGAAATGGAAATCCCAGGAAGTCAAACCTTAAAGGAAAAACTATCTTATGTAAAAGAGAAAATCCTGGAAGGGCTTTATTTTTGTGAGTAACTTCCATAAACAACTAGTTGGCCTACAAATGCTCCAAGATGGCATTAAAATAAAGAAGAGAGATATTGCAAAAATTTCTAAGCTTGTGCATTCACCCTTATTCAAGATCTCTTAAGCTTCACTCAAAATCTCTCAAGTCTAGCGATTGTTACTTCATTTTTCTCTTATTTTCTAGTTTGAGAGTTGTGCTTAAATTGTGTTATAGCTTTGTATAAGTTTAACCTCCACTCTCTTTGTGTCTATCTTGTTACGTTAATACTTATCCTTAAAGTCATAGTACCAAGGGAATTTGTTTCTTGGGGATGTAATGTTCTAGGTTAAGACTGATCCTTAAAGACTGGTGCTAAAGTAATTCATTTCCTTGGGATGCACTTTCTGAAAGTTAGACTTTATTCATAAAACTTGGGTTTGAATTTTATCCCACAAAAGAGTTCTTAAAAGTGCGAAAGGAATTTATTTCTTGGTAAAGCATTCGTTACAGATTTGACCTTATCCATGCAAAAGGTTGGGTTTTTTGCTGAGCCATAAAAAGCTAAGGTTAATTTCTTCTATACCTTAAAGAACCAAAGTTTTGAGTTGAGCCTGTAAGAGTTCATGTTTAGACCTTCTATACCTTAAAAGACTAGGTTAGGACTGCTCCCATGTAAAAGTTTGGGTTAGGATTGCTCTCGTGTAAAAATCTGGGTTAGGATTGCTCTCACAAAAATATGTGTAATAGGTTAAGTTTGATCTTGTAAAAAAATTGTTTAGTGGTTTTTTTTTTTAAATCCTAAGTTGCAAAGCTTAGGTAGAGTAGTAGGATCTTTTTGTTCGAAGCTCTCTAAGATTCTGGTGTTCTTTACTTGCTTTATTCTTTACTTTGTGTATTATTTATTCATTGATTATTGTACTACAAACTGTTTTTAGCCCTGTTACTAATCAATTATCTGTTTGAGTGTTGCAAGTATTAAATTAACAGGACCAGTAAGGAAGTAATCTTAAGAGTATTCTAATCCACACAAAAAGTTGAAATAGCATAATTTATCCCCCTCTTATGCTCAATCTCTATACCGCAATTGGTATCGAAGTAGGTGCACTCCTTGCAAAAGCTTAACAACTTGGGTGTAAGATTCACCATGACCACTATAGAGCTTCATGCACAAGGTTTGTCTCACAAACAGGGCGCCTCTACTTGATGGAATAAATTATCTTAGCTGGAAGAAAAGAATGCAGAAATTTATCATTGCTCAAGATTGGTATGTGGACAATCATTACCTGAGGATCATTCATTCCAACCACAGAAGATGAAAATGGCGTATGGAACAAAACTTGGTCAGAATATACTGTTAAAGATAAGAGACAAATTTCTCTTAATGCCAAAGCTGAAAATATCATCGTATGAGCTATCATAAAGGAAGAATACAACAAAGTAAGCCTATGTGTAAATGCGAAAGAAATATGGGATTTATTATAGGTTACACATAAAGAAACAAATCAAGTTCGAGTTGAAAGGATCACTATCTTGATACATCAATATGAGATGTTTACTATGAATCGTGAGGAGAACATCAAACAAATGTATTCAAGGTTTACGAAAATCATTATTCCTCTCAATGTGCTTGGTAAAGTATTTTTCGAAGAAGAGAAAGTAAAAATAAAAATAAAAATTTGAGGTCTTTACTTAAAGACTCCCAAACTTATAGAAATCTAAGAAGCTAAAGATATTATTAAGTTGAGTATGGCTGAATTTATTGACTCTCTAACATGACATGATTGTTATGACAAACCTAGCCAAAGAACAACCTTTTAAAAGTAAAAGAGAAAAGAATTTTGCATTCAAAACCTCAAATGAAGATCAATATGGGGAATACGAGTCTAACAATAATGGCAAAAATAAGGAAGAAATTGAACTCATAATCGGAAGATTAAAGTTCCTAAACTGAAGAAAGAAAGCTTTCCATAAAGAAGGAAGGATACAAGCTTAGAAAAGAGAAAGAATAAACCGAAATGCTTAAATCCTGTTATTTCTTGTGGATGCCACAAGCCCAGACATGTTTGTCTACAATGCCCTGAGTTGAAGAAAGCTTCCAAGAAAAAGAAGCAACATAAAGCTATGGTAGCCACCTGGGATGATGATGAAGAGGAATCAGATGAGGAAGCATCAGATGATGAGTTTGCAAATCTTTGCTTCATGCCACAAACTAAGGAACATTTTGATTCTAACTCCAAAAATGATAACACTTATGATGATGATTTTGAAGATGAATTTCATGTTGCTATTGAGGAATGTAAAAAGAATTTAAAATGTCTTGCTGTGAAAAATAATCTTTCAAAGAAAAACATTCAAGATCTTTCTATTGAAAACAAAGCTTTTGAGAAAAAGAATAGATGAACTAATGCTTCTAAAATTGGATTCGAAGTTCTTCAAACTTAAAATCTTTCTTTAAAAGACCAAATCAGTGATTTAATGCTTTCTTTTGCTACTGCCGATGTTTAGAGAGATGCTTTTCTAAAAGAAAAATCTTATTACAAAGGAAAATTGATTGAGTATGATTGTAAAGCTCTTAAAGAAAAAATTCTCTTTTTGAAAAATCAAGTTCGTGAACTGGAAAAGAATCTTGAAAATTTTACCAAAGAAAGAGATAACTTGATAAACTACTTGGTATATGAAATGCTTCTTTGAACTAAGCTGAGTTGGTTATGATAGAAGTTCAACAAATTGGAGAAAATGCCTACTACATGCTTTTATTGTGGAAAGACTGGACGACTAAGTAATGCTCTATCAAAAAGAAAAAGAATAAAGCAAACTATGAATGAGTTTCGAAATTTGAGCTAACTAACCTTCAAGGACCCAAAGAGCATTCAGATACCTAAAATTGAAGAACAATTCTTTGATTGTAGGACTTACCAAGATGCTCTAAAATCATAAAAAAATGGTTCTTGTATAGTGATGCCTCAAGACATATGATAGGAGATCCTAAAAAGTTTTTAGAAGTCAATAAAGTAAACTTGGGACATATCACTTTTGCTAACAAAAAAAAAAAAAAAGATTATTGGAATTAGAAAAGTTGGAAAAGATATCAATTATGTATTTCTAGTTGAAGGATTGAACCACAATAGTACATGTCAACTATTGGATATTGGCTATCGTCTCAATTGGAAACCTCGCAAGTGCACTATACTAAAAGATAAAAAGCTTATCTTTACTATACTTATAGAAGGAAATGTATTTCACGCCTATTATGATGATCTCTCAAATCAAAATGTGAAATGCCTAGCGGCACTTGAGGATTCAAGCTAGATATGGCACAAAAGATTTGGACATGTGAACATGGAACTCATCTCCAAACTTTTAAGGAAACGTCTTGTCAAATGAGTTCCTAAGCCCAAATTTGTGAAAGACAAATTATGTGATGCATGTTAGAAAGAAAACAGACAAAGTTTTCATTCAAAGAAAAAATATGGTAACTATATCTAGAGTACTAGAACTAGTGTATCTTGACCTTTTTGATCCAGTGAAGACAAACACACTCAGAGATAAAAAGTATGCTTTCGTTCTCATTGATGACTATTCTAGTACACATGGTGATATTTCTTGCAAATAAGAATGATGCATTATATGCTTTTATACATCTAACTAAGAAATTGCAAAATAGAAAAAGATATTTCATATGTAAAACTAGAAGTGATCATGGTACTAAATTTGATTATATAACTTTGGGTCTTTTTTCATTCAAATGGGGTAAATTTATAATTTCTCTACACCTAGAATCCTACAACAAAATAATGTTGTTGAAAGAAAGAATTGAGTATTGATTGAAATGGCTCGAATAATGAGTATTGATTAATGACTATAATTTGCCTAAATTATTCTGGGGAGAAGCTGTGAATACTGCAAGCTATGTGTCTAATAGAGTTCTTCTTAGATCTATCTTGAATAAAACCCCTTTTGAAATATGGAGAGGCAAAATTCTAAATATTTCTTACTCCAAAGTGTTTGACTGCAAATGTTTATCTTGAATGATCAAAACCGTATTGCTAAATTTGATTCTAAAGTGGATGAAGGAATATTTGTTAGGTATTTCGTGCAAAGTAAGGCGTGTAGGGTTTATAACAAAAGTAAAAAAGTGGTTCAAGAGTCTATGCATGTATATCTTGATGAAACTAACCCTCTTGAAGCCAAGGAACACTTGAGCAGAGATGATGCAGATAATATTCTCCCTATTGGAATTAGTGAAGAAAGAGGATTTAGAATTGATATCAAAATCAAGGAAGAAGAAAGCTCTCATTCCAAAAAATTTGAAGAAGATATTTCCAAAGAAATGGTTGGTGCAAGAATTACAATGTGAGAAAATTTTAACAAGTATGAAACTATACTGCATTACAAGTCATTAGCAGCCAAATAAGAAGAAGATGAAATGAAAAATTGTGCATTTCTATCAATGACTGAACCAACAACTATTTAAGAAGCCCTCAATGATAAATCACAGATAGATGCTATGAAAGAAAAGCGAGCAAAATTGTTGTTTTTAAAAAAACAAAGTCTAGAATCTTATTGAATGGCCCAATGGTCATGTAGTTTATTGGAACGAAATGGTTATTCAAAAATAAATTTAACAAGCATGGAAAAAATTTCAGAAACAAGGCTAGATAGTAACCAAGGGCTATAGTTAAGAAGAATGGATTGATTATGATGAGACATTTGCATCGGTTGCCTATTAGAATTTATCCGTATGTTACTACCTTTACATCTCACAAGCAGTTCACTTTATATCAGATGGATGTTAAAGCGCCTTCCTGAATGGATTCATCAATGAAGAAGTTTATATAGAACAACATCCTAGCTTTGAGAAAGAACAACTTCCCAATCATGTCTACAAACTCATCAAACCACTATACAGTTTGAACAAGCTCCACAAGTTTGGTACGAAAGGTTGAGTAAGTTTTTGATAAACAAAGAATTCTCAATGGGTGCAATCGATACTGCACTGTTTATAAATGATCATAATGATGATATGTTGCTTGTCCAAATTTATGTTGATGATATTATATTTAGAGCAACTAACGATCATCTGTGTAAAAAGTTTGCTAAGTAGATGAAAAAAGAGTTCGAAATGAGCCTCATAGGTGAGCTTAGCTTTTCCTTGGTTTGCAAGTAAAATAGTCTGACAAAGGTAACTTCATTTGCCAATTAAATACACCAAGAAACTACTAAAGACGTTTTGGATGGATTGCTACAAGGAAGCAGAGGCTTCTATGAGCATAATTTCCAAACTCGATAAGGATGAAAATGATAAACCAACTGATGAGAAAAGATATCGAGGTATAATTGGTAGTCTTTTATACTTAATTGCTAGTAGACTTGATATTGTGCTTGATACATGCATGCACGCATGATTTAAATCTAATCCTAAAGAGTCTAACTTGACTGCTATTAAACTCGTATTCAAATATCTCAAAGGAACTATTGATTATGGTTTATGGTATCCTATATGTGTAGAATTTGAACTCATTAGTTACTCAATGCTGACTATGTTGGATGCAAATTAGATGGTAAGAGTACTCATGGAACATGCTAATTTCTAGAAAAGAGTCTTATTACATGGTTAAGTAAGAAACAAAATTCTGTTGCTTTTCTTACAATTGAAGCTAAATATATTGCATTAGGTAATTGCTGTGCACAAATTTTATGGATGAAACAGATTTTAAGTGATTATAGATTAATGTTTAGCAATATTCCTATACACTGTGATAATATAAGTGCTATAAACATTACTAAGAACCCAGTTCATCCTTGTCAAACTAAGCATATTGAGGTCAAAAATAATTTTGTTCGAGATCATGTGATCAAAGAAAATATGTGTTTATATTGTAAGCATTAAATTCTAGTTAGTTGATATTTTCACCAAACCCTTTGCTGAAGATCGCTTTAGCAAAATTTAAAATGATATGGGGATAGTGGAAATCAATCAATTACGTGCTCTAAAAAGAAATAAGGAATGCATTATTGGCAAAAATCGCTATTCAGAGGTATGCATTTTATGTTTAAACTATCTTATTGTAGGAAATATTGCTGAAAATTAACCTATTTTATCAACTGCTCCATTTGAATTTGAAATTCAAATTTTCTGCGATACTTAGAGTGCCTTGGTACCTATTACTTGGGCCGCATACCTTAATTGTTCATTGGTAAGAAAAATTAAAAAAGAACTCTCTTTTACTTATTAGTTAAATGGATTCACTTATGTGCATATTTGCATATCTACCCCACTAACTACTAAAAAACATTTTAAAAATTATTTCATATTATTCATTCATCTCGTTCGCATACTCACATACATTTATTTCCTCTCTCTCTTACTTTTATTCTTCAAATCAAAAAGAAACCTTAACCTTTGATATCTCTGAATAAAGGGAAGAACCAAACAAAAGGTTGCACCTAAATCACCCATCCATTCATCTATTAGACAACCACCACCATCGATACCTGTGAAAAGTTTAATCATCAATGAGGAACTAAAACCCTATCTAGTGCCTTTGAAAGTAGTTTATTAAGAAAAAACTGAGGGAACCCCTTCGAAAGGAAAAGGGTAAGAAACCACTCCTGAAACTAGAACCAAATTTGAATCCATGAGTAGTTTTAAAAAAATCAAAAATAAGATTGAAGGAGAAACACAAAGGTCCTCGAGCAAAAAAGGGTCAACTCCTAGTGAAGAAAGCGAGAAAAAGGCCATGCAGAAAGAATAGTCTGAGGAAGAATGGAGTGGAGATTCAGAAGAAGAGAAGAAGATTGTGTACCAAAGTCGAATATGAATACAAAGAGAAAAAAGTGAAGTGTGGAAGGTTAATCGATTTCTTTTTTATTTCTAACATTAAGTTTGTGATTTGATTAGGAAAGCTGGTATGGATTCAATCATGAGAATAGAAGAGTTTGCTTACCTTGAGTTAGTTCTTAAATTCTTTGTAAACATGAACCCCGATAAAGAAAAAAGAAACCCTATGATAGAGTCATATGTTAATGCAATCCACATTAAGTTGACCATATCTAGAAACTGTGCAATATCCTAGGCAGTGCGAAGAATGGATACAAGTTTTTTGAAATGAAAGAATGATGCAACAAAGAGCATTCTGATAAGGATTTTGCAAAGAAAATGCTACGGAAAGGAAAGGGTTTGGAAAAGTTTGTTGATGGGCAAGCATACAATGGGATAAACATTTACAAAAGAAGCTTCATTGGCTCATTTCTAATACAATTCTTTCCCGCACCGGACTAACCCACACCACTAGTATGAACTTCATCTCAGTGTATTTGATGTGTATGGCTTTAAGTAGTTTTAAGGTTAATTTAGATTACCTCATTATCAAGAACATGATATCTATACTATTATGTGAATAAGGCTAAGGTGCTGCCGCATAGGATGTTGTTTACGAAAATATTCAATAAGCTTAAGATGGGACTACTTGAAAGGTTGAAGGAGTCTTGGAGTGAAATACAGAAACACATGATCACCATAACTATTTCTTGTGAAGATGGAATTCCACCATAGAAAGAAAGGTAATTAGCTTACGTCTAAGGAGGATCCTCTAGTCATGTACAAACACAAGGCAATAGTGAACAGAAAGTTTGTGGAGGAGGACACAGAAAAATAAGTGGACCAGTGGTCAATCAATTTTTTCCCTCCTTAAGACTCTACATGCCAAAGTTCACTCCATGCACACTTATCTCAAAAAGAAGTCCAAGTTCTAAACCATTTCTTTGCCTCACTGACTGCCTCACACATTTCCACATACTGCAACACTACACTCATGAAGTACTACTTGCCTTTCTGCCAAGTTTCTCTCAAACAATTTAAAGTTTTTGGGTCAGTGTGGATAATTTTTATTTTTGTTGCTAGATGCTTTTATTTTTTTTTTTTGATGGATGATTAGGATGTTTCAATATTGGTACTATTTTGGTTTAATGGTTTATGGCTAAATATTATCGCTTAATGATGGAATCTCTGTTATTTCTTTTCTTCTAATCCCCTTTTTGACAATGCCAAATGGGAAGAATTAACAAGTATTCTATGTCTTATTCCATGTTCTTCGATAATTTAGCATGATTTTTCTAGGGAGAATAACACGCATTCCATGTCTTTGATGGCTTAACATGAATTTTTTGCTAGTTAGCATTTTTTTTTCGTTGCTTTGATAGTTTGGTTATGATGTTTATGATAATTTTTGGAAATTCTGATTAGTACTTATAGTATGATATTCTCTTGGATAATATTTTGGCAAATTTTTTTGAAAACTTCTGTGGTATAATGATTTTGTCTCAATATGCTTTTAATATCAACTTTGGTAACTTGACTTTAGATATATTATGTTCCATGCCTTCAAGATTTGATATATCATTTAGTAATTCATTCTATCTTGAATGTGCTAATATATAAGTAGGAAAATGATAATCTCATTATCTGCTCTAAGGCAATGAGTGCTCTAAACTGAATTCATTGAAGTTCTGAAGTAGATTTAAATCTCAATAAGCTCATGTCTGATTTCACTAAGTTAATGATTTTAGCGTGCATTACTTACTGTGATACTATGTTTACTTAGATTTGGCAATTGTTGAATTGATTACTAATCTCAAAAGGAAAATATGTGATATGATCCAAGTAGTGATTTGAAAACCAAACTAGACTGGTTGGTCGGACCAGTCAAACTGGCGACCGAAGTCCAATCCGATCTAGTTGAATGCTTAAAAATTAGGGACTTACTAAATTGGTTAAAATTGATCAAAGCCACTTAAAAATTGATTGACCACTGGTCCACTTATTTTTCTATTTTTTTGAAAATTTAAAAATTAAAATTTTTGAAAAAAGAATAAAAAAATGTAAAAATGAAAAAAAGAATTATGAGTTGATGATAACTAAAGATTTTGGACATATAATTTTTCGAAACATGAATTATTTCCTTAAAATTTAATGAAGGTGTAGCTACATGTGGTGCTTATGCTTACTTTATTATTTTGTTTTGTTTAATCTCTCTTAGATTATGTTGAATATTTAGCATAGAAAAACTTGTTTTTACTTGAATTTGAATCATAAAGCGGACGATCACTTAAATTAATTATTAAACATTATTTTTAATTAAATTTTTTATTTATAGTTGACTAATTGTAAATAGTATTTTTTAGAAGAACAACTTAAAAATGAGTAAGAATTGATTTTTTTTCAAATAATAATTTTCTTGTATTATTAAAATTTTTATTTTTTGTTAATATTAAAATATAATATATAAATTAAATATAACTATTACATTATTATGAAGATACACTAGCCAAACTAGTGGTTCAACTGATTGAATTTATCAAACCAGTAACCAGTAATGTCATAGGTTCTTTGTCTAGTCATATTTTGAAAACATTGGGTCCAACTATTGAGTTTAAGTCCTTAAAAGTCTCCCAAGGATCTAGATATTTGGTTATAAAATTAAAGGGGAACAAAATTTGCAAAAATCTTCATTCAGGGGGAGATAATAGATTGCTTGACAAAGGCCTCTGTAATTATTCATTTATGCTTATTTGGATAAATTTGTTTTTTGGAATACTTGGTTGTTTGTTATCATCAAAAAGGGGGAGACTGTTGACCTTTTGGTCCAATCATATGTTTCGATGGTAACAAACTAACCTTTTGATATTAATAATTTCTTGAAATGATGATTGATAGATAAAGGGATTAAAACAATAGTTTACATTTGATCTGATTCTCAAAAGACTGCCAGATGGAAGGAATGAATTCCAAGTTATGGGAAGGAATTGGTGCTTATTTGTGACAATGGCTAAAGAATTGAATTTCCTCGTCTAAATGACGTGGAAGTCTCAACACTGAAATTTAAAATTTGAATTTGAAGTTTGAAATGGCCATAGAAAAGGTGGACTATGAAGATAGCCCAGTTGCACGAAAATGAAAATCACAGGAAGTCAAACCTGAAAGCAAAGACTACCTTACACCAAAGAGGAAAGTCTGGAAAGGTTCCATTCTTGTGAATCTATAAACGACTAGCTAGCCTACAATTACTCCAAGATGGCATTCAAATGAAGAAAGGAGATGTTGCAGAAATTTCTAAACTTGTGTATTCCCTCGTATTCAAGATCTCTCAAGCTTCACTCAAAATTTCTCAAGTATAGCGAGCATGAATCCATTTTTCTCTTATTTATTATTTATGTCTATCTTGTTAGTTTAAGACTTATCCTTAAAATCATAGCACTGAAGGAGTTTGTTTCTTAGGGCACTTTTTTAGTTTGAGATTGATGCTTAAAGTCTGGGTTCAAGGAATTCATTTCCTTAGGATGCAATCTCTCAAGGTTAGACTTTATCCATAGATACTGGGTTTGAACTTTATTTGTTCTATACTTGGTAAAGCACTTACTATAGGTTTGAGTTATTTTTTAACTCTGCTACAGATCAATTATTTGTTTGATTGTTGCAAGTATAGAACTAATAAGATCAAGTACGAATTGATCCTAAGAGTGTTCCGCTACGTGCAAAAAGTTGAGATAGCATAATTTACACTCCTCTTATGCACAAACTCTGTACGACATGCCCTAGATAGGTTTGTGTCAAAATCTACAGAGAGGTGCCTACCATTTTTCTAAATTCTATGTCTGCTGAAGAAATTTAAATGGGCTAAGAACTGCAATAGGGCATTCCAGCGAGTAAAGGAGTACCTAACTTCCCCTCATTTGTTGAGTAAACTGAGGACTAGAAAATCATTGCTCTTGTATTTATCCACCACTGAAGTAGTGGTCAACGACATCCTGGTATAGAAGCATGGAACAGAGAATCATCCAATCTACTACATTAGTCAGCTCTTGCAAGATTTAGAGTTGAGATACTCATTTGTTGAGAAGCTAGCATTGCCCATAGCATTGGCAGCATGAAGGCTAAAACCATATTTCCAAATATGGACACTATGTCATATTACTCACCAACCACCAATTAAAGAAAATATTGAGTCGCTCATAAGCCTTAGGAAGAATGGTAAAATAGGTGGTTGAGCTGAGGCACAATAAAATAGATTATCGCCCTTGGCTGGAAATCAGAACCCAAGTGTTGATGAAGTTCATAGCAGAAGGGACAAGCTATAAGGAGGAAAGCTCTATCCCCAGTAGACACTTTACATGGACGGTCATTCACCAATTTTGGAAGCAGAGCGACCATTATCATAGAAAGCCTAAAAAGTATAAGTTCAAGTATGCTGTGAGGCTTAACCTCCCAACCTCAAATAATTAAGCCAATTACAAAGCTCTAATAGTGGGAATGAAGTTAAGCATCGCCACCCGAGCACATTTGTTGTGCCCCCACAATGACTCCCAATTGGTAGTCAACCAAGTTGGAGATAATTATAAAACACAAGAAGAAAGCATAAAGAAGTACCTCAAGTGAGTTGAAGAGATTAGCCAAAGGTTCAAGGATTTCCCTTCATATAAATCTTAAATGATGAAATCCTGTTGTAGATCGATTACCAAGATAACCAGCCTCCTAGTAGTTATAGAGAGCTGAAAAATCACTTTTTTAATATTCAAAAAATTAGAGAAGCAAGCTCAAGTAACTTTGACAATAACCTTATTTGAAGTGATGGACATTAAAAAAAACCTCCAAACTAGGATAGATCCTATCATGAGATATTTCCAAGACATCTTCTTTCAGAATGGCCCAAAGAAAGAAAAATAGGTGAAAGTTAAAGCCTCAAGATTTATGCTGATGGATGGAGACCTATATAGGTGGCGCTTATCTCTACCTTAGCTAAGCTATTTTATACTAATTAAAGCATAATACGTGATATAGGGGATTCATGAAGGAATTTGTAGGAACCATGCCAATGCAAGATCCTTGGCAGATAACATCATCGAAGCTCTCTTAAATGCTATCGAGCATGCTAGGAACACGCTTGCCTAACGAACCAACCTGGTGCTCTTCCGCAACCAATTAACAACCCATGCCCTTTACCTAGTGGAGACTAGACATCGTGGGGCATTTTCTATAATCAACAAAACTTTTTTGTTATGATAGTAACTTATATTTCTAAATGGGTATAAGCAAAACCCCTAGTTCAATCTAAAAAAGAGGTCATGAGGTTTCTCAAGAAGAGCACTGTGCATTGGTTTAGGATTTTATGATCTTTAATTTTGAATAATGGAACTTAGTTCACATTAACAAAGCTCAGATTGGTGTAAGGGACTAGCCATCAAATATTTCTTCACATCTGTGGTTAATTCATGATCAAATAGGCAAATGGAGTCACAAACCAAGCCATACTCAGCATTGAAAGATGAAATCAGAAAATGCTAAAGGAACATGGGTGGATGAGCTCCCGTCATCACTATGGGATTACTGAACCCGCCTTTTAATTGCAGACTAACATTATCCAGATGAGTAGGTGACTAGAGTTGTTGTTTTTCCTTTACTAGTTTGAACATCCTCAATAATGTCCATGTCACCTGTAGCTTGTGTCCCATTATTACTAAATCAACTTGAACCTCCCTAGAACTATCTTCTTTAATATCCTTTATTAGCATTAAAGATCATCTTTCTTGTACATTCTTACAACTTGGTCACTAGGTTGATGAATGTAGTGGAAAACCTAGTGGTATTTCCTTTATCCATGTGCCGGTCATTTCGCTTGGTATTTTTGTAGCTTTTTTCATGAATCAAATTTTGGAGCACGACATTTTTCATTATGCTTTTGATTCAATTTCTCTTTGAGATCTTTTTGTTCCGATTGTTCATTATTTTATGCTTTAATAGATAACTTTTTCTAGATGTCTGATATGGAAATCATTAAGCAATAGTGCGAGCAATTTTCATAAACTATTTTTGCACTATTATTTTTCCGCTTGTCTAAACCAGATCTCTTCATCTCTCAAGGTGATAAGATTAATATCAACACACAAGATCAATATTAGGCCTTGTTTAATCTGAAGTTGGTTCATCACCTTAATAGCCTTTCAAGCAATCCCCCAATAGCAAAGAGTGCCTCTTTGTTGAACAGATGAATTCATAAGTTTTGTACTCATATGGATTTTAGATTCAAGTTGGGAGTCCATTTTAGGATACATATTGAACAGCTATTGAAAAACCATTCTACTAATCTAAAGTTATGAATATCATCATTATTTGCCAATGTTACCAAGACATGTTTTAGATTAAGGAGACCAATTAATAAGCGCCCTTCAATCCGAGTTCATGAAATTTGCTACATAGCACAACTGGCACAAATTCCATAGGAGAATTTCCCAACTAAAGCATATTTGTATGGCTTAGTAAGCCCCTTCTTTCCCAACAAAACAAGTTGTTCCAATAGTTCTTTCATTGCATGAGGTGTATTTTTAGATAACGTTGTGTATAAAGTCTCCAAAACTTCGATGAACATTTTTTGGGGAGAATTTGTTTTCTTTTTGGAAGTAGGTTTTTTTGGTTCAGGAGTCCTATCATCCTTAAGGTCATGCTGGTAGAGAACATCATTCTCATTACTCTTTACATATAAATGTGAGGGTAATGCAACTAGATCGATTGATAGTGGCCAAAAAGCAAGTTTTAGAAAAAAATAATTTTTCTTTAATTTACACATACATACCTGTATATAGATTCTATTAGAGTTTGAACTTTGAATAGGACATATACAAGTATAAGGGTGATGCCACCAATCTCTCTTAGTTCTGAACACCTATTTGCAACCTATAGTCTGTCGACCTTAAGGGAGATTAACTAATTTTCTCACATTACTCTTTTTCGCCGCATGATTTTCATCCTCATAACACTATGAAACAAGTCTAATTGAGGACTACACATTGCATCATAAATTGTGACATGATCAACGATAGGACTAGCATCATATTCACTTTCCATGGGACACATATAGTAATTATAAGGAATTGCTGGACGTCTTTCTGTACTAGAATGCCTAAGGGGTATTTGATAGACAAGATTTTAAGATGAATCAACATTCAAATCATCTTCTGTATTAGCATTAGGCGTCACTACTTGTTCATGAGAATCCTTAATTTCATATGCAATTGGTAAGGAAAGTGTAACAAATTCAATTTGATCATGAACAACTATAGGATGAGAACATTCATCTTATTAAGTGCATCATGTTGTAAGAATTATTTAGTTGTTTGAAACTCAACTACTCAAGTTCCACGCGAAGGACAAAGAATCTATATCTTTTAGAATGATCTGGACGTCCAATGAAGTAACAAATAGTGGATTTGGGATCGATTTTTTTTCTCAAAAAGGTTATAAATAATCAAGAGGAACCCCCACATATAAAAATGGTGTAAGGTAGGCTTTCAACCAACCCATATCTTGAGAATTGATTTAGTAGGGACACAATTAAAAATATACGTGGCACTTTTTATGGCTTTGTCCCAAAGAAATTTAGATAACTCACACTAACTCATCATGCTCCCTATCATTTCAACTAGGGTGTGATACCCCTTTCAGCTACACCATTCTCTCTAGACTTCCAGCATGGTATACTGAGCAACACTTCCAGTTTGTTGTAAATATTTTGCAAACGATCTCATATTTTGTCAAATCTTATCATATTTACCATAATATTAATCACCCTAGTCATAACTTATCATTTTAATGACCTTTCCCAATTATTTTTCAACTTCAATTTCAAAATCATAATTTTTTTTTAGGGATTAAGATATTTCTTTAATAAGATAACTATAACTATATAAGGAAAAGTCATTAATGAAAGTGATAGAAAACTTGTTACCACATAAAGTAGGAGATATGGTCTAGAGATATTCATATGAATAATCTCTGAGAGGTCAAAACTATGCATGGAACTCTGTTCTTAGATTTACTTAATTTTTCCCTAATCCAATCAACATAATGTTTTTCAAAGAAAGCTTAAAATCAAACTCTAAATTCAAAATAATTGTCACTGCAAATTCTACTACTTCCATGGCTTTAATAGCTACTCCTTTAAACTTTTCTTTACTTGGTTTCCTTTTGTTTATGAACCCTTGCAGTGAAATTGCATCATGGATGTTTGCCTTGCTATCAAGACACTGAGAATTCATCATAATATTAACTAAATTTGACTCAAAAAAGACTAGGGTTAATGAATCACCTTCTTGCTTCTTCTAACAAAGCTTGAAGGATACTCTAACCTTTTATGGCCCGATTTCTTACAGAAGTAACATTTTACTTTTCTTTTAGAACCATTTTTCTTAACTTGTAAGTGCTTGGTATTTTTTGGCTTTTTTATAAGTGCGATAATAAGGTTTCTGGCGGTGAAGGTATTTTGACTCTTTTTAGATTTAGGACCATGACAAGAAATAAGCAAGGTTGTCTATCCATTATCTCTTTATTTTCTCTTCCTAAAGATATTTTTGGAAATAATGTCAAGGATACTCCAAGACTCATTTTGGGTGTTGTAGGCTATTTTGATTTGACTAAATTTCACATGGAATGAATTGAGAGTAATGTGAAGAACATTGTTATCTCAAAGGGAAATGTCAAGAACTTTAAGTTTGGATTAGGTGTGAACCTTTTTTAGAATATACTTCTTAATTTCACTAGAAGAATTATACGTCATACCCACTATACCACTCATTAGATTGTCAGCCACAAACCTATCAGACACTTGATACCTTTGTCTTATCGCATAGAAATATTTCCCAATATTATTGGTCTCAGAAAGTCCACTAACTTGATCATCTTCAATATATATTTTTTTATATATGTAGGAGACTTAGGCGATTAGACCTCTTCCACTTAGCATAAGTTCTTTACGTAGCTTTGAAAGCATTATCAATATGTTGGAGAGACTGGTCCTTGAGGAAGGCTATATTAATACTAGCTAATCCCAAGGCTAATTCAATTTCATGTTTCCATCTTTTATAATTTTTACCAATCAATACTTTAATAGTAGCACTACTATTATTCAAATTCATAGTAATTGTTCAAAACAACAAGAATGCAACAAAATTACTATCAAAAGTAATAAATGAGAATAGTCTTAAAACAACATAGCTTAATTTCATATAGAGCCCCTACGAATAATGACAAACTCTTCTTTAAGTAGCACATGCCACACACACAAGGCCTTTCAATGCAAGAACGACATAGGAATAATTTAATCTTTGAAACATTTTCTCTTATTGAAAATAAATCTTATAGATTAGTGTATTCTTATCAAGATGTTATGCACCAAGAAAACCAAATTATCACACGTGTCCTATCCCCTTTGGGTAGATACGAGTATATAATAATATCAACTTAAAATATGCATGTCACAAATTTTACAGGTCTCAATAAGTAGAACACTTTGGTGTAACTATCAATTTCAACTCATAAAATAAGCACATGACAGAATTCATCAATAAATTACCAACTTATATGCAAACTTTAATAAAATTGAGCACCAGAATAATATGCTTCCAGGAGCTGCGAATAATTGTAGCATTCAAGTTGTTTCAAAATTTAATTAATTTGATTATCAGACATCCCACAAATATGTTTTGTTTTTAAAATATCAATCAAAATCAAAACAGAAAAAGGGTTAAATTAGAACAGTTTAATTGGTCCGACAAAATTCAACAAAGTAAAACAATAATAATTAACTAATCAACAAATAATTTATCATTAATGGTTAAAAATATTAATTTATCATCAACACTTTTCTATTTTCAAATTTTAGTTGAAGCACTTAGACCAAAAATTAGTCAAAGATTATAGATAACTATAATAAACTAATTATGTACCATTACTTGTTAATGACTTCATTGCCTGTAATATCAAAACATATTTTATGCACACAATATTGTGAGTACAAATTCTTTTCCACTTGGCCAGTAGAAATTGAATTAAGTTGATCAATAATCATTAACCATTAATCAAGTATAAATATAAATGCAATCGATTATAGGGCATGTTATTTAAGAATCCCTAAACCCACTTTCATTTTAGCATTCAGTCCCCACACATTTCTTTCTTAGTTTGGACTCCCCATGTCAAGTTTCAATTTTGACTTCACTTCCCACGTACTTAAAATGATTGAAATGGCCTTAGTTTAATGTTTTTTCCCTTTTTTTTCCCATATTTTCCTTTCCTTTATTTCCTAAACCCTATTGTCCGACACCCATTTCTCTCTTTCTTTCCCGTCTATTTTTGTTCAACTTCCCACAGCGGAAGGAAACTTATTTCTCCCTTTCTCTTTTTTTTTTCATTTTCTGCAATCGACTACAACATACTAGCAAGAAACAGGCCTACTTTGTCTCCATTATTACATGGTAAAGCAACAATGTAATCTTTGGAGAGTAGCAGTTATTTTAATTTTTTTTTAGCCTGAAATTCAATTGTTTGGGAGTTGTATGCACAATGAAAAATGATATATCATGTCCATTTTTGAGAGCATGACTCTAATGAGGCTGTATTTCTAGTTGGAAAAAAAATGGTGTGAAATTTGCCATCAATTACACACAGTCTAATACCTTGCTTCCTATACAAAAGTATACGTGACTCTGAATACTGACAAGGATGTGCCCAACATGATTCGCCTGCATTTATGCTTAAAGATGCCCTAGTTGATATGATGGTTGTCCAACAAAATTGAAACTGGTGGATGGTGAAGGTAAATTAGCATGTGGTGCAATGTATTAGATATGCTTAAAAAAGTACCCATTTTAGGTACTTATGTACTTCAGACATTCATTTATGTACTAAAACTGCACATGTGTACTTACAATCAGGGCTTCTGTACTTGTTTTTACAAAGAATGACTTTAACCTCAATTCAATGTGTGGAAAAATCCAATAAAACATAGTACGTGTTAGAATGTTTGGTATTGCATGTAGTGCAATGTATCATGTTTTTTAGATATGTTACCAAATCTGTTGGATACCTTAAATGCAGATAAAAATACCATTTTTTGTTTAAAGTAATATTGGATATGCAAAAAGAAAGTACCTAGTTTAGGCACTTATGTACTTCGTAGATCCGTTTATGTACTGAAACTGCACATATTGTGTACTTACAATCAATATTTCTGTACTTGCTTTTATAAAGAATGATTTATCCTCAATTCAATGTGTGGAGCAACCCACTAAAACATTGCACGTGTTAGAATGTTTGGTATTGCTTGTAGTGCAATGTATCACATTTTTTAGATACGTTACCAATTCTATTAGATACCTTAAATGCAGATAAAAATACCATTTGTTTTGTTAAAAATGATTCTGGATATGCAAAAAAAAAAACCCATTTTAGGTACTTATATACTTCAGATATCCGTTTATGTACTGAAACTGCACAAGTTGTATACTTACAATTAGGGCTTTTGTACTTGCTTTTAAAAAGAACAATTTTAACCTCAATTCAATGTGTGGAGCAACCCAATAAAACATCGTACATGTTGGAATGTTTGGTATTGCATGTAGTGCAATGTATCACGTATTTTAGATACATTACAAAATCTATTGGATACCTTGAATGTAGATAAAAATACCATTTTTTGTTAAAAATGATAATAGATATGTAGAAAAAAAGTACCTATTTTAGGCACTTATGTACTTCAGATATCCGTTTATATACTGAAACTGTACATGCTGTGTACTTACAATCAGGGCTTCTGTATTTGCTTTTAGAAAGAACGATTCCAACCTCAATTCAATGTGTCAAGTGTCCCAATAAAACATAGTATGCTGGAATGTTTGGTATTGCATGTAGTTTAATGTATCACATTTTTTAGATATATTACCAAATCTGTTGGATACCTTAAATGCAGATAAAAATACTATTTTTTAAAAAAAATGATACTGGATATGAGGAAAAAAATACCCATTTTAGGCACTTATGTACTTCAAACATCCATTTATGTACTGAAACTGCACATGTTGTGTACTTACAATCAGGGCTTCTTTACTTGCTATAACAAAGAACGATTTCAACCTCAATTCAATATGTAGAGCGACCCAATAAAATATAGTATGATTTTAAACTTGTGCACTGAGAATGATACTGAAAGTATGGAAAAAAATGTACCTAGTTCCGACACTTATGTACTTGGGGACATGATTTATGTACTCAGTTTGTATATGTTGTGTACTTGTGTTAAGGAATTATGTACTTGCTTTTCCAAAGGATGATTTTAACCTCAATTGACCCGTGGAACAACACATTGGTGACCCCATCACTTCAAATGCATGAATTTTCAAATATGTGGTTGTGATAGTACGTGTTGGAATGGTTGGGAACACAAACACCCATATCTCACCACTTATGATGTCATTATTCCTAGTATAAAGCCCTTATGCATGGGGCAATTGAATCACTCTGACACCCCTCTCCTACACTATTGAACTTATCATCACTAAATGAGTTTTTATGATCATATTTCGTGGTCTGATGATCATGAAATAGGCAGATTCGATAGAATGGAGAGCGTTCCCTCATGCGCTGAGAATGATACCAAAAATGTGGAAAAAAATACCTAGTTCCGGCACTTATGTACTTGGCGACAGGGTTTATGTACTCAGTTTGTATATGTTGAGTACTTGCGGTAAGGGATTCTATACTTGCTTTTTCAAAGGCCGATTTTAACCTCAATCGATGCGTGGGACAACACATTGGTGACCCCATAACTTCAAATGCATGATTTGTCAAATATGTGGTCGTTATAGTATGTTTTGGCCATGATCTTGCAATCACGCAATGGCCAAATTAGACTGAATTAAACTCAATCCCTTATATATTGAGAAGATACCAAAAATTGGCAAAAAAATACCTAATTTTGGCAGTTATGTACTCCCAAATGATGCTTATGTACTCAGTTTATGAATATTGTGTACCTATTTTTCATGTGTATGTGCTTGCTTTTCCAAAGGTTGGGATGCGACTCAATTTGATGTGTGCAACAACCCATAAGACACCCCCATGCGGAAAAATCGTGGTTTGTTGAAGAAATGATGGTGATAGTACGTGTTTTAATAGTTGGGAACTCAAACACCTACATCTAATTACTTTTGCGCTCTCATTTGGAGTGGTATAAACCAGTGATACATGAGCCAAATGAATCCTCTTGACACCACCATGGAAAACTAGTGAACTTATCATGAATATATATGTCCTTGGACTAATAATCCCATGATCTTATAATCACACAATGGCCAGATTAGGCCGAATTGAACTTGATCTCTTATGTGCTGAGAAGGATACTGAAAAACGATGAAAAAGTGCATAGTATTGACAGTTATGTACTCCATAACTACGTTTATGTACTTAATTTATTAATGTTGTGTACTTATTTTTCGTGTTTATGCACTTGCTTTTCCAAAGGCTAGGATGAGGCTCAATTCAATACATGCAACAACACATAAGATACCCCGATGCGATAAAACTATGGTTTGTTGAAGAAATGATCGTGATAGTACATGTTTTAATGGTTGGGAACTCAAACACCAACATTTGACTATGTGCTCTCTTATTTAGAGTGGTATAAATCATTAATGTATGACCAAATGTATCCTCCTGACACTACCATGGAAAACTAGTGAACCGATCATGACTATATAAGTCATAGGACTAATATGCCATGATATTACGATCACATAATAGCCAGATTAGGTCGAATTGAACTCGATCCCTTATGTGTTGAGAATAATACCAAAAATCGATGACAAAGATACCTAGTTTTGGCAGTTTTGTACTCCAAAACTGCAATTATGTACTTAATTTATTAATGTTATATACTTATTTTTTTGTGCTTATGTACTTGCTTTTTCTGCTTTTTTTGCATTCATGTGTGCTGAGTTCTACTCTTTGTGTATTTATTTTGAACTAACCTATAACATATATATCTTTATCAGCATGTATTTATAAATAAAATTTTGAATTATACTATAAATTGTAAACACCATCTATTCTAATAATCTAAATACACAAATTATAAATGTTATCTAGTAAGAATGCTAGAAATACTGAAATACAAAATAATAAAATAGTCAATTCATCCTGATAATAACCATCCGAACATCATCATTCTCCCTTAGAATATATTAAACCATGCTCATTAGTTAGAAGTTTTATAGCAATATGTGCTCGATACGCATACATAGAACATTCATTTGCACATTGCCAGAAATCCTTCATGTTTTTTGCATAACACTCAGTCTAAAGACATACATAAAGTCCACAGTTTAGGTCCTTATTTTGTTGGCGACTAAAATGCATCTGCACTTCTTTTTGTGGCACAATATACCTAAAGTAGTGTTTTAGGTATCCGGTCAAAAACTTAGCCTGCAAAAGTATTTATTACTTTTTATTCAAATACTTGGATGAATGTATCACAAATATAAGCGAACTTACAAAAATGTTTGTCATCGCTTTCATCTGGGGAGACCAGGATGAGTTCATTTGTATGAACTTTTACTCAGTCGTGTCCAATACAAGAAAGAACCAGTGATAATGGCTGTTAATAGGGAGTATAATAAATTGGCACTTGTTCAGCTAACTTGCACGTGCTTAGTTGACCAACAAATTTTAGAATTTCATCTTGTTTCGTAGCACGATTCTTATTTGCTTTCTCAAGTTCTCTCAAAATTTCCTTCTACCAATAATTAATGTTAGAACTTGTTAAATCAAGTTATTTGTAGTTGGAAATATAAAACAAACACTACATTCCTGCACATACGTAGTCTGACACCAAATATTGTGATCACATTTTTCTCTAAATGGAAGGTTGCATAAGATCTTCATGTAGCAATCAATTAAATTTTTTCTAGACAACAGATTGCAAAACACATATCATCTAATTTGAAGATCAAGCCCCTCCCAAACAGTAACACTACAATAATAAATCATCATGCTACTCAAATCATAAAATTACTATGAAAAGAATAATGTGTATTCACTATGATTACTCAATTTTATCTCATTGCAAATACGAGTTAATAATTTCTCTATCTATAATAGATATCTTGAACCGCCCTCTATAATCTGTTCATCTCCTCAAAACTAATTAAAGAAGTCATCATTATCTGATAAATTGGAGTCTGCAGATCCAATCTCTATCAACTCAGTATTTTGGACATCTTCATCTTCTCCTATCAGAAATGCAATACACATATCCAGTACTTCAGTTTAGCTAGGTGGTATATTTTTTACTGTAATTCAATATTTACCCCACTTACATCAAGTATAAAAACTCTAACGTGCAGTATTTAAAACTTGTATACACATACCTTCTTCTTCTTGCCATAATTCTTATGAGCAATCTGCTTTACTCTTGTCCTTCGTGGTGTGGTGCTAGGTGAAATAGTGTTCATTTCTTTTCTTTTTCTTTTTCTTTTCTTGTCCTTCGTGGTGTGGTGCTAGGTGAAACATTGTCAATTTCTTTTCTTTTCTGGGTCATCTCACCTCGTTCTCGTATACTTTTATGATAGGAGCTATGGTCACTACCAAGGGTATAACATCCCCTAATTCAGGACCTTTAGGGTTAATTCCACCATCATCACCTTTCTCTTGCTCCTATTTTTCATCTTTCTTTTCCTGTTTTCCTAGCTCTTTATCTTTTGATTTCCCTTTCTCTTTCTCCTCCTCAGCCTCAACTCCAATAGCAAGTCCTTGATTCTCAAGAAAGAAAAGTCTTTCTTTCAGTAATTCTATCTCTTTCTCTTTCTCTTTCTCATTCAACATTCCTTGCAACCCATACACATCAATAGTTGGTGCTCTATGATGTATTGGTAACAACAGTTTCTCTTCATCAGGGAATGGATAAATATCCAGAACCTATTCAAACATAACTCCACAACTTAGTTTGTAATGTCATATGTACATAAAACTATTATAACAATAAAGATAAGGAATATACGTTATTACCATATTTCTATTAATCGTCTTGAATTTTTCTTCTGCATTAGCAACTTTCGTAAGGATCTTAATCTCATACAATTGAATGAATCGTGGAAATGAGTGCAATGAATTTGTCATTCTCAATCAAGGAATACTTTCATAAACCTAAGCTTGTCATTCAAAAGAAGAATTATGCAATGTTATAGTTACTCAATAATAGTAATAAAAGTATAAATAGTAACAACGCCATCAACTTACCATCAAGCTAATACTGCATCTGTCAAAGTATTTCTTTTTTGGAAATTTTCCCATTTCACCTCCTAGATGCACCAAAATCTCATCATGCAAAAACTTAAATGCACCAACTCCCCATGCATAAATGCCAATGGAAGATAAATCATCCATGTACGATAGAAGGAATATAGGCGTCGAATACTAACTACCTGGAAACAAAATATAGGTGATAACTAGTAGTATGTACATTCTAACAAGATTATCTATATCCTAATCACTATGCTTTTCTACCAACTCTTTCAATCTTTTACAAATCTCGACTCGAGTGACATTCTTAGTTTTTTCTTCCAGTAATAGTTCAGCAATTTCTGACTCTATCTTTATATCAAAATTCATAGGTTGCCCCACGTGATGTAGCCACACAACAATAGAAAAGTCCTTTGCAGTAAAAGGAAGCCTAATATTGTAACCAAAAATAAAAGAACAAGACCTAATATCAAACCTCCTTAAGAGTGCTTCAAATCTAATATCACTATTAGTACTCTTTAGTGCTTTAGTGTGTCTGAAGTTCATCCTATAATCCAGCTCTTTCACAATATTTTTAAAGTACCCTAGAAAGCACCGAGAATATAGCTCAAAGTCTTTGTTACCTTCAGTAGTTCGGTGTGCAGATCCCCGAGTTTTAGCCATTATTTCTGCAGAAAAGAAAGACGTACATAACTATATAAATACTGCACTAGAGGTTTTGGAACAACAAGTCACAATTTAAATAGTAAAAGTTTGAATTTTTGTATCAAAAAGACTTGCACAGAATATTGAATTGGAGGTTTTGTATAATACAACTCACAATTTAAATATTGAAAGTTTCAACTTTTGTACAAAAAAAAATAAAAATGCACAACATACTGATTTGGAGGTTTTGTGTACTGCAAAGTCAGAATTAAAATACTGAAAACTTGAATTTTGCTATCGAAAAAATTGGAACATAATACTGAATTGGAGATCTATACTGCAAGTCACAATTTAAATACTGAATTGGAGATCTATACTGCAAGTCACAATTTAAATACTGAAAATTTGAATTTGATACCATATTATTTGAAAATAATACTATTCGTGTTAATCATGAGTTTGTAGGAGTCAATGCCAAAGAAATGCTTAAACATGATGTATAGACATTGTATACACCATAAATCAAATAATATTCCTAAAATTCAGTTGTAAACAACTAATATACACTACACTTTATATGAATTATCTAATTACTAAATTTAGATAACTGATATTTGAAGTATACAATTAAAACAACAATTAAAGTATAAATTGACAATATTCAAGTAGCAAAAAACTTATATTAGGGATTTGTTTTTAGTAAAAGAAAAGACCAACTGTGGTGAATTGAGTATATCAAAATTAGATCTAAAATAATTAAAACAAATATCAAACAAGAAGCAAACAGAGTAATGTAGTGCATTCCTTTCTGTATTTCAATACAAAAATACCAGAATAGAAAATTACACAACTTACCTCGTAGGCTATGCAATTAAGGGGCGAAAATAAAAATCCTTCTAGCTACGACCACAAAAAGAATAGAGAAAAGGCAGTCCCCAAACAAGAAAGTGAAAGAGATGAAGATTTCATTGCAACACCAACTGGCTATGCAATTAAGGGGCGAAAATAAAAACCCTTCTAGCTACGACCACAAAAAGAATAGAGAAAAGGCAGTCCCCAAACAAGAAAGTGAAAGAGATGAAGATTTCATTGCAACACCAATGTGAAAATGGCAAATATAGCATCGTTGCAGCACCAGACGTCGGGTTTGCATAGATGGAGGGAATGGGAAGAGAAAACGTGAGTTGTTGGGGGGAGTTATGTGAGTAACAATTTTGTTAGCGAGAAAGTGGAGAGATTTTTGTTATTTTCAATTTAAGTGAGGGCTTCTTTGTCTTTTTCAATCTAGTGGGGAGTGAACTCAAAACTAAAGTTTGAAGTGGGGAGTTAAAATAAAGAAAAGGGTGAATGGGGACTGAATCCTAAAATAAAAGTTGATTTGGGAATTTTAAGTCAATTAACCCTTGATTATAACAAAAGACCAATTTATAACTAATCATTCCCCAACACTATTTACACTTGTTGCAGAGTGGCAATTCAACGCTCTTAACCATCTTTTTCGAGCTAAACTATCTTTGAGATATTTATGGAGAGCCAATAAACAAGTATCCTGCCTTGCTTGACATAATGATTTTTGCAATTAGTTAGGAATTCAATTAGGAAAAGTTAAGAACCAAATACACTTGATCTTCACCAATAAAGGGTCCAAATTTGAGCATTGGGGAGGCAGCATGAATATAGCTAAAACATTCGAAACTTCTATTCGATGTACCAAACACCTCCATTATATTGGTTCAAGCTTAATGCAATGGTGCATCACAACGAAACCTTAGAATTTTGAGCGCAGAAGGAATCCTCAGGAATTTACATGGCGTATTGTATTTGCATACTAGAGCTTTCTTGGGGAGGCCACTCACATATACACGAAGCTCCATGCTATTTTACATGGACCTTAGTTTTGCATAGAGAAATAGCTTGGTTAAATTTAGATTTAATTAGATACAAAAGTTGGTTATCCATCTCACTAATACTTCAGGAATTGGATCTTGGAACTTGCACCGTGTGCGCATGAGTATCCATCATCTTCTTCAAAATGTCGGAGTTAAAATCATGCATATACAAGTCGATGAAACTTAGGGAGGGGATCTACTTGCCAACATGGCTTGCGGCCAATGAGACTTTCAACGTTTATATGAGACACAACATAAACTTCAGGGATCAATTTGACTAGACAAATTAATGGAGGTTAACATCCTTTAGACTGGTGTAATACTCGTTCCTTTGTACTCTTGTAAATTTAATCATTTGCAATAAGCTAGTAGGTGTCCATGCCTAACACTTGTGATACTCATTCGTTTGCACTCTAGTAGGGGTCCATGCCTAACCCTCTACCCCAAGTAGGTAGTTTTTGCCCAAAAAATATTATGTTTGGTTTTCGAAATTTTAATCAAGAAAACATTAGAAAATATAGTTTTATTTCAAATCAATATCTTATAATTCATTTTCTAATTTTTTTTTCATTAAAATTTAAATTTTTAAAGATTTAGGGGATCAAGATAATAAAATGCACTATTGCTTTTTTTGTTTATATACACACTAAAAGTTGAGTAGGTTCCAACTCTTAATTTCACATTATAAACTAACAAAATGGGTTATATAAACTAATTGGCTCACTAATAATACATCTAAAATTTTATTTTTATATATGTTTTATTATTTTTTAACCAATTGAGTTGACTTCAATAAGCTGAACAAGAATTGTTTTGAGCATCTTAATACTTTTGCATATGTTTTTGTTATTATTTAAGTAATTAAGTTGAGCTTTAAATATGTTATGAATTTTATGGAATAAAAAAATATTTTTAAATTGGATTTATTATTTTTAACGAACTCAGTTCAAATGAATTTGCAATGATTGATTTAAGTCAAATATCAAATAGCCTGATTGGCTTCTGCGACAGTAATATCAATTCATCAGGGGCACTTGAGAACTCCATTTTTATTTTCAAACCAACGTTTTTCTTTACAAAATAGAAGGAAGAAATCAAGGGAATGTTAAAATAAAAATCGAAACCCCAAATTACCCTTTATCTAAAGGTAAACGACATTAACATTTCCATTGTACTTTATGTGTCTTACTTTTCAAACTATAATCGTTACAAAACAAATTCTCCCCTAAAATCAATTTTATTAATTTAATTTTCTTTTAAGAAAATTTACCGAGTAACTGAAAAATAAAACAATATTCAAAGCAGTTTGATTTCAATACCTTTAGTTTTTAATGAGAAGTTAAGCATAATTCTTAAGCATCCATTTGATGTCATTTTTTCGGAAAAACCAATAATAATAATTGGAGGATTAAATAAGTTTCTTCAAAGAAATAATTAAAAATATTGAAGTACCAATGCATAAATATATATTTTGAAAGAAATATACATGATCTAAATTGTAAGTCGAAATTATTTCTTGCAATTCACGATGCGTGATTCCATTTTTTTTGAGTTTTTGCCTTTTTTGGTTAAAACAATTATTAGTAACTCTGGTTCTTTTAGATCACAAAAAGTTATAGTATTAAAAATTATAAAATCTATGCATTTTTGTATGATTGACTAATGCAAAATTTGTCATAAGAATAAAATTGTTAATAAGGAACATCTGCACATGAAATAAAATGTGAAAATCCAACATCGCAACTAGGGGTATAAACGAGTCGAGTCGAGCTTGAGCCTGCTAGGTTTGGGCTCGGCTCGTTTACTGATTCATGAGCTCGAGCTCGGGCTCGGGCTCGGCCGAGCCTAGATAATCGAGCTCAAGCTCGGCTCGTCAAAATAGGCTCAGGCTCGGCTCGGCTCGTTAAGGCTCGATAAGACTCGATTCGTATAAACTTGGATGAGATTGCTCTAACTCGATAAGGCTCGATTCTTATAAACTCGGATGAGCTCGAGCCCGTTTAGGCTTGAAACAAAATTTAAAATAATAAACTCCATATTATTATTATTATTATTATTATTATTATTATATAAAAAATATATATAATAAAAAGCTCATTTAGGCTCGCGAGCCTATCGAGCCGAATACTATTGAGTTTGGCTCGGCTTGTTTGACTGGCGAGCTCGGGCTCGGCTCGGCTCGATTCGTTTAAGTTCGAGCCGAATTCGAGCTTTCATCGAGTCGAGCCCGAACCGTTCGCAAATAGTCTCATCTTATTTACATCCCTAATCACAACTACTTTATTTTCTTTTCTCGGCCAAAAAATTTAAAAAGAAAAGAAAAGCCAATTGCCATTTGGCAGTGCCCGCCAGACACGGTCGGCTATCTGGATGTTTTCCTGCTCCCTAAAGCAGTTACCCGAGCACGAGAAGTCAGTCTCCACGTGGCCACTCTGCCACGTTGGCTCCTGCGGGACCCAGATGTGGACATCCACGTGGACTCTGGGATGCTGCTCCGGACACGTCAGCCCGCCTGTCACCATCGCATTCACATCTCTGTCCCCTTTCGAGTCCGACCATAGTCTTCATTCATCCTCCTAATTAATTACTCTTACAACAGCCTCGACGCCTCCTTATCAATCTATACATATATATGTATATATAAATGTATGTTTGCCTGTGTGAGCATTCAAACAAAATATATATTTCTAGCTGGAATTTAGTCAAGTCAGAACAATATAATGCTTAAATTTACATTTTTTCAACTTTTTCTTGGTTGAATTGGAACGGTTTTATGAGTCAAATCAAATTTATTTATTGTAGTAATTTGATCTAGTCCTTCATAATTTATTTCTTTGTTATTTTTTGAATATGTTGAATCTAAGGTTTTTTCTTTTTTCTTTTACTATTTTTTTATAATTTATACAAATTCATACAGGCATATGTTAGGACTCCGCTAAAAGTTCAAATCTCTAAACTTATACTTTATAAATGAAACTAATTTTAGTGGGCCAAAAATTGCTCGACAATACTTGAATCTAAAATTCTTTTTATTTATTCATTTATACACATACATGCAAATCAAATTTTGTTAAAATTCAAAATTTTAATATCCTACATTATATGAGAGGCTCAATGGCGACAAACCACTCGAGAAGTATATGAATCTAAGTTGGGTTTTAAAGTTGAACAATGGGCCCTACTATATTAATAAGGTCATAACACGTATTCTTCCCATATATTAATTGAATAGATGAAGGAGAGCATCACATGAAAATAATTGGAAGCAAAATGTAATTACTATTCTCTATATAATTTAAATTTAAAATTTAATTTCCTTATTCATCTTTGTTTCAAAGCAAAGTTCTGGCTTGAACATGAAAATATACTAACGGTAAACCTTTTAGCATCGTAATTAATAATCACTTCATCTCCATACCATACGGTCACCTCGAAAAGCTTTGCTATTTACTCATGACTTGGATCCACACTGAGGTTTTAGTACATGAGATTTTAAAATAAAATATTTGAATTTTATAAACTCTTTTAGATAAAATAAGAAGATTCTTATTTATTTGCAGGTTTTTATCAAACTTCTTTACATTAAATTATTTTATTTTCAAAATTTTTATTACTAACGTCTTATAAATTTTAAAATCTTATTTTATTCAGACACTTTAATAACTTATTTCAAAAATAAGATCTAGTATCTTATGAGATTTAAAAGCAGAGCAAAATGCATTTTACCCACTTACAAAGTACCTAATTGGCTGAAAACTCCCTATATTTTTCTAATTGACATAAATCCCCTTGTATTTCAGAACAACTTGCATAACAAGGTTTGTGTAGTAGGCTGGTGGTAGTACACGAGCAAGATGTGCATTTTTTTCTTACTTTTGAAGCTATTTGATGCCATTAAAGGACCGATTTGCTCTCCTATTTAAATGAAAAGACATGTCATCCATTTTCTCTCAATTTGACCATTTTTCGGTGGGGGATTGCTGCAACTCATCTCCAACAACTCTTTGGAGAAATAAGGATGCAACAAGCTTTGTTTTTAATTATTTTATTGATAAAAAAATTGTGTTTAGTGTCAAATCGACAATCCTAATAATTTAAGAGATGCACACATCATCCCTTCTTCCCATATAACTCATACATCAAATACAATGAAAACATTTTCAAGTCTGTTGTTCTCAAGTTAGCAAACTCAAACTCAGATTTCTTGCCTCCATTGTATTAGATATCATGTATTGTTCTTACAAACCTCCCACTAACCCATATTTTGAAAAAATGTGAGTCTTCCATTAATCTACAAATAGAACAAAACAAATTCAATAATTTATAAATTGGAGTTTAAAACAAAGCACAAATTCAAACAATACAACAATGTCACATAATATCATAGAGAATACTTTGCACTTAAACCCATAAATTATGTACTTAAACTAATATAATTAGCAACAACAACAAAAATACATCTTAAAAATAAAATAAAAAATATAGTATAAAAGAGGATGAAATAGCACATTACTTCACAATTAAGTCCGATTTAGTGTCCAATGGTCTCAAAACACAAAAATAATTAGAGAAATAATTGGCTTATGAAAGGTATATCACAAAATCAGCAAATATGAGATAGGAAATGAGGATTATGACTCAATTTTGGGAAAGAATGAAGTTTATAGGTGATATGGGCAGGCCAGACCCAATAAGTTTAACCCAATAAAGGTAGCCCAGGGGCATACCCAATAAAACATTTTGGGAGGTCGAAATACTCCCGATTCGACCTAAGACATCGATTTTCCCGACTTTGGAGGTCGATACAAGTAGGACGTAGGAGCATTAATGCCAGCCTCTACCACCCATCGCATTCACATTAAATGCACCTCAACCACCATCATGACGGCATTAATTAGCGTGACAATGCATCACCTCCGCATTAATGGCAGTATGGATCCCCTTTTCGACCGACCAGACATTTGTAAAACTCTAGGCTAGGTCAAAATGACCTAAGTTACCCCTACTCAGGGGATAGCCTAATCTGAACCATATTAGGGAGAGACTTATCTTTTTACCCCTTTGCAAACACTATAAATACCTTATCTTTCAGAAATAAAGGTATGCTTTTGCACAATCGTTTAACTTTAACTCTGTCCAATTATTTTCAAGTCAAAAAACTAACTTAAGTATCAGAGGGTCTTAGCCGAGGATCTTCACAGCTAGCCTAATGTTTGTTCGTGGGCATAGGATCCAATCCACGTCTCCAAACTATATCTTTCTGGTCGACTTATTCCACCTGGTCGAGACCTTGGAGCCTATTACACAAAAATTAACATCATCATTTGGCGTCGTTTGTGGGAAACATGGAATCTACAGTCGAAAATGGTTAACACTAGACGAACTATTTTCGAGAGATAGAGTGACCGCATATCACCACCACCTCCCTTACTGCCACCATAGTCCCAGTCGGACTAGCAAGCTGAAGGCCCCAGCTCTCAGCCAGAAGAGGTGGTAACTTTGACTATCGCTCAACTAATGTAGATGATTAGTGATCAAATTTCTACCCAACTTTCTGAGCAACTATCTACCGTGTTGCAGAGACATAACCATTAGCCAATCGTTGCAGCTAGTGCTACACCACACCCCTTGAAACAAGAACAAAGACTACCATATGAGGATAAAATAAGAAATAAAACTCGTCACAACCCTAGTGGATGAAATTTGAGTCTTAGTTGATTTCATTGTGATGAAGCTCGTTACCAACCTCGGGAGGAAGTAGCAGATTCAGTGGAACATTCACTAGACCCAATTGAGCTCAGAAGCATGAACAGGTCGAGTGCTAAAGACCTCAGCCTAGTCGAGACTTGTCCAGAGTTGACAGAGATGAACGGAAGGTAGTTTCACATCAAGTTCAATAGCTTAACAGGCGACTGGAAGAAATCTCAATGAGAAACGTTAAAAGGACTCAGCTGGATAATGCCCCCAGATTCCGACGAGAGAGGGAATCCCTACTTATTCAAGAAATAATTGATAAACGCATTGCGATTGATGTAAAAATCCCAATTGAATTACCATAGGATGATGGGTCAACTAACCCCAACGAGCACCTCCTACAATTCAAACATATGATGTAGCTGCACGGTCATAGTAATCACATACATACAAAAATGTTAGTTAACACTTTTCAGGGAGTGGCGCTTGAATGGTTCGTCAAGCTTAAACTTGCGTCCATATTTTCTTATGACCAGCTTTGCGACAAATTCCTCCACCAATTTGCTAGTAGAAGAAAAGTAAATCTATTGAACACTCACCTCTACACAGTTAAGTAGAATGAAGGTGAATCTTTACGAGATTTCTTCTCCAGATTCAAAACTCAAGTTTTGAAAATCGACAACCCTAGGATCAAATTTGTAATTAACGCCTTAATATTGGGATTGAAACATAAGGAATGTGCAATGCTCTAGTCAAGGAGCGACCGCGAACAATGGAAGAGCTCCTTGACCTTGCGAAAAGATATATGACGTAGGAGGAGATGAAAAAAATGAAATATGGGAGATGAGAAGGTGACAAGAAGAAGGGCAATGAAAATGATGATAGACACCAGAAGGAAGGTCACCAATCTCCAATAAATTGTTTTCACAATTATGCCCTACCTAACACTCGTAGAAAAGAGGTCTTGTTTGCAATACAATATGATAACTTGTTGAAAAGACCAAGGAAGCTCAATGAGACAGAAGCCATGAAAAAATCCAAAAAATATTGCTATTTTCATAGACAGAATGGGCATAACACGAAGGACTGTTTTAACCTCCAAGACGAGATTGAGCATCTCATCAGACAAGGCCACATTGAAAATTACATTGATTAGAAAGCCCTACAAGCAATGGCTCAAACTGACCAGACTCCTCAAAGAGAATGGTTGGTCAGCCCAATAAGAGAAGACAAAGGAAATCAAAAGGTTGAAGATAAGCGCCCTACCTTGAGTGGTGTTATCGACACTATTGCAGGAGGACCAACTGAGGGGGACTCTAAATCAGCAAGATGGCAAGCATAAAGACATGTTGAATCCTCTAAGTGAAAGCAGGTCAAAACAGTCCACCAGCTCTCAACCAGCATAGAACCCATATCTTTTTCATATTCTGATCTCTCTCACTTGGGAGGCCAGGGGGCAGAGAGTAAGTTGGATTGCACCTTGGTGGTCACCATTGAAATAGCAAACTTTGAGGTCAGGATGATCTTGGTCGACAATGACAGTTTTGTAAACATAATTTTCTTGTTGACTCTGGAAAGAATGAAGCTGGGAAAGTTAAAATTTGAGCCTGTCTGAATACCTTTAATTGATTTTGGTGGGGGCAAAGATTGTGCCTGTGGGATTTGTAAACTTGTCCACATCCTTTGGAGAGGCACTCAAAAGGCACACCTTCATGATTAACTACCTTATCATTGATGTACATTTCGCTTACAACGCCATCAGCGGAAGACCAACACTTAATGATTTTTGGGTAATAGTATCCACCTATCACATGAAGTTGAAATTCATGACAATAGCTGGTATAGGAGAGTTGCCGTGCAACATGAAAGACGCGTGGCGTTGCTATACCATTTTAGTCGAGGCAAATAAACAGAGAAATGCTTGGGGGGCATCCTTGTAATAGAACCTAATGAGGGATAGGCTAGCAAGAAGAGGAAGACGGAAGACACCAGAGTCAAGTCCACTGAATAATTCGAAACAATAGAGCTCAAACCTGGAAACCCTGAGAAAACAACGAGGATATAGACAAGCTTGGGACATAATCTGGAATACATGTTGGTCGATTTTCTTAGGAAAAATATTGATATTTTTTCATGGAAAGCAACTGACCTCCAAGGAATCGACCCCTAGGTCATTGTCCACTGTCGACCCATCCTTCAAGCAGGTCAGACAGAAAACCAAAACTTTCAATGCTAAGATAACCCAAATCATAGAGAACGTGGTGAACAAGCTTCTAGAGGTAGGTTACATAGTTGGGATTCAATATCCTAGTTGGTTATGTAATGTAGTCCTTGTCCCCCAAAACGAGGGTAGATGGAGAATGTGTAATGATTTCACTAATCTTAATAAAGCATGCCCTAAAGGTCCGTATCTACTGTCTTGTTCAATCATAGGTTACAACCTCCTAAGTATGATGGATGCCTTTCAAGGGTACTATCAAATTTTCATGGTATTTGAAGATTGAGATAAAACTGCCTCTATAGTTTCAAATGGTGTATATTATTTTCTGGTTATGCCGTTTGGATTAAAGAATGTTGTGCAACATACCAAAGACTGGTCAACTTCATGTTTAAAAACGAGATTCGTTGACCACACATTTTTGATATGATTGTGGAAGCTTATGTGGATGATATGATTGTTAAAACAGAGAGAGAATCAGACCACTTAGCTGATCTTGACCACACATTTTTGATATTAAGAGCATTTGACATGAAGTATAACCTGAATAAATGCACATTTGGAGTAAGAGGTGAAAAATTCTTAGCTTACATGGTCAGCCAGAGAGGTATTGAGGCTAATTCCCCATAAATTTAAGCAATTAAAGATATCCTGCCTCCAAAGATAGTGAGAGATGTGTAAAGGCTAGTCAGGAGAATTATTGCTGTAGGTCGATTCATCGCTATATTAGCAGATAAAAGTTTGCCCTTCTTTCAGGTCCTTAGGAACACAAGTTTAAGTAGATAGAGAAATGTGATCCAGCTCTAGTCAAACTCAAATAATACCTAATCGAGCCGCCATTACTTTAGAAACCTATGGTCGGAGAAGTACAAAGTTTATACTTGGCAGTCTCGACAACAACAGTTAGTTTTGTTTTGGTATCCACTCAGCAAGGTTCGTTAAGCTAGTGTATTATATCAGTAAGGTCCTGCAAGGCCCCGAGCATAACTATTTGGAGGTCAAAAATTTTGCACTTACTTTGATCACAGCAGCACGAAAGTTGAGGCCCTATTTTTTGTCATACACTATCATTATGTTGATAAATCAACCATTGAAATAGGTGTTCTTTAAACCCAATACGTCAAGCAGGCTGACCAAGTAGGCCATCAAGTTAGGAGAATTCGATGTCAAGTTTTAACCCCCTATGACCATAAAGGCTTAGGTCTTTGTTGATTTTATGGTAGAGCATTTTGACCTCTTCATAGTGGTTGAGCAAGAACAACAAGTCTGGTCCTTGCATGTTGGTGGATTGACTACAAACATGGAGGGTGGAACAGGTATTTCCCTGCGTTCCCTTCAAGTTGAGGAATATGATTTTGCAATTAAGCTCACTTACCCAATCACAAACAATGAAGCTGAATACGAAGCTCTCATCATGGGGATGGAGATGGCTCTTGATAGGGGGTTCAAACAATCAGTAGCCATCACAGACTTGTAGCTGGTCGTGGAGCAATTAGGAGAAAACTTTGAAGCAAGGGAAATGACCATGAATATTTACTTAGCAGAGGTCAAAAGACTTGAACAACAATTCAAAAATTTCACACTCAGTCAGGTCCCTAGGTCGGAGAATGAAAGAGCAGATGTGCTTTCCAAGTTCACTAGCTCACCAAAAGGCACCAAGGAAAGGTCTTTTACCTTTTTGGTTTCAAATAAGCCTGCTATCTGTGACCTTCATCAGAATCAGGTGTTGGCCGTCGAGGAGACAAGCTAGAGTTGGATTGATAAAATAAAGTCCTACTTAAGAAATGGAAAATTACCACAAGATAAAACAAAGACCCGTAGGTTATGATGACGCTCCATGAAATTTGCTTTAGATGAGTATGGCCAGTTATATAAAAGGTCCATTTTAGGACCCCCGTTGAAATGCTTGACATCAAACCAAGAGCAAGAGGTCTTACAGGAAATTCACGCTGGCATTTGTGGAAATTACTTAGGAGGGTGCGCATTAGCTCATAAGGTCATCAGACATGGATATTTGGCTAACTCTGCACAAGGACGCGGTCTAATTTGCTCGAAGAAGCTCATCTTGCCAAGTCCTTCCTAACATCTCTCATCAACTAGCCGCGACACTTACTCCAATACAGATCACGTGGCCTTTCGACCAATAGGGGGTCGATAGTTAGATCTTTCCCAAAAACTATGGGTCAGAGGAAGTACACGTTAGTAGCAGTTGAATATTTTAGAAAATGGGTCGAAGTGGAAGCTATACCAAAATAATAGATGTGGCAATAAGGAGTTTTTATGGAAAAATGTTATTTCTTGTTTCGATCTGCCTAAAGTATTCATATCCTACAATGGAACCCAATTCCAAAGCAAAAAGACAAGAGAATAGTGTGAAAGCCTTGGAATTAGGCAACACTTCCCTTCGATTGGCAATCCATAGTCAAATAGTCAAATAGAGGTCACTAATAGAACCGTTCTAGATCACATCAAAACTCGACTAGAAGGTTTTGAAGCTAGTTGGGTAGATGACTTACTAGGAGTTCTATTAGGCCTATCAGACCACCCCAAAAATCGCCACGGGGAAAAGTCTATATAGTTTGGTTTATGATTCAGAAGCAGTTATCCCTACATAATTAATCCTACATCCAGCTCGAATTATACACTACAATCCAATTAGAAACTGAGTTGAAAGGGAATTCAACCTTGAAACAATCGACGAGCTCCATCAACAAGCTTTCACATAAATGCAAAGGTACAGGTCGATCATGGCCAAACAATATGACAAAGGCATTAAGCCAAGACATTTCAAGGTTGGAGACCTCGTTCTTAAAAAGGTTGAAGTCTCTAAAAATATTGGCAAGCTCGACCCAAAATGGGAATATCCATACTCTGTGGTGAAAGTGGCAAAGCATAACTCCTATCGACTAGCTAACATGACTTGGAACGAGGTGCCTAGACCATGGAATGCAGTTATTCTGAAGAAATTTTACATATGGAGTGGATTGTACAAAAGAAGCGTGTTCTCTTGATGAATTTCACGTCGTGACCTTATAGCCGCACGATAAAATTCTTGTATAATCCAATTATTTAAAAAACGATCAAGTCTACCCCATAGTCGCACGATCATATTCAAGTATTAAAGAAGGGTCAGTCGACCCTGTAGTCATGTGATCAAATTTGTTTATAAGCCAATTATTCATCAATCAAGTCGACCTTGTAATTCAACTTTTATTAAAGAAGGATCAAGTCGACCCTACAGTTGAATCTTATTTAAAAACAACATACGACTTAAATTATTCTGGCACGTTTATAACCCTTTACACAAAGTCAATTAATACGACGTACTAAGAATATATTCACAAGCAATAAAGTGAAGTCCAATAAAAATATCGAACTTCAATATCAAAATCTCATAAAACCTTCAAATATCGTTCAACAGCCCCTTGGGGCTATTTATTGTCCAAAAATAGCAAAGTTACATAACTACAAGATCATCTAACTAGACCCTTGACCCTCTCCTCGTTGAGCCACGACTTTTGCTTCCACTTCGTCGATAGCCTTGTGGAGCTCATTTGTTATGTCAAGGCCTACATCCAGAGGTGGCTCCTCAATCTATTGCTCAGGCCCAGTTTGAGGTGCGCCTACAGGTCGGGATGGTCTAACCTCTTCAGTCAAAAAGGTGCGTCCCCTATTAGGGAAGAAGTTTGCTACGTTCACTTCATTCTTCTTTATCTTTATGGTATTCGCCAGCAAAAGAGAATTCTTCTCCCACAGCAACGACTCACAGAAGAGGGAGAGCAACAACTACAATAGTCTCTTCAAGTGGAGCGTTCTCGTAAAGCTCTTCAAAATATTTGTTCTTCATCACATTGAGTTGCACCTTATCCTCTACTCGGGATTCATGATCAAGGAACTCAAGTTGTTTTACTACTTTATTGAATGCTTCCTTGGCATCGTCCATGCTGAATGTTATGCTTAAGTCTGTGAAAGCTGAACATAGCATAAATTATTTCATGGCCTCTTTTCAAATTCCAAGCAGCACCTTGAAGAACTCCATCCTGGCATATCGCTAGCAACTCTCATATCCTTGAGCTCGACTAGACTCAGAGGCCTCACAGATAGAATTTACTGACTCTTTTAATTGCTCCTCGGCTTGGCTTTTGCCTTGAACAATAGCCAATAATTTAGCATTTTTTTCCTCAAGCTGTTTCATCAACTCAGCCAGTCTCGACTCCAGGGATTCAACCTTAGTCTTGAGCAGATCATTTTGTTCCTTCTCTAGCTCTTCACATTTCTCCATTAGCTTCTGGCGATTAGTTTCACCTAATTCATAGCGTCAATGGAGGTTATACCCCTACTAGCTGACCTGCAAAAATTGAATAAATCATGATAAAATCAATTTTGTATGATAGAAGGATTGAATTTGATGAGAGACTTACCATAATTGCATAGTAGGCAAAAGCTTTCAGAGCAGCCAGTTGCTCGTGGTTGAACATTTTGACCTAGTCATTCTGAAATAGACCAGCAGTGAGAACGGCCAGAGGTGTCACAGATGATAGACTCGTATCCATCATGGTTGCGGTGTTCGACACCGCTACTTTCTTGACGAATTGGGGTTCAGGAAACGTTGGCAAATTGCACAGACGCTTAGGAGAAAGCTTAGCATAAGTGGCCTCGTCGGGTTCGCTAACTTTCTTCTTACCCTTGTCGACCATACTCTTCTTTGGCACACCCTGCACTGCGACTTCAACAGCTTTCTTTTTCTGTTGTGAAGATGGGTTGCTCGCCACTTTGCGTAGCTACATGTGGACTTCCTTGTGCTGCTTGGACGACCCCAGCGACCGATTGTGCGGCCTTAAGTGATAGGTTGCATTAATGGCACTCCTTGAACTGTTACTCAATCGAATTATTTTCAGGTCAAAAAACTGACTTAAGCATCAGAGAATCTTTGCCGAGGACCCTCTTGGCTAGCCTAATGTTTGTTCCATGGCTGCAAGATCCAATCCATGTCTCCAAACTATATCTTTCTGGTTGACTTACTCCACCTGGTCGAGACCCAAGAGCCCATCACACAAAAATTAACATCATCAATGGGTTTTTTTTATTGTTTGAGAGAGAGATTGGCTGAAAATATTTAGTTGGGAAGGAGAAAGCCTCGCCCTTTGACATATATTAGAGGATATTTTGGTCCTTTGATAAATTTGAAAATCATTTAACTGAATTGGGGTGAGTGTGCAATTTGTTAAAAAATGCAAGGGAATTTACGCCAATTAAAAAAGTACAAGAGGTTTTTAGCCAATTAGGCCTTTTGTAAGGAGGTAAAATGTTTTTTTTACCCTTTAAATTAAAACATCTTTATTAAATATAGGAGCTTATAAAATTTTTTAAATAAGTTTAGCCGAACACACTTACTTTTAGAGGTTGCAAACTCAAATATTTTCTGGACATTTATAAGTTCTCATACTCTTGTAGTAATTGTTCGACTAATTATTCTATGCAGTCCTTACTAATGAAAAATTATTCGAAGAAAAAATAAACTCAGAATTATCTGTAATTCATCAGGGTAATTAGTTGAATTGCAATGAGATAGCTGGTCCAAGTCCTATACTAGCGTGTGACCTTTTATCGTGTGTTATAGTCCAATTCCTATATTAGTCTTTGCCTTTGATTGATAAGTTCTAATCTTACCTTTTAATCTGATAAAACATGAAAAGGTAATAGTCCTTAATTAATGTTGTCTAGCTTAGAGAATAAGAAGTCTTTTACATGACGGGCTGTATATCTTACCTATTCGATTCTCTTTATCTCAAATTTGTTAATTTCATTTTTTTACAAATGTTTTATTTTCTAAAAATTATTTTTTGAGCAAAAGAATCCCCACAATTAAAATAGTGATACAACATAACTAACTTTCAACTATTATTTTAAACAAACATAACATAAATGTACAAAAAAGTGAAATATTCTCAACTATTATCTAAAACATTGTACTGTATAAGTATTAATGTGTATATATATATTTGCAATTTATAACAAATTGATAGAGATAGATGTACGAGTGTAAAGAAGCAAAGGTCATATACATCAATTATTGTGTTGCAATTTAACTAATCTGATCTGTACGCTATGTTATTAAAAAAAAAGGAACAATTTTATTTTTATGAAAAGTGTGAAGAGATATTTGAGACTCTTTATCGTAATAATGTTTTAAAAAATTAAAATTTTAATGTATTTATCTATCATCCATCTACTTTCTAAAATAAGTGGAAAAGACTTTTTTTGGACCACACGCATTGTTAATTGTATGTCCAACATTTTGTTAAATGTATTAGAAATTTTATAAATTTTATTTAATTTATGAATATATGAAGTAAATTGTTGAATAGGGATATTAAATGCATTATATTTGACATGATATTCGATACATACCTAATAAAATAGAATAACTCTTCGGAGTGTTTGTACAAACTTTGTGGCAGTTACAAAACTGCCGTGAATATAAAAATAATAAAAAAAAATAAATTATTGTGGTAGGTAGAATACTGCAGTAAAAATAAAAAATTGAAAATAAAAATAATAAATCATTATGATTAACGAATCATCGTAAATATAAATGAAAAAGAATATTACGAAAAATTGCAGCGGTTTTGGTAACTGCCGCGAAATACAAAGGCAAAAAATGAATAAAATTTTGTGGCATTTTTCTAACTATCGCAGAAAAATATAAAACAGAAAAATAAAGCTATAGTGGCATCTGAAAACTGCCACAATAATTAACGCGACGGCCATTCCAGCGGTTTGTCTCAATCGCCGCTAAATAAACTCCCAACACTAGATCTGACGGTGGTCTATGAACCAATCGTCGCTTAATGCGTTCCGCAGCGGTTTAAACCGCCGCAAAACCTCTACCGTAATGGCCGCAAAATTCATATTTTGGTGTAGTGTGTGTATATATATATATTTGCATCAGAAACAAAGCAAATAGAACACTGTAGACTATTGAAACGCGTTACTATGGCGGCAGAAAGCAGAATCCAGTAATATTAACTTCTATGCAAAGTTCTAGGGTGCATTTCTTTCTAAGGAACTGCAATTAATCATGCGCCATCAAAAAGCATCTTTACAAGATAAGCTGCCATCGACTACCGTCGGTAATGGTTTTTAGATGTCTTAAGATTAATATGACTGGTTAATAAGTGAAAATAAGAAGAAAAAAGGTAGTCAGTCCAACCTGCAACTTGATTTAAATTGCAATATACATACAACATGTACAGTACAACATCTCCGGTTATTTTATACCAGTTAGAAAATTGACACAATTAATCTACTTCCTTCAAGGTTCAGTTATAAATGTGTTGGAAATTGGTCTTCTTTGACCAAAATTTTAAGTGTGCTCAAAATATTAATTTCTATAAAATTGGTGATCGTTGTAAACTACGCCATGGGTAGATGATGATAATATGTTTAATTGGCCAAAATCAATTTTGAGTGAATGAAAAATTAATGGTCAAAGTTAGAAGACGAAGAATGAGCCAAAGGAATAGGAGGAGTGAAACTTCATTCCAAATTGAGAAATGAGTACAAGGTGAATTTGAATATATGTCTCAAGTGTGGAGGTAAGGGATGGGCCCCTTGGGGGCACCACAAGTGTTTGGAGGGGAGAGGACCTACATGGTTGTGGGTTCAATCCAACCCACACATGCACGCATCGCCGCCCGCCCGGCTCGGCTGGACCTGGGGTTGGCTTGGTTGGCGTGATTGTGGGCTTAGGCTCGGGATTATATTAAATTGGGCCTTCAGTCCAATATTAACAAGTAACCTTCAAACTTCCTTTGCCAGACATTAAATTTTTAGTATTAATTTTTGAAAATTGGATAACAACAGAATAAATCCTCCAGCGGATGTATTTGGACTGAACGCGTGTTTCCTTATCTCCAGCAAATGAATTTAGACTGTGTCCTTCCAACTTCCTGCATTGGAATACCAACAACCAATTTATGACCACCTTGGCTCTCTATATATATCAGTTTGGATTTGCATGTTCATACAATATACTACAACATCTTCAACATAGTTCTGAGAGTTCAATATGCTTAATGTTCGAAGAGATCAGATGGCTTGTGGTGTTGTACTGTCTGAATTAGTTGTTGTATCTTGGGATATGATAGCCAGTTGCCGTTAGCACCAGTAAGGGGCTAATTCATCTTAAAGACAAAAAGCTCAACTCTCGTCTCGACTCCTTACTTTTTCTGATCACAGAAATTTTTAATACCAGAAACAACAATTTTATGATCATGGAATCAAAACAAGTTACTGTTCCGCCAACTACTGCTGCTGCTCAAGTCACTCCACCAGTTCCTGCTCCTATTCCTATTCACATAGAAAGACCAGTAAAATTTACTAGACTTGATATTAAGATGAGTCTTGAAAGAGGATGCACATGTCGTACTTGAAGACGACACTAATGCCCATAAATGGGTAGCTTTGGATGCCTGAAATCAAAGTGATTTCCTGTGCTGGAACTATATTTTGAATAGACTAGATGATTTGCTGTATAATGTTTACAACCCTATTAAGACAGCTAAAGAGCTGTAGGAGTCACTCGATAAGAAATATTAGTTAGAAAATGCTATTTTGAAGAAAATTGTGGTGGCCAAATTTCTGGACTACAAAATGGTAGGTTCCAAATCCGTCATGAGCCAAGTCCAAGAACTAAAAATTATTATGCACGGAATTCATGCTGAAAACATGATTTTGAGTGAATCCTTTCAAGTAGCTACAATCATTGAAAAGCTACCACCATCATGGAAAGATTTCAAGAACTATCTCAAGCATAAAAGAAAGGAGATAAGTCTTGAAAATTTGATTGTTCGACTGAGGAGAACAATCGGATGTTTGATGATAAGACAGGCAAGATCAAAATAGAGGCCTTTTCTAAGTAGAGGCTATGTGTAGAATAAGTTGTTCAAATTTAATGTAATGCTTGTACTTAGAAATGTTCAAGTGAATGAAAATAAAGCCTCTAGTTCTACTCATTGAGTGTTGTAGTTTATGGCATGTTAGATTAGGACATGTTAATTTCAACACTTTGTATATATTAGTAAATTTGAATCATTGCCCCATTTCAAATTGACACAACTCATAAGTATGCAATATATTTTGCAGCCAAAATGGTTAAAGCTCTTTTTCACTTGGTTGAAAGGAACACGATGCCTCTAGAATTAATCCATAGTGATATATGTGATTTGAAGTTTTTGCAAACTAGAGATGGGAAAAAGTATTTTATTACTTTTATTACACATGATTTGCTACGTATTTCTGCTACGAAGCAAAGATGAAGCACTAGAAGCTTTCAAGTGCTATAAAACTGAGGTTGAAAATCAACTTAGCAAACAAATTAAAACTATTAGAAGTGATAGAGGTGGTGAATATGGAGCACCATTTGAAGATTTCTACTCAAATTCTAACGTCTCCTTACTCACCTCAATTGAACGAGTTACTGAACACAAAGCTCAAACTCTTAAGGAACTGATGAATGCTATTTTGATTAGTTCTAGGTCACCTCAGCACATGTGGGGGGAAGCTATCCTTTCAGCTAACCACGTACCCTCCAAAGGGAAAGATGAAACCCCTTATAAATTATGGAAAGGCCACAAACCTTCTTACAAATATGTGCTAATGTAGGGGTGCTTGGCCAAGGTAGAAATACCTAAGTCAAAGCAGCATGTATAATGGTAAATCTTGTCACATTAGATGACGACACAATACCATAGGACAATTGATCTCAAATGGGGTCATTTCACTTAACTATGTGAAATCTAAGGAGAATTTAGCAGATCCGTTAATCAAAGGCCTACCCAGAGATCAATTAAAACACTTGTCTAAAGGAATGGGATTAAAACCCATAAATTTAAGAATTGACATAGCGGACACCCAACCATGATGACTAGAGATCCTAAGAACTTGGCTTAATAGGACAACTAAGTTTGAAGGTTTATGTGGGCACTTCAACTCATTCCTATGACATGGAAGTGCTGCCTGTTGAGTGGGCACTAGGTTGAATTTTAACTCTTAATGATTCCCAGAGCTAGAATAGCGGAGTATGGCAAGATACTCTTTGTGGTAGATCACCTATGTCTGTGTGAAGATAAGCCGCTTCATCATAAATGCTTATGGATTCAAGATCGGTATCCATAGCTAAAACGGACATAATTGGAAAAAAACTAAAAAGCGTAAGAATAACTATTATGTGAGTACTGTTGTCTTGGTTTACACCAACAACTGAATAGTTCAACATATCATGTTCACTATTAGCCAACTAAGCCCGACAGTACTTCACTAAAGAAGGTTCGGGGCCACAAGCTACCTATCCTAATGCCGTAGTTGTTCACTTGAACTCTCTCGTGTCTGCACAAGCATAAGCATCATCAGTCGCATTAATTTCCATTCATGTGGGGGACTGTTGGAAATTAGTCTTCTTTGACCGAAATCTTAAGTATGCTCAAGATATTAATTTCTAAGAAATTGGTAATCGTTGTAAACTATGACATGTGTAGATGATGATAATATGTTTAATTTTCCAAAATCAATTTAGAGCGAATGAGAAATTAATGGTCAAAGTGAGAAGACCAAAAATGAGCTAAAGGAATGGGAAAGAGTGAAACTCCATCCCACATTGAAAAATAAGTACAAGGTGGACATGAATATATATCTCAAGTGTGGAGGTAAGGAATGGGCCAATTAGGGGCACCACAAGTGTTTGGAGGGGAGATGACCTACATGAATGTGGGTCCAATCCAACCCACACATGCATGTGTGCCTGGGCTTGGGCTTGATTGGCGTGATCATGGGCTTGGGCTTGGATTAAATTGGGCCTTTAGTCCAATATTTGCAAGAAAACTTCAAACTTCCTCTGCCAGATATTAAATTTTTAGCGTTAATTAATTTTTGAAAATTGGATAACAACAGAATGAATCCTCCAGAGGATGTATTTGGATTGCACGTGTGTTTCATTATCTCCAACAGATGAATTTGGACTGCGTCCTTCCAACTTCCTGTGTTGGAAAACCAACAACCAATTTATGACCACCTTTCAGCTGTTCCTTGGCTCTATATATATCAGTCCTGGATTTGCATATTCATACAATATACTACAACATCTTCAGCATAGTTCTGAGAGTTCAATACGTTTAACGTTCAAAGAGATTAGATGGTTTGTAGTGCTGCTACTATTTGAATTAGTCATTGTATCTTGGGAGACAATAGCCAGTTGCCGTTAGCACTAGTGTGGGACTAATTCGTTTTAATGACAGAGAGCTTCACTCTCGCCTCGACTACTTGCTGTTTTCTTATCACAGAAATTCCCAATATCGAAAACAACAAGATGCCTATTCATTCAACATTTTGTTCAGGTTTTTTTTTTTACTCTTGTACGTTCATTTTAATTCTTGCAATTGTCTGATTATTTCAAGAGTCATAATTGATTTGTTTGTTGGAAAAGTTCAGTTGGGAAATCTTCCAACTCTCAAGGTGACTTGTTAGTATTGTAGGTAATATAATTAAACACAGCTAAGTACAAGGAAAAGGTTAGCTAAACAAAGCCAGCTAAGGAACAAAAGTTAGGGAAGAACAAGAGAGTGAAATTCACTTGCTAAAAGGAGGAAAGATATTGTAAGTTTCAACTTCTTTCTCTCTTATATATATATATATATTTAATTGACTTGAAGTGAAGGAAGGTATTTAAGATCATACTGAATACTATTCAGTAGAGCATAATTGTATCATCGCAAATGAATTTTCACTAAGAGGGTGCTTGTGTGTGTTTATAAGCCCCTCAAAACATCTTATAAAATGTTTGAGAGCTTAGAAGATGTCAAAAAGTGTGTGCTAAATTTCTTTAAAAAAAAGCTTATAAAATTCTAAAATAAGATGTTAGGAGCTTTAGGAGCTTATAAGCTCATTTTAAAAAGGTAATTAAGGAATTCTTAAATTTATTTTTAAAATATTAACAAGTTCTCTTAATCTTAATCATAATATAAAATTGCTATTACTAATATCTTATAAACTTAAAATCTTATTTTATCCAAATATTTTAAGAATTTATTTTTAAAAAAAAGATCTAACATCCTTTGAACTCCATAAACATTTTATACGATGTAGAAACTTATAAGACCTTTAAAATAAGTTTAGCCAAACACCCTCTAAGCATATTTCCAAATATCAACTCAGTGGGCATATTTCCAAATACCAACTCAGAAGTGTACGAGTATTTAATTGGCCCTCATAATATGTTTTGATTATGATCATTTGCAATGATCTTATTCCATATTGAATTAGTTGTAAACAAGGGAAATACTCAATTGATTTGATACCACAAAATCAGCAGTTTTGTTTCTCAAAATTCAGAACTCTACATGATATTACTTTGGAAGTTGTGCTAGAAGTTTGTTTTTGCCTTTTATCATCCATTCTGTTAGAAGTTTCTGCAATAGAGGAAGTTGCTTTTTGTTATCGATCTCTTATATCTTGTCTTTGCTATAACTTCATTTGTGTTTAATATAAGTGTATGTTAAAAATCCTAATATTATATCTTAGGTAGTGGAGTAGGCTTGTCGAATCACTATAAATCATCGTGTTCAGCTTATTTGCTACTTTTTGATATTTGTTATCCATTTGGATCTTTATTTCTATTACATAAAACCTTTTACAAAACCTTCTCAAGAAACAAAAAGTGTTAATTGATTGAGAAAAAAATCAATTCACCCCCCTCTTGTTCCCACTTATATTTACAGTATTGTTGATAGGGTACATTATACAGCAAGACTTAAGTAATGATATAATTAACAGATTAACATACCAATTACTTTGCACATGCGCGTATATCTCACTGGTTTTCGGCCTAGGAATGAAATGGATCAATTTATTGTTCACCATACAATTTATACTGAACATGTTCTCGCTGTGTGGGGTACTACTTATTGCTCATTCTTTGTTTGCTGGGGACTTTGAACAGACAGGAAAATTCCCCCTGTACCCTGCGGTGGTGATGGAGAGAGAGAGAGAGAGAAAGAGCACTAGTCCACACTATCTTTTCATTTCCAACAGGTTGTCTTGTTGGGATTATATTCTTGCAAATTTTCCTGTTTCCACAAAATGGAGCTAGCCCTCATTCTCAACAACAATGACTTGAAACTCCATTGAGGCATTAATTAAAACATCTCAAGAATTCCGAGTAATTATTCTATTGCCACTTCTCAAAGAAGAAAATCCAATTTTGTGAAAACAAAAGAAAAAGCCCCAAAAAAATACAAGTATGAACAGCATTTAATATCAGGCCACATTTTTCAAAAAAACTAACAATACGGGGCCCTCGTGCTGTATACATTTTTTTGTTTTTGTGTATGCAGTCTACATGTATATATATACAAGAAAAGAGACTCAACCTCCTTGTAGTCTGCAGACATAGCATTTAAGTTGTTTAAGAGGAATCAGAAACTCAAAGAAGATCCACATTTCATTCCTGATTCATTTAAGAGAATTCCAAACCTGTCCATTTTTGTTTTTCAAATCCTTGTTCTTCTGTCCCAAAAGAAGCACTTCTCATAATGAGGTCGTCCTGGATGCTGATATCTCTGTTGCTTGTATCAGTTCTGATTCATGAAGCTCAAGGTATGTCAGCGAAAAGTGGTCATTTGTGTCTAATAGAAACATCTTTAATAACAAAATTATTTTTTTTATTAAAAATAATTAATTAATGTTGCTAATTACTTCTTGAAGGTATACGCTTGAGAAAAGGAACTCCACCAGATAGACAGCAAAAGATCCATGTAAGTATACAGTGCTTTGGGTGAATTTTGAGGGATTTCAAAATTTGCTCCTATATAACTTGGAAAATATTTTATATTCCCATGTAACAGCAAATTCTTCAAGAGAAAAGAAGTAATGATGGTGTTGAAGAGGTTAATCCGTGCAAAGGCAAGCATTGTCGTTCAGGTAAGAAGTAGAGAAGAATTATGAAAAAGGTCCCAAAGGATTCCGGCTATTAGTTATCAAGAATCCACCACGATTACCATAGATAAGGAAGAACATTAAAATGAAATTTGTTCCTCACTTCAAATACTTTATTTTTACGAGCCCTTTTTTTTAATTTCTTCAACTTTTCCGAACATAGCATAAATGAAACACCAACTTAAAAATTGTGGTCTTCATCTTTTGTTTGCAGGAAGGGTTAGAAAACTAGTTATGACTCCAATTTCTAGCACTACCACCGCCACTAAGGTTGGTCACAATTTACATACTTACATAAGATGATAAAATAAAATAACGCTTTTAGATTATGTTTGAAGTTATAATATTATCTTCTTTTCTTTTTCTTTTTTAAACATGATTTTGGCGGTTTGTGTATAGGCTCACAAGAAGGAAGAAAATAAAGCTCATGACCCCAAATCGGAGGGCTCTTCGAGTAATGAAAAAATGGCAAGGAATGAAGAAAATGTCTCGTTAAATTCATCCTCCATAACTGAGCAACGGCGCCAGCCTGCCCCGGAGGCCTATCCGGATATATTAGACATAGCTGGAATGGACTATTCTCAGGCAAGAAGAAAACCTCCTATACACAATTAAGCTTTGTAAGGAAGTCTACAAGCTTCGAATAGAGAAATTCAAAAGAAAAGGCCATGAAAAGAGGAGGAGAAGAATAAGATTAGAGTCTTATAAAGGTACATATATTTATCCATATAGGTATTGGACAGCATCATAGAGGTACAATATGGTGCTAATTTTTTGGATTAGAAAGATTTTGTACAAAGAATATGGATTATTAGGTGATTATATATCATGGTCAAGTCATTGTATTTAGAGAAGTGCTTATTAATTACTATTCATTGTAATTCATGATAATACAAGTGTATATGCAGAAGTAGACAATGCCAACAGCAATAGTTTATTATGCTTCTCCCTTGGACATGTGCTTCAAATTTGTTTGTGGCCCAATTTTGTACTCCACAACATGAATAAGTAGAGAGACCAGGCAACAGTTGGTTTTGTCATCATAATTCATGTCCCAGCAGCCACCTTCAGAGATGGATTGCCAAAGGAACTAATAATGGCATTTCATCAACAGATTAATTATTTTCACTATGCTCTATGTACAACGATTAAGAATTTTGAACTCCACTCCAACTACTTTTCACCTTTCAGTTATCTTTTGATATATATTTTCAAACAACTATTTTTATTGTATCGCTTTATTCACTCGTTCTAATTTTTAAAATATCTCAATCACTGGAAAAATTACTACGCTGTGAGCTCAAGGATGACGGCATTGAAAAGAGGCAAGAGAAAAAAATATATATAGAGAGAGAAAAGAGCGACAGAGGAAGGAACAACAAGAACGAAAAGGATGAGAGAGAAATGAAAAACGAAAATGGGGGAAAAAATTGGGTGGAGATTTTTATAATTTTATTTGAGGAATTTTTTTTTAAGAATTTTAATTGGGCCAAGTGTTCTTATTTGATGTTGCATTCCCAATTTGGGTGACATGGACTCCAACTGCCAAATGACGTAAAATGCTAAAAATGGAGCTCGATTGGTGCTAACTGGGTAATTGCTGGGTTGAATTTCAAATTAATTAGCCCAAGGGATTATGATTGCGAAAAAATGTATGAAATGTGCTAAAATTTAAAGATTAATGAATCAAATATGCTAATCCTAAATCACGATGGACTAAAATAAAAAGAGGCCACAGTTGATGGACCAAAGTTGCAATTTCCTCTCAATCACCACTTTTTTTTTTAAATATCATAATTAACCTAAAAATAGGTACTAAATATAAATGTAGACAAAAAAGGATAATTAAAATATCTTCTCTTACTTCATCTTTGCATTGGAAGCCCAAAAATTTATCAATTCTACAGTATTGAATAGATTTATATTTGACGTAACAATTAGTAAATAGGTCTCAAAGGCCCATTAGTGACCACACTATAGACATAGGACTTACATAGGTACCCAAACCACCCATCTTAATCCTTTGTAAATAGCCTCCCACTGTATTCATTTTATTTACTTTGAGATGGAGCAATAAAAACACTTTTTATTTTTCTCTAACTTTGTTATGTCATACAAAAGGTTCGAATCTCTCGCTTTTACTACCTCACTCAAGGATCTACATCATTTGACATCATCTATGAAAATTTTGCTAGATTTAATATTGCAAATGCAGTCTAAGTCCAAGTTATGAACTTAGGAGAACAATGATACAAACACATCTCCTATCAATAGGCAAGAGGTCAAGCTACAACATGGATTGCTCCCATAGTCGGAGTTCCCTTGTCGAGAAGATATGGTGCCCTCACTCTTAAGCAGTCATATAGCTTCACGGTGGCCTCCAGGCATGATAGGGAACCGTCGACCCTATCATTGGCCTTGAGCAATTAATGCAATGCTTTATGTACCACTTTGCCATCAACAAGAAATGCTTTAAAATTCTATTGTACTTATTAGCAGTTGTGCAAATAAAATAAAATAAAATAAAAAATGAAGAGCTGTTGATGTATTATGTTAAATGGTTAGTTGAGGCATTTCATGATGTTCCACACGTGAACTACAAACTATTGCTAGCATTATGTAATAGAACCTTGGGCATGGGATGCCCAAGGAATTAATAGTGAGAAAGTTATTACGTTATTAGAAGAATTACTATACTGATGTATGCCCAAAAGTACATGCGAATCAAAGAGACCATGGCCAAACAACCAAAAAAGAAAGGATGAGGAATAACACCAAGGAGCCCTCTAAAGGAAAGGAGATAGAATAGTGGAGGAGCCTCTTAAAGTAACTACCCAATGAACTCTCGCACTACATATACCCCATCACACATGAACTAAATATTGAAAGAATGACTAGTATATAAGCTTTAGCCAAAGAATTCATGTGCATTTATCGGATATCCCTTTTGGGCAAGTTGATCATAGCCCAATTTCAGGATGCACTCGGTGGGTTTGGAGGTAATTCCAGCGTCAAGCGGGCTCGCGGGCCTGGAGCGTGACAACATACCACCAAATGCCCTGAGAACTAAGGTTTTAATGGTAGCTAATTAGTAGGGCCTGGTGCAAGCGCAAATTTCTTTATCTGCAATAATTAAAATTACAAGACAAAAAAATCGTACAAATAAAATAAAATTGAAACTTATCAATCAACTGCGGATTCAATTTCTAATTTAATCCTCTAATTCTTCTCTTCTAAATATGAATTGAATTTAATGAGTTTCGCAAAGAATACCTTGAACATCATGGATCTTCTTAAATTTGATTTGAAGAAAAATAACGCCAATCCGAGGGCTTCGCACCTTAATCTCGAATCAAACGCCAAAATATATGAGCTCCACGAAGAACACTTTGAACGCCGTGGATCTCCTTAAATTTGATTTGAAAAAAATAATGCCATTCCGAGGGCTTCGCACCTTAATCTTAAATCAAATGCCAAAATATGTGAGCTCCGTGAAGAACGCCTGAAATGTCATAGATCTCCTTGAATTTAATTGAGAGAATTGTTGGACTCCTTCAAACCTCTTCTCACTTGCTGGAATTTATGTTGCGTGTTGAATGAGCCTTGGTCACCCCTTTATATAGATACTTGATGGGAGACTTCTAGATTAACTTGAACTTTTTTGAGGGTTATCTCTTTGATAAGATAATACCAAATATCAAGAGATAATATCAAGTGTGAAGAGATAATATCAAATATCAACATATAGTATCAAATATCTTTGATTTGATTGGTCCATAGGCATAGACATTTTATCTTTGATACTTATCAATATTTGATTTAAGCATAAAATAAATACTAGAGTATTAGTTAAAATTAACTATTTATATTTTTGAATTAAATTTAATTTTGAGTTAACAACTAGCATATTATTTTATATATCACTCTTCAATTGGGCAAAAATTAATATGTCTACAAATGCCCTCACTTCAAGACCTCGCGAAAGATATGTCAATCATCCACGAGAGAGGCAAGGCTTAAAGTATTTGAGAAGTTTTCTTTTTCTCCCAATTCACATATGTTTGTGACAAGAACAACTTTAAAGCATTTCTCAAGCTATGGTGCCTAATAAAAGGGTTAAATCATAACATAATTCAAAGTAAATATCCTTTGGAAGGGAGTGTCGTAGATAGTTTATACTCATACGGGCTAGGAGTAACTTGCAGTTTAGGCTCGTATGTCAAGGAGCATATTTAACTTAAATAGACATTTTGTACTCGTGTCAAGGAGTCCACTTGAATTTAGTTGAGAATTTATACTCATGTCGAGGAGTTTACTTGAGTTTGACTTAATTGATAGTTTACACTCTTGTCAAGGAGTACATGGAGAGAATTTGAATATTTATATAGTTTATGCTCGTACCTAATAGCCTTATTGAAAGTTTAAGCTCATATCAAGGAGCATATGAGGAGACTTTAAATACTTAGATAGTTATGCTCGTACCTAGGAGCTTTATTGATAGTTTAAGCTCTTATCAAGGAGCACATGGAAAAACTTTAATTTAAAATTTTCAGATAGTTTATGCTCATATCTAGGAGCACTTGGAATTTGAAGACTTGAGCTTTGGACTTGAAGACTAGAAGATTTGAGTCTTTGATTTTGAAACTTGAAGACTTGAAAACTTGAGTCGTGGATTTAGAGATTTGCATACTTGAATTTTGTATTTAAAGACTTCGAAACTTGAACTTTGACTTGAATACTTGGAGACTTGTATTTGAAGACTTGAAAACTTGAGTTAGAATTTGGGAACTTGAAGATTTGAGTTTTGAATTTGAAGATTTGGAGACTTTCAGTCATGGATTTGGAGACATGAAGGCTTGAGAATTTTAGATAGTTTATGTTCTTATTTGGGAGCCTTATTGACAATTTTGGCTCTTATCAAGGAGCATTTGTAATTTTAAGGTGAAAATTAATTGCCCCCAACATCTTCTTCATCATCAACATTACTTGAATCTTCTTGTTCATCTAAATTCATGGTCATTTCAATATTATATGCACGAGTTTCCAAATATTCAAAAGCTTTTGGTTTAATTCCTTGAAGTATGTAGCAAAGACTCCAATGCATTCCTTGGATGTACATTTCAATGGTTGAAGCCTCCGATAATTGATATTTGCAATTAAGACTCAAATTTCTCCAGCGATTGATGTAGTTAATGACAGTTTCTTCCTTCTACTGGCGAGAGTTGGTGAGTTCAATCTGTTGACTGCCCTTCAAGTGCTATAGAAATGATTGAGGAACTATTCTTCTAGTTGCCCTCAATTATCAATGGAGCCTGCCTCCAAGTTAATATACCAATAAAAAACATTGTCCTTTAATGATCGAACAAATTACTTGACTAGATGATCTCCATATGTTCGAACGTTATTACAAGTCTCAATGAAATGAGTGACGTGCTGCTTTGGGTTGCCATTGTCATTGAATTGCTGAAACTTTAGGGTCTAGTAACCAATTGGCATCTTCAAGTTGTCAATCTTTTTAGTATATGGCTTGGAGTAAGTCATAGACACCTTAGAACTTTCATTAAGCATGTATTTGATAGTCTCCATGATAAACTCCTTCAATGGGTTAATAGGAACTAGTCCATTAGTGGAAACTTATAGTTTTTTTGTTGCGGCCTCTTCATTTTTGGTTGGTTGTCTCTTTGTAGATATTTTGACTTTATCCTGAGACTTAATTTGTTTTTCCACTATTCAGCTTGAATCAAGATTGTCCACTTTACTTAGCAATTAGGAGATTTGAAAGTCTCATTCTTGGACGTACTTCGTGAGTCCTTCAATAGCCTTTGTTAAATTTGCAATTTGTTCCTCCAAAGTTGTAGCACTTGTTGCCATCACCATCACCGTGTTTGAGAAATTTAATGTTGAATGGGGAATGAATGATACAGATTCTTCCTTTGAGTCTCCACCATCTTCATTTATATTAATAAAATACGGCAACATCTTTTCCACAGCAAGCTAAGAGCCACCTCCGAAGATGATTGCAGCTTCTTGAACATGCTTCAATCTTGATGAAAGGAAGAGATTGTCCCATTGGGCATGCCAAATTTTGTAAGCGCAAATTTCTTTGTTTACAATAGTTAAAATTACAAAACAAAAAAATTGTACAAATAAAATAAAATTGAAACTTATCAATCAACTGTGGATCCAAATATGATCTTGAATTTAATGAGTTCCGTGAAGAGTACATTGAACATCGTGAATCTCCTTAAATTTGATTGAAGAAAAATAATGCCAATTCGAGGGATTCACACCTTAATCTCGAATCAAATGCCAAAATATATGAGCTCTGTGAAAAAATGCTTTGAATATTATGGATCTCCTTAAATTTTTTTTGAAGAAAAATAATGCTAATCTGAGGGCTTCGTACCTTAATCTCGAATAAAACTCTAAAATATATGAGCTCCACAAAGAACGCCTTGAATGTCATGGATCTCCTTGAATTTAATTGAGAGAATTGATGGACTGCTTCAAAGCTCCTCTTATTTGCTGGAATTTGTGTTGTGTGTTGAATGAGCCTCGGTCACCCCTTTTATATGAATGCTTCATGTGAGACTTCTAGATTGACTTGAACTTCTTTGAGGGTTATCTCTTTGATAAGATAATACCAAGTGTGAAGAGATAATATCAAATATCAACATATAGTATCAAATATCTTTAATTTGATTGGCCCATAGGCATATACACTTTATCTTTGATACTTATCAATATTTGATTTAGGCATAAAATAAATAATAGAGTATTAAAAATTTCAAGATAAATAGAAAATAGAAAATTTTGAAATAAAATTTAATAAATTTCAAGATAAATAGTAAATTTTGAATTAAAAACTAACATATTATTTTATACGTGTCACTCTTCAATTGGGCAAAAATTGATATGTCTACACTTGGTATAGAAACCTGTGAAAATGGAAGACAACCATAAACAAGCAAAATCTAACAAGTATTATCATTTTCATATGGAGAAAGGACATATCGTAGAAGATTGCTACTCTAGAAAGAAAATTAAGAAACTGATCCAATAAGGTTATTTGCGTAGGTTTGTGGACTTTCGACTAGACATCCTATTGGTAAGGCCCTAAGCAATGCCTTAGCTTAAATGAGAACACCACAAAAGAGTAGAGGAGTGAAAGCATAAATCCAAAGAGAACCAACACCAACCTAGGGTAGGTAATTTCCTTGAATTTAGAAGGACTTGCATTTAAGGACTCCACCAATACAAGGAAGGCACATCATAATGTTATGTTGCGATGAGAACCTATTGATAGGCCTCATGTAAGTATTAAAGCTTAAAGCCTATTAGCAGATAACCTTTAGCAAGTAAGACCTCGACCCCCTTTGAAGTCACTCTAATGATGCCTTAGTCATCTTCTCCACCTTATCAAAAATTTTGGATAAATATGGTCCTAGTAGACAATGGGAGTTTAGCATATATCCTCTATTAAGCCATCTTCGTCCAACTTGGAATCAATAATACTCAATTATAGAAAGTGAACATCTTGCTTATTGGATTCGACGGCATAATAGTTGATGCTATATGAGAGGTCACTCTGTTCCTATGATACATAGACATAGGCATGGCAACACAAACATGAACCAACATGGATACAATGGCACACCAAATTTGAAAATTTAAGGATATAATAGGACAAGACATGGTTATCGTAATATATATAATTATATATACACGTAAATAATTATTCATTGATTAATTGGTGTATGTGATGTAAAATATATCAAAGCGATCAACACCATAAAGTGAAAAAAAATCAACATTAAACATTAAAATGAACATATTATATATTCAAATAATGACTGAAAGAAAAAAAAAACATCATTTGAATCCTGAATAGGAATAAGTACAAGACTTCAAATAAATCATACAAACTATCAATTAATAAATATAATATTAATCACAAAAAGAAGTAATGGTGTGAAATTATCATTGATGACATATATAAGGTGACAATAATTTTTATTTTATCACTAATGATATTGTATAGGTGATAATAATATTTGTTTTGTTTATGCTTAATAGTGACAAGAGCTAGTGGTTTAAGTTGTCAATATTAATAATTAATGATACATGTATAATTACGGTAAATTTGTCTTTATAATTTTTGAAGAAAAATTACTTATCACTAAAGATATTCCATTAATTGTCGATAATAAAAAATTAAATATAATTTTTGCAACTGTCAAACTTGTAAAGACCATTATTGTCAGAAAACCAAAAATTTTGTTACTTAATATATAGTTAGTGTGAATTTTTTAGTTGTCACTTACTATTTTGATACAAATTTATTTTCTTCTAGTGCGTCCAATCATTCAAATTTATTAAAATATGATATTCATGATGAGGTTTTTCACTAGCTTTATTTTCCATTTGAAAAGTTTTTTTTTATTATTTATTAGCCCTTTAAATTTTGTAAAATTCAAAAAAAGGCCCCACTATGTCCTAGACTGTCGGACACCCCCTTTAGCCGTGTTTGACGTTATGTATCTTTTTATCCTCTCTTTTTTAATTATTTTGGGCACCTTATTGCCTTGCCGGATATATGATGGGGTGTGTCGAAGCGTGTCTATATTCAATAATGCATGGGGTGATTTTATGGAGTATTCATGCATTATAACTATATTGCTGGGATCATATCCAAGAGGGCTACGAAATTCCTCATTGTGAAGACATCATTAGCTTATAATATTATCCCTGGGAACACTAAGCCTAAACTTGTTAATGTCATTGCCTTCACCACTACAAGAAAAGAGGTAATTTACGGCAGAAATTTCATGGCGGTTACTACAAATTGATTGTTAAATGCTTATTTTAGCAGAGGTTTATTTTACGCCGCTGCAAAATTTAATAAATTTCGTGGCGGTTCCATAAACCGTCGCGAATTTTTATATTTTGTGGTGTTTATGCTGGAAATGTTGCGAAACTTATTAAATTTTATGGCGCTTTATAGTAAACCACCGCAAAAATTTCAATCTTTTATGGAAGTTGTACCCAACCGCTGCAAAGTTTGTTATCTGCGGTAGTTATAAAACCACCGCAAAATGATGTAAATTATTTCCAAGGATGTTTATTAGCTTATTAACTTAGACTTTATTTATTTTAACGGGTTTCGGTCCACAACTTCATATCCATTTATATGTAGTCCCTACTTAAATTGTACACTCATTTATGATTTTTTTTTTAATAAGTTCTTAAAATAAAAAGTAATTTTATATTACAAGGTGTTCTAAGAAAATGTAAAGAGTTATATAAGCTCTAATAATTTTGATTCTTAACTTATTTTTAAAATTTGAAAAAATTCTTCTAATAATTTTGATCATATAAGCTCTAAAATTTTATTTTATCTAAACATTTTAATCACTTATTTTTATAATAAGACCTGATGTCTTATAGGCTTCAAAAACTCTTATAATAGATCATGTAGGAGACAATATATAACACCTTTTTAGCAAGAACTTAATTAGCCAAACACTCTTAGTCTAGATTCTTTCTTGTGCATTATTACATGTACATATTTTTTGATTAAATATATTTTTCTTTACAGAAACCTCATGATCAATCCAAAAAATTGTTCCTTTATCACCTGACAACTTTCTTGATTTTTATTATTTGATGCTTTTATTTTGTTTCTTTAAATGCAAATAATATTATTTTATTTTAAAAATAATAGAATTATTTTTAAAGATAATTCTCACAAACTAATCATATTATTAATTTTCAAAATTACTTTTAGAAGTGTAAAAGTTTTCAAACATTTTATTCTTTTGACTAATAGCTTTTTAAAATTTTATTTTGTTTATATGATATTATTAAGCACAACAAGTTTTCATTTCCACTTTTATGATTTATTTTCAATAATAAATATTTCTTCTCTTTACATATAAATTATATTTTTGAAATTATCTAAATTTTCCTAATAGAAACCTAGAAATCGCATTACTCTTTTACTTATGTCTTTCTTCTACAACTTGCTATTTTTCTCCAATTCCAAAAATTGCAAGATTCTTTCGTTAAGATTTTCCCTCCATAATTTCCATCTTTTCCACCTCTATTCTCCACACCCTAAGAAATATGAAATTCTTCCCTTGCTAATTTCTGTCTTCTCCACATCTCTTCTCCATAGTTGCCAGTGTTGGATGCTTTTGTTGAAGACAAATGTAGCACTAGGATCTAATAATTAAAACTTTAAAAACTAAAATTAACTAGGCTACACATGCTTACAAGGATTTAAACATATTGTTGATCCAGATTTGGAAAGAAGATTACCTTGATTCGCTCAAAAACCAAGGAGATGTTGAAGATGACTCCAACAGGCAGAAACTATCTCACAGCAGCAGCTTGGTTTGGATGCAAATTTTGCCCAATCTAAACTCCTCCAAAAATTTCAAAAAAATTATGGTATCTTCTCAACTCTTTGATGAATCTACTGTAAAACATTCAGCTCAAAAAGCTGCAGGAAAGTGCTAGAAAAAAATCACCAATTGGACTGCCCTGACAGTGGATCTCCAAAAGCAAGCAATCCAATTGTCTTGCCTCTAATTGTTATGATTTCCTTAATATCAGTTGAAAAATAGAAATGAGATTTGTAGAGATGAAGGCTTGATTTGAGGTAGGACAAGAAGAGAAAAAGTGAAGTTTCAACACATGAGACAACACTTGAGAGTTGGAGGAAAAATGTGAAAGAATCTAATTCTTCACAATGTGTGTCATGTGGCCGCCCCTCTCTCCCTCTATATCTATATATAGAGTGAGGATGGTGTGATGCCAAGGTGGCATCACACCTTCCTCAAGGTGACTGCCAACTTGGAATCAAATTTCAAATTAATTAAAATGCCACAACAAATGAAACTTTCATTTGAATTTTCCTTCAAAATCGATTCACTTCATTAATTAAATTAAAAACTTTAATTTAATTAATTAACTTTTGACTTAACTATTAAGTCAAATAGCTTAACTCTTAAGTCACATAGCTTAACTCTTTAAGATAACTTTACCAATTTATGGTCATGTGGCACCAAATAATTAACTCTTTAATTAGTTGATCAATTTAACAATTAAATTGATCAAGCCAAAATTGATTTCAATTTCGCCAACCTCAAAATCAGTCCACTAGGAGTGATTTTCTAACTCTTAGAAAAATCTCCTTCATCAATTAGGAAATGCAATTGGCTTTTGTGTGTGAACCATTAAGTTCTACTATTCATTGGACATGGGGCTCACAACTCCTTGTAACTTTCGAATATCATATATTCATTTTAGTTTAAACTCCTTTAAACTAATCAACTCAATTCAATTAACCTCCATTAATTGAAGAGTACCCATTCTGAATGGTTGGTATGCAACTTCAAGCCCATGGAGCCCAACTAATTAGCTAAAATGAATGCTTTTTGAGAACCATTCTGGCTCTACATGTACCATGCAAATACAGTCCTTCTGTCTCCTCTCTCCAGAGGCCTAAGGCAAGATATTTGTCGGTTCCATAATAGCCTCGATACTATGTTTCTATTCAAATTTTTGATTCCTTTTTATGTGCTCATCTTTGGAAAACTTCTTTTCCAAATTATTATACTACCTTGCGCAAGAATTTCTTAGAGCCGATCACTATAAAATACATAGGTGATGTACTCCCCTTTCACAACGACAAAAAGTCATATCCTATCTTGGATCTCACAAACTTCCATGTCTAAGTAGCTCATGCCCAATCACCACCCAAACAACCCACTACGTGGCTAATGAGGAGTCAAAGCATGAAAACCTCAACACAAGGTTACCATGGATCCTCAGGTCAAATGACTAATTATATGCATTAGCATAAACTAGGGAATTTGCCACTACCGACTTGCCTCTTTGGCTATCTAGTGGAATCTTTAGGTAGGCCTTTAGTGCCTTATTCTCTAACAACCACCCACTAATATACATCCATATCTCATACGAAATTGCTCATGAAACGAAGCAACATCCAACCCTTGGATTTATTTATCATTAGTGCAAGTCTATCCAGATCTTATATGCCTTATCTCATAAGATCCTATGACTTGGAAGATTTAAGATTACGACCGTGTAAGACTTATTTCACGATCACCACCTAGTGCGTGACCAAGTTCCATAGTCTTGTGAGATCTAAGGGCTTCAACCAAATGCCAATGAAAGAGATATAAACATACGATGAAGATGGCCATTTAAAGAATATCATTCAATCAAGATTGTATCACAAGAGAAATAATTTACATGCCAATCTAATTGGCTTGCGGGGCATTATTCCAAGAATCTCCTAATTGCTCTAAAGCTAATTCCCCATAACTTTAAGGCCCATCTTCTCAAGATGTCCTTCAAAGACCTTTTGCATTTAAGGGTTAAGACAGTAGTTTTGCTATATTTTCTTCTGAGGCAACCATTTCCACTCAGATGTTGCCTCTATCAAGTGATACATATGTTAAATGATAATCAATTTTTCTGTGTTTGGATCATTGATGAAATCTTAGCTCAAGTCTAAAGTTGTCTTCGAAAGACAACCATAAGCTCATGCACGCTAGGTACTACACCCAACTCTTGGATGAAGTTTCTATCCAAACACCTTCCTTTGCGATTTCCAAAACCGCAATGTATTCCGCTTCTATAGTTGAGTTGGCCGTGGTGTCTTGTTTGGAACTTTTCAAACTCACCCGGTTGCTACTGAGACAAAATATAAATCATAAAGTAGATTTTAGGTTATCTGCATCGGTTGGAAACTAGGATTCGAAAACCCCTCATCTTTCAATTTTCATTGTTGTATACCAAAAATAAGTCCTTAGTCCTTCTCAAATACTTGAGGATTGTTTTAATGGCCATCTAGTGATACTCACCGGGGCTAGATTAGAAATAACTTGTAACACTTAGAGCATGTGCCACATCTGGTCTTGTACATTGAACTACATAGATTATGCTCCCAATAGCAGACATATAAGGTATGTGGGACATTCTTTATCTCTCGTCGTCAGTCTAAGGGGCTATAAACTTGGAAAGACAAATGCCATGTCCTAAAGAGAGGAATCCCATCTTGGATTCTTTTATACTAAACCCTTTTAGTATCTTATCAATGTACAAGATTTAGGAAAGCCCCAGCATCCTCCCATATCTATCTCTATAGATACATATTCCTAATACGTAGGATGCTTCTCCCAAAATCTTCATGGAGAATTGAGTAGATAACCATGCTTTAGTATACTCTAACATTTCTCTCTTATTCCCAATGAGAAGAATGTCATCGACATAAAGTACAATAAATTGTATACTACTCCCACTAGCCTTCTTGTACACATAAGGTTTATACATATTTTTGACAACGCCAAATGATTTGACTATCTTATCAAAATGCATGTTCCAAGTTCGGGATGCCTGTTTGAGTCTATAAATGGATCTCTAGAGTTTGCAAACTTTTTGCTCTCTTTCTCTGGATGTAAAACCTTGTGGTTGCTCCATATAGATTTTTTATTCAATGTTTCTATTGAGGAAAGCAATTTTCAGATCTATTTGCCATATCTTATAGTCATAATATGCAGTTGTGGCAAGTAAAATCTAAATAGACTTCGGCATTGCAACTAATGAAAAGGTTTCCTCAAAAATGATATTGGGTCTTTGAGTGTAACATTTTTCCACTAGTCCCGCCTTAAAGGCCATTACCTTTCCATCAACTGCTAGCTTTCGCTTATAGATCCACTTGCAACCAATGAAAACTATTCCCTCTAATGGATCTACCAAAGTCCATACTTTGTTGGAGTACATGGAGTTCATATCTGATTTCATGGCATCAAGCCGATCTCCCAAATCTATGTCCAACATAGCTTCCTTAAATGTATTCGGATCACTATCCGATTGGTCCGTTTCATGAAAGAATCTGAACCTTTTGGGTTGCTACTTAATTCGGTCCAACTTTCTCAGAGGTTGTGTGTAAGGCTCTTGATGCTCACTTGTTTCCACCACTTGTAGGATTTGATGATCATCTTGAACTTCATCAAGTTCAATAACAATGCCATTTCTATCTAATAGAATTTTTTTTCCAAAAAGTAGACGTTCCTCGAGACGAACACCTTTTATTTTGCTGCATCATAAAAATAATAACTCAAAAACTCTCTTGGGTATCCCACAAACTTGCACAAGGTGAATCTACTATCCAACTTGTCTCCTACTAACCACTTAATGTAAGAGGGTGGTTAGACATACCGTATCTCATGTGGTGTTTTAGGCACCAATTTTGAAGGTACTATATTTAGTAACTTTGCCATTGTTTCTAAGGAGTATCCCTAAAAGGATATGGGCACATCAAAAAAGCTTATCATGGAATGGGCCATGTCCAATAAGGTAATGTTTCTCCTATCGGTTACTTCATTGTGTTGGGGTATGCCGGGCGGAGTCCATTGAGAGAGAATCTTATTCTCTTTTAGATAATTCAAGAATTTGGTACTTAAGTATTCTCTCCCTTGATCCGATCGAAGAGCTTTAATACTAAATCCCTTTTGCTTTTCTACTTCATTCCTATACTCTTTGAACTTATCAAAGGCTTCGAACATGTACTTTATAAGATACACATGTCCAAACTGACTATAATCATCAGTGAAGGTGATGAAGTGAGAATAGCCCTTCTCTTGCACTAACTCTTAGTGGGCCACAAACATTTGTATAGATCAAATCCAAAGGACTTGTAGTGCGCTCCGTTTGTCCTACAAAAAGAGCCTTGGTCATTTTTCCCTTCAAACAAGATTAACAAATAGGAAGGTCCTCAATGCCACTAACATTTAGTGCTTTGAGTGCTTCTAACTTGATCATCCTATTTTTAGAGATATGTCCAAGTCTTTCAAGCCATAGGATAGCATCTTTTTGGTTATCTAATTTTCTCTTACTCGATTGAACGTCTATTAGTGATGGTTGGGAATCCAAAAATGTATAATCCTTTGTTAAGTGTACCATGAGCAACTAAAGAACCCATTCTTTAATGCCTTCAATCTCCCATTTAATGTAGAAGGATTAAATCCTTTGCTATCCAAAATGGAAAGTGAAATAATGTTCTCAACAATATATGGTGCATAATAACAAAGGTTCAATACAATTATGGAGCTCCCTAAGTCTAACTTATTATATGTCTTCGGCTTTGGCTACAACTCTTGCTCCTTTGCCAAGTAGGTGGATCATATCCCTATTACTTGGTTTTATTCTTCTTTTCATTCTTTGTGACAACTTACAAAGATAAAAACCACATGCTATATCATATATCCATGAGGAAGAATTTATGCTTAAAGGCACTTCAATAAAGTACATACCTTTCTCAAGGGTTGCAAGGTATTCCTTGTAATACCACTTCTAATGGCCTATCTCACAAAGGTAGAAACAATTAATATCAACTATATTAATACCAGCCTCTCTAGCACCCCCAGGGTTTATAGACTTGGAATGGGAAGCAAGCATTAATAGTATGCCCTTGTTATAGTAGTCTCCATCAAGATTAACACTTTGATCAATAAAACTCAGCGAAGATATGAGGATCAAATTCTCATGGAGATTATTGTCCCTCACTACGTCCAAGTTGAAAAACTTCTCCAAGTCTAATTATCTTTAGATTGTAGTCGATGACACATGACTTTGCATCCATACTAGCTTGAAAAATCTCCTTTGCCAACATGAATTTCTCATACCTTGTTTGCTTTACAACTTTTGTAAACTTGAAATAATGTACTATTCATGGTCCTTGAGATTTTTGAAGTATGTAGATGCCATCATGAAACTATGGGATAGGACTATCCTAAACCCAATCTATAAACTTTTCATGTGTCTGTTGTTGGAATAGTACCCGGCAAGCCAATTAGATTGGCCTTGTAAAAGCTGTTTCCTTGTAAAACAATCTTGATTGACTGATATTCTTTATATGGCCATCTTCATCTTATGCTCTTTATTACTTGACTTACATTTGGATGAAGCCCTTAGATCACACATAACTGTGGGACTTGATCAGTTCACTAGATGGTGATCATGGAATAAGTCTTACACGGTCTTGATCTTAAATCTTCCAAGTTGTAGGATCTCATGAGATGTGTCATCAAAGATCAGGATAGACTTGCACTAACGATGCATAAATCCAAGAGTCGGATATTGCTTTATTCCATGATCAATCTATATGAGATGCAAGTGTATGTTAGTGGGTGCTTGTTAGAGAACAAAGTATTGAAGACTGTCCGGAGAATGCACTAGATAGCCATAGTGTCAAGTTGGTAGTGGTTAATTCTCCCGCTTACGCTAGTGCATATTATTAGTCCTCTGACCTGAGGATCCATGGTAATCTTGCGTCATGTCCTTATTCTTTGACTCTTCCTTGACCACTTAGCGGGCCTTTCAAGTTGAGCTTGGATATGAGCTGCTTGACATGGAGGTTTGTGAAATCCAAGATGGAATCTGATTCCTCATTTTTGTGAAGGGCGAGTGCATCTCCTATGTGTTCTATAATGATCAATTTCAAGAAATCATTGCGCAAAGTGGTGTGACAATTTGGAAAATGAGTTTTCCAAAGGTGATGTGATACATGGGAATCGAATGTTGAGAATAGAGACATAGTATCGAGGTTATTAGGAAGCCAACAAATATCCTACCCTAGGCTTCTTTTGGGAGATAGGAGATAGAAAGAATGTATTTGCATGGTATGCATAGAACTATGATAGTTCTCCAGAATATTTATTTCGGCCAATTAGTTGGACTCCATAGACTTGAGGTTGAACATCGACCATGGGGATTGGGTACTCTTCAATTAATGAGATTAATTGAATTGAGTCGATTAGTTTAAAATGAGTTTTAAACTAAAATGAATATAAGATATTCGAAAGTCACAAAGAGTTGTGAGCTCATGTCCAATGAATGATACAACCTATGGGGTCACACACAAAAGCCAATTAGATTCTAAAATTGGTAGAGCAATTTTCTAAGTGTTAGAAAAATCAACCCTTTTGTGACCCATTTTCAAGGATCCAATTTAACGATCAATTTTGGTTTGATTAATTTAAGTGTTAAATTAATCAACTAATTTAAAGAGTTAAATTAGACCAATAATTAAGCAGTTAATTATTTGGTATCATGTTGACTATTATTTGGACAAGTTGACTTAAAGAGTTAAGTTGACTAATTTAAGCTTAAGAGTTAAGCTTGTTTGATTTTAGAGTTAAATCAAAAGTTAATTAATTAAATTAAAGTCTTTAATTTAATTAATGGGAAGAATACTTTTTGGACGAAAAATTTAAATGAAGTGTTCATTTAAATTAGCATCTTAATTAATTTAGAATTAGATTCCAAATGAAAGTTAAATGCACATGAAATTCAAGTAAGACTTGAATTTGAATTTTGCCAACTTAGCATGCCACTTGGGCGGTCACCTTTAGGAACGTGTGATGCCAACTAGCATCACACCTTCCGCCCACTATATATAGATATAGAGTGCAAGCAAAATTTGGAAATCACATTGCTGAAAGTATGAGAATTAGATTATTACTCCCCCTCTCCCCGTGCATTGCGTCATGTGTTGAATGTTTACATTTCCTTCTTCTTCCCAAACTAAAATCAGCCTTCTCTACCTCATCTTTTCCTCTTTAACTTCAGCTTCTAGTAAGGGAAAACTGGAAGATCGTTTGGTGTGTGGATCATATCAATAGAGGCAAGTCAGTTGACTTGCTCAGTTTTGGAGATCCACCTGCAGCAGCTTCCGGTTGGAGAGTTTTTTTACAGCAATACAGAAGGCTCTTTGCCCTTTTTTTTTACAGTAGCTTCCTCTATGTGTGGAGGTGTTTCAAATTTAATTTTATGATTTTTAGAGCAGTTTAGCAAGGGCAAAGGGTGTCGTCTTTCCGTTGTGCTGATTCCAGACAGTTTCTAGATCCGAGAGAGATAGTTGATCTTCTTCTTGTTTTGAGCTACAAAAGATATTTCTTCTTCCTAATTCAGATCTATAGCATGAATTGATCCCTGGATGCTTGAGTAGCTTTGTTATTTTGAAGCTTATGAAGTTTTGATTTATGGATCCTAACACTACTCTTGCCTTCAAGTGGTATCGGAGCCTTTTTCATGCTGTGTTTTTTTATTATTGTTTGATTGATTCATGTGATGAATTGATCAATATCACCAAACACTTGATCCAAGTTATGGATTGGAGTGTTTGGTTGATGATGCTTTTGGCTTTATTGCTTGATGAATTGAATGCTTGCTATTATGTGATTTAAGTGTTGATTCGTGTTTTAGTATGTTTCAATTCATAGAAATAAATGTTGAATGTTGATTTAGCATTTATTAATGTTATATAGTGATATAGCATGTTGATATTTGATCAAAAGAGTTTTGGTCATTTTTAGATCCAATTTGATTGGAGTTTTATTGGAGGTTTTGAAGAATATGATTCTAGCTTTTTCTAATTTTTGGAGGCATGATTGAACACTTGAATTTCATTTTTAATAGAGATCTTAAATCTGGAAATTCATCTATAATGTGTGTTTTAATGTTGGGAACATGTGCTAAAACTATTGGCGCATGAAAGTTGTGTGGAAAATTGGTTGGCACACTTTGAAACCCCAAAAGAGGGAGCTGCCGAGCATTGACGGGCGTTGCGCGCACCCCGTGTGCCTGGCCCACCTAGCCGTGCACCCAGGTTGGGCGGAAGCCCCTGCTTTGAAGTTTTGGTGAGTCTTTTCTTTTTCTACAACTCTTTTTATGCTTGAAATATTTTTGCACGATGCATAGTAGATGCATAAATGTTGTGCAAGTTCTCAAAATTATGTTTGACATTTTTGAATGCCTTTGAAAATTGATTAAAGTTTATCTTCCAATAATGGCATAAATGTTATGTTTGTTCAATTATTTGTTTATGAGATAAGCATTTAATTGTTAGAATTAATTGTTAATTCTAGATTTATTTATTGTTCATTTAATTATTGAATGGATGATGAATGAATGGAGATGATCATGAGCCTTTAATATTGATTTTAATTGTTTCAAGTTGTTGAAATGAGTTGCATTAAATTGAGGCTTGCATGCCTATTTCTTTCTACCTTGTAAAAGCTACAAGTGTAGAATCACTAGGAGTAAGGATTTCCTATTCATGTAAATATTGCATGAAGTAATAGAGTCCAATGGAGGCATGGAGACTTTTGAAAACCTATGAATGTATGAGATACAATCATGTAATAGCTATATTTAATCAACGCACCTAAATCAGCTAGATGGTGCACTTATGGCTCTAAATGCACCACTTGGTTAGGCTCATGGTTATCCCACCCTAGAGCATGCTAGGCACTTTTACTTATTTATGCTTTTCATATCTTATTGATGTATGAGATGCATGTTTAGGATATAAAAAACTTAAATAAAAAGATAAAATGATGAGATCTTTGCAAGCAAAAACCCTCAACTTAGAATGTCTAAGTGCTTTTCAAATGTTAAGTCAAAATAGATACAAATTAAAAGAGTTTTAATTAATCGAAGCGTTCTACCAATAATATTTGGCATGACGTTGCTACCACCTTTATATGATATACATCCGATCACGGGGGTTATACTTAGGTGGAAAGCTGTGACCATACACTTTACATGAGATGCACCTTTGATTTGGGAATGCCTACACATCATACACTCAGTCACGTGGGATGTTGTGGTGCCCGTCTCGAATCAAAGATTGATTGGTAAGTTTGACTTAACACCTAGTAATGCAGAGGTCGACTATCAAGGGATCTACATGAAATGGTGAGGCAAAATATATCAAGAATTGCATGAGATACAATTAGCAAAAGTTGCTTACCTTTGGATTGCTCATGGATATACATCCGGTTATGGGGGTCCACTTACAAGTCTTTAGGATCTTGATTCTCACTAGGAAATATGATTTCCTGAATTCTTGTAGGGGGTGAAGGATTTGATAAAATAGTAGGAGGAAAACATGCTTGAGAGACCATAAACATGTTTTTACTATCAAATCAATCACATGCTTATACTCTATTTTCGCCTCTTGTAGATTTTTGAAATCTTGAATCAAAATGGCTAAAAATCCATTCGCAAGCATTTTGGAAACCAATAAACTAATCGGGCCGAATTTTCAACATTGGTTAAGAAACCTTAAAATCATTGTTGACTCTAAAAAGTGGACTTACATCCTTGATCAAAGTTTTGTGGACACACTCGGTGATGATGCCATCGACGCACAACGTGAAATGTTACATTTCACAAAATTTGTAGATGATGATCTACAAATGAGGTGTGTCATGATGGCATCTATGTCCAACGAGCTCCAAATGAGTCATGAGCCCATGAAACATGCTTGAGAGATCTATGTACACTTGCAAGAGTTGTATGGTGTACAAAGTAGACACGAAAGGTTCGCTTTGTCTAAAGAGCTCTTTAGGGCAAGGATGAGTGATGGGTTAAATGGCTAGGATCACGGCCTCAAGATGATTAGACTCATTGAGAAGCTTGGATAGTTAGATGTGGTCATGGACAATGACCTTTACATGGATTTGATCCTACAGTCATTGCCACCATTATATGATCAATTCATTATGCATTTTAATATGTCCAAGCAAGAGATTATGATTAACGAATTGATCAATATACTTGTGACTGCGGAGGCAACTATGAGAAAGGAGAAGCCCCTTATGCTTGTATCCTCCAACAAGTCGAAGGGCCCTAGGGGTCCTAGAAAGGGAGGTAAGAGGAAAAAAAGTTCTTCCTCGAAAGGGAAGCAATCTGAGAAGAGTTCCGGGAGGATTAAGAAGAATGTTAGAACTAAAACTAGTTGTTTCCACTATGGTAAAAATGGGCATTGGAAAAGAAATTGCGAAGCTTACCTTGCAATCCTTGAGAAGGGTACGTACTTTATTGAAGTGCACATGACAACTAATTCATCCACATGGGTATAATACTGCATGCAGTTCCCACGTTTGTAATTTGTTATAGGGGATGGAAAGAAGAAAGACTCTTCATGAAGGGGATATGATCCTTCGTTTAGGAAATGGAGCCAGAGTTGCGGCCAATTTCCAAAGTGCTAGCAGGTTGGACTTGGGGAATGCTTGCATTGTACTTGATCCAGTTTATTATGTAACCTATCTTGTAAAGAATAATATTTCAATTCCAGTTCTTTATAATGAAGGATTTGATTTTTCTATATCGAATGGGAAGTTGAAAGCATTAGAGAATAGTTCTTTGATTGCTCAAGGTACATTAATAAACGGATTGTACATACTTGATTCTCAACCTTCATTAATGCACATTCAATTAAGTAAAAGAAAATTACATATCCAAGAAGATGTCATTCTTTGGTATGCAAGACTTGGTCATATCTCTAAGAATAGGATAAGCATGTTAGAAGCTCTCAAAGCACTAAATGTTAGTGGCATTGAGGACCTTTTTACTTGTGAATCTTGTTTAAAGGGAAAAATGACCAAATCTCCTTTTGTAGGACAAACGGAGCACTCCACAAGTCTCTTGAATTTGATCCATATGGACGTTTGTGGACTACTAAGAGTTAGTAGAAGATGAGGCTATTCATACATCATCACCTTCACCAATGACTATAGTTGGTTTGGACATATGTTTCTTATGCAGAACAAGTCCGAAGCCTTTGAAAAGTTCAAAGAGTATAGGAGTGAAGCGAAAAAGCAATTAGAGCTAAGTATTAAAGCTCTTCAATCGAATCAAGAGGCAGAATACTTAGGCCCAAATTCTTGGATTATCTAAAGAAGAATGGGATTCTCTCTTAATGGACTCTACCCGGCACACCCCAATACAATGGAGTAGCCGAAAGGAGAAACCGTACCTTGTTGGACATGGTATGTTCCATGATGAGCTTTTTCGATGTGCCCATATCGTTTTGGGGATATGCCTTACTTAGGCAGCAAAGTTAGTAAATATAGTACCTTCAAAGTCGGTACCGAAAACACCATATGAGATATGGCATGGTAAAGCACCATCATACCATTATCTTAAGGTTTTGGGACCTCTCGCCCACGTGAGATGGACAGTGGGATAAGTTGGATAGTAAATACACCTTGTGCAAGTTTGTGGGATAACCTAGAGAGTCTATGGGTTACTACTTATATGATCCCTTAGAGCAAAAGGTGTTTTTCCGAAGAATGCCTAGTTTTTGGAAAAGTAATTTCTATTAGATAGAAATAGCATTGTTGTTGAACTTGATGAAGTTCAAGATGATCATGAAATCGCACAAGCAGTGGAAATAAGCGAGCAAGTGGATCCTAATACACAACCACTACATAGTCAGATCGAATCAAGAAGTAACCCGAAAGGTTCAGATTTCTTCATGAGACGGGTCAATTGGATAATGATTTGAAGACCTATGAGAAAGCTATGTTGGCCATAGATTCGGGACGTTGGCTTGAAGCCATGAGATCCAAAATAGACTCGATATACTCAAACAAAGTATGGACTTTGGTAGATCCATCAAAGGAAATAGTTCCCGTTGGTTGCAAGTGGATCTATAAGCAAAAACTTGGTATAGATGGAGAAGTGGTGACTTTTAAGGCATGACTAGTGGCAAAGGGTTACACTGAAAGACCTGGTATTGATTTTGAGAAAACCTTTTCACTAGTCGCTATGCCTAAGTTCATTCGGATTCTATTTCCCATAGCAACATATTATGAATATGAGATATGGCAAATGGATGTGAAAACCACTTTCCTTAATGGTGACATTGAAAAAGAAATCTATATAGAGCAACCACAAGGTTTTACATCCAAAGGGAGTGAGCAAAAGGTTTGCAATCTCCAGAGATCCATTTATGGACTCGGACAAGCATCCTGAAGTTGGAACGTACGTTTTGACAAAACAGTCAAATCATTTGACTTTGTCAAAAATGTGTACGAACCATGTGTGTACAAAAAGGCTAGTGGGAGTTCACTACAATTTATTGTGCTTTATGTTGATGACATCTTTGTCATTAGGAATAAGGTAGGAATGTTAGAGTGTATTAAAACGTGGTTATCTATACAATTCTCCATGAAGGATTTGGAATAAGCATCCTATGTATAGAGATAGATCTAAGAGGATGCTGGGGCTATCCCAAATACCGTATATTGACAAGATACTACAGAGGTTTAGTATGGAAGAATCCAAGAAGGGATTTCTTCTTATAGTACATGGCATTCATTTCTCAAAGTCTATGGCCCCCAAGACTGAGGAAGAGAAATGAAGGACGTCTCACATACCTTATGCCTCCGCTATTGGTAGCATAATGTATGCAATTCAATGTATAAGACCAGATGTGGCACACTCACTAAGCGTTACGAGTAAGTTCCAGTCCAATCTCGGTGAAAGCAATCCTTAAGTACTTGAGAAGGACTAAGGACTTGTTTTTGGTATACGATAATGGAGAATTGAAACTAGAGAGGTTTTGGGATTCAAGTTTCCAATTCTATGTAGATGACCTCAAATCCATTTCTAGATTTATATTTTACCTCAATAGTGGCGCAGTGAGTTGGAAGAGTTCCAAACAAGATACCACGACCGATTCCACTTCTGAAGCTAGAATACATTGCAGCTTTGGAAGCCGCAAAGGAAGGTGTTTGGATGAAAAACTTCATTGAAGAGTTAAATGTAGTGCCTAGAATTGTTGAGGCAGTGGTTGTCTATTGTGACAAGATCGGCGTGGTAGCGCAAGCTAAAGAGCCAAGATCTCACTAAAGATCTAAGTATATTTTGAGGTGATATCATTTGACCCAGGAGATCATTGATAGAGGCAACATTTAAGTGGAAAGAGTTGCCTCAAAAGAGAATATAATAGATCTACTGACTAAACCCCTAGCGCAAAAGGTTTTGGAATAACATCTTGAGAAGATAGGTCTCAAGGCTATGGGGCATTGGCATTAGGGCAAATGGGAGATTGTGGGAATAGTGCTCGTCAAGCCAATTAGATTGGCCTTGTACAAGCTACTTCCTTGTAAAATAATCTTAATTGAATGATATTCTTTATATGGCCATCTTTATCTTATTCTTTTTATTACTTCACTTTCATTTAGATGAAGCTATTAGATCACACATGACTACGGGACTTGGTCAGTTCACTGGGTGGTGATCATGGAATAAGTCTTATATAGTCGTGATCTTAAATCTTCCAAGTCGTAGGATCTCATGAGACGGAGCATCTAAGATCCAAATAGACTTACACTAACGATGCATAAATCTAAGAGTTGGATATTACTTTATTCCATGAGCAATCTGTATAAGATATGAATGCATGTTAGAGAACAAGGCACTGAAGACCCTTCGAAGAATCCACTAGATAGTTGTAGTGGCAGTTGGTAGTGGTTAATTCTCCCACTTACACTAGTGCATATTATTAGTCCTTTAACCTGAGGATCCATGGTAATCTTCTGTCCGGTCCTCATGTTTTGATTCTTCCTTGACCACTTAGCGAGTCTTTTAGGTTGAGCTTGGGTATGAGCTGCTTGGCATGGAGGTTTGTGAGATCCAAGATGGAATCCAACTCCTCACTTGTGTGCACTTTTGTGAAGGGCGAGTGCATTTACTTTGTGTTCTGTAATGTTCGATTCCAAGAAATTCTTATGCAAGGTGGTGTTATAATTTGGACAAGGAGTTTTCCAAAGGTGAGTTCACATAAAGGAATCAAATATTAAGAATAGAGACATAGTATCGTGGTTATTAGGGAGCCGGCAAATATCTTACCCTATACCTCTTTCGGGAGATAAGAGACAGAAGGACCGTATTTGCATGGTATGCATAGAGCTATGATGGTTCTCCAGAATATTCATTTCGGCCAATTAGTTGGGCTCGATGGGCTTGAGTTTGGACATCGACATAGAGATTGGGTACTCTTCAATTAGTGAAATTAATTGAATTGCGTTGATTAGTTTAAAATGAGTTCTAAACTAAAATGAATATAAGATATTCAAAAGTCACAAAGAGTTGTGAGCCCATGTCCAATGAATAGTAGAACCTATTGGGTCATACACAAAAGCCAATTAGCTTCCAAAATTGGTAGAGCAATTTTCTAAGTGTTAGAAAAATCACCCCTTTGGTGACCGATTTTCAAGGATCCAATTTAACGGTCATTTTTGGTTTGATTAATTTAAGTGTTAAATTAATAAACTAATCTAAAGAGTTGAATTAAACCAATAATTAAGGAATTAATTATTTGGTACCATATTGACCATCATTTGGACAACCTAACTTAAAAAGTTAAGTTGACTAATTTAAGCTTGAGAGTTAAGCTTGTTTGATTTAAGAGTTAAATCAAATGTTAATTAATTAAATTAAAGTATTTTATTTAATTAATGGGAAGAATACTTTTTGGAGGAAAAATTTAAATGAAGTGTTCATTTAAATTAGCATCTTAATTAATTTGGAATTAGATTCCAAATGAAATTGAAATGCACATGAAATTCAAGTAAGACTTGAAGTTGAACTTTGCCAACTTAGCATGCAACTTGGGCAGTTACCTTGAGGAAGGTGTGATGCTAACTAGCATCACACCTTCCACCCTTTATATATAGATATAGAGTGCAAGAAAAATTTGGAAATCACATTGCTGAAAGTGTGAAATTAGATTCCTGCATTCCCTCCAAAATCTCTCTCTCTCTCTCTCTCTCTATACATTGTATCATGTGTTGAAGCTTTGCATTTCCTTCTTCTTCCCAACTTTAAAATTGGCCTCCTCTACCTCATTTTCTCTCTAACTCCAGCTTCTAGTGAGGGGAAATTTGAAGATTGTTTGGTGTGTGGATCATATCAATAGAGGCAAGACACTTAACTTGCTCAGTTTTGGAGATCCACTTGTAGCAGCTTCCAGTTGGCGAATTATTCTGGAGCGATCCAAAAGGCATTTTGCTCCAATTTTTTATATAGCTTCCTCTATGTGTGGAGGTGTCCAGATTTAATTTGGTGATTTTGGGAGCAGTATAGCTAAGGAAATGGTTGCCGTCTTTCTGCTGTGCTGATTCAAGATAGTTTCTGGATTAGAGAGAGAAAGAGAGAGAGAGAGTTGACCTTTTCCTTGTTTTGAGCTATAAGAGGTAATTCTTCTTCCTAATTCATATCTATAGCATGAATAGATCCCTGGACACTTGAGTAGCCTAGTTATTTTCAAGCTTATGAAGTTTTGATTTACGGATCCTATTGCTACTCTTGCCTTCATCTCTTGATCTAGTTAATCCCAATGGGATCAGGAGCATCATGATATAGGATATTTATCCGTTTCCTGAAATCCAAAATGATTTTTGAGGTTAAGTCAATCATGGAAGTTTGTCCTGGTTAGTTTATTAGTTTCCAAAATAATATGGAGTGGATTGTTAGGCATTCTTGATATTTCACAAATCATCAAAGGCGAGAAAGATAATATAAGCATGTGATTGAATATTGATATTGAAAACATGTTCATGGTCTTTCAAGCATGTTTTTCTCCCATTATTTTATCAAATCCTCCACCTCCTAGAATAATTCAGGAAATCTCATTTTCTAGTGAGAATCAAAACCCTAAAGACTTGAAGCGGACCCACAACTTGTGAGGTATCCAGAAACAATCAAAAAGTAAGCAACTTTTGCTAATTATATCTCATGCAACTCTTGATATATTTTGCCTCACTTTTCTTGTAGACCCACCACTCATGTAACATCTGCACTACTAGGTGTTAAGTCGAGCCTACCAATCAAACATTGATTCGAGATGGCTCCACGACATCTAGCGACTCATGTGGCAATGCATAGGCGTTCTCAAATCAAAGGTAAGTATATGGTAATAGCTTTCCACCATTAGCATGACTCACAACTCGTGATACATCACACAATGATGGTAGCGTCGTCATGCCACATACTATTGGTAGAAGGCATGGATTAATCAAAACTCCTTTTAGTTTGTCTCCATTTTAAATTAATATTTGAAAACACTTCGACATTCTAAGTGGAGTGTTTTTCTTGCTTGCAAAGATCTCATCATTTTAATCTTCTTATTTAGGTTTCCTATATCCTAACCATGCATCTCATAATCAATAAGATATGAAAAGCGTAAATAAGTAAATGAGCCTAGCATACGCCTAGGGTGGGATGACCATAAGCCTAACCAAGTGATGCACTTAGATCCATAGGAGAACCAAGTGATGCACTTAGATCCATAGGAGCACAACTTAATTGATTTTAAGCGGGTTTATTAAATGTAGCTATTACAAGAGTGTATCTCCATACATTCATGGGTATTCATGCCTCCAATGGCTTTCTTTGTTCCATGCAACTTTTACATGAGAAAAAAACTCTCACTCCTAGCGATTCTACTCTCATAACAATTACAAGATAGAAATTAAAAGGCATGCAAGCTCCAATTTAATACAACCTTTTTCAACAACTTGAAACAAATAAAATCAATATTAAAGGCTCATGATCATCCCCATTCATTCATCATTCATTTAACAATTAATTGAAAAATAAATAAATCTAGAATTAATGATTAATTCCAACAATTAAATGCTTATCTCATAAAGAATTAATTGGTTAAGCAAAAATAAGCATAACATTTATGCATCTCATTTTTGCACAAAATTGGAGATTAACTTGAACAAGTTCCTAAAAGCAATAAAAAATGTCAAACTTAATTTTGAGAACTTGCACAACACTTGTGCACTTATGTAGCATGATTTGAATAATTTTTGGTCACTTAAGGAACACAAAAATAGGCTCAAAAGTCATCCCAACCTAAACTTGGTTACTGTCGCCCGAGCTGTGCACATGGCTGGGTGGTAGGTGCACCCGCTGCCCTGTCTGTGTGATGCCATGGTGCAGCACCACCCCTGTTTCAATGTTGGGACTGAGTCAAACCATCTTTTGCTCAACTTTTGTGCACCAAAAATTTTAGGACACATCGTAAACATCAAACCACACATTATAGATGGAATTCCATATTCAAAGGACCTTTCAAACATGGAATTTCAAGTGCTCAAACATGCTTCAAACTTCAAGTTCAAGTACAAATCACATTCTTCAAAAAACTGCAATAAATTCCAATCATATTAGATCTAAAAAATGACCAGAAAACCTTAAGGTCAAAATTAACATGCTATATCAATATATAACATCAACTAATGCCAAATCAAAATTCAACATTAGCAACTATGAATTAAAACATACTAATCATATGAATTAACACTTAAAACACATATTAGCATGCTTTAAATTCAGCAAGCAAAGAAGCCACATACAACATCATCCAAACACTCCAATCCATAGGTTAGATCAAGTATTTGGAGATTTAGATCAACTCATCACATGAATAAATCAATCAAAAAATCAAAATCATAGCATGAATTAGGCTCTGATACCACTTGAAGGCACATGTAACACTAGGATCTAATAATTAAAACTTAAAGATTGAAATTAACTAGGGTACACATGCTAACAAGGATCTAAAAATTCTATTTATCCATATTTGAAAATAGGATTACCTTGATTTGCTCAAAAAGCAAGGAGATGTTGAAGATGACTCCAATAGGCAAAAACTGTCTCACAACAGCAGCTCAATTTGGATGTTACTTTTTCCCAATCCAAACTCCTCCAAAAATTTCTAAAAAATTAAAGTATCTTCTCAACTACTTTATGAATCTACTTTAAAAAATTCAGCTTAAAAAGCTATAGGTAAGTGCCAGAAAAAAATCACCAATCAGACTGCCCTAATAGTGGATCTCCAAGCAAGCAATCCAATTATCTTGCCTCTAATTGTTATGATCCTCACACCAATGCTAGATCCTAATCTCCTTAATATAAAATGAAAAATAGAAAGAATATTTTCAAAGATGAAGGCTTGATTTGAGGTAGGAGAAGAAGAGAAAAAGTGAAGCTTCAACACATGAGGCAACACTTGAGAATTGGAGGGAAAATGTGAAAGAATCTAATTCTTCACAATGTGTGTCATGTGGCTGCCCCTCTCCCTCTATATATATATATAGAGTGAGTATGGTGTCATGCCAAGGTCCCCAAGGTGACCGCCAACTTGGCCTTGCACGTTGGCAAGTTGATATTCAAATTCAAATTTGAATTTTATGTGAATTTCAATTTCATTTGGAATCTAATTTCAAATTAATTAAAATGCCATACCAAATGAACCTTTCATTTGATTTTTCCCTCTAAAATTGATTCTTTTCATTAATTTAATTAATCACTTTAATTTAATTAATTAACATTTGACTTAACTCTTAAGTCAATTAGCTTAAATCTTTAAGCTAAGAATTGTTAACTTAACTCTTTAAGCTAACTTGACCAATTGATGGTCATGTGGCACCAAATAATTAACTCCTTAATTATTGGTCTTGAAATTTTATAGGGTCCTAGAGGGATAAAGAACTTAGATGAGTTAGATATGATATAGATATACTAAACTGAAGCTTCCAGAAAAAACTGAAATTGCAGAGATAATAAAAATAGATAGATCAGTAAATGAAAGAGACAAAGGTATTTATAGTAGTTCGGCAAGCCTATTCCACTACCTAAGCTGGAAGACTTAGGATTTTGAACCTACATTTTGATTAGTAATAACAATTACAAATTACAAAGTACCAAACTATTAGAACCAAGTACTAGATCAATCTTCAGAGGTAGATCAAAAGAAACAAACACTCTGACTAAGTCACACCAGATGTTCCAAAGCACTCACTCAACTTTTCACTAGCAATATTGCTTACACAAGTATATTGTGAGCTTAATCTATTTTGCTAGACTTCTATTACAATAAATAACCTTCGTTATTTCCTAATTTATAATGATAGAAAGATGGCCTCATATTTTGCATATTTCCTTTTATGCACGGACAGCTGCATCTTCCAGTAGAAGGTTTCTTGATTGATCCAATAGCTAGTTTCCTTAAAATGTTCCAAATCTACTATCAAGCTATTTATGGAAAAGATATTATATAAAGTATTGGTCATAATCAAAATATTCTTGGAGAGAATCCTAACAAACTCTGATGACCAATGCAGCATACTTGTATCTCAATATTATAACTTAATGTTCAATGACAACTTAATATCAAGTATGAACAACTTCAACACTATCCAAGAGAACCTTAAGATCAGTTACTTAAAAAGCAATTATGATTCATGTCATCATAAAAAGATCCATCACAATAGATTTAGCCACAAAAGTTAAGAGCTTGTATCAAAGCGTGAGAGTTCCATCCTGATAGTCAATTAACTATAAAACATTAAGCTGATAGTCAATCAGCCACAAAACATCAAGTTAATAGTCAAGAGTTTGCATCAAAACATAAAAGATGACAGAACATTAACCTAGCAATAGTAGTTTAATACAAATGAAAAGTTGCGACAGAGACTTAATCTCCCATTTCATCATCAAAAAGTTTGAGACATGAAGAAGGGCCACTTTACGGAGTCGGGGGTGAAAGGACAGTGGAGACATGATATACAATGGAGAGATATTGCAGGAAAGAGAAAAACAAGAAAGAGATTTGATGAGTTTGAGGGGAATGAGGTTTACTTTTTGAACAGAGGAATCAGTTTCTAGGTATAGGAAGAGTCGAATCAGATTGTAGGGATTAGTTTGTTTTGAAAAGAGTGAATAGGATTGTTTTTCTTTTTGGAAGGAAATTAATTTATGATAGAGAAAGTAGGAAGGTTTTGAGTTTTTAGGAAAGAAATTTAAACATAACTTTTCGATACACAAATTACGTGGGAGAAATTTTAATTCCTAATTTCGCTTTGACAAAGCAAAATCTTTCCTTAGCTAGTAGTTTGGTGAATATGTCAGCAAGCTTATTTGTGGTATCCACATAGTTTATGCAAATATGTCCATTAGTAACATGATCCTTAATAAAATGATGCCTGATTTCTATGTGCTTTGTGCGTGAGTGGTGTACAGGATTCTTTGTGATGCTAATAGCACTAGTATTATCACAATTGATTGGAACACATGGAAAATCAAGATCAAAGTGACAAAGTGTTTGTTTCATCCATATTGCCTGTGTGCAGCAGTTTCCTGGAGCCATATATTCTGCTTTCGTGGTGGATAAGGCTACAATATTTTTCTTTTTGCTGCACCAACTTACTAAGCATTGATTGAGGAGTTGGCAAGTTCCAGTCATACTTTTGTGGTCAATTTTGCACTCTGCATAATCAACATTAGAGAATCTAATAAGAGTAAAAGAGTTTGACCAAGGATACCAGAGACCTAGTTGAGGAGACCCTTTTAGATACCAAATAATTCTTCACACAACTTTGAGATGTGATTCTTTTAGATCTCCTTAAAATCGAGCACAAATACTGGTGAAAAATAGTATATTTGGTCTACTCGCAGTTAAATAAAGTAGACTTCCAATCATCTCTCAGTACAAGGTCTCATCTATGTTGTTCTCAAATGGATCAAGTTCCAGCTTGGTTTGAGGTGCCATTGGAACTGGTGTTTCCTTACAATCCTCCATTCGAATTTTTTTTACTAATCCTCTAGTGTACTTTTCTTGACAGAGAAAAATTCCTGAAGGAGTTTGTTTAATTTGGAGACCAAGAAAGTAATTGAGATGTCCCATAAGACTAATTTCAAATTTAGTTTGCATGTATGTAACAAAGTCTTCACATAACTCAATTTTTGTTCCTCCAAAAATGATATCATCTATATAAATTTGCACTAATAAAATGTCATTTTGAGAGTTTTTTATGAAAAGAGTGGTGTCAACAGCCCCCATACAGAATTCTTTTGATGAAGAAAAGTTGCTTAGGCATTCGTACCAAGCTCTAGGGGCTTACTTTAGACCATAAAGAGCTTTTGAGTGTTTAAAAACGTGATTTGGAAAGAAAGGATCTTTAAAACTAGGTGGTTATTCAACAAAGACTTCCTCTTTTATAAATCCATTTAAGAAAGCACTTTTTACATTCATTTGAAAAGAGTAAAATTTTTGTGAGATGCATAAGCCGAAAGCATGTGAATGGATTCAAGGCGTGCAATAAGAGCATAAGTTTTGTCATAGTCAATACCTTTGTAGTAAGAGTATCCCTTGGCAACTAATATTGCCCTGTTCTTGATAACGTTGCCTTTGTCATCCAGTTTGTTGCAAAATACCCACTCAGTTCCTATCACAGGGTGTTCTAAGGGTCTTTCAACTAAGTTTCAAACTCTATTTTTGTCAAATTGTGGCAGTTCGTCCTTTATAGGTTTAACCCAGGGTTCATCATTTAGAGCTTCTTTAATACCTCCAGGTTTTGTAAGAGAAATGAATACAAATTAGTAACATTAGAAGATTCTTCTTTTGCACGAGATCTTATGGTAATTCCTACTTTGGGATCCTCAATTATGTTGTTGGTTGGATGACTTGAAGAGTGTTTGAATTTTCTCTATTTTTCATCATCATCATTGTTGGAACTTCCAATCGTATCATCTGTTGGGGGATTACTCCTTTCTAATATCTCAGGGTCTTTACTTTGTTGAATAACTTCAATAACTTGTTCAGCTCTTGCAGATTCAATGCTCAAGGTTTCCTTGGCAGCTAGAGGGTTAGCTTCATCAAATATCACATGAATGGTTTCTTGAATTACTCGTTTCTGTTTGTTAAAAACTCTATATGCTTTACTATCAATTGAGTATCCAACAAAAATTTCCTCGTCTGATTTTGAATCAAGTTTACCTTGTGGGTCTCTATTGTTGAGAATGTGACACTTACATCCAAATACTCAAAAATAGAAAATGTTTGGAACTTTTTCATTCCACAGTTAATAAGGTGTCGTTTTGATGAATGGTCTGAGGAAAACTCTATTGGTCACGTAGCGTGCCATATTGATTGCTTCTTCTAATAAGGTATTTGGAAGATAGTATTCATTTAGCATTGATCGTGCCATTTCCTAGAGTACACTATTTTTTTTCTTTCAACTACCCTATTTTGTTGGGATGTTCTAGGAGCAGAAAAGTTATGAGCATAACCAAATTCATCACAAAAATTACTGAAATCTAAATTCTCAAATTCTAGTCCATGATCACTTATTATGGACTTAATAGTGTGACCTTTTTCATTTTGTATTCTCTTTGTGAGTGGAATGAAAGACTTTAATGCATCATTTTTGTGAGGTAGGAATCGCACCCATGTGAAGCGTGAAAAATCATCCACAATTAAAAGCACATAGTTGCTACCACCAAGTGTTTGAGTTTGCATTGGACCAAAAAGATCTAGGTGATGAAGATCAAGTGGTTTTGAGGAAGATACATCATTCATAGGCTTGAAAGAAGTTTTTATCTGTTTTTCTTCAACACAAGCATCGCAAACTTTGTTTTTACTAAAGTTTATATTTGGAATACCTCTTACAAGACCCTTTTTGATAATATGATTCAGCATATTCATGTTTGCATGACCTAAATGTCTATGCTATGTCCAATTAGGGTCTTCTGATGCAATGAGACATTCTACATTTTGGTTTATGAGATCACTCAGATTACTGCAATAGATGTTCCTATCTCTAGTGGCAGTGAATACAGTTACATCACTTTTTGGCACAATGCAAAGTGAAGGTTGAAAATATACCTGGTAACCATTGTCACATCGTTGGCTAATACTTAGAAGATTGTGTTTTAGCCCTTCTACCAGCCAAACATTTTCTATGCAAGTTCCAGTATTTTGCCAACATTACCTTTTTCGATTATTTTGCCTTTGGTGTTGTCATATGTCTGGAACATCTACTGTCTAGATACTGTTTTTGGCTTGTTTTCTTTGTCAGCTTCTGCATCACAGATGTTTAATCTTTTAAGTACCCACTTCCTGGTTTGGTTGTCTTTTTAACCCACACATACTTAGTTTCAATGTGTCTTTTTATTGGACATTTATAGGAAAAGTGACCAACATGATTGCAAGTGTGGCAGATTCTGGGATTTTTAGAAGTTCTTTTTATGAAAGGCATTTTCCCTTTCAATTTTCTCTTTAGTGAGTAATTTTCTTCCAGAAGAATCACTACTTGTTTTTCTATTTTTTTACTCCTTAAAATTATTCTATTTCTATCTTCCGATCCTTTTTTTATGATATTGTTATAGACATGGATTATCTCTACCTTTTCACTAATAGTCTTCTGTAATTGTTCCTCAAGAGAGTTTAATTTTATTTCCAATTCAGTTACTTAATTGTGACACTCAGCATGTATGTTCAGTGAACTAGTACTTTCACGATCAAACTCAAAACTTTCAGAATCGAATACCGAATTGAAAGTTACCTACTTATCTGCCGTTAGACAATTGTCTTCAATGTTAAATTGATCTGAGTTAGAGTCGTCCCATGTAATTTTCATGATTCTTGGTCTGGAACTTCTTTCAGGCTTGGGATTTCTTCTCAACTTTGGACAGTCTGGTCTTTTTGTGACCCATTTCATAACACTCATGGCATATAATTTGTTCTGCTTTCTGATATTCATTTCTCTTGTAGTTGGATCTCGGGTCCTTTTTGAATTTCCCTTTTTCTTGAGTGAGTTGCCTCAAATGCTTAGTAACCATCGCAATTTCGTTGTTTATGGTTTCTTAATCAAGGTCTCCCAAGTCATCATTCTAGTCTCCGTTTTCAGCATTGAAAGCTATGTTTTTCTTGTTTGTACCATTGAAACTTCCTTCCTTACTCAAGAGAGTCATTTCATGTGAGGTGAGAGATCCAATGAGTTCACCCATAGTCATCTTTTCCGAATTCTTTGCTTCAAGAATAGCTGTCACTTTCAGATTCCATTCTTTGGGTAAGGAACACAAGATTTTTTTTGAGTTGCTCACTTTTTGAGATGATTTTTCCCACAGCAAACATTGGGTTCACAATTTTCATAAAACGAGCATATATTTGACTTATCGATTCACCTATTATCATTGAAAATATTTCAAATTGGTGAGTAAGAAGAGTAATTCATTCCAATTTTACCTAAGAGGTTCCTTCATAGGTAATCGGCACCATGTCCCACATTTCTTTTGCTGAGGAGCAAGTGCTGATGCAATTGTAATCTTCTTTGGTAAGGGCGCATAACAGAACATTTTTTGCCTTAGCATTTGTTAAGAGGATTTTCTTGTCTTTTGTTGTAAGTTCCATTCTGCCTTTTGGAGACATTTCAGAATTTATTGGAAGAAGGGGCCCATCAATAACAACACTCCAAAGATTATAGTCTAATGCTATGAAGAATTCTTGGATTTTGTTTCTCTATGTAGAATAATTTGTTCCATGAAACAAGGTGGACGAGTATGAGATTGTCCTTCTGAATATATACCAAAACTAGAGACAACCATTAGAGAGAAATCTACCTAGCTCGGATGCCAATTGAAAGTTTATAGGGTCTTAACAGGATAAAGAACTTAGAATTTTGAACCTACACTTTGATTAGTAATAAAAATTACAAATTACAAAGTACCAAACAACTAGAACCAAGCACTGGATCAATCTTCAAAGGTAGATCAAAAGAAACAAAACACTCTAACTAAGTCACACCAGATGTTCCAGAGCACTCACTCAACTTTTCGCTAGCAATATTGCTTATACAGGTATATTGTGAGCTTAATCTATTTTGCTAGACTTCTATTACAATAAATAACCTTTGTTATTTCCTAATTTACAATGGCAGAAAATGGCCTCATATTTTGCAAATTTCCTTTTATTCACGAATAGCTGCATCTTCCAGTGGAAGGTTTCTTGATTGATGCAATGGCAAGCTCCTTTGAAACATTCCAAATCTTTTGTCAAGCTATTTATGGAAAAGATAGCATATAAAGTATTGGTCATAATCAAAATATTCTTGGAGAGAATCCTAACAAGTCTAATTTAACTCTTTAAATTAGTTGATCAATTTAACAAGTAAATTAATCAAGCAAAAATTGACCTTAATATCGCCAACCTCAAAGTCAGTCCACTATGAGTGATTTTCTAACTCTTAGAAAATTCTCCTTCATCAAGTAGGAAATGAAATCGTCTTTTGTATGTGACCCATTAGGTTTTACGAATCATTGGACATAGGCTCACAATTCCTTGTGACTTTTGAATATCATATATTAATTTTAGTTTAAACTCTTTTAAACTAATTGACTCAATTTAATTAATCTCCATTAATTGAAGAGTACCTAATCTCCATGGTCGATATCTAACCTCAATCCCATGAGGCCCAACAAATTGGCTGAAATAAATGCTTTTGGATAACTAATCTTGCTCTGCACATACCATGCAAATACGCTCCTTCCATCTCCTATCTCCTGAAAAGAGCCTAGGATAAGATATTTGTCAGCTCCCTAATAGCCTTAATACTGTGTTTCTATTCAAATGTTCAATTCCTCTTTATGAGCTCATCTTTAGTAAACTCCTTTTCCAAATTGACATACTACCTTGTGTAAGGATTTCTTGGAATCGATCATTATAGAATATATAAGAGATGTACTCGCCCTTCACAACGATGAGGAGTTGAATCCCATCTTGGATCTGACAAACCTCCATGTCTAACTAGCTCATGCCTAATCACCACCCAAATGACCTGCTACGTGGCCAAGGAGGAGTCAAAGTATGATAACCCAAACACAAGGTTACCATGGATCCTTAAGTCAAAGGACTACTTATATGCACTAGCGCAAGCTGGAGAATTTGCCACTACCAACTTGCTTCTTCTACTATGTAGTGGATTCTTCGAGCGGCTTCCAATGCCTATTTCTCTAACAAATGCCCACTCACATGAACCCATATATCATATGGAATTGCTCATGAAACGGAGCAACATCCAACCTTGGATTTATGCATTGTTAGTGCAAGTTTATCCGGATCTTATATTCCCTATCTCATAAGATCCTACAACTTGGAATATTTAAGATCACGACTGTGTAAGACTTATTTCATGATCACCACCTAGTGCGCGACCAAGTCCCATAGTGTTGTTTGATATAAGGGCTTCAACCGAATGCCAGTGAAGTAAATATAAGCATAAGATGAAGATGGCCATTTAAAGAGTATCATTCATCAAGATTGTATCACAAGTGAAATAGTTTACATGCCAATCTAATTGGCTTGTGGGGCACTATTGTAACATTTGGTTTGTGTTTTTTCTTCTTCGGTATATTATTTGTGTTTTTGGCTTGTGTTTTTTTTCAATTTTACTAACAATTTTACAATTGATCAGCAGAAGTTGAGCTTCCTTGCTACTATTTCGAAGTAAAAGAAATTTCTAAAGATTTTATAACCAAGGTAATACTATGGTTGTTCTGAAGAATTTGGAGCCAAGGTAATAATTTGTTCTTCTTTCTTGTTGTAATGTTACACCTTGTTGTCTCTGTTATTATTGATTTGGACTAATACTATTTGTCATAGTTGGTAAAACTCATCCCTCAGAATGCCTTTGTGGCTTTGTGTTTTGTTATTAAGCTATTCTTCTGTGATGGGAGTTACCTTATGTTCGTATGTGTGCTTCATTTTAGTTGATTGCCCACTTCTTTAGTCCATTAAGAAGTGACTTTATGTTTTTTCATTTGAGGAGTTAGTGTTACCTAATAAGATAAGGTGTCCCAAATCTAAATTGAACAATAGCCTTTTTCGACACTCCCTTGTTTGTTAAAATTTCCCTTTCTTGCCAGTTTCTGCATCCTTTTAAATTTCTTTTGGAGCAGTCTATTTATATTTTAAAATAGATGGTTGGGAAAAAAACTTATGCACTTTAAAAGAGTATTAACTAGTTCAGAACAAAAGCTTTGTGCCGAAATCTTCTTTGGTCCTAATTGAATAGTGATGAAGAGTGAATCACATTAATAAGCTTAGCAAGCATTAGAAATATATATTCATTATGTTTCAAGTTTCAACATGATTATAGAGTGCTGCCTTTATTAACATCAATCTTCTGAGCCAATATTTTTTGAAGTATTTGCTTATTAGAAAATTCCTAATGTAATTCTGTTATCATGTGAACTACTAGTATCTCCAGATTTCTATAGGTGTTTTGCTAAATTATCTTTTCACATTTTTAGTTCTTCTGTAACTATTGGCAACTGACTGTAAATGAACTTTAAATTATCTTGTATGCATTTTCCTCCAATTTATGTTTAATATTAGAGAAGAGAGCCACCTTGTTGCAAAGAAACTAAATTTGTACAAATTCCAGGCTCAAAACATATAAGATACTATCCAAACTAAACCTGTAAGAACTCATAGATTTGTTTCATTATAAATTGGAATTCCATTAAAAAACTTGAATGCTTATAGAATTGGAGGTTGCCTCTTGTTTTGGAATGATCCGAGTAGTAATGTAGAAAGTTCTATATTTTTGCATCATTTATACCAAAACAAAGTAAATTCCAAGAGAAATGGACTTGCTTTGTACAATCTATTCCAACATTTTTAGTACTTTGCGAGAGTACAAATGCAGGAAGAATTACATGTGCAAACTTAAACTAATTCTGAAAGTGACGCTTTCATGAGTGTCTTTGGGAAAGAGCATCTAGGACGTGTGAGGTATGGGATTTGGTGTCTGCCCATCTCAAATCTTTGGAACAACCACTCATTCTCAAGGATGTTCATCCAGTCATTCCGCATTATTAAATGTTAAAGTCAAACATCTGGAGAATGAGGTTACGACATTAAAGGAAACATTAAACTCAATAATATCTTTTCTAATTCAACACTTTGGAGGTCAGTTGCCGGTTGATTTTCCCATTATCAATAAGGTATGTCAAATAATGAGATGACTATTTATATTTTACTTGCTTGTTATGGAATTGGTTTGAATGTCATATGTATGTTGGTTTTAGTTTATGGGATTTTCGCAATGCATACAAATTATATGTTTCAGATATCTTAGATTTTGTATTTGATTGGGATTTTTTGATATGTTAGAGTAGAGCAAATGAAAAGTACATTTGATGGTTTTTATTGGAACTGTTTGAGTCATTATCTATGACCAAGGATAATAGAACTTTTGGGATTTCATTAACTTTGAAAGAATATCTTGGGTTTTATTTTTGATTGCCATTTGATGTATTAGCATAGATCACATGAGAAGTATTTTTGATGGTTTTGATTGGGACTATTTGAATCGTTATCTAGGAGTATGGATAATAGAATTTTTTGGATATGATTGACTTTGAAAGAATATATTGGTTTTGTTTTTCATGGGGATTATTTGATGTATTAGAGTAGAGCACATGAAAAGTATTTATAGAACCTTTTTGCACATCATTGACATTGAAAGAATAAAAATGATCTTCAAGCTAAAAGAAATTGATTATGCTGTATTAGTTGTTGGTTATCTATGTTGTTATTTATGAGTTCTTATCTATATTGATATTTTTTATGAATTTTAATTGCAGGATAGAAATTTGGACTTAGAAACACCCATGAGGTGTTCATCCTTAGATAGTCATGACCTACAAAGCTAGGACCCACCATCTTATGTTTAGATGATTTGCTATTTTGACATTATTGATGTTATTTTCTAAATAGTCGAATTATGTAACATGAATTCAACTTGATATATACTTGATGATATTTTTTGGATTGAACTACAAGATATATTATTTTGATATTTAAGCTAATCTAAACATTTGAAGTTTATATTAGTGTTATTTGTTCTATTATATTTTGTTACTTAAAATTATTAGTAAATCCATTATTTATAGGTAAAGGTGGGTATAAAAAGAAATTAATTACAGTAGGTATATTAAAAATTGATGTAGCAAATACGCCAAAAATTGTAAAAAAATCAAAATGAAAATAATTGGGGTAGTTTCCAAACTGCAGCATATAAAACTTTGGAAAAAAATTAATAACAGAGGTCAAGCAATTGTTGTGCAATAGTAAAAATCTTGTGGCATTTATAGCCGCCGCTACTATAATTTACTTTAAAAACACTAGTTGCAGCGGTTTTTCAACTGCCGCGAAAATAGAAAAGATAATAATTTTTTTTTATTGCGGTAGTTTATAAAACTGCAGCAAAGAATACAATATCAGAATAGTTAAACATTAGCGGCAGTTTCTAAACTGCAGTGAAAAGTTTTGAAACCACTGTAAAAAATTTCACGGCGTTCATTCCAGCGGTTAGTTTGAACTACAGCGAAGCTGTCTCCCGACATTTTCCTTGATGGTGGTTTATGAACCGCCGCATTTCTCATTTAATGGCATTTTAAACCACTGCAAAATGCCTCATTTAACCATCGCGAAGTTCATGAATTTTTGTAATGCACCTATCATATGAAAGTTAAGTTTTGTACTCTATAGGGGATTGGCAAAGCATTGGGAGATCGAAAGAGGTCTCCAGAATGCTTTTGCAGTAGATTGAGAAGATTTAAGGATAAACCAGCATTTTAAAATCTAGGCGATTGGACATGATTGAGTGGGGAAAAATAAGAGCAGTAAACTACCTTGAAGAAGAAGATTCTCAAATCACCACTAACCTCATAGGAAGGGTAAGGTACAAGAAGCGAGATCAGAAGTCATTGAAATTTAAAATAATAGATCTCATTTAAGAGATAGCTTTTACCTAGACTATGATGGATTTACAAGGAATAGCTTTGAAGGTTATTGTTCATCAACTTATAATGTGTATTCAAACCTTAGAGAAACTAAGTGATAAAGGAGTAAATGGATAAGTTGTTGTAGACAGTATATATAAGGTCGATATAGTACCTAAAATGGCTAGTGAACGTGGTACTAATTCCTAAGCCTAAAAGGAGGTAGAGACTTGCATTGACTTCACTGACTTAAACAAAGGCCATGTTTTCTCTTTCTCAAAGATTGATACTATGGTGGATTTAACCTTTAGATGTGAACTTTTGAGCTTTGTAGATGCTTACTTGGAATTCAACTAGATCCAGTTGGCCCTCAAAGATTGGAAAAACTAGATTTTATGATAGATTAAGGCATACTCTATTGCATCTTACTTCTCGAACTGAAAAATGTTGGAGCCATGAATCAAAGATTCATCAATAGCATGTTTGAGATCAGATAGGAATAAGTATGGAAATGAATATGGAAGTGCACATTAACAACATATATGTGAATGACTTAGATAATGCTTTGCCATTCTAAAGGCCTTTAGGATAAGAGTGAATTCTACTAAGTGTACATATTCAATAATAGGTAGGAATATCCTTAGATATATGATCTTGGAGAGGAGGAACCAAGCTAATCCATATAAGATTAAGGAGATAATAAAGATGTAATCATCGTAACTAGTCAAAAATTTGCAGAAGCTTATAAGTCTCACAGCTTGCAACTAATATATCTCTATATCTATCGAGAAGAGCACTACCTTTTTATGACTTTGAGAATGGAGAAACCAATGTCAACAAATGTTTAAGGATTTGAACTGCTACATGTTTTCCTACTAGTTTTAACCTAGCCGATAATGCTAGAACCTTTCTTCCTCTATTTGGCTATCTGCCTGTCTCGAAGAATGTTGTCATCACAAGGGAAAAATTTGGAGAAATGACTAGTCCACTATGTGAGTTGTGTAATCCAAAGGACGGAGTACATGCACTAAAATATCTCAAAGCTAGTTCTCTTCCTTGTCAGGATCGTTCAAAGGCTTAGGCATTGTTTTCAACCATACCAAAATGGTGGTGTTGATTGGAGATCTACTCATTAAAGTCTTGGAAAGTATGGAGATCTCAAGAAGAATGATGAGATGGGCCATGCTATTGAGCAAACATAGGATTGAATATTGACAGAGGATAGACATTAAGACATAGGTTCTAGTTGATTTCTTAGTAGAGCGGATGATTGATGTGGCATATGACTCCCTCTCCTCATAGAGCATATATGTAGATAGGTTGTCCACATCTATAAGCAGTGGAGCTGCAATAGTGTTGGAAAGTCCCTGGTGTAAGATAAGTTCAACTATGTAGTGAGATTTGAATTTATAACCTCAAATAATAAAGTGAAGTACAAAGCATTCATATCTAAAAGTCGATTGGCCATCACAGTCAAAACTAAGAAGTTGCATATATCTAGCTACTCACAAGTACTGGTTAGCCCATAGGGACATGCAAGGTAAAAAGAGAAATGATGGCTAAGTATCTAGTTCATGTAAATAAGCTCTAAGAGCATTTAGATTATTTAGCTCAAACTAGTTCATGGATTTAACTTAATCCAAAATTTTAAGAAACAAGAATAAAGAGTCCAATTGATTGGCTAAATAGTTGGCTAACTCATTGGCAACAACCTAGAGTTGCAAAAGTACTTTTCTCCCTTACACGACCACATACTAAAGAGCCAAAGGAGGAGAACTTATGAATAGACTAGCCATAGCCAAATTAATGGGTGCTAATAGTGAGATATTTTGCGAAGAAAACTCTCATTGAGGACCCAAAGAAAGAAAGGTTGCTGAGAGCATGAGTCCCATGCTTAATTTTGATAGATGGTGAATTGTACAACAGAGTATAGTTTCTGTTGTACTTCAAATGTTTGAACCCCCAAGAGCAAGCTATGCTCTGAGAGAGATATACCAGGAAATATATGGAAAAAAACAAAGAAGAAAGGGCCTTAGGAAAAATGACTGTAAGGAAGGGATAATTTTAACCCACAAAGTGAAGAGATGCTCATGAGCTAGTCCACCTTATCAGGAACATGCCAACATCTCATGTTAGCCTAATATTTTGTTACAACCAATCGAGAACCCATATCTCTTTGCTTAGTAGGGCCTGACATAGTTGGGCCACTCTAATAAGCCACTGGATAGAAAAAAACACTTTATTATAGCTATGGATTATTTTACCAAGTGGATGAGGTTGAACCCCCAGCCAAAATCTCAAGAAGAGAGGTGATGAACTTCCAATGAAAGAACATCATTTCCAGAGTTTTAAGATCTAAGATTACTCATAATAGACAACAACACCTAATTCTAAGGGAAAAGCTTAGGGACTTGTGCCATGGATTGGTAATCAAGTAATTTTTTATGTTCATTAATAATTTCTAGGCAAATAGGCAAACAAAAATAACCAAACACGCTATACTCAATACTTGAAGACAAAAAATAGAAACTGCAAAGTGAGTGTAGATCAACAAATCTCCTGACATGTTATGGGCATATTGAACTATACCCTAAGTCTCAATTGGAGAATCTATTTTAAACATTAGATTTGGTATGAAGGTGGTTAGCAAGAGATTGAAGAAATAAGTTGGAGAGTAAAAACTATGAACTATATGCAACATAGAAGAGGTGAAGTTGCAAGATATAAATGCGGTGAGAGCCTATATGTATGAGGCTAGGATGTAAAGAGAATATACTCCAAAGTAAGATGCAAGAACTTCCAAATAAGGGACCTAATGATGATAAGGTAGATATCTCATGCCAAATAAGCAAGTTGGACGCGAACTGGAAAAGATTGTATAAAGTTGCAGCAATTGTAAAGGCAAGAGCTTACAAGTTACAATACCCTAATGGAAGACTTGTACTCACGTGGGACATAGTTAATTTGAAGAAATTTTACCCCTATTAGTTGAGGTTTTGTTTTTGTTTTTGTTTTTTTAACATACATGTGTCCAATTGTGTTTATATTTTCACACGTGAAGCAACAATTATTTTGTTTCTTCTAAAATTAATTAAAGTTCAATCTCCATAATTGTTATTAATTTTGTGGTTTAACTTTTCTTCCACTAAGTAAATTTAGAAGAATAGTATGCCTCATCATCATTCCCTTCACTAATGGAATCCTCCAAGCTTGAAATAGGCTCATTATTTTAGGTCAAAACATAATTTTACAAGGCCCTTAGCCCCTTGATCTACTTCCTAAAAGATAACTTGCACGAGTAAGTGAGATAATCCAATCTTGCCCAGTAGAGGCAAGATAAGACCTAAAGAGGTTAGTGAAAATCAACATTGTAAACCTACACTACTCTAATGAGGCAAGGTAATGAAACCTATAAAAATAGATAACTCATTATATAAATAAAATAAGTAGTTGGAAAACTTCACAAGTTTTATTGCAACGAGTAAAACTGTAGACTACAAAAATTCAGCAACAAAAGTATGAGAAACAAAGATAAGGGAAAGCACATACCCTAAAAGCTCAAAAGGAAGAGGAAAATTTTAGACCTCTCTTTTTTAAGAAATTAGGAGATTTAGCATCTTGACACTTCACTAGAACGATCCTCTACCAATGCTCATCATCTTAAAGCTTTGGCACACTAGGACCTAAAATCACAAAATCCTCTCTAAGAAGTGACTAGCTAATGCAAATATAACAATACCTACAAATAATCTTATTAGAGATGATAGTGTCATGGATGACTAAAACTCCATCACCATATGTTTGCAGGTACTAGCTATTATTGCTTTCCAACATTTAACTCAACAAACCTTTTGCCACTAGCAACCTTAAAATTATACCTTTTCTACTTGGTCATAGTCCCTCTTCAACTAGCCATCCCTTCTCGAAAGTGAGAGATCTTTATCTCATCCTTCTTGTATGCCTTATCTATGCAAATCACCTCGTCATAATGATGATCTACTTGCTCATGAAATTGAGATGAACATTAATCTGGACCTAAACATAAAATGAGCCACAAAAACAAAAGGAAAGAGGAAGCGTAAGTCAAAAGAATAAAGAAAAAGAATACCTTAGCCATTGCCTAGCTATAAACTCATCAAACTACTTAGAACCAAAAACACTATTTGATTGTCCCTATTGACAACAAATCTCATCCTCTTCCATCTAGTGACCATCTAATAGTGATCTCAAAAGACTCAATCCTTAGTTTATGGTTTATGCCACAAGAGATTAAATAACCAAGAGAGATTAAATAGGAAGAATGATAATGAATTTCACAAATTCATAGCAAAGTAAGGTGCAATCGAATTTAAAAAAATTTCATCACATGAAGATACATATAAACACTTCATATAAAACATAATTATCACCTTAGATCCTCTCATGCCTTAACAAATTAGATCAATTGAAAGAGAAAAGTACCTCACTTCAATAGATGTCAGATGATTTCCAAAAACTCTAGCAATACTTTGAAGTTTTGATCAATATTCTTAAAAGTCATTCTAGTCTTTGATATGCCACCACCAAGGATCTTCCTCTAACCTTGAAGAATACTAAAAAATAGCTTCAGAAGCACAAAAAATGTCCTCTTCTCTACCAAAACCATGGGAGATTGATCCAACTCATGGATTTTGCGGCTCCTCTCTTTTTGAAGACAATCACACTCAAGAGATCCAATATATCTCTTCTAAATATTAGTCCACACTCAGTGTTTATCTCACAAAAAAAAAATAGTTTAGAGAGAATTCTTTCCTTTTTGGTGTAGAGAAAACAAAGTAGGAAGAAGATGAAGTAGGAGAATTTACTTGGACTAGAAGAAAATGATTTGACTATCAAGCCTAGCAAGTGGCTGTCCACTGCCCTTTTATAGAGGGAATTTTTGATCCAAAAATATCTAGCTTATACATACATATGTGCATATATATATTAACCTACTAACAACTCTTGTTAATTGGTTAATCCTATAGATACATATATATGTATAGGAGTATCACCTTTCATCACATGGAGGCCACTCTTCTATATTTAATTGGTCTAAGTAGATGGTCAACCATCTCTCTAGCTCATCTCTTAAGAATCATGCTTCCCATCTCATATAAGTGCTCCTAATAATTAATTGGTCCAAGTAGGATGGTCTAGGTGGACCATTCACACTGAATCATCTCTATGAATTTTGTGGACTTAATTAATTTGGGCTATGATTAAAATTTAATTTTAATTATCTAATTAAAGCTCATAAAATACCTTCTTCTAATAGGCCCCAATTAAGCATCCACACTATTCAATTTGGTTACTTTTAACTCTTTAAATTAATCAAGTTTACTATTGCTTTTATTTAATCTCTATTAATTAAAAATAATTCTTCATTAATTCATTTTTGATTAGTCTCCATTAATAAAAAATCCCCCATCTAACAATTAGATGATATTATCTAATGATTAGATAACATTCTACATGCTTGTGAGGGATCCTTAGATTTTGTGTCTGACCCCTTAAGTTCACTAGTTAATTAGACATAGACCCATAACAGTTGTGATTTAACTTATGAATAATTATAAAATTATTCTGATGAATTAAGCTCCTTTAATTAACCACTCTATGAATTAATTTTTATTTATTCAAGAGTACCCAATCTCCATAGTAGATCCCTAGCCACAAGCCTATATAGCCAATACAGTTTTCCCATTTTCTATTCCCTAATTAAAGCTTAGGAGCAAAAGATATTAGTAGGTCTTCAAATAATCATATACTAGAGACTTGCCATGACCGACATGCCACTCAGACTATCATCTCATGGATCTCTCTAATCAGAGCCTTCAGTGAACTTGTTCTCTGACAAGTACCCATTAATGTACACTAGTATATCTACACAAATGCCAATGAAATAGGGCATCCTCCAACTATTAGAGCATGCATCATCAATGTAAGTCTATCTGAATTTTTTATGCCATTTCTCAAATATTCCATGACTTGAAATATTTAAGATCAAGATCATAGTGACATGTTCCATGATTATCATCATATGTGTGATCATGTCCGATAGCCATGCATAATGTAAGGGTTTCAACCAAATGCAATGTTTAAATAACAAGTACATAAGATAAAGATTATCAATTTAACATATATGATTGAATAAAAATGTTTATACAACTGTAGTTTATATGCCAATCCATTTGGCTCATTGGGCACTATACTAACACGAGAATTGTTAGGACTACCACAAATCTTATCCACATGTGGTAGAGGAGGAGAGACCTAAATCGTCTCTCTTTTCCATAAGGAAAATGTGAGGAAGAGAAGGATGGGATTGGTCTTAATTAAAAGGATATGACCAACTATTAAACTATAAAATGCCCCCAGTTGATACCTCTCCCCAAAATAAGCTAATTAGAACAAGTAGCATTCTTATTTTGGTCTCTCTTGCTAGCTCAAATAGCAACCATATCAACTTTTCTTACCTACAATTAAAAGTGGAAGAAAAAAGGTAAGATACCCATAAATAAAGTCAACAAATAGAGTAAACATATATAATCAATAAGGAGAACATTATTAAAAATAAAGCACATGCAATAGACATCGGAAGAAAAAAGATAATTAATGTCAAATAATTTCTAAAGAACACCATTCTTGGAGGTTGCAATATGTTTTATAAGGGCTACCAAAGCTAGGTAAACTACTCTACTCTACTTAAAGGAGAGATCCCATCAATCGCCTCTCACATTAAAGAATTCTCCTTCCAAGAACCTCGCAAAGATGCTACTATCTTAGAAACATCATCCCACTCAAATAAAAGTAAAAGTATGAGTCATCAAACACATTCCTAAACTAAAAATATCTTAAAACTCTTTAAGTTTAAGGAAAATGCCTGGTTTCTCATGCCTATAAGGAAAGCCTACAAAATACATAAAGTAGTTAAGAGTGAACTTGCTAACATAAATATGCTAAAGTCATGAATTATATAGTAAGGGATGAGGAAGAATCATGAACCTGCTAAAAAGATAGGCTATGTAAAAGTATTATTTCAGTCTTTGCCTAAAAGGATGGATGAATTTTTGAGAAAGAGACAAATTGATTTTTCCAAACTACATACTCAACTTTTCTTCTATTAGATACTGTCGTAATGCTTCATGTCTGTTACTTTTTAGAAAGAAACATTCCTTTCTAATTCTAGACTCTTTGCACATTAACTCCAAACCCAACTTAACTTCTAAGTCCTCCAAGGCATTAGATAATTCATGGGCTATTTTCTTGGATGAACTGGACTCTTTCTTTTTCGATGCCCTAGAACTTTTCGTATTAATCAAAAGTTTGACTCTACCTATCAAAAAGAATAAGAAGGATATTTATAAAGACTCAAAATCACTTAAATCACCATAAGTAAGATGATCTCATTACACCTCTACTTAGATCGCACATTTGCCGAGTAGATGAGGAAGAGCTTGCAACGACAGAGGAAAGAAATGGCATGGCCGATGTGTCCACCTTGTCATTGCTAGTTTCAACCATTTGACTCTAGTTGGCAAGGAGGTGGCCATCCTGCTACTAGGTCAAGGCCGGCCATCTCAACTTAGTGGCAAGGGTTTGGCCTCATTGTTATATAGTAATGGCAGTACCTTGATAGGGTGGTGGTGCCCTCCCCATTGCACTTATTGGTAGCATCCCCATCTTCTCGAGTTTTGCCATTCTATTGTTGTGCTCCTTTAATTTTATAGATTTGGTGTTCCACCATAATGAATAAGAAACAAATGCTTCATACTAAAAAAGTGTTTAAGGATTTTGTTTATCATTAGAAAAAGGAAAGAATTTTTGCCTTGTCACTCATTATTCCCTTCCTTAAAGTGGTATTGTGAACTCTAAGAGCACTTTCATTGAAGAAGATTTATAGTCTTGAATGACTCTCCAGTTTATTTCTTTTGGAAATAATGGAGATATATAGTTTTTCCTACTACAAGACCAGTAAAATATTTTGCAAATGATCTAATAAGCTTATATTTGATGCAATAAAAGGGGCTTTAGATTATAGACCACCTAAGGCATAAATCTAGTACATGGAGTTTGATTTTCCATCCCAATCCTCTAAAGATACAAACACCCTTTGTATTCATTTTATGAGATTATTGATATAACATGTTGATGCTACACAAAAACAGAGCTAGGGTCCTATCTAGTAGTTAGCTGAGTTTTAGGTTCTTTTTCTATCTTTCTTATTTATTAGGTATTGTGCTTTATCAATCTTTTTTTTTTTTTTTTTACCTTTTTGAATTTAATTATTCATAACACTAGTTCCCAAATTTTCAATTAGAAAAACTATTTTCATGTTGCAAAAAATATAAAGTTCAATAATAATTTTTATCTTATACTAATTTGTTAAAATAATGTTTCTAATCAATACAGCTTCATAAATTAAATATGTGAATTCGTGTTTACTTAACTTTCATTTAAATTGAGGTTCAGTAGACTTCAAACTCTAAGGGGCTTCTAGAGAACATTTGATTGGGCAAATTTGCTTTCACCCAAAGGCCTAGTAAAAATTTGGTCATGTTGAAGAGAGAGAAAGGAGAAGGTTTATTTTGAAGGGCACTAAGATGAGTTCCCAAGGTAAACTCTCACGCACTTTATCCTTTTCTTATTCTTTTACTTCGCTTTGTTCATTTACAAATTCATATTCAACTCCTTAGAGAGAGCAAATGTTTTTAAAGTTTTGTCAAATTGAGTCATGTTAGAAGTACATCCTATTTTAAGTCTTGAATAGAGGGTTATTCTGAGGAAGAGTGCAAAGGTGCACCTATTATTGATAATAGTTTCGTCCAAGTTGTCGAGAATTAATATTTACTCCTACCTTATGAGTTAGAAAATTTTAGATGTCAAATATATCTCTAAAGAGTTTATTTTTTTCTTCCTTCATGAGTGATAACACGGTGCTACTCTCCAAAAGGTACTTCACGATGTTCAATAGTTATTTCAATAGTGAGTTTTCTCTTCCCGTGGATCCTTTGTTGTTAGACGTAGAGAGTTATAGAGTGTGCCTTGGTCAGTTTATTTCCCAAACGTTTTGTGTATTTTGGGCATTTCGACAACGTTTGACCGACTTGCATCTTCTAGTCTCTTTAGATAGTTTTTATTCTTTGATTGAAGTATGTAAGGTGCTTAATGAACCGTTCTTTCATGTCTTTTCGAAATCCAATAGTACATTTTTTATTTGATTTCCATCTTCACAAGGGCCTTCGAAGAAGATATAATTCTTTGTTCATGATGAAGATTGGGGGCATCCTCCGTGAATGGAGTAGTTTGCATCCTTAATTCATCTTGTTCAAGTTCAAGTCACCGTTGTTAGAGTTTTGATAAGGTGGGTTATTCGACTACCTCTTTGATGTGGCTTACATGTTTCTGATGGGTACTTGTTTATTTCTCTTTTTGTTCATGACTCATGTGTATGTTTATGCTGCTATATGTTTGTACTCTTTACAGCACTCAAGCTTATTTTTTCATTCTTTGCCTTTTAATAGGAAAGAAGGTTGACTCAGTGAGATCAATGCTAGAAGGGTGAATGGAGGTTCGCACGAGATGTGCGTAGTAGAGCAGCACTGCAAGGAGACATCATCAGCTGGGCAGCGTCTGAGCCCCTATGTCGATAGCTAGGCTAGGCACATGTTCAATCACCTTTGGCAATGCATTAAACAAGTGGAAGTGAGTATCTTGAGGTGGTGATTTTTAGGCATGCCAAAAAACACACGCATAGTTTTGCTGCTGGTGGCATTTATCTACATCATCTTATCCATTCCATACCGACGGGGCCAATAAACTCTTTTGTTATGGCTTATGTTAGAGCCACGATATTAACCCACATTGGAATATAGACAAGACTACACTTAGTATTGATAGCTTGAGAGGTGGAGTGAGTGAGTACATTTAGGAAAAGTTAGAGGTATACTATTCTTTCTAGTTGATCGAGCTGGTTGCTAAGGACTTCGCTCAAGTAAATGTTAGTTTTAATACTTTGTTTATTCTATATGCTAGTTCTTCTAGTAGTCATGCATAATTCTTTGATCATCATCAAGGACGGATCTAGAAATGAGAGTGGGGAAGAGGGCGAAGGGGGAAAAATTTATAAGACATAAAAGTTTGTATTTAATTTTCATAACTTGTAAATTTAAAATATGCATCTTCATCAAAGGTTAGCGCAATGCTCTTTTATATCATAAATTTTATCAATTATTCAATCAATCTCAAAAATTTTAGTAATATTTTTGTCATTATAAGTAGTTAAACAATCAAATAAAAAGTTATCTTCCGTCTTATTCCGAAGCGTGTTTTTAAGAATATTAATAATGGAAAATTTTCTCCCACTTGTAGCTATTGTTACACAAAGAAAAATCTAAAAAAGAAAATCTTTAAGTAGTCATTTTTATTTATCTCGTTATCTCAATCCATTAAAGTCCAAATGAGATATTTTAGTTGTTTTGCAAGTCCCTTAATATTTAGGCGGCTAAACTCACGTAACGTTTTCTCAAATAAATTAAATGGAAATGTTCCAATAGGAAAACTTAATATCCTCATTTCATTATTTAGTTGTAAATATGGGTGTAAAAATTTGTAAAATAAGTAAAGATTTCATCACTTGATTTTAATTTTTATCTTTAATTAAAAATAAATTAAATTAAATTCAATAAATATGTATAATTAATTTTCTATTTGAAGCCGTAATAAAAGTTAGTTTTTAAAAGTTAATGAATGAAAACTAAAATTTCTTCTCTTAAATGAATTATTTAAAATAATTATTACTAAAAATTAATATCTATATATACAAATATATGTGTATTATATTAAACTTGGGGGTTGCAATGGCCCCTGCTTGCCCCCTTTAATTTTTCCATGATCATCATCCCTTATGTCTTTTCAAATATAGGCTTGGAACTTGATTATGTAGATATCTTGCCAAGGAGATGGCAAACGATGATAGCGTGACTTCAGGATGAGGTTGCCAAATTCTCTTGATAGCACAACTAGAAAGAAGAGGGGTTCGCAAAGTTGCTAAAGGAGCTGAGGAGAATGAGCAGCTGAAGGCACGATATGTGATGTGACAACCAAAAATAAGTTGTTAGAGTCATCTACTAGAAAGATACTTATAAGTGCTATTTGTGAAGATGTCGCCAAAGAATTCAAGAGCTTTGATAAGTTCTTTATGGTAGTTGAGAGACAAAGGCAACCGTGATCTATGATAAGACCATTTAGGGGTATCATTACATGCTGAGTGAGATTGGATGATATCATGTTGAGGACTTATTAATACTACACCTGCCACCCCTATTTAATCTTCCTACTAAAGAGTTTGGAGAGGCACTAGAGACTAGTGCAGCCGTGGTGGAGGGTCCTACTAACGCAACCCCATAGGAGTTGCTAGATGTTTTAGATTAGGAATATTAGATAGATGTTTCTATTTTTGTTGTATTTAAGACTACTTCGCTTTTTTCTTCAATGTAAGTAGTTTTTTAAGCTCGTTTTTTTGTTTTATCTTTCTTTTCTTAGGCCAAAGGTTGGTAAAATGCTTTTTTGTATTTTTTTATGTGAATGTTCACTCCCTTTTCTTAAGGAAGTTTTTCGTTCATCTATTCTTCTTTATACACTAAGTCAACTGCATGACTTTCAAGTGTTGTTATGCCATTAATGAGCAATTAGTGTACAACAAAGGTGTGCAAGTGGGGCGTTAAGCTTTTCTTCATCCAATTTTGACGCAAGTCCCAAAAGGTGGATTTATCAAATTGCTAATGTATAAAAGTACACATGAGCCTTACTGAGGAGTTCTCATTGCAATACTTAAACATCTAGATCAAATTTAATTGAGTGCCTTGCTGGTAAAGTCTTATCATAATGCTTAATTATTTGATTTGAATTCAATTGTGCACCTCATTGGTGAGGTCTTATCATGAAAACAAGCAGTACAATGACACTTCATAGTAATCCTTGTTTGGGAGGTCTAAATGTTGCTAATAAGTGCTGCAGCAAAATTGGAACTCAAACCTCATTCATCAGGTCTTATCGTTGATGTTAAGTATCATGGTGATATCTAGTTGCAAGCCTCAATGAAGAGGTTTTATACCGAATGTCTAGTGTTATAATGAGGTATGGTGTGTTTTCCATGTGCCCTTAGAGGGGTTTGGTAGTTGATTTTGATAGTGAAACCATGTATTTCTTAGGAGGCTTCACAATAGGCTTACGCGTGGCAACTACATAATCTGAGGAGAGCTGCATAATGTATTTATGCCAAATTAATTCAATTGTTAGAGTAATTCATTTAATGTCATCAAGATGCCACCACTTGCCTCCATGGAGTATTTTCAGTAGGCTTACACATAGCAAGCACGTACTCTTCAAGGAGCTAGATAATAGTTTTATGCCAAATTCATTCGTAAGAGAGGTATTGCTACTTACCTTTGAGGACAGTATTAGGGAGGATTTATGATAGGCTAATTTGTGGCTACCATGTACCCTGAGAGAGATTGTGTAGTAGGTTTCTACCAAAAAGAATTAAGGGTGCTGCAACTTATCCACGAGGATAGTGCCAGGAGAGATTTATAATGGGTTTATGCGTAGCTACCACGTACCCCTACAGGAATTGTGTAATAGATTTATGCCAAAAAAATCTAGTTGAAGATACAACTACTAACCTTCAAGAAAGGTTTATGGTGGACTTATGCACGGCTACCATGTATTCCTGGAGGAGTATTGTAATGGGTTTATGCCAAAAAGATAAAGTGTGCTATAGAGAACTTCATTGAGAAAGGCATCAATTAATCATTCAGTAGTATGAGATAATAGTGTAAAACAAGCAAATTTTATTTAAGTAATCATAAACATAAAGAGGGTGCCTTCCCCACGCAGGTTGGGTTTCTCTATGAAAAATAACTTCTTAATCTAAATAAAATAGCACTTTAGAAGAAAAGAAATCAAAACAAATGCTAACTACTTTATAAAAATCATCTAAGTAAAATGAGAGATTGAAGAGGGTGCCAATAATGGTGCATTTATGCAATTTAGGGGGTGGCTACTAGCGTGAATATTTCCATAACGTCAGCGTCTTAGAGTACGACTTTGTCTTTATCTTTCTTCTTGCTTTCTTAAAACTCTTTTACTTAATGGTCTTAGTGTTAAGAGTCTTAATGTTCTTTAAGGTGCTAACATAACACTCTCTAGTAGCACGTAGATCCCCAATAGCTTCACCAGTTTTATTTGCTATAGAGAATTTCAACTTCATGTGATGTATCATGACCATCACACAGAATAGATCTAAGGTGGGTTTCCCCAGGGTGGTATTGTAAGCTAATGGGGTTTTGACCATTTCACCGTCTTTATTACTCACTGGGGATGAGTGCTTAGAGAGAGAGGCAACGACACTTCTCCTAGTGCTTCTATACTATCGCTAGTAAACCCTACTAGAGGGATGTTGATTTTTTGTAGCTGAGTATTGTCTATGCCTAACTAGAGAAAAGCATCATGGAAAAGAACGTCCACTGAACTGCCGTAGTCTACTAGTATCTTCTTCATCCATGAATTGGCCAGAGATGAGTAGATCACCAATATATTATTATGTTATCCTCGTCTAGGCTCAATGTCCTCTTCCTCGAATGTGATGCTGCGTGTTGCGGACACACTTTAATAATTCCAAGTATGGGATCAACTAAATGAGCCTGTATCTACCTTGCTGCTCGCACCAATGCTTTCATTGCATTTAGGAAGCCCCCACCAACTGGTCCACCTAAGATCAATGAGATGATAAGGTAATAGTGAGGTTTATGAGGACAATTGAAGCTGTTGGTCATTGGGCTTTGGGTGATCATCAAGCCGTCGACAACAGTCTTTACTTCCACTAGTTGCTGGACCCTTTTGAAGACTATTTAGCCTTTGCACCACATATTTTTTAAGGAACCCTCTCTCGATCAGCCTCTTAATCTCGTCTTTTAAGTATCTGCATTCTCAATGGTATGTCCGCCTGTAGTAGTGGGAGCGACACCACTTATCATATTTTTGCTTTTTCGGGTCATTTGTAGTCTTTGAGAAAGGTGTTAGATGAGGTCCTATTCCAATGCTACAATAACAATCTCCATTCTATAACCTATAAGTGGATTATAGGTGGCAAAAGCCCCAAGCAGAGTACGGCCACTGTCTCATCACTTGTTTTTATTATTATTTTATCTTCACCATTTGCCTTACATATGTCGGCATCCTAAGAGATCAAGGTTCTCTTAATCCTGATGTATTTCTATGTATACACAGGAGCTCTTCCAGAGTTTTGAGGGGTTTCCAAGCTATAAAATCTCAGAGTGTGTTCTACTGGATGGTAGGCATAAGCTCTTGATTTATGTACGGGATATCATACACTATCTAGATAAAGCAGTTGAGATAATTTCTTAGGAACTCTCCATCTTCTGCTTAATGGTGAATATATACACTGCCATCTTTGGATATTTGTAGTTAATAGAGAAATTTTGGAGGAAGCATTGCGCTAATTGTTTCTAGCCCATGATGGATCTAGCTGGCATCTAGTTGAACCATGTAAGGGCAGATTGGTGAGCATGGTGCAGAACACCTTGTAGTATACGGCTTCACTCAAATCATAGAGCTTTATTCTTGCCAGCAAGTTGTCTAGGTACTTTTATGAATCCGTTGTGCTATCAAACTCTAGCAGGTTAGCTATGTTCATCCCAAGAGGAAGGGTTATACTAAGATAGCTTGACAAAAAGGACTATATCTCAGCTTAGCAACACCTAGAGAAAGATACTAGCTTCCTACACTTCCTGAAGGTTGTGGCACCATTAAGTGAGTATGTACTACAGTAGTAGCAAGCATTCAATGGTAGAAGTCTGCTTAGAAGGATGAATGTACGCCCACCATTTAAAGTAAGAGAGAGGAGCAGTGTCATGCTCAAAGTTAGTCCTCCACTCGACTCTCTCCAAAGAGGATGAAGCCCTTAGCTCTGGCTAGAAGATTGCTACTGCTCCTAGAGGCAGTGTTCCCCATATATTGTGCTACCACTTTGGCCGTAGCTTGGGTAGTGGCATTATTCAATATAGTCTTCATCGTCTCTTGGGTTATATGTAAGATTAGATCTCCAAAACGTGGTGTCTACTGCATAGGCATCTTATTTGGTATAGTTATACCTTTGGGGTTAGCCCTAGTGCTAGACGTGATTATGCTTTAGGCTAGTAGCTCGGCATGTTTTTCAACCTTAGGACCACAGAGTTGTTAGAATCTCAAGCTTTGGATCTTGACTGCATTCTCAAAGTTCATTCTTTGTCATTTGGAGTTCCTATGAATGATGCCAAGATGTTGCTGCACAGAAATAGATTTAGGGTCTTTTCCAATAGTCAATAGAGTTTTCAGTTCTTTTTCTCTAAAATGCAGAACAAAGAGTTCACAATTCTTGAATATTCTCATGTTTTGAGAATTCTTATAAGTAATTTTTTATGGCTAGATTCTCTTAATGCTTAGTATTTATGGTCTTTTACTTTGATGAGCTTCAGCCTATTAAGATTTTGATGCCCTTCTTAGTTGATTAGTCAATTGGGCTCTTCAGCTTTTTATTCATTCAATATATTTGATCTATTTAGCCATATTAGTACTTTTCACTTTTTTCCCCTTGTGCATTTAATTAGTCTTATCACATATAATTATGTAGGAACTCATGGAATTTAATTAGTTTATATTTTGAATTGAATATACATTCTATAATTGGACAAATATGATTAAATGTCTATTTAGCAAATAATAAGAAATAGTAAATTAGGTAGAATAATGAGAGTATTTTTTTCACTACAACAAAATTAAATAATTAGGGCATGCAAATCAAGACGCATTTGAAAACAATCATTAATGATAATTTAAGTCGGCAATTTAATATTAATTTCCCTTATAAAGTTTTTCACATATATTTTTAGAGACCTACATACTAAGACATGTACTAGAATAATTCATAAATGATGATAAAATAACTCTAAAGAGTAAAAACTACCTCTGTTGCTTTATCTAAAGGCAATATTTAGAATAATCTTCAATATTTTACAACTACAACTATGAAGGTTGTTTGCCCAAATGCATCCATATTTATCGGAGTCAATTTTCAAGTTTTTAAGGGCAAATAAAATAACCCAAAAACTAATGTATCTCAATAGCATTTCTCCCCTTCATTTTCCCTTTTTGTCTTGACATTTATAGTGAGGAGAAAATTTGGTGCTTGAATATTTTAAAATTTTAATTAAGTCAAAAGTAATGCAATAGAAAGATGAATAGGGTATTCTACCTAGAGTTAATCCTTACTTTTGTCCATATGTATTAATGTGACCAAGTAGAACACATGAATTAGAAGGCTAGAAGTATATACATGTATGCAGTGAGGACAACGATGACGACCCCTTTGGTGGCCCCATGGCACAAGAACCTTATGAGGGAGACTCCAATGAGGTCATGGCTAACTTCACATCGAACTTAGCTGACAGCTCTTGAAGAAGTATCACTTGGTTTGTCCTTAAATGATAGAATTATTGTACCTTAAAAGAGATATTATTCGGAAAATTTTATTTTGTTGTATAATTTTTAAATTCCAAATTTAGTTTGTTCTATGTAAGAGGATTGTTAGATAGGTTTTAATCAGAGTTGAAATAATTATCAATTTTTAGGTATTCCAGTCCTATAAGAAGTTCTTGTAGAAGTTCTCCAGTTCCATTTCATATAAGTTTTTATTTTATGAAATAAATTAAATTTTTTTTTGCGCACTCTTATATTCCAGCTCTATTTCATTATACCTGACTTATAATCGATAAAATTTTATATTTCCTGGTACCATATTGGTATCAGAGCCAAATTTCAATCTAGGATTTCTCAGTCCATAAAGGCGTTATAGACTGGATTTTGGATAAGAAATCCAAATTTTACTATTTGAAATGGGGAACCCTATTGTCGCATTTTCCCAAATAGTAAGGCTCGTGCTAGTAGAAGGCTATTGACAGGACATGAGCGGCAAATAAATTGTTAACAGTGATTATAGTTAAACAATGGAAAGATTATTCAGATATGTGTCTAGAAGATCTAATGGATCTGATAGGGAAAAATCTTCTTGAGCTAATAGCTCAAGAATGAATGAAGAGATTATTATCTTTAAAAATTTTGAGAAAAACTCCCGCATTAGAAATTGCCAAAATATAAGCTTAATAAGGTTTATGAGATCAGATCATTTGATTTTAGATCAGATTATGTCATTAAGATAGTAGAGAAAAGAATTTCCTTAATAGGAGAAGATGAGACAGTTTACTTGCTCTCTAAAAGCCTTATTGAGACACATAGAAAAAAGTATTGCTACTTACATATTGGATTGGTTCTAGTAGGACTACAACCTCTAACTAAAAAGGGACTTAATATAGCCATTTTAGTTATGGTATGTGATCAACATCGTAATAAGTTTGAACATTCCTTATTAGGAGTGGTGGAAACATCCTTATGTGAAGGATCAATTTACTTTAGATGTTTTCCCAATTTTTTCGTGGCAATCTATGATCTAAATGTACTTGATGAATTGGTATTAAATATTAGAACCCATGGTTATGACATGGATGAAGCAACTAGCCATGTCTCCTTAGTATATCAAGTTAATTACAAAGTAATGAACACAATTATTCCTAAATTAAGGATTAATCCCGAGCAAATAAGCTCAAAAAGAAGAGAAACTACTGTCTTTATAATAGATCATGCTAAAAGCAATGTGGCAGTCCTAAAAACTATTTCTTGGGATCAAATCAATCTCCATAAATCTTGGATGATGGAAAGCATTGCTAAACCTGAAAAGGCAAAACCTCGACAAGTAGAACAAATCATCCAATATGTTGATGGAGATGTACAAATTAAATTTTCACAAGAAAGAAAAGTTAGGCTTGACACGAGAAACAAATCTCAGCCACCAAACCAAACCAAGCAAGGTTCTCAACTTCTTCAGTACCTTTGTCAAAAAAGGAAAGGAACCTTCTAGATATTTTTAGGGTCGACAAAACTAAGGAACAAGTGAGCCAGTCAAAATATTTAGTCGAAATGCATAAATCAAGTCAAGGATGAACTCTTAGGCCAATTTCACCAAGTGAATCAAATATGGAATATAATATATTCACTATATCTGAGGAAGTTGAATTCCCTAGAAGTGTTTAGAAAGCCATAACAAGCTAGCTAATGAGCTGACGAAAAAGTGGTTTTTGACTTATTATAGTCTAAAACAACAGAGGTGCTATATTAGGCACTATATGGAAGATGAAGTCCATTAAGATTTCTTTGAATGGATTGAGGAAAGATGGAAATGAAAAGGGAGAATTTTCCCAATTTTTGTTTAGAGAAATTGGGAAAAAGTAGCAGCCAAAGTAGATTCAGTCCCATTAAAACCCCTTCCAAATCTTAAAGATGGAAATTTTCATTTAGAAACCAAAAAGGATTTTAGGTTCATGGAAGAATTAATGTTTAGACTCCAGAAACTTGAAGTTTCTGAAGAAAAACAAAAGAAAACTATTACTACTCTTAACCAAGAGAAAAGTAATAATATACCTTTAGAAGAATCTAATCGTAAATGTCAAATTGAAGTTAACAAATTAGCATTGAAAAAGAATATCTCAATGGTTAAATCATTTTATCCTAGGCCAACTGCAATGGATCTTCAGATAGAAGAAAAATTGTAGTTTGCTCATTTCAACAAAACTTCTATTGTCGAATGGAGCATAGATTGCATGTCAGAATATAATATCAAGACTGTCATCAAATTTATGCTTATGTTTGCAGCAGCAGCAAAATTAAAAGGTAATGATGATAAGCAAATTACTATGGCCATCGTTACTGGATTTACTGGACAACTTCAAGGATGGTGGGATTTCTATATATCAGAAATTACCAAAAGAGATATCTTTGAGATAGTTACAAGGGATCCTAACACCTAAGAAGAAACTATAGATGTTGTCAACATACTTATTTATACTATAGCATTTCATGTCATTAGAACTAATGAGCTCCAAAAAGATCGAACGCAAGAGCAATTGATGAATTTTAGGTGTCCTACCTTATCCCATTACTCTTGGTATAAGGATGTGTTCTTCTCTAAGGTTATGACCAAAGCTGATTGCCATATGGAATTTTGGAAAAAGAAGTTCATATCAAGTCTACCTCTTTTATTTGCAAAAAAGATCAGAAAATAATGCTAAGTTTAATGGAATAATTCCATATTCAAGTATGACTTATAAGATATTGCCTATGAAGTCATGGTAGAAGGAATCAACTTCTGCAATGATGTTAAATTGAAGCAACGGCTAGAACAACAAGCTCTTCATAATAAGGAGATGCTTGGAAACTTCTGCGAACAAATTGGTTATCAGCCAATTGAATTCCCTAAAAGGGAAAAACATAAGAAATATAAGGATGTTTATTAGCATCATAAAAATGAAATGCCCTATAGGCATCATAAAAATAAAAAGAAACGCCATAAAAAATGAAAGGATGTCAAACATCGAGAAACACAACCATCTTTTTATAATAAGAAAAAAAATAGTGGATTGCCATAAATGTGGCAAAATTAGCCAGTATGCTAACAAATGTTGGGTAAAATGAAAAATCCAATCACTCAATATCAGTGAGGATTTAAAGAAAGCCTTATAGGTAATTCTCCTAAGTGAAGAATGAGAAGATTTCGAAGTACAAGTTATGGGGAAAGATTCAGTAAGAGAAGAATTCTCTGAAGAAACCTCATATTCTTTTGAACAAGAAATTGAAGAATAGCAGCATAATAGTTGTAAAGAAGGATGTGAATGCAATAATAGTTTTGCAAAAGCATTCGGTCTAGGCATTAATATGCTTACCATAGATGAAAGTTTTATCCTCGATCTTATAGATCAAATAGAGGATCCAATAAAGAAAAAGAAAAACCTTAGAGGCCTATCTAGTTGAAAAACCAAAAGAAAATAAAGAGACTAAACTCTCTCAAAAGGTCAAATACATTGACGAATCTTACTCTTCTCTAAAAATTCTGGAAAAATTAAAAATGCCAGTGGTCAAAGAACTAACAATACAAGAGCTTAAAGCTAAAATAAATCAGATTAAATATGAAATAACAGCCTTAAGAGTCAAAGTTTCTTATTTAGAAGCAAACCAAGTATCATCCTCTAAAAGGGAAAAAATCGAGACTTCATATGATGAAGAAAAAGAAAACAAAGAAATAAATCATATCTCTAGAAAAGAACTCAAAAAATATCAGTGGATTAACACTGTTGATTGGGTTGTATCCCAAAAATGGTTTACTAAGGTCACCTTAGTAGTAAATAAAGAATTCACATTCGAAGTAGAAATCATGGTAGATTCAGGAGCAGATATTAACTACATTTCAGAAGGAATAATTCCTACAAGATATTATAGCAAAACAAACCAAGTGGTTACTGTTGCTAATAGACAGGCACTTGTGGTACAGTATAAACTTTCAGATGCTGCTACATGCAACAATGGAATATGTATTCCTATGCCATTATAATGGTCAAAGGATTATCTACTTTAGTAATTTTGGGAAATCCATTTTCATATTTACTTTTCCCAATTACTTCGATTGATGAAAATGCAATTACTTCTAATCTGGATGGAAATGCCATCTACTTTTCCTTCACAACTACCCTTCAGTTTAATACCATTAATATGTTGAATTCTTTTATAAAGAAAGAGGAAATTTCCTTAAATCCTTAAAGGATGAAGTCAGCATAAAACAACTTAAGAGCAAGCTGGAATACCCAAAAACCAAAGAAAAGATTAAATCCTTTCAAGAGTAGGCACAACAGCAAATCTGTGCTGAAGTTCCCAATGCCTTCTGGCAAAGGAATAAATTTGTTGTTTCTCTTCCTTATGAGGAAGGATTTGATGAAAAGAAAATCTCTACCAAGGTAAGACTTATTGCCATGGGTCAATGCTATTTAGAATTATGTAAAAAGGAGATTAATGATCTCTTACAAAAAGATCTTATTAGACAAAGTTACAGTCTATGGAGTTGTCCAGCATTCTATGTAGAAAATGCTGCTGAACTAGAGAAAAGAGCTCCAAGACTGGTAATTAATTATAAGCAGCTTAATAAAGCATTAAAATGGATAAAATACTCATTACCAAACAAGAGGGATCTCTTCAATAGGCTATATCAATCCAAAATCTTTTCAAAATTTGATATGAAATCAAGATACTGGCAAATCCAAATCGAAGAAAAAGATCGATACAAAACAGCATTTACTGCACTTTTTGGACACTTTGAATGTAATATTAAGCCATTTGAGCTTAAAAATGCTCCGTCTAAATTTCAACACATTATGAATGAAATATTCAATCCTTATATGGAATTTACTATTGTTTACATTGATGATGTTCTTGTACATTCACAAGATATTGATCAACATTTTAAACATCTAAGAGTATTTCTTGATGTTGTTAGAAAGGTAGGACTAGTAGTTTCTGCTAAGAAGATGAGCTTATTACAGCTTAAGGTCAAATTTTTAGGCCATTATAATGAAAATGGACTTATTAGCCCAATTGAAAGAGTAATTATATTTGCTGAAAAGTTCCCAAATGAGATAAATGATAAAAATTAGTTACAAATATTTTTGGGAAGTTTGAATTATATTTTAGATTTTTATAAAGAAATGGCTATAGACTGTAAACTTCTATTTTATAGGCTTCGTAAGAACCCATTACTGTGGACCAAAGAACAATCTAAAGCCATCAAGAAAATCAAAGCTAAAGCTAAAGAACTCCCTTACTTGGCTATTTCTAACATAAACCTTTATAGGGTTGTTGAAACTGATGCTTCAGATATTAGCTATGGAGGAGTTCTAAAGCAAAGAATTCTAGAAACTAATACTGAGCAACTAGTTAGATATACTTTGGGATTATGGAACCCAACACAACAAAATTATTCCATTATCAAGAAAGAAATTCTTTCGATAGTATTATATGTCACTAAATTTGAAAGTGACTTACTAAATAAAAGGTTCTTAATTAGAATGAATAGCAAACCTGCTAAAAACATTCTTGAAAAAGATGTTAAAAACATCACATCTAAGCAAAATTTGCTAGATGGCAAGCATTATTATCATGCTTTGAATTTGATGTTGAGCATATTAATGGCTGTAAAAAATTTGTTGTTGATTTCCTTACTCAAAAATTTTTGCAGGGATAAAAAGATGCCCATAAAATCCCTTATTAGGGACAAAGAATCAAAACAATCCAAAAAGGACAAGACCTTTTCTAATGCAACAAAAAAAAAGGAGTTGAAGTAGCTGAGCTTTACAAGGCAAATGAATTTGATAAAGAAGAAGATGCCTATTCAGCAAAAGCCTGTGAGCTAACCACAACTCTAGAGGATATTAGAGGAAGAAATTTTCCTTTTATTCCATATTCATGGATTAATTTATATCCAGTTGATCGAACTCTTAAAGGAATGCATTCAAATTATATCGTTGATATGCATCCTGATAAACATTTTTCCTCTATTCATAGGGATAAAAATGTTTATTATTACCAAGCCATCCTAACAGAGACTAGATCAGTCCTTATTGAGTTGGTTGGATGAAATAAGGATTCAATTTCACTCATTAACCATGCTTAAAGCAAACTCATCCTTAAAAAGGTATTGACTCTTACTGAATGGGGCATTCATCCTCAAGAAATGAGGTATTTAAAATACTAATACCATCCCAAAAGCCCAAGAACATTTAGTTATTTTGATTATATGAAAGCTTGGAAGGACTCTCTTGTATGAGAATAGCTAGAAAAAAACACTGCTGGTGTAGTGTCCCATATTTTTCCTTGTTTATAAACCTTAAACAATTGATATTAGTGAATTATTTAAGAAATAATTAAATCATTTTTTTATTAGAATTAATTTCTTTTTTAATCAAAACTGATTAAAAGGAAAAAAGAAATAAATATCAAACTAGCAACTAACTAGACAAGGATAAAATTTTCAGCACTTTTAGTCCTTGTAGAACACCTAATTTATTAGGTCTCTTTCTCCATAGTCCATATCATATTCAAAAAACTTATTCCTCTCTATAATGTACATTCAAACCTTGATATTTTATAGTAAAGTAATTTTCCTTAGGAAGTTCTCAACCCATTCCTCTCCTTTGAAGAAATCCCAAATGGTAGAGCATGAAAAAGATTGCCAAGAAATCTCAATGCTGTCAGCTTTTGTTCTTCCATCTTTGTAGGTATGATCCTATATTTAAATTATGATATAAACATAAGTTTTTGTTAAACAATATGTCATGGTATTTGTATTTTGTATGCATTTGATAATTGCGAAGTTTAATAGTTGATGTTGTTAGGTTTCAATTTTCAAATTATAGGATTAAAAGTTTTATATCAATTCATGGACTGAATTCCAGTAATTTTATTTCAAAATTTTTCAGTACAATATTCAATTTTTTTAGAACATACCTATAAAATTTCGTGTTTACATAATTGTTTTTGAATTTTATAAAAATCTTGAAAGTTTCCTAAAAGATTGAATGACGAGTCTAAATGGTTTATTTTTAAAAATTATTTATCCATTGAAACGAAAGAATTTTTAATTGAAAATTTTTATTACGAAGTATTAATTTGTCTTCAATATTATTGTAAAATTTCAAAGTTTCAAACCTTATAATTATTTTTCTAAAAATCTTCTAGTATAACTGCCTCAGTGCTTGTTGAGTTGGATCACTATCTTGAATTTGAAGGATTTGCTATGTATGATAATTGAAGTATCATAATTTATTAATTTTTGTAAAATTAATTTCAAACTTGTCTAGAATAATCTAGTAATATTAGAACCCAAACATTTTATTTTATTTATGAAATACGTTGATGTGCCATGTTAGAAATCTTTCTACAAAAAATGCCGTTTGTTTTCATAGGAACATTGTAATACATTTTTTCCTTAGTTCCCAATTGAATTTAAAAAATATGTAAATAGATAAATTATAAATCAATCTCATAGGTTTTATAGGATTTTTAATCACCTTCATCTGAGGCATGTAGTAAAAGTTATAGCTTAAATACAATCTAGTGTTACAACGAAAAATTTCCTAAAAACTGAACATTTGATTTTACACCACTGCTACCTCTTGAACTTGATTTTTCTCTCACACATTGTCAAATTTAGACCACATCATAAACATAAAAGTTTTAGTTGGTACTCTTTCTTGACTTTCTAAGACCTCAAGAATCGAGCTAAATGGACATCTAAAAAGAAAGTTATGAGCAAAATCAACAAAGTACGTATGAAAGAACAAATTCTTAATGAGTTTTGTAAGTATGTATGTCCTAGGCTAATGATCTATAGAAAATTTTTGTTAGTATTAGTTTAAGAGTTTCATTGATCATTATCTTGATTTTTTGGATGAATTGAGATTATAATTCATGGATCAAATTAGAATTGATATAGGGTGGCTCAAATACCTAGGCCCAAACCAAGTTGGCCCAGAGGCGCAGCACCAGGCCCAATCTGGCACCCATGGCCCATATGCATAACCGACCTCAATCGACCACTCGTCTGACGGTGCCCCATGCACACAACGGCGTAAGGTCGACGTTATCGACCATCGAGGTCGAGACAGTACAATACTCTGCTACTGCATTAAATGCACTGACGGGCAGCACGCCTCCGCATTAATGGCGCATGCCATCCCCTCACCACCTGACATAAAAGGTGTTGCTACAGTGTACCATCATGTCCTTAAAACCTGGAAGGGCAGTTATCTAGAAATATATAGATAGGGGAAATGACTAGTCACCCCTGGCACAAGGGTAAGGGCCCCTTGGAGAAGGATTCCCCAAAGGGAGAAGGATATAGATACCCTCACTCCAACCTTTTTGAGGTATGCACTCATACATACAAAAAGCCCTTACTCCGCTGCTCGATATCTCGTTGATTTATACTGACTTGAGCATCAGAGGGCCTAAGCGGAAGGCTCCTCGGCTAGCCTAACATTTACTGTGATTGGAGGATTCATCCCACCTAAACAAGAATCCCGACCAGCTAAGTCGAGTCTCATTCAAATCAGTAGTTGAACCTATATCCAGCAAATCGAACCCTCATCATTTGGCGCCGTCTGTGGGAAACATTTGAATCCTCTATCAAAAATGGTAAACACCAGGCGAGCCCCCTCAGGAAGAGAAGAAAACAGGAGGTCCAGCTCCCCTCCCCTTCGACAAAACCCAGAACCAAATGCCCAGGGATCCATTGCCCAACCTGAGCCCGTGGTCATGTTAACGATACCTCAGTTGATGCAGCTCATCAGTGAGCAAATTTCAGCACAGATTTCGGCCCAACTCTCAACCGCATTGAACAGATATGCCATGCAGCCGAAACCGGCACTCAGTACCCCGCCCTAGCCTGCGGTTCCGGAGAGGGCATGGCCTAAGGAGCGCTCTCAGCGACCAAAGTCGCGAAGGCCCTAGTCAGGATGCAGTAAAAGTTATAGCCTAAATACAATCTACTGTCACAACGAAATTTTTTCTGAAAACAAAACATCTTTTTTGCACCACTACTACCTCTTGAACTTGATTGTTCTCCCACATATTAGAAAATTTAGACTACATCATAAACGTAAAAGTTTTAACACTCTTTCTTGACTTTCTAAAACCTCCAGAATTGAGCTAATCGAATATCTAGAAAGAAAGTTATGAGCAACTCAACAAAGTACATATGAAAGAACAAATTTTTAATAAGTTTTGCGAGTATGTATGTACTAGGCTAATGACATATAGAAACTTTTTGTTAGTATTTGTGTTAAAGGTTCATTGATCATTGTCTTGATTTTATAGATGAATTTGAGAATAGAATTCAAGGATCAAATCAGAATGCTAATTGAATTAAATACTACTCTTACGTTAGTAGGTGTTTTGGGACTTAAGATGTTAGAGTCAGCCTATGATAAGTATTGTGAGTGCCTAAACTTATATATAATATATAATAATACCTTTCAAAACCTAGAAGGTTATATACTGTAATGCATTCCATGAAACTTTTCTTTAGCTTGCATTGCAGTCTAGGTATATTCCACTACGCACATGAATTTCTTTATTTTATTTCATAATGCAAGAAAAGCAATTTCTTTTAAAGCCATTAATATTATTTTAACATGTTTTTAAACTAGCAATTAAATACGATAATCAACACTGATGACTGGATTTATTGTTACCGTTATTGTTACTGTTAGTTGGATCCAACTTGGTCTAGGTGTGTGAGGGACTTCACCGGGTGATAGTGGGCTTGCCGGTTGAACCCCAAGCCCCTATGACCTAATCCCCCTAGTGCCAACAGAAGTAGTTTGTGGTTGAGATGGGTTGTAGGATTTTCCGTGGACCTAGGCTCAGGCACTATTTGGTAAGGCCACACCTTACTCGGAGGGATAATGGACTTTTACGGTGAGAGTCATAAAGTTGACTGACTATAGCAAACACTAGTTCAATTATCGCATTTAATTGTTGGCCTATTAAAACTGTTTACTGTTATATTCCATTTCACTAATATATAATGCATGACTACTTTTCATTGTCTTCTCAAATGTTTATAACTAATTTTTACTGTTGTTCAAGTGTTTATAAATATGTCTCACTATTTTTCTCAAGTATTTATCACTGAGCATATTTTAATCATGATATATTGTTTAACTTCCATTGCACACACTTGGCATTCACTGAGTCCTTTACTTACATTGTATTTTTCTTTAATTTTCTTTTGCTAGACCTAGACCCTAACCCTAGTGAGCAGGTGACCCGCTTTCGATGCGAACCAGGACTGAAGTATTTCGGGCATTTGATGATGCTAGCTTGTTAGTTTCGTTATGGATTTTAGTTGAGGTTAGAGTATTGTTATTTGAGCTTTTTGTTGCAAGATTAATTAAATTTATTTTGAATACTCAGTGTTCTTTTGTTTAAGACTGTGATGTTGGGGTAGATGACCTCTATTTTTGGAATTGAGTTTCACGCCTCGAGACTAGATTACATGGTTTGATTTTGGGGCATGGCGGTTGGTTTTTGATGTTCCAACTAGAGAATCCTTATCAGATCTTTCCAGCTTGTTTTAAAACATGGTTTGCCCCTTGGGAATTAACCCAATAATTTTACCAAAGAATGCTAAGGAAATATATTTTGAAATTAGAGAAGCTAATCAGCTTGCAGGGGATGATATTGAAATCCTCCTCAGATCTACAACCCTTTATGGAGTCCCGCGGATTCTTAGACGGGCATATGCTATTGGGTCTCAACAAGAAGACAAGTTTGGGACCCTCCACAGAGAGAACTTCTTATTTAGAAAGGTGTTTATTCGATGGTGGAATAAGTTTGAATTCTTCAATGAAAAAAGCACTTATGCCAAGAAGAAGATTATTTATCTCACCCCATTGTATAAGAAAGAGGACACTCCTTAGAATAAAGCAGGACAAGTGTTTAAAGAAACCAAGTCCAAACTTTCTAGAGAAGACGGCTTGAAACTCTTTGAAGAGCTTTTTGGCAAAAAAAGGGGAAAAGGGAAGGAAAAGGTTGAAGACAATGATGATGACCCCTTTGGTGGCCCCATGACACAAGACCTTTATGAGGAAAACTCTTATGAGGTCATGGCTGATCTTACATCACACTTAGGAGACAGCTCTTAAAAAAGGATCACGTGATCCGTCCTTAAAGGATATAATTATTGTACCTTAAAGGAGATATTATTCGCATCTCTATTATAGCTTTATTTTTGTTGTATAATTTTTGAATTCCGCATTTGGTTTTCCTCTATATAAGAGGATTGTCAGATAGGTTTTAATTAGAGTTAAAATAAGTATCTATTTTTATGTATTTCAGTCCTGTAATAAGTTCTTCAATTCCATTTCATGTAAGTTTTTATTTTATGAAATAAATTAAAGCTTTTATTATTTCTACGCACACTTATATTCTAGTTCCATTTCATGATACCGGACTTATAGTTGGCAAGATTTTATATATCCTGGTACATGAATTAGAAGGCTAGAAGTATGTACATGTATTCAGTTGGTGCTATTTCTTCCGTGTTTAATGTAAGGATCTCAGATCTATTGCATTACATATTGATTACACGGTAAGAAGGGCCCCATATGGCTATGGATTTAGACAAGCATGCCCCACATATTGATTACACGGTAAGAAAGGCCCTATATGGCTATGGATTTAGACAAGCATGTCCCACATATTGATTGCATATGCATGGCCTGTACTGACATGTCGGTTTCATTACTTTTTGTTAGGTCAAATGAGATGTGACCCAACCTCAAAATGCAGTGCATCGCAAAAACACGAGACTTCTTTTTGTTGTGTACATATACGCCCTTGTCATTCCCCAAATCTACACTAGATGTCAAATTGGGTTGCTTGTGATTATATTCACTTCAACTGAGATTTTCATTTCGGAGTTTTAGGGCTTGTTCTCTTATATTTTGGAAAAAATTTTAATTTTTAATTTTTTTTAAAATATATGCACATTTTTCATTTTTTTCTTAAAATATTATAATTTTTTACTTAAAAAATTCCTCACAATTCACCAAAAAAAAAAAAAAAAAATCCTACATCCTAAAAAGCACACCTACCCCCTTATTTTTTCACTCTATCTTTCACATCACTCATTTATTTATCATTTTGTCACTTAACTCATATATGCATATATATACACACACACACACACACATATTTACATATATGAAAATATTAAAATTTTACTATTTAAAAAATTCTAAAATTTATGTTTATAAATTTAATTAAACTAATTGTTGAGAAAATTAATTAAATTTAATAAATAATTTTTTTACTAAATAACATATTAAATGAATTAAATTACTTATTAATTAAATAATGTATTAGTTATATTTAATATTTAACGTATTAATTACATATTAGATTTATTCATTTAATAAATAATTTAAGATGTTTTAATTTGATATAGTAAATAAATTAATCTTCTTGAAAAAATTAATCTTCATTCAATATTAATATTCACATTTATTTTAAATTATTATAAAAAAAATAATTATAGTGTGATATTTATTTAATAGTCTATTAAGTTTAATAAATTAATATTAATACAATTAAAATAATTATAGAGAAAATTATAAAATTAAGTATTTTTGTATTGTTACAAAGTAATTTATTTATGGAATAATGTATTAATTAAATATTGAGTTAAAGTAAATAAATAACTTATTAAATTAATTTATTTAATTCTTTAAATAACTAATTGTGCATCTATTAATTATGTTTAATATTTCACGTATGATTAAAAACTACTCTTATTTGTTTAATAAATAACTTAAGATGATTGAATTTCATATAATATAAAATTATTTATTTTTTTAATTTGATGAATTTCTATTAAGTCTTTTATATATATCTATATATATTATTTTATTTAAATAGAGAACTAAATTTTATTTATACGTAAATTGTAAATAATAAATAGTTAAATAATTATATTTTAAGAATAAACAATAATTAGTTTATAATTAATGTACAATAATTAATTTTTTTTTAAAAAGCTAATACCAACAATTATTATATAATTATGATATTAGCTTATATTTATAATTAATATATAATTATAATTTCATAAATAATTAATATTTATAATGATAAAAAATAATTAATATTTATTAACAAATTCATAAAAATATAAATTTTAAAACAAAACACCAATTGAATTAATTACACATCATTTTATTAAAATAATATATCAATTATTACATATATATATATATATGCACACATCACCAACTATAAAACATACATACATATATAGTATATTACTTAAAAAAATCACTTTCACCCTACAAACCCAACAAAAAAGCAACTGATTTGACATCAACAATAAAGTTTGTCTCTCCCCCAAAATATAAAGAAACAAACAACTCATTCTCAAATCATTTTCCATATTTCCCCAAAACAAAAAGAAACACTTGGTACATTCCCCAAATTTTCTCCCAAAAACCCATTCCCCCAAAAAAATTTCTAGAAAATAGCCAAAACATAAGAGAACAAGCCCTTAGTTTTTTTTCGTAAGTTTAGTTTTTTTTTGCGATAATGTTTTGCCACTATTATTATTTAATCAAATAGAAATAAAACTTTATATAAAGAAGAAGAAAACCATAAATTAATATATGTGAAAATAATTCACTTTTTCCATATAATAAAGGAGAATCATTTTTGTTCAAGAGAAATTGCAATAAGATAAAAGTTAGATGAAATATATTAAGTTTTTTTCCCATTTGTATTCATTCACGGACCATTCTATAAGGACAAGCCCCTATATACACCACATATGCTAGCGGGGTAATGCCTCATGGAGTTAGGCTTTTTATTCCAATCGTGTATAAAGTATTATCGGTCTATGTTCACTTTAATATCATGTACTACTTTTATTGTAATTTTGTCCATGTCCTTAGAGCTAATTATTGGTATATTTTTATATATTGTTCTTTGATATTCCATCTTATTGCAATTTTTTACTTTATATTCATTGTTATTACATTTTTTGGTAAATATGAGCTTTTCGATAATTTTAGCTACCAGGTTGATGATTGCATGAAGAGTTCCATACCCTCAACCTTTCAAAGGTCACAAGTATGAAAATTTAAAAAATATATTAATAGTTCTCAATATTCATGTGTGTCAAAATGCAAATAATCAATCAAACCAAATTTTAGGGGCGTACCGCAAGTGAACAGATATCAAAGATTTAATATAGTTCCGATGAGGCCAGTATCATATCCACAAGGGATTGGAATGACTACCTCATCCTCTTATACTATTTAGACAACAAAAACAATGAAAATAACAATGAAACAGAAAATAAAATCCTAACATACAACTATGAAAACTATGCAAATCTCAAAATCTTCAATCTAGAATAAAGGTATCCCACAAATGCCAATCATCACATGCATCCATAAGTAAATTAAAGGTAGAATCTTTTATATGTAGATGGTTATAGTCTTCTGGCCCCAAACCTAGCTTCCTTGTACAAATTGTGCAAGGCCTAGACCCTTTGAGTCCATCCTATAGTATTGGACAACTTCATCAATCTTGTCTTAGTCTCAGGGATAATTTAGAATATCATGTTATTTGTGTTGTCGATATTATGTGGTTTGTGTTAACATCATAAAATATAATTATGTAATCATCGTAAATATAATTCTATAAAAATATAATGCATAAAGTAATAGATCAAACTAGGGGTGCAAGGCTCGCGAGATGGTTCGATTCAATATGGAAAAGCTCGGCTCGAGCTCGATAGTATTCGAGCTTGAGCTTGGAATTGAACGACTAAAATTAACCACATACTCTTTTTTTAATTTAAAAAAATTAAGTTAACTTTTTTAAAATATGCCGAAAAAAATTACATTAATAAATTACTCTAGCATTCAAATATTAGGTAGTTTTAGCATTTTAATTGACACTACGAAAATTTGGAAAAGATACAAAAATTAGTCAAATCAAAAGACAATCCAAAAATTGGGTCTAATAAACTAGACCCAACACCCAATGGGTCTTTGGTTTGATAGGGTAGTGTCTAATTTAAGGTCTATTATTTGGGTATTTTAGGGTATGTATCTAATTGGGTCTATGGGTAGAGTAGGGTAGGGTAAATTTAGGATCTAATTATTTGGGTATATTAGGGTATGGATTTGGGGATGACAATACCCTACCCATTGACAGCCTACTACCAATGAATTGCTCACATTCATTAATAGATTTTAGTAAATTGGGATTTTTTTTTCATTCGACATGTGGTCCAAGTACAATAAATTATATGCTTTTTATTTGACCATCATCTGTTTGCCTTTTCTTTTCTTTTTTTTTTTTTGATCATCATGTGTTTGTTGAGAGTATTAGTTTACATTTTCAATGCATATATTGCCTTTTTAGACTAGGAAGCATTCTTCCTCGATCAATATCTAACATAATTTGCCTGATTTAATCCATAGATATTGCACTAGTAGAGCCAATAACTACAAATTCACCTTCAATAAACTTGACACTTGGAACCTACATAAGGACAAAAGATTGCCAACCACATTTTCTCAAATAAAATTTATCAATAAGGGAAAAGGAATTGGAATATGCAGAAAAAGCTGTAATTTAAAAAAGGGCCAAATAAAATTTACCCCTTGTAAAGTGTGAAATTGATTAAAAACTCCTTATATTTTTTTTAATTGGTAAATTACCCCTTTTATTTTTAAAAACTGACCAAATTAGACCCCCATTGTTGGGTGTGCAATAGATGCGATGAGAATGTGAATTTTCTTCACGTTAGAAGCATCCTCTCGCTAAATATAAAAAAATAGATAATGAAATTTACCTCCCTGTAAAGTGTCCAATGAGCTAAAAACTCCATGTATTTTTCTAATTAGTATATCATACTCCTGCCAAGTTTTTGAACCATTTCAAACAAATACTTATTTTACCACATAACCACCTAAAGTCAAAAACTACAAAATAGTTCAAATTATTCTTAAGTTCTACAAACTAGTGTGTACTGCAGAAAATTAGAATCACCAATAGCAAAGCTATGTTATTGTTAAATAGAAAAAACACCTCAAAGCCATATTCGATGAAGTAAATGCTTCTACTTCATTAAACTCTAAATTCAACAAAAAATTAAAATTCATAGTACAACATGAAAATAGCATAAATTTCTAAACCTTAAATTGAGAATCAGAATTGTTAGAATATAGAATTTTGAAATAATGTAAACATTACCTCACAAATCAAATGCACTTTAATATATTTTCAATAACTTTAGTAAACCTTCTTCACAGTTTGTTATATTAGGAAGCTTTACGGTTAGGGTTTGATTTTGGGCAAGAAATAGAACGTGTGGGTTCTATTTATTGGCTTCTATGTAAAATTGATCGATGATGATCAACTAAATATGAAAAGTAGAACTAGGAATTAGAAACACTAGCTATAAATAAGGGAATACGACTCAATTTGGTTGAGCATGTGCTTTAAGTTGAGAGAAGGGCATAGAAAAACATAAGGGGTTTTCAGCCTATTAAGCACTTTATAAGGGGTAAAACGTATTTTGCTCATTCTACTTATGACAAATCCCAAACTACTTAGTAAATAGATGAAGGTATTTCATTCATTTCAAAATTCAAAAAATGATTTAAATCAATTTGGGAGAGTGAGTTAGCTTTTTACAAATAGAGGGGTTGATATGCCAATTAGAAAAATATAAGGAGTTTTCAACCAATTAGCCACTTTACAGCAAGAAAATAGTGTTGTAGAAGATCCTTATGTCTAAATGCAGGACATAGAAAAGAAAAAGTCAATTAGGTAAGAATCTCATGTAATTTCTTTACAATGGAATTATAATATTAATACTATAGGAGAGCAATAACAATATACAAATCACATTTTAATATAAAAGGAAAAATCATGTAAATCTTATAAATTAAAACTATGAGAATTTGCTTACACTCTTTTGTACATGCCAACCATGTGAAAGAAAAAATAGAAAAACTTCATTACTACTTTGTGAGATTAGAGGGGTGATGAATCTTCACAAAAGTCTATCATGAATAATGCTTTATAGAAAAAAAAAAGAATCAAGAGGGCATGGAGACCAAGTGCAAAATTTCTGATTTTGAAATCATAATCAAAATTAAGATGAAAACACAAAATCTCACTTGAAAAAAAATATATGGGTTATACAAGTGCAATTACTTGAGAGAGTATCATTCACATATGGAAGCAAACATATGTAAAATGGACACACAAAATATCAATGAGCAATAATAATATACCAATCTCCATGTCTTATAGTGTGAATAAGAACCTCCCATACAAACTTATTTCATCCAATTCATCAAATTAATTAGACATATGCTCATCTATTTTAATGTCACTATCAGTGTTTGCCCTAACTTCAATATCTCTTACTAATTGAATGTTTGCATTTTCAATATCATGGAACTATTGAAGATTTTGATGTTGATATAGTTCTTTTCATACAATTTCTCTCCATGATCCTCACCCATATTGTATGAATCTCTTAGTTTAAGATGCAAAACAACATCCCAATCTTCATTAGCCTCATCTTTTACATGGTAGACAAATTGTGCTTGTGAAGCTTCTATATAAAGATCATGGTCTTTATATTTACTAGTATGAATCAATCCAGAAAGTTTATAGAATTGATGTTCCAAGGATCCCTTCTAAACGACTTTCTCAAGTGGTAATAGCCTATTGACATTTGAAGAGGGTTATCATAAAATGACCATGGTAATTAAGCTTAATAATATCCTCTAACTTCCCATAATATAGCAAATCTACTTATCTTACATTTCCATTTAGAATACTTCCAACACTTGATATATTAGAAGTTATGATACTCAATTATTTTTAGTTTTTAGTCCATCATCTCTAGCAATCTTTGAAATTTAAGGTTATATGTCATGAACTTTCTTGCTTCTATAATTGGACCTTGTGTCAAAAAATTAAGGTCAATTGAAATTGAGCTTTTTATTTCTAGATTCGTAATCTAAAATTAAAACTAATTTCTTGCATTATAGAACAATTGAAAAAAGATTTATCGTAAAGCAAAAATGCATTATGATTAGTGATTGACCCTCTTAAACTCTTAGGAAATCAATCAATAAACATTTTATTAACTCTTTTTTCTATCTTTGTGGTTGAAGGTCTTCGACCCATTGAGCTCCTCTTTGTGCTCTCTAAATTCAATACATAGAATACATATGGTAATACTAATGTGCATGAATAGGTCATATCAATTCATTAAATTTAACCAAAATACTCAGGAAATAAGTTGTTGAACTATTTGACAGTTCAGTAGTACATGTGATGAGCTTGTTATTTTTCCAAAAGAGTTAAAGTAAACCTTAACACTGACCCTACTGGTTTACTAGTTTAAGGAAACAATGAAGATGCTTCACACATTATTAACGTATCATTTTGTTGATCACGAATATGTTTTAATCTATTAAACCCTATTTCAGCCTGCTCAAAATGCCACAAGCAAAAGTAAAAGCCGTTTCAACTAGGTAACCTCCAACTATGAACCCTTCTGCTTGTGCCTTGTTCTGAATAAAGGACTTTAAATAACTGAAATACCTATGTGAATATTGATAAAGAATTAGTAAAGTTGTAAGTTTCTAATAAAAGATCAATTAAAAATGAGTAAAAGAATTATTTACGTTTTAATAGGATACATCCACTGATAATGTACCGAATGTCCAAGCCTTGCTTAATCACTAAATGAATGGGTAAAGGAACCACAACTGTGAAAAATGATAGAGAATATAACTTCTCTAGATGGCACAAAGTAAGCGTAATTCAATCTTGGAGATTTTCAAGGCCTAAGAGATTTAGAATTTTTTCACATATTTGTCATAGAAAAAAACAAATTTCTATTAGTATTTAAGTTACATTGCCTAGAAACAAATTATTAATGGCTAAAGGTAATAATTACTCCATAATCTAACAATCATGGCTTTTCAAGCCAAAGATCCCTTTATGTTCCAAATCAACACGTCAAGAGATGTCACTTGTGTAGCCATCTAGTACTTTGACATTCTTTAAAGTATTAATAAATTATTCTTTCTTTGAATTTGGGGTTGCGAATGTTACAAGTTGACATTTCCCATTTTTGTTTTTGGCCTAAGGTGTCTTATACCCACAATTTTTTTAGATCTTTACGAGCTCTATGGTTATCCTTTGACACTTTCTCATTTAGAAAAGTATATATGACAGTGTTTTCTTCAATGTGCAAACATCTAGATTATGATGTAATAAATCAAACTCTAAGATCCATTTGCTCTATCATTATTCTGAGTGTAGATTCAAAAGTAGCATTAATATATTCCACTTATTTAAAAAATGTTAGAACCTAATAATTTGATGGTGGATTCCCTCCATCTATATTGTCATTGAAGCGAACCTGATACAATATGATATGGTTTTTGCTCAGAAAATGTTGATGATCCATAAAGCACCATTCACTGCTAAAAAAGAGTCAACAAAGCTCTGCATCAAAGCTACTACTGAGGCAAGCAAGGCTAGTATGTGTATTCCACCAAGACAAAATACTAAGACTACAAAAGTGAATAATTGTCCACAAAAGGGCTGATCACATTCTAATTTTCTCATTCATTGAGGGGTCAAATGTTTCCACACCTCACACCATAACTTAACTATTTAATAAGATGTTGCAAGTGTTGGAATAGTGTCCAGCAAGCCAATTAGATTGGCATTACAAATTATTTCACTTGTGATACAATCTTGATTGAATGATATTAATAATATGGCCACCTTCATCTTATGCTTATATTTACTTTACTGGCATTTGGTTCAAGCCCTTAGATCACACAAGACTAAGGGACTTGGTCATGCACTAGGTGGTGATCATGGAATAAGTCTTATATGGTTGTGATCTTAAATCTTCCAAGTTAAGAGACAGAGCATCTAAAATCTGGATAGACTTACACTAACAATGCATAGATCCAAGGAGTTGGATATTGCTCCTTTTCATGGGCAATACTACATGAGATATAAATGCATGTCAGCGGGTTTTTGTTAGGGAATAAGGCACTGAAGACCCAACGAAAAATCCACTAGATAGCCGAAGTGGCAAGTTCTCCTACTCTCGCTAGTGCATATAATTAGTCATTTGACCTGAGGATCCATAGTAACCTTATACTTAGGTCTTCACGCTTTGAATCCTTCCTGGTCATTTAGCGGGCCATTCGGGTGATGATTAGGCATGAGCTACTTAGACATGGAGGTTTGTGAGATCCAAGATGGAGTTCGAATCCTCGTCTTTGTGAAGAGTGAGTACATATTCTATGTATTCTATAATGATCGATTCCAAGAAATCTTTGCACAAGATAGTATGAAAATTTGGAAAAGGAGTTTTTCAAAGATACATAAAGAGGAATCAAACATTGGGAATAGAGACATAGCATTAAGACTATTAGGGAGCCAGCAAATATCTTTCCCTATGCCTCTTTTGGAAGATAGGAGACGGAAGGACCATATTTACATGATACGCGTAGAGCTATGGTGGTTCTATAAAAGCATTCATTTTGGGCTTGAGGTTGGACATCGACCATGGAGATTGGGTACTCTTCAATTGATGGAGATTAATTGAATTGAATCGATTAGTTTAAAATGAGTTTAAACTAAAATAAATATACAATATTCAAAGGTCACAAGGAGTTGTGAGCCCATATCCAATGAATGGTAGAACCTACCAAGTCACACACAAAATCTAATTACATTTCCTAAGTAATAGAGGAACTTTCTAAGTGTTAGAAAATTCTCTCCATGGAGACCGATTTTTAGGTAATTGAAATTGAGGTCAATTTTGGCTTGATTAATTTAAGTATTAAATTGATCAAATAATTTAAGGAGTTAAATTAGATCAATAATTAAAGAGTTAATTATTTGGTTCCGTGTGGCAATCAATTGGTCGAGTTAATTTAAAGCATTATGTTAACAAAATTAAGCTTAAAGAGTTAAGCTAGTTGACTTAAAAGTTAAGTCAAGAATTAATTAATTAAATTAAATTATTTAGTTTAATTAATGAGGAGAATATTCTTTGGAGGGAAAATTCAAATGATAGGATCATTTTTAGTGTGGCATTTAATTAATTTGAAATTAGATTTCAAATGTAATTCAAATACACACACATTCAAATTAGATTTGAATTTGCCAACTAAGCATGCATGTTGGCGGTCCCCCTTCCTTGAGGAAAGTGTGATGCCACCTTGGCAACACACCATTCTCACATTATATATAGATATAGAGTAAGGGGGCGGCACACACAATTTAGCAATTGAAGAATTAGATTCCCACTTTTCCCTCCATTTTCAAGGTGTTCATTCATGTGTTGAAGATCACAATTTCTCTTCTTCTCCCTACCCTAAAATCGGTCATCTCCCTATCAAATCTCATCTCTTTATCTAGCTACAAGTGAGGAGTAGTAGGATTTGGATAGATGTGTGGACCATTTCAATAGAGGCAAAACAAATTGTTTGCTAAGCCTTTGGAGATCCACCTACAAGACTAGTCTTTTTTTTTTTTTATTCCAGGAGATCTAGAAGGTGTTTCGAGCTAAAATTTGTTCCAATAGATTTCTCGAAGTGTTGAGCATCTCTAGAATTGTTTTAGTATTTTTGGAGAGTTTTGAATCGGTCAAAAATCACATGCTTCCAGCTGCGCCACTGTTTGGCAGATTCTATTTGAAGAAGGAGTTCTTCAATCTACCTTTGGATTTAAGCTCTTAAGATAACTCTTCCATCAAATCTTCCTAAATCATGTTTAGATCCTTGGTTTCTTGTGATCACTAGTTTATTTAAGCTTTTGAAGTTTTATTTTGGATCTTAGTGCCTTATTTGCTTTCAGCAAGTATATGTTTACTCTATTTTTGAAAGTAGTGGACCTGGAATGATCATTAAGATCATAATGGAGGATCATTTGATCCACATCCAAAGAGGAAGGTTGTATGGAATCAAAATCACTAGCCAAATGCTATAGTTAATACTTATGGTTTCAAAAGGATTGAAATTATCAATAGCCAAGTAAAGCCAAACATTCCGATGATCTGAGGTAAAATTAAAGTGCATTCTATCATAGAGTTTCCGTATAATGACATCATTTAGGTGCCTAATTAATTCATATTTGTTATTATTTAAACCATGCTAGCTTATTTCCTTAGCAATCTTAAAACACATAAATAATATTTACAGTCTAGGTTTCAAATGAAAATACTACAAGATCTTTATAGATTTCTTCCTTTTCTTTTTTTATTATCGGTAGATTCATCATTGCTATATCCCTAGCTATTTGACTTCCATCTAGAGGTGTGACACCTCTTTCATTCTTCTCTTTCGGCAATAACCAAGACCAAGTTTGTTAATAATTTTCTTTACCACGTAGAAAGGATTTGGGATCATCATATCTTCAAATGTATCTTTAAACAAATCTAATATAAGGGTCATTGCATTATCACTCACTCTGCACAAGCACTTTATATGGTACAATTTTACCAAAATCCTAGCTTTAAATACTTCTTGAACCCTTAATCTAATTCTTTATTTTCATCTTCGAGTAATTGATAAAAATACGTGCAATCTTTATAAAAAACTCCCAACTTAAACTTCATATCCACCCATCAGTTGTTGTGATGTGTTAGACTTAGTGGCATGCTATCTCAAAAACACAAATACTTCCCACTTTTCATATTCCATAGGATTGTTGAGATGCACAACTTCTTGCACAATATATATTCCTCCAACAGGCTGTTTAGCAATTTTTTCCATCATAAAAAGTCTAGATTTCATAAGTTCTTGGAAAAATTTTGCAAATCAAATGGTCATGTGGCACATCTCTTCTTTGCCATTTCATGATGTCACACTTAGGGCAAGGGCATTTATTTGCATCATCAACACTACCATTTGTAAATGCAAAGTATAAAAATTTATCCAACCCATCCAAGTACTCAATTTGTTACATGGTTTCACAATCCAAGGCTTATCAATTACATTATAAAGAATCTAAGTTCAACAAGTACAAATTTACGAAAAAAATCCAAACTTGAAGTATTATATATAATAAGACAAATGTGTATATTAAATGAACAAATGCTATAACAGATAGAAGCTAAAATATAGAGGCTTTCCTTTTTATAAATAGGGATCCTATTATTTATTTTCATGTAACAGTTGAGATTGATTTCGAATTGTTGTGGTTCCTCATATTTTGTTATGGTTCCTCATATTTTTCTATGAGTTTTAAATACTGGTCTTGTAGCCATTTAGCATGTCATAATTTTACAATGGCACATATTCCCAAAAACAAGACTATTCTTAGAACTGTGCGCAGTCTAAGACACATTTGTGATCTATCCCATAATTATCTTACTTGGTTTATATCAAAGTTCAGTTCAATCCTAACTTTGCATATCAATTCTAATGAAGATCCATCTTGTTTTAATATTATCAAGTTTGCTCTGCATCTATAGTACATCAATACATTTACGAAAAATAAGCAAAAACTATCATTATTATAATATTGTTCATTGTGAAGATTATTTGCTAATAATTGAACACCAAATATGATGAAACTATATTGCCTTTTTCCATTCTAAGCAAGATATTTTTTCTAGTAGTAGTTCATGATATTTTTTCTAGTTGAATATTGTCAATATTGAATGTAACCAAATTAGAATTTCAACAACGAAAGTTAGTTTTTATTAAGTAGTAGTTCTAGAAATTTATGAGGCAATGAAGATTTAAAAAAGACTATACATGTGCATATCATGTGTCCTGTCAAACTTTCCATAAACAATATAATATTAAGTCTTATTTTATGAGGTGACATCAAGCATTTTATATTGAATGGAATTCTTGGATGCCAAATCTCAAATAATGAAATAGGCAAACATTAATCAACTTATCAAAATTTATGGTGCAATAAGATCGGGAGTGTAAATTCATAACAAGCGCAATAGAAAATAAAATATAATATTTGATGAAAAAGCATTGCGTTATTTTCCTTGCTTGGCTAATCATGTATTGAATAATGAGTCCTTTAGGAATGTTTAGTTCAACTTTACTTCTAGAACACAAATATATTCATATTACTCGTTAGGATGTTGCATATACATAGAAATTTACACATTTACTCTTGAGAAATCGCCTTTATTTTTTTTACTTATCAATAACATTCTAACTAACTTTTGTCTCATTGAAAAAGAAATTTTTTTGATTATGACTTAATTTTTGTCATGTAATTAAGTTTGTTATATTTTTCAAAAGTATTAGTATTTCTTCTCTTGAATATATAAAGAATTTATGGATTGAACTAAATATTTAACCCAACGTATGGAAGAAAAATACGGATAAATTGTTTGCTAATTATTTGTTGTTGATTTTATTTCTTACCAATTATTCGATAATTTCTTCTTTGAAAATGACCAAATTATCATGAGACAATTGCCTAAATTGTCATTAGAAAATCCTAAAGCTAAGAAATAAAAGCGATCGTGTCATCAATTCGACACCAATTGAAATAACAAATAGCATGTTGCATTTCTATACAAAATGTAAAAGTTGCATTTTATAAGAGAAATCATATTTCCTACAAAATCGAATGACAAATGTTTTTAGTAAGCTTGTTTTAAAGAGGTATAAGGGTAAGGAAATACAATAGAGTACATTATGGAAATGTGCCAAAGAAGATTGGAAGAGCCAGTTTTGCAATGACTTCCCAAAGTAAGGCCATCTATAAAAATTAGAAAAGGAATAAGGATAAATAAACTATAGAGCTTGGACCATCTCAGCCTAATGAGCAAGGGATGCAAGATTTGGTAATTACCTATTATGTTTGAAAGAAAACTAGTCACATGAAGAAAGAATGTCACAAATATGCTAATTGGTGTGAAATGTATGGTAAACTTCTAAATTTTGTTTTTATATACAAACTTTTGGATGTGCATTTGCAAATTTAATGGGTGCATGTAATACCTCACAAAACTAAGAGGTCCAACTACGTACAAACATGAATAGAGTTACTGATATTTCTATTATGTTCTAATAAGTTTAGGAGAGACATATTATCGCACAAATCATCGTAATAGATAAATCTAAAAATGTGTATAGACTTATTTAAAAGGTAAATGTAACATCGTACAATCATTTAGATGAAAAAACATATATATATATATATATGTGTGTGTGTGTGTGTGTGTGTGTGTGTGTGTGTGTGTAGACTTATTTAATGGTTAGTGGATATATGTAATATTTAACAAATCATGCCATACAAGTTTGAATAAATGTATTTAATGCACACATGTAATACACAAATGTGTATGAGCTCATTTAGAGGATATGCATAATGTTTTACAAATGACGACTTACAAATTTGTATAAATTTAGTTATTGCACACATGTAATATGCAAATATTTATGAACTCATTTAGAGGATACACGTTATGTTGCACAAATCCTAGAGACACGTAAACATACAAATATGTGTAGTCTTATCAAACGGACACACGTACCATTTTATAATCATGCTGATAGACATATATAAATTTGTATACATGTGGACTTATTTAATGGTTAGTGATTACACGAAATATTTTACATATCACAACATACACATTTGTATAAATTTATATAATCATCACACATAATAAAAGAATGTATATGAATTTATATAGAGGATACACATAATGTTTTGTTGGGATCTCCTCACATTGGTTTTGATAATGATCATTTTGTCAGATGACTTTTATTAATAATCTTAATTTTTGTCATATGATACAGAGCTATTTAAAAATAAGAATTCTATTGATTCGATTCTAACATATCTACAAAATAATCACCCAATTCATGCATGCAAAAAGGAATGAAAATCTACATGATTTTCTAGAAATAAAGAAGGAAGGTTTCTGTTGGAACTACACATGGCAACTCACAATCAAGAATAAGTTATTTAAGGAAAGATATTTGCTAGATCAATCTCCAAGATAATTTCCTAATTCATGCCTAAATGAAGGAATATATATATGAACTTCCAGCAAATAGGAAAGGCAGCAAATAGGAAAGGAAAGTGGATGTTGGAACTTCAACATAGCAATCTGCAATTAAAGAAAGAAAGCTACCATTACAAATTTACATAGCAAAATGACCAAAACTATTTCATATATTTAAAGAAGAAAGGAAAAGGGAAAGATACCGTTGGAATGTTTATATGACAACCTGAAGTCAAGAAAGAGAAGTTATTATTAGAACTTTATATGGCAACATGACTTGTCTAGAAGATGCAAAAGATCTTGAATGAACTTCCTCTATGTAAAGGAAAAAAGCAATGAGTCAGAACCAACTCAAGCCATTCTCCAATAATTAGAGCCCTACAACTTTTAGTCTGGAAGTTACCTCTGCCTTCAATTAATCTTTCTATTAGGTTGTTTCTGGCAGAAAATGGTTGCTTTTAGTTGCTGATTCATCTCTTATTATCTACTGTATTATCTTTTGGATCTTTAATGATATTGCAGGCTAAAAATCCTAAGATTATATCTTAAGTACTAGAGTAGGCTTGTCGAATCACTATAAATCATTATATCTATTTTATTTGATGCTTTCTTATATTTTGCTTATTATCATTTTGGAGTACCAAAACTGGTTCTTTGTGATACTTTTACAAACATTTTTAAAAAGCAAAAAGTGTTTTATTATTCTTTGAAAAAGATCAATTCACCCCCTCTTGATATCTTTTTATTATCAATTGGCATTAGAGATTTGGGGCTCATAAAATAAGTTCTGACCAACTTGAGCTTAATCGATCATAATGGCTACGTCTAGTTTTGATGTTTATGCAGAAGAATAGTTGCATACTCATCCAGCTTTGTTCGGCTAAATAAACTACTTCACATGGAAAAATTTGATCGAATAGTTTATCATAGCTCTTGTATATGATTTATGGAGTATAGTCATTGACATGCCACTTATTCCATCAACCAAGAATATAGCTTCAAAAAGTAGAATGGAACTGACTAGAGAGGACAAAAAGATGCTGTCCATGAACACTAAATCTAACAACATTCCCTCATGTGCATTTGTTAAGGAAGAATACAATAGAGACAACATATGCTCCTCCACAAAAGAGATAAAAGACATGCATCAAGTTACCTACGAAGGGGTATCATAGGTAAAACAGGAAAGAATCGCATTACTTGTTCACCAATATAAAATGTTATCTATGAAAAAAAATTAATCGATCAGTCAAATGTACACACGATTTGTGGATATGGCCAACCTCATGTTTTCACTAAGGAAATAAATATCCAAAAGTCAACAAGTTCGAAAAATCCTATGATCTTTACCTTAGGAGTGGACACCAAAAAGTCATTGTAATATATAAAGCCAAGAATTTGAAAACTCTATCAATGGGAGAGCTTATTGGATCACTTATTCTCATAAAATGACACTCCTAATAAAGGAAGAAAGTTCTAACAGTAAAAATAAAAGGAATACTGCATTTAACTTAGAATAAATTGACTGGAATGACAATTCAAGCAATTTAGATAAAGATGCCATAAATAACGAAATAGAAATGATCATAAAGCTCTCAGGCATCTGACTGAGGAAAAGAATCGATTTAGAAGAGACACTAAAACAACCTCTAGGAGAAGCTATGCTGATTACCAACAATTTGAGTGGATCATTTGTCAGAATGCCACGAATTGGACACAAAAGGTACGATTCTGACTCAAACCAGTTCAATAACAAGGACGATTACTTCATGGTCAATAGACAGGTAACCTTTCCCTCTGAATTAGATTTTAGTGATTTTGAATGTGAGCATGAAAGTTCCAGTGTGTCTAACTTATATGAAGAGTATCAAAATTAGTTAGCAGAACTTCAAAAGAAAATTAACTCACTCAATTATCAAATTTAGAACATTCTTGATGAAAAAGTTGAACTTGTTCAAACTTACAATAGATTACTAAAAAAGATATAGATGATAGGAATAGACTTGTTGAGAAGATTCACTATCTTGAAAATGAAAATGCTTTTCTGTTGGAAGAAAACTATAATCTAAAGAGAAATATTTAGGGAAAACAAAAAGAAATCGAGAATCGAACATATCATTTCACTAACCACTTTAAAAATAGAAATAAAAAAACCTGTCATACTTGTAGAAGATGTGGTCATGTTTCTCATAGATGCTCGATAAAGAATGAAATCAGAACTAAATACATATGGGTTCCAAATTCTAACCAAAAAGGGTCCAGTACTACATGGGTATCTAAAATAACTTCAATCTTTGCTGTGGGAAACAATTAAGGAAGCCAATCTGAAAGATAAATGGTATCTAGACAATAGGTGTTCCAAACACATGACCAAAGATAAAAACTTCTTCGCAACTTACAGGATTTCAATGGTGCAAACATCTTATTTGCTGAAACATAAAAGGGGAAATTATGGGTAAATGGACTATTGGAAAGAAGGATGGAACTTCCATTGAGAATGTTTGGCTGATAGATGGGCTCAAGCATAATCCACTGACCATTAGTTAGCTTTGTGACAGTGGTTATCGGTACAATTTCAGCCTTCTCATTACATTGTTACCAAAAATGATGAAATCATTTTTACTTCTTCTAGAGTTAGAAACATCTACTAATTAATTAATATGATCTTTCCAATCAGAATGTTGTATGCCTTCTTGTTTCTAAATATTCTAGCTAGACTTGGCATAGATAGTTACGACATGCAAATATGAAACTTCTTAATTATCTAGGTAAAATGAATCTTATTAAAGGAATTTCTAAAATTAGTTTTGCTAACAATAAAATATGTGATGCATATGTAAAAGGAAAACAAATTAAGACTTCGTTCAAACCCCTAAACAATATCTCTTCATCTAGGCCACTTGATCTTCTTTATTTAGATCTATTTGGACTTATGAAAATATCATCTCTTGGAGGTAGTAAATATGTCTTTGTTATTGTTGACGAATTTTCTCATTTTACTTAGGTTCGTATTCTTACTCATAAAAATAAAGCATTAAAATTGTTTGTATCATTTACTAGGAAAATTCAAAATAAAAAAGGTTATTCCCTTAAACAATCAGAAGCCATCAGGGAAAATAATTCAATGATAATGATTTTGTGATCTTCAGTGATGAAAATAGTTATTCTCATAACTTTTCTACACTAAAAACATCACAACAAAATGGGGTATTCAAAAGGAAAAATAGAATCGTTCAAGAAATAGCTCGTACAATGCTAAACGAATATGATTTACCTAAGTCATTTTGGGGAAAGACAGTTAATATAGCTTGCTACATCATTACGAGAATATTGCTAAGACTCTTTATCAAAAAGACCCCTTATGCATTGTGGAATGGTAAAATATCAAATATCTTATATTTTCGTGTGTTTGATTCCAAGTTTGATGAAGGCATATTCATTGGATGTTCTGTTCATAGCAAGGCCTATCGAGTATTTAACAAACAAAAAAGGACTATGCAAAAATCCATACATGTTTTTGATAAGACTAATCCATCTATCACCGAGGACACCGTGAGCATAGAAACGGCAAGTATTAGCAAAGTAATTAAAGTTGTACAACAAGCAAAGGAAGCAGAAAAAAGGAGTTTCGAGAAAAATACTGATGAAGTTTCAACCAAAAGTTCTAGCATGCAAGAAGATGAAGTTGAAACATAAAATATCAAGAAAAATACTAATGAAATTTCAATGGGAAGTTTTTATATGCAGGTGGAAGAAAAAGTGCAGAAGTTCAGACATGTATCAAGTCATCCAACTAACAAAATAATAGGAAATTCGCATGCATGAATCATGACACGATCTAAAGCAAAGGAAAAAGAATGTCACTAACACTATTTTTCTATCTCTTATAGAACTTATTGATATACATGAAACTTTGAATGATAGGCATTGAAAGATTGCCATGGAGGTAGAACTTTCCCAATTTGACAAAAATAAGATGTCTAACTTAGTTCAAAGGTCCATTGACAGACCAGTAATAGAAACCAAGTTGGTATTTAGAAACAATCCTGATGAAAAAGGTAATGTGGTAAGAAACAAAGTGAGACTCATTGTGAAAGAATATTCCCAATAGGAAGTTATTGATTTTGATAAGATATATACACCCATAGCACGACTAGAATCGATTCACATTTTGCTTGCATATGCATCATACCAAAATTTTACACTTTTTCAAATGAACTTTAAAAGTGCATTTTTAAATGGTTTTATTAAAGAAGAAATGTATGTTGAACAAACCCCTAGATTTCAAAACTCAGATTTCCTAGTTTTTAAATTATCAAAAGCATTGCATGACTGTAAACAAGCCCCTAGGGCATGGTATGAAAGGCTAAGCACATTTTATTTTTCTAAGGGTTTTTTTGTGGGCACAATTAACACCACTCTTTTCATTAAAAAAGTTGACAATGACAAACTAATTATACAAATTTATGTGGATGACATTATATTTGGTAGTACTAAATATTTTCTTTGTGAAAATTTTACAAATTCCATGAAATGTGAGTTTGAGATGAGTCTCATAGGAGAATTGAATTTCTTTCTTAGACTTCAAATCAAGCAAAGTTCCATAGCTATATATATTTGCCAAGAAAAATACACAAGGGAGCTGCTCAAGAAGTTTATAATGGAGAATAGCAAGAAACATCCATACCCATGGCACCAAATACGAAACTAAAACTTGACTCAGAAGAAAAAGAAGTTGATGAAATGATGTACTGAGGGATCATTGGATGTCTACTGTACCCTATAGTAAGTAGATCATCTATTCTTCTCTCCACCAGCTTATGTGCCTGATTTCAAGCAAATCCAAAGGAGTCTCACCTTCAAGCAGGCAAACGAATATTAAGATATCTAAAGGGACCTTTTCATCTTGGTATCTACTATCCTCACTCAAACCCCCACTCTCTCATTAGCTATTCTGACGTGGACTGCAGGTTGCAAAATTAACCAAAAAAGTACCACAGGAACATGCCAATTTTTTGGAAAATGTTCAGTCAGCTGGTGTAACACAAAGCAATGTATTGTTGCACTATCAACAATCGAAGTAGAATACATAGCATTTGGCAATTGCTACACTTAAATCCTTTGGATGAAGCAAACTCTCCAGGATTAAGGTATGGAATTTTTCAATGTACCTATCAAATGTGATAATACCAGCGCAATTAGTATTACAAAAAATCTTATTCATCACTCTAGAACAAAACACAAAAAATAGGCATCATTTTATAAAAGATCATGTGAATAGCGGTGTTGTGTGCATAAATTTTGTAGAAACCAAGTACCAATTAGCTGACATCTTCACTCAGGCTCTTCCAGAAGATCGATTTAACTTTTTCAAAATCCAACTTGGCATAATCTCTTCTCCTGCATAAAATATTTCTTAACTAACTGGAAAGCAACTAACATTTTCAAATAATACTTAGTATTTTCAACTTCTATCACATGAAAATTTTGATGATAGTTTGGTAGTCCTTTTTGATGCTGAGGGGAAGGCTTTGTGTATGTGACAACTAAGCGTTTTGATGGGTACTTTCTTTTTCATGATCTTGGATATTACTCTTAGATGATGCCTTTATACCTAAGTTCATATTATGATATGTTTTTGGCTATTGCAACTAGAATCATGATTGGAATCCTATGGTAAGACTGGATTTATGTCTTGGTAACCTACTTTAGTTGTCTTGTATCTTATTTGATTAATTGTTGCTACTGTATTGTGATTATGCTTTTAAGGATACTATCCTTCAAACAGACTTGCAAATAGGGAACTATGAGTTTTGCTAAAGTTTCTGTCAATAGTTCGATTTCCTTTTGATAAAATCTTGTAGACAGGGGGGCACAAATTCAAGCGGAGCAATTATCATATCCTCACATGCAAAATGGATCATCATGAAAAGGGGGAAATTGTTAGGATCTCCTTATATTGGTTTTGATAATGATCATTTTTGCTAGATAACTTTTATTAATGATCTCTATTTTGGGAATTTGATGCAGAACTATTTAAAGTAATAAAGTTGTTGAATCATTTCTAAAATATCTGCAAAATATTCACTTAATTCACGCATACAAAAAGGAATGAAAATTTGCATGATTTTTCAGAAAGAAAGAAGGAAAGTATCTGTTGGAACTTCACATGGCAATGCTCAATCAAGAAAGAGTTATTTAAGGAAAGATATCTATTGGATCAATCTCCAAGATAATGACCTAATTTATGCCTAAAATGAAGGAAGGAAAATCTATATGAACTTGCAGCAGTAGGCAAGGAAAGTGGACGTTGGAACTTCAACATGGCTACCTGTTATCAGAGAAGGAAAGTTATAGTTAGAGATTTACATAGCAAAATGACCAAAACTAATTTTATATATTTAAGGAAGAAAGGAAAAGGGAAAGATGTCGTTGGAATTTTTATATGGCAACTTGAAGTCAAGAAAGAGAAGCTACCTTTGGAACTTTATATGGCAATATGACCTATCTAGAAAATATAAACAATCCTAAATGAACTTCATCTATTTAAAGGAGAAAAGAAATGAGTCAGAATCAACTTAAGCCATTCTCTAATAATTAGAACCTCCAGGTTTTAGTCTTGAAGTTGCCTCTGCCTTCCATTGACCTTTCTGCTAAGCTGTTTCTGCCAGGAGATAGTTGTTTTCAGTTGTTGATTCATCTCTTATTATCTAGTATATTATCTTTCCAATTTTTAATAATAATGCATGCTAAAAATTCTAAGATTATATCTCAAGTAATAGAGTAAGCTTGCCAAACCACTATAAACCATCATGTCTATTTTATTTGCTGCTTTCTTGTATTTTGATTATTATCCTTTTGGATTATTGAAACTGATTCTTTATCAAACTTTTACAAACATTTTTAAAAAACAAAAAGTGTTTTATTATTCTTTGAAAAAGATCAATTCACCACTTGCCCTCTTGATCTCTTTTTATTATTATGTTTTACATATCCTAGAGACAAGTAAACATAAAAATATATAGACTTATTTGATTAGCACCCATAATATCTCATAATCATGTATAATCATGTGTGAACTTTTATTAGCTGTAAAACTTAATGATCGAAAAGAAAATGTTGACCACTCAAGTCAAACTCTCACGTCCATGCATGTGAACATGACCAAATAAATCTATCTTTGGTATTCATATATATATATATATGTGTGTGTGTGTGTGTGTGTGTGTGTGTGTGTGTCTATACCAAAAGGCCACCCAAGAAAGAGGCTCCAAATTAAGCTATAGAAAAACCATAAAAAATAAGCAGCTTGTCACACCCCAACTGGAAATATTGTGAAGAAGCAAGATGTTGGAGATTATGAAACGGCCTAGATTATTCTAGAATGTTATACACACTTTTATATTTGTATTAAAATTTATAAAGTATGATTTTAGAACAATCTAGTCCAAAGAATATTCAGGAGATGAAGTATAGATCGTTGGGCCAAATAGATCTTCATGATCTATTTAATGGGTGGATGTATATATAGATGGTAGGACATCATTTGTAGCCATCTAAGAATTAAGTCAAAATCAAATAACATAAGTCTTTAAGAGTCTCTCTTTATCTCTCTAACTCTTTCTCTCTCTAAAATGCTTAGCCAACTCACTTTTGCAAATTCCCATCATCAATCATGACTATGTCATGCTTTTGCATCTTCTCACACATGAATCAACCAACCAAAGAAGAAATTTCCTTCACTTCCTACCTAACAAAATTAAGAATTATTTCTATCGAAAACCTAAGTAAGTCATGCAGAACTTGACCCATGGCATGCATTACGGCCTTCCATGCTCTTATAGGAAGCGAAGAGTCATTGTACCAGCTACTAGGAATTTTAGAGACTAGAAGCATACTTTTTGACATCCAAAAAGCGTACAAGAAATGGGCAGAAGTATCATTTAGACTTTTCCCACCAGACAAATTGGGTAAACACACGATGAGGTTTATAATGGTGAAAGAGGCTAATGAAACACTTTCAAATCCATAGGGAAGAAATTTGTATGACAGAGATTTGGTGAAGGGATTCTTAGTTGGTAAAACTTCTAACCTTTGTTTTCTTATTAGTTAACTTATCTTTGGCACCAACTGTAACTTGGTTGATAATTTAGGATACAACACCATGAAGATCTTTTACTAATAGTCACATACCAAATAAGATTAAAAATATACAACCTTTTTCTTTTTAGGTAATATATTTTTTCACGTTGAATGTTGTCATTATTATCTTGCTCATAAGCAAGATACTAAATGTAACCAAATTGGAATTTCCAAAGCAAAATCTCATTTTTTTAATTAATCAGCACTTTAATATTTATGAATGGTACTAGTCCGAAAAGAACTAGGCACGTGCGTGACAAGTGCATTTTCCAAGTTTGCATAAATTGTATAGTTTTGTACTTCCTATTTGAAGTAAAAATGAAGCATTTCAAATTGATTGGAATAAGTGGCTGCTAAGTCAGAAATGATTAGAACAGGCAAACATTGATTGACTTATCGAAATTGATAATATATTAAGATTGGGATGTCAATTCATAACAAATAAAATCAAGAAGAAAATTAAATATTTGATAGCAAAGGATTGCGTGACATTTCTAGCTTGGCTTTATTTTGTATAAAATAAGTATATTGATTTATTTTGCTTTTCTCGAAGCTGTGCATATGTAGAATTTTACATAATTATTCTTAAGGATTCACCATTACACTTTTTACTTAACAATTAGCTCAAAAATTTCAATTATTTAATAGCATTTACTTGATAATGACTTTATTTTGTCATGTAATTAAGCTTATTAATATTTTTTAAAAATTATTTTATTTCCTTTTCTGAGTATGGATAGGATTAATGGATTGGACTAACTACTTAACTGAACACGTGTAAGAAAAATATGGATGAACACAAACTTCTTAATTATATGTGTTTAATTTTTTTAATTGCCATCTATTTTAAAATTTCATCTACAAAAATAAACAATATTAATGAGAAAATGGAATTCAATTGCTTTAGAAAAATTAAGGATATGAACGAAAATAACAACATTATAGATTCGACATCAATTGAAATTATAAATATCGCACTGCATTTTATAAGAAACAACTATATTTTTCCAATAGAATTCTATATCAAATGCTTTTAATAAGATTGTCCCAATATTTTATAAGGGAAAAATGAAATGTAGCAGAGTATATTACGGAAATGTCAAACCCTATGATAAAATTGAGGGTTTTAAACCTTGAATTATTGGAACACATGTGCTCCTAGTATTGATCTCCTTTCCTACACAATTCAATCCATTAAAAAATATCTTACAATACTCAAAAATGAGAAATGAACTCAAATAAGCTTTAAGCTTGATGTGTATAGAAGACTTAAAATGCTTATTTCTCAATGACTTCTCAGAAGAAGGCCATCGATGAAAAGTGAAAACAACAAATGAAGCTAAAGAAATTGCATACCCTAGAGCATCTCAGCATAAGAAGCAAAATAAATAGAATTTGGTAATTATGTGTTACTTTCGCAAGAAGATTGTTCACTTTAAGAAAGAATATTGCCAGTATACCACCCGACATGAAAGAAATGATAAACTTCTAAACTTTTTTTACTTAGAAGTTAATTTGGATTTGGCACCAACTGGTACTTGGTGGACAGATAAGGATACAATTACTCCAATACGTGTTTAGTTGAAGAATGCATATTAGACAAATAATTTCTACTATTATGCCGTTCATTATGAAGATTGTCTACTTATAATCAATTACCAAATATGATGACAAAGATATTGTCTTTTCTCCTTTAAGCAATGATATTTTTTCTACTTGAATAATATCATTATTACCTTTCTTCCTCATGGGTAGTATATTAAATGTGACCAAAGTTGAATTTCCACAATAAAAGACAGTTCTTATGGACTAGTAGTTTAAGAAATTTATGAGTGATAGTGGTCCAAGAAGAATGATACATGTGCATGACATGTGCACTTTCTATGTTTCCATAAATGATATAATTTTTATCACTTGTTCTTTGAGGTGACATCAAGCATTTCATATTGATTGAAATTCATAGATTCCAAGTTGCAAATGAAAAAACATGCAAAGATTGATTGACTTATCAAAAATGATATGGCAGCAGGATTGGGAGTATCAATTCATAACAAGAAAAATTGAATCAAAAATATAATATTTCATAGCAAAGAAATGCATATTATAAGATTTTTCTTGCTTGATTGATTAAATAAAGTGTCATTTAAGAATATAAAGTTATGCTTTATTTTTACAATAGATATTTATATTGCCCGTTTGGAAGTAGCAAATGCATGGGAATTTATACATTTATTTGGGAGAAACAGCCCTTATACATGTTACTTATTGATTGGCATAACATTCTCCCATTATTTTTTGCTTCAATAAAGAGGGCAATTAATTGATGGTGACTATTTTGTCATTTAATTAGTTTTTTATATTTAAAAAAAATATTGTTATTTCATTTTCTAGATATATAAAGAATTCATGGAGTGAAGTAACTATTTAATCCAAAATATGAAGCAAAAATACGGATGGAATATTTGCTGATTATTTGTAGTTAATTTTATTTCCTCTCTTAAAATAACAGATTATCATCAGATGATTGCCCTGAACTGTCATAATAAAACCTTAAGGCTATGAAAAAAAACTAACATTGTTACAAAATCTTATACCAATTGAAATAATAAATACGGTGAATTATGGCTACCACCCCAGAGGTTTGGCGTAATTACGAAATGGTCCTCGTATTTTCAAAAATTACAAAACATCCCCTGAGGTTTGTCGTAGTCCAACAATTTGACTAAATTATTACTTTTTGTTATGGTTTTCAAAATTTGCCCTTAAATTTGCCATGTGAAATTCCAAAAATGCCCTTTTGATTAATTACCTTATTTTTGACCAATTCTGATCTTATTTTCATGTTGAAAATACCGTCGAGAGTCATACCATCATATTTTTAAGTTATCAAAATATTGAAGAGTAATATTAACGTACTAAGGGGTTTAACTATAAGAAAATAAAAATTGGCAGATAATAGCCATTTATATCCGTTGGCTTATTTTGCCTATATATAGACATGAATTTATCAATATTTTTCAGCGGTTTGGATTGCCTTCCTCATGGAACACATCATCTAGTAATGTTGGGGATTTGAAATACAAAAAAGATGGATGTAAGAAGCAAAATTATGGGGAAAAGGCTGTTATAATGGTATCTAAAACAAGAAACAATCTCGAAAGGCTATTCTGTTGTTGTGCCATATATGGTTTTCTCACATTGGTGTTTACCTATCAAAGAAGATATCCTTCAAAGTTGCAGGAATGCTCAAGCACAATCCAATGAAAAATTTGAAGCTACTAGCTCATTGCAAAATCAACCTTACAACAATGCTTTAGTAATGAAAAAGAACAGTTTAATGTATAAGCTTTTGATAACTAATATTGTACTTTTAAGTTTGTTATTGTTAGCTTAAATTTGTAAAATATTTGGTTAGTAGATATTATGTATTTGTTTGTTTAATAGTAGTACTTAAAGCAATTTGAGCGGTGGAATAAGTCTTGTTAGTTGTACATGTTTGCAACTCCACTATGTGCATTGCATACTTCAGATACAATGAAATTATTAGGCCAAAAAAAGCTTAAACCAAAAAGCCATAAAATGAAAATAAAAGTACAATACATCCATTCAAAAATTCCAAATAATCCAAATACCAATCACTTCATTGATCAAAATAGCTTACTTACATGACACTTTCCAATGTATTCAAACCAAAACATACCATATCCAACCCAAAACATGATCCAAGCCAAAAGTAACGTGAATCTATGTAAGGCAAAGTATTGTCAACTTTTAACCTCATATCTAATCCATATTGTTCAAACAATCTAACAAAAAAGAAGCGTATCATTTATATGTGAGGGCATTCATAAACATAGTCAACATGTTTACCCCTAGCAGCTCCATGTGTTGAAGTTGCTCCATCAATTTCTGTGTTCTGTTTCTATTCTGCTGGTTTAGTGACAGCAGCTTCTCCTTTCCCTCTTTTCTCAATAGGGCCTCAAGTGGATGGTGCTATGAGGGTCCTTTAGTCACATTCTAAGTAGGAGTTTGTAAGGCTTTTTTAGGAGCATTCTGACTTGGAGTTTGTCAAGCTTTTCTAGGAGCATTCTGACTTGGAGGTTGTGAGGCCTTTTTCAGGAGTGTATTGTTGTGAGGAAGCACTTATTGATTTGTTTGTATCATCAAATGTCCTCTTATTTTTTCCTTTGAAGATTACAGCTAAAGGAATGTCATTCTCTGCCAAACATACAGGTTCCTGCACAAGAAATAAACAAAAACTATAAGTAATGTCCCTTAAGTGATGTAAACACAAAAAAGCACTACAAAATTTGACCTCATTCTTGCTTGTGCTCCCTATCCTTTGTGAAGTGTTAGCAGGACTATTTCCTTGCATAACTTGTCAAGGTACCAAACACTTAGTATAAAATGAAACAAGAGACAAGAAAAAGCACCGTGACTCAAGAAACAAGATGGAATAGACCTCATTTTAGCCCTGAGTTTCTTGGACCTTCCTGCCCCTTCCCCTTTGTGAAAAAGCAAAATCTTCCTATCACATAATTGAAAATTAATGAATGAAATGAATGAAAACTAATTATTAATAAAAATAAATAAATAAATAAAGAAACTAAAAAAAAAAAACCTCATTTTGATTGTCTGTCTTACCCCTTCCTCTTCCTCTTCCTCTTCCTCTTCCCCTATGTGACACATACACATTTGCAAAGTACTAACTTCATTGTTCTACTACAAATAAAAATTAATTAGTGTCATTTGAGCTAAAACTAAGATAAACCTAAAATTAACTTAACTTGATTCATGCTGTCAATTCTCTGGTTGTTTTTCCCCTTTCCCCTTTGTGAACCACTCACCTATTATTAAGGAAAATTAATGGAAGCATTGAGGAAAAATAGTTAACAATGTTGTCAATTCTCTAGTTGTTTTTCCCCTTTCCCCTTTGTGAACCACTCGCCTATCATTAAGGAAAATTCATGGAAGCATTGAGGAAAAACAACGAACAACATAGAGATAAAGGTTATGTCAAAATTAGCTAACCTTATTCCTACTTTGGCTAACCTCAGTCCTCTGACTGTTTCTCTCCTTTTCCCTTTCCAAATTGGCCTACCAAACTAAACTTAAAAAGAATTTAGGATGCATTATGAATAGCAACTAATCAATTAAGATAGTAGATATATCATAAATAACTAACCTTATTCCTACTTTGGTTATTCTTACTTCTCTCTGCTTGCTTTTGCCCTGGAAATTGACATGATCTCCTATTATGTCATATGCTATTGCATGACTTGCATCTAATAATGGATGATCTCCTTATTGTAGCTCTTTCTCTAGGTTCTCTTTTCTATTTTTTTTTTGTCTTCCATGCATTTTTTTCTTCAGTGGGGGCAACAAATCTTTTGGAGATACTTCAATGCCCTGAGGCCATAATGTAGGATTTATGATAGGATGAATACTGTGACTATAAGCTTTCATGTATTTTTCTTGAGTGAACCTACTGTCTATATAATTCTCAATTTTGTCTCTCATATATGATATAACAATAGAATCGTGCTTGCATGGAATTCTACTAATATCCTATCTTTTACAGCAAGAAGTTCGTCTTTGCATATTAATAATGTAATGAACATTTTGATCTTGCACCTCAAACTCAATTTTACTTGCAAAGAAAACATTGCATTTTCTAGCCTCACCCCTCATTGAAATTACTATATTCACAACATTAGGAACTACATTATTCTTCCACTTGAACCCTTTTTCTTGTCTCTTATGCAACCTGTTCATCAGCTTTACTCTCAATCCATCCATCAGAGTCAATATACGTTTCCCTCTTAAATCACCTATAGTGATTAAATGACTCTAAAATATTGTTGCTCACATGATCATTCTTCAACTTGATATCAAATGCATGTCTATACCACTGTTCAGTAGGAATTTTTATCAACTAATCATATGCAGCAGCCTTCAGCTCCTTCAACTTATACATAGCAAAGTAGAGGCCTGTTGTATTATATGATCTTGCCGCCTCCCCAAAATACCTTTTTAGAGCTGCTCCAGCAAACAACTATCTGAAATTGGCATAAATTGTCTAACACAATGCCTGTTAATGGCATTAGGGACTAACTTAGAAATTATCTCCACTCCTAACCAAAAAAAGAATAAAGTTACAAAAGTTTGAATATTGAAACATTACAGAAAAATACATAATAATAGCAATCATGACATGAAACCCTATACAGTGACATGCATTACAATTAACCCCTTATAGTGACATGCATATTTCAATTTAGCCCTTCTATACCAAGTAACAGACTGTTGAAACAATGCAAATACATAACCAAACACAGTGCACCTAAGCATATTAGCAACATCTAAGCAGATATACAAACAAATAGATAACCAAACATACCTTTTGCCTATCACTCATGTAAGTCGAAGGCAAATCAGTTGAGAAGCCTCCAAGCATGATGGAAAGGTGTTCAAAGAAAAAGCTCCAACTTTCCTTACATTCTATCTCAGCAATAGCAAATGTAACAAGATACAAGCCATTGTTTCCATCCAAGCCAATGGTAGTCAATAGAATACTTTCAAAAGGACCTTTAAGATGGCATCCGCCAAATCCCAAGAATGGACTACACCCTTCTAGAAAATTATCTCTCAAAGCACCTAACCCCAAGAAAAGCCTTTTGAAAGAAGGTATAGGTGGTATGCTGCTAGAACATCCATCATCACCTTTAGGCACATCACATTATAGTCTAACTACACTACCCTTATTCTTCATGCAAACCATCTTAGCATATAAAGGTAATATACTAAATCACTTAGAATGACTGCACTCTATCTTCTTTAATGCTTGCTTCCTTAAACTATAAATTTGCATATAAGGAGGATTCACTCCATAGTTTTTCATTTCACTTCTAATCCCCCTAGTTTTCATTCCAGGATTATCTCTTAAAACATAAACTAATTTTGAAGTAATCGACTTAATAGTGGCTTCCTTTGTGCAGTTTGCCCTAATGTCCCTACTCTCATATATTTTGATTTGAAATGTAATACCATCAGCAAGTAAGGAAGCATGTACTCTCCAAGGGCACTTCTCATCACTACAATAAGCAGTGACCCTCTTAGTTTCATTTTTATCTCTTACCAATGAAAAGCCTTCTTGAATAACATTTCCCTCAAAGTTTCCCTAAATGCATACACATCATTAAAAATCATACCATTTTCTAGCACAACTTTCTAGCTTTAACTAGATTGAATAGATTAATGTAAAGCATCTCTATTCAAGCTACCTTTCGAAGGATCATTTACAAACTCTTCATCAGAAGAATGGTAAATCTCACAATAATCATCAAAACTGTACCCAGACAACTCATCATCCTCATTATTTTCTAAAACTAATGAAATGCTGTCATCATCACCATCTTCACTATTTGGTGTATACAATGATTCAAAACTATTTCCACTATCATCAAATTCAAATTTGTCCTCATTTCCCTCATCTGCCCTAATAGTAACACTACTATGCATACTAACTCTAAAGTCATCACTATCATCACCTTCATCATTCTCAGCAACCACATCTCCCTTATGTTCACCTTTATCTCCCTCATCGTCATCCTTATCTTCATTCTCATTATCGCCCTCATCTTCCTCATCACTACCCTTATCCTCACCCTCGTCTCCCTCATCACTATCCTCATCCTCGCTCCCCTCTTCATTACCCTCAGACTCCTTTCTCTCATCTTCATCCCCTGCCTCCTCATTACCCTCATGCACACCATCCAAATTATCAACATAAATAACAATTCTATCAGCAGAAACATTTTTGACAACCATATCCATAATATCTTTATCACTTCGAATAAGCATGCCAACAATGGATCCAATAACACTACATGCAATTGTGATAGGTACCTTACCTAATTAATGTGTCTCCCCCACATCATCCATTAAGTCAAAAAAACTATCTATCAAGATCAACATTCTGGACCTTTTTTCTTTTCCCCAAATATTCCATAAGGAAGTGCAAACAATTGGTCATGCATACCTATTAAAAAAAACAAATGCAAATATATGGTCAAGACAGTAACTAAAGTTTGAGTATTTTATCAGAAAAATTGAACCACACATATTTTACCCATATAATGCTACCATCATTTTTTCATTATCAGAACATAAACACACAAAATCACATCATGCATAAAATGAGAAAATTTCATAAAAGCCTTTGCCCAGAACATGATTTGCTATCACAAAGCCCTTGAAAATTACATTATTGTATAATATTAGACTAATCTATTCACAAATATTCACAAATATTAAATATACGTAACATGATCAACCATAATCATGCAAAAATAACTAAAAATTTTAAAAACCCTAACCCAAAAGTCATTTCTCGGCAAAAGCCCTAATATATTGTATTTTACTATAATACTTGATAAATGTGTTCATAAAAAAAGTATTTTAACAAATATCACATATCATCAAGTTTTAGGAACGATTTTTGCACCTTACTGTACCAACCATTACACACCATAGTAGTTCGTGCGGACATTTTATGCTTCAACTATGCCTTTACCTTCGTCTTCTTTGTTGATCTTTGTTGTGGAATGTGAAGAAGTCTTTCAAGAGATTTGAGAGTGAGGAACAAGGGCTTTGTTTTGTTTGAAGGAGCTGTTTTGATGTACAATGTGCATGGCCGAGAAACTTACAAGGACGTTTTTGTGAGCAAACTCATTCTTGGAGGTGTTGGCTAAGGAGAATTCGGTCCCGATGTTATTTCAATAGTTGGCACCAGGGGGGATTGGAAAGACAACTCTTGCTTAATTAATTTATAATGATTATCGGGTGATGAACTCTTTTGCATTAAGAATTTGGATTTGTGTTTCTGATGTTTTCGAGGAGGTTAGGATTGCTAAAGGGATTATTAAGCTTGTGAATAGAAGTTATCCAAATCTCCATGAATTGGAGGCACTACTAAAATGTGTGGTAGATTCTATATTAAGAAGAAGGTTTCTTCTTATGCTAGATGACGTATGGACATAAGACTATACCAAGTGGGAACCCTTGAAAAACTTTCTAAAGTATGGAAGTAAAATTTTGGTTACAACAAGGAATGAAAGAGTTGCAAGAATGTTGGGCACTACAAAGATCCATCGTTTGGGCCTACTATCTGATAAAGATTGTTGGCTATTAATGCAACGAATAGCATTTTTCGGGAGGAATGAAGAGGAGTGTGAACAATTACAAGAGATTGGCAAGAACATAGCTAACAAGTGCAAGGGCTTGCCACTTGCTACAAAGGTCTTGGGGAGCATGTTGCGTTTTAAAGATACCACCGAAGAGTGGGAGAATATCTTGAACAACAAAATATGGCAGCTGGAGGAAGCAGAAGTGGAACTTTTTCCTCATCTGTTGTTGAGCTACAACGAATTGTCCCCAGCAGTGAAATGTTGCTTCTCATATTGTACCATCTTTCCCAAGGATTGCAAGATGGATGTAAAGAAGTTTATAAGAATGTGGATGGCAGTAGGTTATCTGGGCTCTAGCAAAATCCCTGGTGACTTGGAACTTCGGGGCAAAGAGTACTTCAACAATTTAAGAATGCGTTCTTTCTTTTAGGACTATTTTGAACGCAATGATCACATATCATGTAAAATGCATGATATATTACATGATTTCGCTCTGTTTCTTAGGAAGATCAGAAGCCAGGAGCTGGAAGACCTTGATGGCAGAGTAGAAGACTGGGAAAAGGAGCCAAGCCAAGCTTGCGATCTATTGCTAGTTTCCAAAATCAAGGTATATCGCAACTTATTTTGCCCAAAAGAGCTTCCTTTAGATCTATTTGATTTTATGACATGCCTCAGGTTATTGAGTTTATTTGAATGCCATTTGCAAGAGATTCCTAGATATTTGAATGCAAGTTATAAAATGTGTGTTTTACCATTTTAGAAGTTTTCAGCCTTTTTTATTTTTTTAATTATTTTTCCATCGGGGGCATTTTTAACTTTTCACATTTTTTGTCTGCCTTGCAACTAAGTTGGTTGATCTAGGAGGTTTTTTTTGTAATTTTTAAAATATGAGGACCATTTTGTAATTATACCAAACCTTAGGGGTGGTAGCTGTAATTCACCGTAATAAATGACATGTTGCTTTTTTGTATAAAATATGTTAATTACATTTTATAAGAGAAATCATATTTCCTATAGAATTAATTAACAAATGCTTTTAGTAAGCTTGTTTCAATGAGGCACATGGGTAAGGAAATATAAGGGATTACATTATGGAAATGTTCAATTTTATTACCAAATTGAGGGACTTAAAAACCAGAATAACTGGAAAATATTCATGTAAACCTAGTATTGATTTTCTTTCCTACACAATTCAATCCATTTAAATTATTTTACAATACCCAAAATAATAATAGATTGGATGAGCTTGTAGCTCATTGTGTCCCAAAGAAGACTGAAAGAGCTAGTTTTGTAGCAACTTCCCCAAATTAGACCATATATAAGAATCAAAAAAGGAACAAGGATAAAGAAATTGTAGACCTTGGAACATCTTAGCCTAATAAGCAGAGAATACAAGATCTTTTAATTACCTATTACGTTTGTAAGAAAACTAGTCACATGAAGAAAGAATGTCCCAAGTTTAATGGCAAACTTGTATGTTTTTATACAAACTTTGGATATTTACTTGCTAATTTGAAGGGCATATATAATATCTTACAAAACTAAGAGGTATGGTTGTGAACAAATATGAATAGAGTCACTAAAAGTCTAGTATGTACTAATAAATTTAGGAGACACATAATATTGCACAAATCATGCTAATAGATAAATATAAAAAATGTGTATAGACTTATTTAATAGGTACAGGTAGTATCTTACAGTCAAATAGATGAATAAACATATAAATACATATAGACTTATTTAATGGTTGGTGGATACATGTAATATTTTACAAACAAGCTCGTATAAATTTATTTAATGCCCACATGTAATACACAAATGTGTATGAGATGATCTGGAGGAGACACATGTTTTACAGATCACGACATACAATTTTGTACAAATTTATTAGATACACACACATGATACACATATATTTATGAACTTATTTAGAGGATACACATAATGTTGTAGAAATCCAAGAGACAGGTAAACATACAAATATACGTAGACTTATTAAATGGACATACATAATATCTTATATTCATGCCAATAGACATATATAAATTTGTAACATATAGACTTATTTAATGGTTAGTCGATACACATAATATTTTAGAAATCACAACATAAAAATTTGCATAAATTTATTTAATTGATACATGTGATACACATAAGTGTATAAAATTATGGGCAAATTGCATAATCAGTCCCTAAAGTTTCACTTGAGAATCACTTTAGTCATCAATCTTTATAACTTCATCTTTTAGTCCCTAAACTTAATATTTCATATTATTTTAGTCCTCAAAACAACATTCCGATAGTTTTAGCCAAAAAATTGTCCACTGGCGATACTTTTAAGGGTAAAATTGTCAATATGATGTTTTAAGTTTCATTTTAGTCCCTCGTTTTTCTTTTCCAACCAACTTATCACAAAAGGCAGGACAAGCCATGTTCCTTCTCAAAATATAAATCTAATATGTTGAATATTATTTATTTAATAAATAATTTTTATGGGGGAAAGAATTTAATAATTATAAAAAAATTAATTAAGGAATTCTTGAAATTCCGGCAATATATATTTTATTGTCTCTTATCTTAGCTAATATATAAAAATTTGATTTGTATTTAATTTAAAATGAATAACCATATTTATCTTTTAAAATCAAAATATTGATAAAAGTACTCATAGTATATTTACAAAAGTATGTTAAAATAAACTCCTAACTACATATATGAAGTTTAATATGTATGCATAAAAATTTAATGTGTTTTATGTAACACATGTTTTTAATCTCCAATAACAATATCATGAATAGTAGTATGATAATTTTTTAGTTATGATATTATCCTTTCTTTTTTAATTCAACCACATTTTATATTTAATTGATTATTATTTTAGTTTTGCAATAATAAAATTATAAAAACATTAACAAGATAATATATCTAATTACATAAAAGTTTTAAACAAACTTAAGATTATATTTTATAATCCTCTTATGTCACTGAAATGATAATGAAACTGTTATTTAACATTTATCAAAATATAAAAGAAACTTAACAAACTAAAATAAGTAATAACTGTATTTCTAGTTGATGAAAAAATCTTTTTATACACATTTTTTTACAATGTTAAAGCAAGTAAGGCACAATGATCCAATTATAAAACTTCAAAAGTTTAATAAACTAGTGCTTACAAGCTAACTAGGATCAAATCATGCCTAAAATCCAGGTTTAGATAGAGTGTTACCTTGAAATGCTTAAATCTAAGCAGAGAGTGGTGAACATTTCACCAATCCAGAATCTGCTAGAAACCGCGCAGCAGGAATGCAGCGATTTTTAACCTCATCAAAATTGCACCAAAATTCACAAAAAAATATTGCAACCTCTAACACCTTAGAGGAAACACACTAAAAAATTCGAATCAAAAAGCTTTCTGGATCTTCCTAGAAAAATTCGCCAAATCAGACTCTGTACAGGTGGATCTCCAAAACCGTAGCAAACTAACTTATTTGCCTCTATTGATATGATCCAAACACCAATTAGGTCTTCTAAAATCTCTAGTCTATAAGCTAGAATAAGACTAGAGATAGGCTATGGTGGAGGCCAATTTTAGGTAGGGAAGAAGAAGAAGAGAGCAAAGCTTTCAACACATAAATGCAATGCTTGCAAGGAGTTTTAGAGGAAATTGTGAAAAGAGTCTAATTCTTTCACACTTTCAGCAATGTACAATCCACACACCCACTATATCTATATATAAGGTGAGGTTGGTGTGATGCCAAGTTGGCACTAGGCATCACACCTTCCTCAAGGTGAGCGGCCACTTGCATTGCTAAGGTGGCAAATGAAAATTCAAATCTAATTTGAATTTCACTTGCATTTTATTTACATTTGAAATCTAATTTCAAGTTAATTAAAATGCTAATTCAAATGAACATTTCAGTTGAATTTTTCCTCCAAAATGCATTTTTCCCATTAATTAAATTAAACACTTTAATTAAATTAATTAACCTTTGATTTAAGAGTTAACTCTTAAGTTAAATAAGCTTAACTCTTAAGGTTGAATTTTGTTAACTTACCTCCTTAAGTTAAGTTGACCAATTGATGATCATATGGGCACCAAATAATTAACTCCTTAATTATTAGTCTAATTTAAATCCTTAAATTAATTGATTAATTTAACACTTAAATTAATCAAGCCAAAATTAACCTTCAAAATTGGTAACTCAAAATCGGTTCACTAGGGGACATTTTCTAACACTTAGAAATCTTTTCTCCATTAATTAGGAAGTTAATTGACTTTTGTGTATGACCCAACAGGTTCTATCATTCATTGGATATGGACTCACAACTCCTTGTGACTTTTGAATATCAAATATTCATTTTAGTTTAAAATAATTTTAAGCTAATCGACTCAATTTAATTAATCTCATTAACTGAAGAGTACCCAATCTCCATGGTCGATGTCCAACCTCAAGCCCATGTAGCCTAACTAATTAGCCGAAATGAATGTTTTGGAGAACCATTATAGTCTACGCTTATCATGCTAATATGGTCTTTCTCTCTCCTATCTTCCGAAAGAGGCCTAGGGCAAGATATTTGTTAGATCCCTAATAGCCTTGATACTAGATCTCTATTCCCAACATTTGATTCCTTTGTGTGACCTCATCTTTGGAAAACTCCTTTTCCAAATTTTCATACCACCTTGCGCAAGGATTTCTTGGAATCGAACAATATAGAATTATAGAAGATGCACTCGCCCTTCACAAAAGCGAGGAGTCAGATCCCATCTTAGATCTCACAAACCTCCATGCCAACTATCTCATACCCAATCTAAACCGAAAGACCCACTAAGTAGTAAAGGAAGAGTCAAAGCATAAGGACCAAACACAAGGTTACCATGGATCCTCACGTCAGAGGACTAATAATGTGCACTAGCGTAAGTTGGAGAACTTGCCACTACAGACTTGCCACTATGGCTATCTAGTGGATTCACCAGTAGGTCTTTGGTGCCTTGTTCTCTAACAAGCACCCATTAATAGGCACCCATATCTCATATGGTTGCTCATGGAATGGAGTAATATCCAACTCTTAGATTTGTACATCGTTGGTGCAAGTCTATTTAGATCTTAGATGCCACATCTTGTAAGATCCTATGACTTGGAAGATTAAGATTACGACCGTGTGAGACTTATTCCATGGTCATCAAACCAAGTCCCATAATCATAATTGATCTAGGGGCTTTATCTAAATGCAAGTGAAGTAATAAAAAGCATAAGATGAAGATGACCATATAAATAATATCATTCAATCAAGATTGTTTTATAAGGAAACTATTCCAACAATCTCCCACTTGCCCTAAAGCCAATGCCCCATGGCTTTGAGACCCATGTTCTCAAGATGTTTTTCAAAGACCTTTTGCTTTTAGGGGTATAGATAGTGGTTCTGCTAAATTCTCTTCTGAGGCAACTTTGTCCACTTAGTTGTCGCCTTTATTAATTTGATATTATATATCAAATGATAACACATTTACTGTGTTTGGATCATTGATGAGATCTTAGCTCAAGTCCAAAATTTTCTTCCAAAGAAACTTGTGGGCTCATGTATGCCGGGCACTACATCTAACTCTTAGATGGAGTATTTCTCCAACCACCTTCTTTTGTGGTTTCCAAGACCACAAATTATTTCACCTCAGTGGTGGTCTCAGCAGTGGTGTCTTGTTGGAACTCTTCCAACTCACCATGCTGCTATTAAGGCAAAATATAAATCCAGAAGTGAATTTTAGGTCATTTACATCGGATTGGAAACTTGAATCCGAAAACCCCTCGAGTTTCAATTCTCCATTATCTTATACTTGAAACAAATCCTTAGTCCTTCTCAGGTACTTAAGGATTGCTTTAACAGTTGTCTAGTGACTATCACTGGGATTGGATTGGACCTACTCGTAACACTTAGTGAGTGTGCCGCATCCAGTCTTGTATGTTGAACTACATACATTATGCTACCAATAGCGGAGGCATAAGGTATATGGGACTTTTTTGCCTCTCACTTTCAGTCTTAAGGGCCATAGACTTGGAAAGACAAATGCCATGTCCCGTGGGAAGAAATCCCTTCTTGGATTCTTCCATACTAAACCTCTTTGGTATCTTGTCAATGTACGGGGTTTGGGATAGCCCCACATCCTCCCATATCTATCTCTATAGATATGTATTCCTAATACATAGGATGTTTCTCCCAAATTCTTCATGGAGAATTGTGTAGATAACCACACTTTAGTACACTCTAACATTCCTACCTCATTCCCAATGAGAAGGATGTCATCAACATAAAGCACAATAAACTTATACACTATTCCTACTAGCCTTTTTATACACACGTGGTTCATACACATTTTTGACAAAGCCAAATGATTTGATTGTTTTGTCAAAACGTATGCTCCAACTTCAGGACGCTTGTTTGAGTCCATAAATGGATCTCTGGAGTTTGCAAAAAATTTTCTCACTCTCATTGGATGTAAAACCTTATGGTTGATCCATATAAATTTCTTCTCCAATGTCTCCATTGAAGAAAGCGGTTTTCACATCTATTTGTCATATCTCATAGTCCTAATATGTAGCTATGGCAAATAGAATCCGAATGGACCTAGGCATTGCGACTGGTGAAAAGGTTTCCTCAAAATCGATTTTGGGCATTTGAGTGTAACCTTTTGCCACTAGTTGCGCCTTAAAAGTCACTGTTTCTCCATCTACTCCAAGCTTTTGCTTATAGATCCACTTGCAACCAATGGGAACTATTCCCTTTGGTGGATCTACTAAAGCCCATACTTTGTGTGAGTACATTGAGTCCATCTTGGATCTCATAGCTTCAAGCCAATATCCCAATTCTATGTCCAACATAGCTTCTTCATAGTTATTAAGAAATCCAAAACTTTCGGGTTGCTTCTTGATTTGGTCCGACCTTCTAAGAGGTTGTGTGTAAGGCTCTTTGATATATATTTGTTTCAACCACTTATGGAATTTGATGATCATCTTGAACTTCACCAAGTTCAACAATGCCTTTTTCTATCTTATAGAAATTCCTTTTCTAAAAAGGTGGCGTTCATCGAAACAAACACCTTTTGTTCCGAGGGATCATAGAAATAGTAATTCATAGACTCTCTAAGGCATCCTATAAACTTGCATAAGGTGGATTTACTATCCAACTTATCTCCCACTATCCGTCTCACATAGGTAAGAGATCCCCAAACCTAGATATATTAGTAAGAGCGTGCTTTGCCATGCCATATCTCATATGGTGTTTTAGTCTCGAATTTGAAGGTATTACGCTTAGTAATTTCGCGATGTTAAGAAGGTGTATCCCAAAAAAGATGTAGGCACATCTAAGAAGCTCAACATAGAATATACCATGTCCAACAAAGTACAGCTTCTCCTCTCGACTACTCCATTATATTTGGGTTGTGCTAGGTGGAATCCATTGTAAAAGAATCCCATTTTCCCCAGGTAATCCAAGAATTTGGTGCTCAAGTATTCTCCTCCTCGATCCGATCAAAGAGCTTTAATACTTAGACCTAATTGCTTTTCCACTTCATTCTTATACACTTTGAACATTTCAAAAGTTTTGGACTTGTACTTCATAAGATACACATGTCTGAACCGATTATAATCATCGGTGAAGGTGATGAAGTAGAAATAGCCTCCTCTCCTACTTACTCTTAGTAGTCCACAAACATCCATATGGATAAAATCCAAAAGACTTGTGGAGTGCTCCGTTTGTCCTACAAAATGAGCTTTGGTCATTTTTCCCTTTAAACAAGATTTACAAATAAGAAGTTCCTCAATGCCACTAACATTTAGTGCTTTGAGAGCTTTTAACTTGTTCATCCTATTTTTAAAAATATTTCCAAGTCTTACATGTCATAACATGGCATTTTCTTGGATATCTAATTTTCTTACTTTGTTGAAAGTGCATTAGTGATGGTTGAGAATCCAATATGTATAATCTTTTATTAAGTGTACCATAAGCAATTAAAGAACCCATTCTTTAATGCTTTCAATCACTGCCCATTTGATATAGAAGGATCAAACCTTTCACTATCAAAAACGGGAATTTGAAATAATATTCTAAACAATACATGGTACATTATAACAAAAGTCCGATACAAAAATCGAATTCTCTAAGTCTAACTTAGTATGCATCTTCAGCTTTGGTTACAACTCTTGCTCCTTAGCCAAAGCAGTAGATCATATCCGCATCACGTAGTTTTATTATTCTTTCTTATTCTTTGTAACAACTTACAAAGATAAGAACCACATATGATATCATATATCTATGAGGAATAATTTATCCTTAATTCACTTCAATAAAGTACATACCCTTCCAAAGGGTTGCAAGGTATTCCTTTCAAAATGGCTTCCAATGGCCTATCTAGCTAAAGTAGAAACAAATAATATCGACTATATCCTCTACAATTTTCTTGACTCCTCCGAATGCCTTTAATAGTTGTTTTCCTTTGGAGGAAGAACTTTTCTTCCTTTTACCTTCCTTTCTAGCACCCCTAGGGCCCATAGACTTGGAGGAGGAAACAAGTGTGAAAGGTTTGCCCTTGTCATGGTTGTCTCCTTCTAGATCAATACTTTGATCAATCAAACTGGGCAAAGTATGTGAGGATCAAATCCTTTTGGAGATCATTGTCCATCACTACGTCCAAGCAGAAAAAGCTTCTCCAAGCCCAATCATCTTTAGACCGTAGTTGATGACACATGACTTTGCATTCATCCTAGCTTGTAAAATCTCCTTGACACCATAAACTTTTCATATCTTGTTTGCTTTACAACTCTTGTAAACTTTAACCAAGGTACAATTCATATGTCTTTGAGACTTCTAAAGTTTGTAGATGCCATCATGAGACTATGGGATAGGTCAATTCTAAATCCAATTCATGAATTTTTCACGTATCTCTTGATCTACTTTAATCCCCATAGGATTAGGAACACCTTGATATAGGACATATATCCACTTATAGGAATCTAGAACGATTTTTGAGTTTAAGTCAATCGTGGAAATTTGGCCTGGTTGGTTTATTGGTTTAAAAAAAAAATAAAAAATTGAGTGGAACATTAAGACATTCTTGATATTTCACAAATCCTCAAAGGCAAAAAAGAGAATAATTGTGTGATTGAATTTGATATTAAAAACATGTTCATGGTCTTTCAAGTATGTTTTCCTCTAAAATTTTATCAAATTCTTCACCCTTTAGAAGAATTCGGGAAATCATATTTTCTAGTGAGAATCAAGATCCCAATGACTTGCAAGTGGATCCCCATACACGAGTGCCATCCACAAGCAATCGAAGGGTGAGCAACTTTTGCTAATTGCATTTTATGCAACTCTTGATATATTTTGCCTCACTGTTCATATAGACCCACGTACACATGTGCCATCTATGGTACTAAGTGTTAAGTCATACATATCAATCAATCTTTGACTCAAGACGGGCACCACATCATGCCCCATACTTGAGTGCCAATGTATGGGCATTCCTAAGTCAAGGTGTATCTCATGCTAAGTGCATGCTCACAACTTTCCTCCTAAGTGTGACCCCCATACACGAGTGCCATCACACAAAATTGGTAGCACTATCATGGCATACACTATTGGTAGAAGGCTTAGATTAATTAAAACACTTTTAATTTATATCCATTTCGACTTAATATTTCAAAAGCACTTAGACATTCTAAGTGGAGTGTTTTTTTTGCTTGCAAAGATCTCATCATTTTATCTTCTTATTTAGGTTTTCTATATCCTAACTATGCATCTCATAGCATGTTACACAATGAGCCTAACCAAGTGGTGCACTTAGAGCCATGGGTGCACCACCTAGTTGATTTTAAGTAGGTTGATTAAATCTAACTATTACACGATTGTATCCCATACATTAATGGGACTTCAAAAGTCTCCATACCTCCATGGCCTCCTTTGCTCCATGTAACTTTTACATGAGAAAGAAATCCTCACTCCTAGTGATTCTAATCTCATAACATTTACAAGGAAGAAATTAAGTGGCATGCAAGCCCCAATTTAATACAACCCATTTCAACAACTTGAAAGAAATAAAATCAATATTAAAGGCTCATGATCATTCCTATTCATTCATCATCCATTCAACAATTAAATAAACAATAAATAAATCAAGAATTAACAATTAATTCCATCAATTAAATGCTAATCAAATTAACAAATAATTGGTCATGCATAACACTTATGCAACATTTGGAGGTAAACTTTAACAAGATTTACAGAGCTTGAAAAATGTAAAAAAAAAAAAAAGAAATTTGAGAACTTGCACAACATTTGTGCATCCATAACACATGATTTAACATCATTTCTAGCCACTAAAGGAGCCCAAAAAATGCACAAAACTCATCCAACCCGTGATCAAGTATTGCTGGCCGAGGTAAGCACATGGCTGGGTAGTAGGTCTTGGTCGCTACCTTGACAGTGTCCACCAAAGCCAGCAATAGCCCCTGTTTTGGGTGTTTTTGGCTCAAATTTTGTGCACCAAAAGTGCTAGAACTCATTCTAAACTTTGAATCACACATTATGGACCAATTTTTAGATCTAAAACAAATTTTAAAATTGATAACAAATGATAGCCCACACAGGGGTGAACATATCAGATAACAGATAACTATCGAGAACTAAAATAATTCTCAAATTTCAACAAAACATAATACAGTATAGAAATAGGAACTGTCACAGGGATTTATCATAATAACAGATAAGTATGAGAAAGTGCCAAATTAGCAAACCCTCACAGGGGTCATCCCACAAGAACATATAATTATAATCGAGGCCAGAATGGCAGACCCTCACAGGGTCAATCCAAAAGAACATATAAGCATAAAAAGTGCTAGGTTGGCAGAACCTCACCTTTGTAGTTTTTAGATATAGCAACCATAGTCGGCAATCCTATTAGTCGGTGAGACCTATTTCTTCATCTAAACAAAAAGGTATTTACCATTACAATACTCCTTTGATTCTTAATATGCATAATTAAACTATTAACAGTCCCCAAAACCACTAATACAGTAATCAGGATTCGATCAAATCTATCAGTATGAGGTATGCTAATTAAGACGATTACTACAAAAAAAATTACAAAATTATTTCGATCCCAATAATAGAATGAAATCTAGTTCTTGAATCATAATTCCGAATTCTTCATCTCAATTATCCTTAACAACCCATTCAATAGGATAAATATCAATATCCATGTTTAGGTCGCAATTTATTTAATCCTTAAGTGGTTTACATACTTAATGCACTTAATTAGTCCAATTGTATATAATATGTTAATCTAGGTCCACTAACTATAATAAGTCCAAGCATGGGACATATGTATATATATGTATGCCAAGTCACATGTCCTTCTAAATGATACAAGACAATACAATAAGAAATAAGATACAATATACATATATATACATATAATCCAAAAGCATTTCGTTTCCAACACGAGCGATATGGGATATCCGAAATCACAAACCAAGCTCACGAATGTATTCATTGCGTTGAGGAGATAAAACTATCTTACCGTCGCTACTGGCTCCCACCACTGGAAAACTCAACGTCATCACCCAGAGATGCATCTCGTCATGAGCTTTCCAATGCTCAGCTTCATTTTCTATTTCTCTATCAAAAAAAGCCTCAATCGTTGCCCTAAAATCTTGAAATGCACCTTGCTCTGTCGTAAAGAACTTGCCAATTTTTACCTTTGCCGTCGCGTGTATCGTTCATGCAACAACACCATTGAGGTCCTCACCTAAGAGCTCCCAGAAATGCTACCTAGAAACCTATTTCGGCCGCTGCTCCACTGTCACCTGCCAAGACCGCCGAGGTGGGTTTTCTTCAAGCTTTCAGTTTCAGTGATCCGGTGCCCCGAGTGCCATATGCGTGGTGTCAGGGGGTTGGAGGTGAAGGGAAGAGGGTGGTCGGTTTGGTTTTGGGAAATGAAGCTCGCTGGAGGAGAAAATGTGGTTGGTCTTAATGAAGAAGGAGAAGAAATGGGGGAAATTGAGAGAAAGGAAAATTGGATATTCAAAAGGGTAATTTTTGAAAATCTCATTTGGCCCCCAAAGCTTTTGCTAAAACTTCAATTGGGTCATTCAACATTTCAAAGCTTCTCTTTTTGGTCCCATTTTAATAAAGTGCCTCATTTGGCCCCTTTGACCCAAAATAATTACCATGCAACCCCAAAACTTCTAAAATGTGATCCAATCAAGTCTTGCCTATTTTCAATTTGACCTCAAAACTTAAAAATTTCTTACAATCAAGTCCTTTTTCATTTATTTTTCAAGCCCTAGAATCCAACCAACCAATATCTTGATTTCTAAATCCTTATTTTCCAAAAATATCGAATTTTACTACTGTTACAATCCCCTCTCCTCAAAAGAATCTGGTCCCCAGATTCTCATCTTCGATTAGATAAACTTCAATTAACACTAGTACACATAACATTCTTGTTCCTCATTGCCTCAATCACTTGTCATTTCAATACGTAAAATATTCTCCATTTTAGTTCTAACAGAGTACATGCTCTTATTTAAAAGACCATAAAACCATTATAGTTACAAACAATTAACATCATCACAAGTTCACACTTACATAATATTTTCATTAAAGAGTAGTCAAGTTCAACTTAACATGTCGGTCTTCAAAACAAGTCATACATTCCTAATAGCTAGCTACAGGTTCTGAAAACTAAGCATACTAAATATAGTCACGAATGACATGTCTGCTGCTCCCTAGACTTCGTTTGTGCATAGGACCAAAATATACGGTATCAGACTCTTTATTTTCCATTCAAGAACTTAGATAGAACCTTCAACCACCAATTTTCCCTTATCCTTTTAAGCACTTGGGGTTGACTGTTTGTTTCTAGGGCAGTCCCGAAAGAGATGTTGATTGGTACCATACCCTGTATATCTTTCTAGTTTATTCCAGTAGTTAGATTCCTCATGATTCAAACCAATGCAAAATCCACATTTCTTTCTTGGTGTCCCAGATTGGACCTTCAACCATTTCCTACCCAAACTACTTTCCTTATCAACAGTGATTTTGTGTTTAAAAGTAGTCCCTCGTTTATCATTTCCCTCATCTGTATATCCTTTCTCTCATCTGTTAAAAGTCAGACTTCCTCGAAGTTAGACTGTTCGAAGGGCATAAGGGCTTGTCGTATTTTTGATCTGAATCCTTTAACAAATTTCTCAATCCTACATCCTTTTTTTATACATAACTATGGGGCATACTGAATTAATCTACTAAATCTGGCTTCGTACTACCACCCTATCATGTCCTCTTGGGTAAGATTCTCAAATTCTTATTTTCGGGCATCTCGTACTTTTCGTGGTATGAACCTAACCATAAATTCCCACACAAAGTTGTCCCAGGTACGAGGTACCCTCTTATATTCCCATCGTTATCTTACCAAGGTCCACCATTGACCTGCAACTCCTTCTAATGGGTAGATGACAAGAATATGTTTGAGGTCATCTGGGTAACCTAACATCTGAAAGATATCTTCGATATCCCTAATCCAAGCTTCTGCCTTTTGGTGATCCGATTCACCCATAAACATTAGGCAATGCAACTCAAGGAAATGTGCTAAAGTTCCAAACTTCACAGGCTCTTCGCTTCCCTCAGGCTATCCATCTGACCTTGCCACTAGTGCGAATGCAGGAATTTTTGTTGCATTGCACTCATCTGTTCTATAACCTTTTCCTTTGCTGATGAATGTATCTGTGATTCTTGTGTCCTTTGCTCAACATATATTAGGCATCTTCATTCTGAGGTATCCTCTTCCAAATTTTATCGACCAGGGGAACGCATTAGGATTAGTTTTAGTAAGGCCATCAACTCTTCTAAGCTTCCAAAATGAAAGAAAGAGAAGAAGTTTAACAAAATTAGATAAACTCATGACAATAAGAACCTGTTGTCTAATATCCGAGTGTAAAATTCAATTATATATACTGAGTTAGCGTCAACAAGGTTACATAATTATGTATGGAGTTAAAGTTTCCAAAGTTGGTTAACCAATTATACGCCCCTCGTAATCAAAATGACGGAGCTGCTATCAGGGTATCCTCTATACATCTAGGCATCCCCTTATCCTCACATATTTCCACAACCATATGATTATCAGTGGTTCATCGGCTAGCAACTCCCGTATGGGATCTTTCTTAGGATTCTCCTTTGCATCATTTTCTGGATCCTCTGTTGGAAGCTCTACAAGGTCTCTCATAGGTATCTCCTCAATGTGAACACCCTGTCCATGCCTCGGCTCATGAGAGAGGCGATCCCTAGATGATACTGTGTTGGTATTAATCCCTATAGCAACTCTGACAACCTGATCGATGGCATGGCCATAGTGATCTATCATCTTCCTGATCTCATCCGTCACTATGTGGGTCATATCTAATGATTGCCTATGGTCAAAGTTTAGTGTTCAAAAATTCTCTTCCATCTAAGCTCTAATGGTGCGGATTCCTTCAACCTGATTCTGTAATCTTCACATGGGTCTCCTCAAGACCTTGGCACAATCTCAGAAGGTTTTCCTTTTCCTCATTCAGGACATTATTCTCATTCTTCAAATCTTCTACGCTATCCTCGTCCACCGGTCCCTTTACTTTAGTTATATGTTCATATGCCTGACATACCGAAAGTAAGATGTTATATACTAGTTGGCCAGCCCAGTCATAACCCTTTAGTTCCTCAGTATCAAACCTTATCCCAAAAGTTCATGTCTCATTCAATTCCACAATTAAACTCCGTATTTTCCTACCCCAAAATCCATATTTCAAGAATTATATCCCTATATAGCTTAGATATCCCTTAACTCAAGTATTTACATCCTAGATGATTCCCAATTCAAGCTTAACCTCAAGTAAGTCCACCAACTCTAACTCCTCCAAACATCCAAGAATAAAAAGAAAAAGGAAAATGATTAGATGAAAGCAAACTAAACTCATAAATATACAAGTTTTAATCATTCTACGATATCAACAAGATCCCTAAGACATCCTGCACAACATAAATTCATCTTAATAACATCAACTGATCATCTTTATCTTAAATTCTTGAATTATACAGGAACTTCCCAATACATAATATACCTAACATCATACTCAAACTAACATACACAAAAGGTCATTCATGAATCTCAATGATACCTAAATGCCTAGGTCATCTACAAACCTAGGCTTTGATACCACCTTTGTAGCGCCCCTACTTGAGACAACACCTAAGCTGAGACGCCACTCAATTCAGACTTAAATCTCAACACATAATTCAAATAATAGGCCTATCCGAAAATTTATCCAAAATTATCATAAAGCAGCAATGAGCTTTAACCTAAACAAACCTTAACAAAAGTACAATTTACACACCACAACAGATCCTATCATTCATCATTTCATACATACTATAAACCTTAAGATCAAATCTAACATATCATAATAGCTCTAAGTTTAAAACTTAACATACGAGTGTTCCCATACACAGATATAAGCACCTGATCTATTGCAAAACATATATACTTCAATCAAAGCCTGAAGTTCATATTCATCACCTATTGCTGTCTCAGAGAATCAATCAAGTATGTAGGGGTAAGTCCAAAGGACTTAGTTAGGGATAGTCATAATAGTAAACAGTAAGGATCTGTCGAGAAAGAATCAACTCAACAGATGAGAACTTAACAATCAAAATAATAGCATATCAAGTGATTACAGTTAGGATACAATAAGGTAAAATAGATCAGATTACAGGCAGTCAGGATACAGTTAGGCAAAACATGCATTATCAAATTCAAGTGATCAGTAAGTACTAGTTGAGAGTTGTGGCTATCATCTCGAATGGCCTGGGATCGTCTTGACTAGATTAGTTCGGGAGAAAATACAGATGGCTCGTTTGGCCTGGATAATAGCCCGATCTAAACCAAAAGACTACACCATCTTTGTTGCTCCACGAGCGAAATACAAGCAATCAGGATATAATTAGAACAAAACAAACCCAAGTGCCATATGCAATCCAACTGATCAGAACAAAACATGCATATCAGATGCTCCCTATTCCAGTCGGACAGCTAGTCAGTTATACCTAAGCATGACAACTTGGCACATGGCAGATGCCCATATGGACCATATGGCGCATCGGTGATACCTAAGTGGATGGCTTAGCGTATCACGGATACCTAAGTGGGCTGCGTAGCGTATTGCTGACACCCAAGTGAGCTGCTTGGCGTGTCCCATGTAATCCAAGCATTCCGCTAGGATTGGCACTCGACCTAACAGTCTCAAGACATATATTAAGAGTTAAATAACGAATTGTTGCCAAGGCAAAACACTGACAGATAAATAGATAACTGAACAGTAACCAATGCAGAATAGTTAGATAACAAGACAGTCGGATGAGAGACAGTCAAATAACAGAATGGATAGATAACAGAGTAGTTAGATATTAGAATAGACAGATAATAGAGTAGTCAGATAACAAAACGGATGGATAACAGAGCAATCAAATAATAGAACAAACAAATAATAGACAACCAGATAACAGAATGAACGGATAACAGATGATATGTTCTAAGTTGTTCCTCAGTTAAAACTAGACGTATCAAGAAACATATAGTAGAGCAATACAGATAAAAGGCAAGAGTTCTTAACGCCAGAATAGACAGGATTCAGAATCGATAACAAACACAACCCGCACAGGGGTGAACATATCAGATAACAGATAACAATAGATAATTCAAATAATTCATGGATTTCAGCAAAAAAGGATATAGTACAGAAATAAGAACCCCCACAGAGGTTTATCACAATAACAAATAAGTATGAGAAAGTACCAGATTAGCAGACCCTCACAGGGGTCATTCCATAAGAATAGATAAGTATAATCGAAGCTAGAATGGCAGACTCTCACAAGGTCAATCTATAAGAATATATAAGAATAAGAAGTGCCAAGTTGGCGGAACCTCACCTTTGTAGTTCTCAGATATAGCAACCACAGTCATCAATCCCACTGGTCAGCATGACCCATTTCGTTATCACTTAAACAAAAGGGTATTTACCATTACAATCCTCTTTTGATTCTTAATACGCATAATTAAACAATTAACATTCGCCAAAACCTCTAATTAACCAACTAATACAATAATCAGGATCCGATCAAATTTATCGGTACGAGGTATGCTAATTAAGATGATTACTATAGAAATAATTATGAAATTATTTCGATCCTAACAATAGAGTAAAATATGGTCCTTGAATCATAATTCCTAATACATCGTCTCAATTATCCTTAACAACTCATTCCACAAGATAAATCTTAATATCCATGTTTAGGTCTCAATTTATTTAATCCTCAAGTGGTTTACATACTTAATGCACTTAATTAGTCCAATTGTATATAATATGTCAATCCAGGTCCACTAACTATAATAAGTCCAAGCACGGGATATATATATGTATATATGTATGCCAAGTCATATGTCTTTCCAATTGATACAATACAATACAATAAGAGATAAGATAAATACACATATATATACATATACATATATAATCCAAAAGCATTCTACTTCCAACACAAGAGTGCTATGGAATATCCAAAATCACAAACCAAGCACCCGAGTGTATTCATCACGTCGAGGAGACAAAACTATCTTACTGCCGACGGCGCAGGCCATCATCCGTCATTACCGAAAAACTCAATGCCACCACCTAGAGATGTCTCTCGTCGTGAGCTTTCCAATGCTTAACTTTATTTTTTATTTCTCTATTAGAAAAAGCCTTAATCGCTACCCCAAAATCTTAAAATGCACCATGTTCTTCCATGAAGAACTCATCAATTTTTGCCTTCACAGCCGTATGGATCGCTCATGCAACAACACCACCGAGGTCCTCTAGCTGAGAGCTCCCAAAAATGCTACCCAGAAACCCGTTCTAGCCATTGCTCCATCATCGCCCGCCAAGACTGTCGATGTGGGTTTTCTTCAAGCTTTCGACTTTGGTGATCTGCTGCCCGAAATGCTATGTACGTGGTGTCAAGGGGTTGCTAGAGATGAGGGAAAGATGGTGCTCAGTTTAGTTTTGGGAAAGGAAGCTCACCGGAAGAAATTATCAGAGGGGAAAGGTGGTTGGTCTCAGTGAAGAAGGAGAAGAAATTGTGGGAGAGGGGAAGGAAAATTGGATATTTTAAGGGATAATTTTTCAAAATCTCATTTAGCCCCCAAAGCTTTTGCTGAAACTTCAATTAGGTCTTTCAATACTTCAAAGCTTCTCTTTTTGGTCCCATTTTAATATAGTGCCTCATTTGGCCCATTTGACCCAAAATAATTACCATGTAACCCCAAAACTTCTAAAATATGATCCAATCAAGTCTTGGCTATTTTCACTTTGACATTAAAACTTTAAAATTTCTAACAACAAAGTCATTTTTCATTTGTTTTTTGAGCCCTAAAATCCAACAAACTAATACCTTGCTTTCTAAATCCTTATTTTCCAAAAATACCAAATTTCAAGGGTGTTATAGGTGCATGGTGAATACTTTGGGTCAAAAGAAGGGTATGTCATTTGTCATTAATTGTGGGTGCAATTGAAGGCTGAACTACATTATGATTAAGCCAAAGTTGATTCTATATATATATATAGAATTGCAAATTTCTACCTATTTCTTCTCTTCACCTGCAGCACCCTTCTCTCTCAATTCTAATGATCTCCCATCGATGATAGCAAAATTTTAAAATAACGTCAACCACCTTCTTCTCCTCACTCTCAGCTCCATATCCACACCACATGCACGGCGAACCAAGCAGCGGGACCACTGAAAATCAAGACTAAAAACTTGCCGAGGGCAAAGGTTGATGGGTTTCCATTTTTTGGCGACCAAGTTGGGTTCTAGGGTATGGGTTTTTTCGAACTCGGCCCGGGAAGTAGCTAGGTGCCATCGGTTTCTAGTTCAAGCGACGGGCGACGGTGAAATTAAGAGAGAACCGATGCATCAGAGGTGGCAGAGCAGTGACGTTCTCCGATTCATTGGACCTCAATTCGGTGGCAAAAGAGAAAATTGATAAGGGAATTGGGTTTAGGAAGTTGAAAGGCGTATTTTAGTGGTAAGATTGGATTTTTCCAGCGACGGTAGACAGCTATGGATGGCGGCATGGCAGCAATGGTGCAACAGTGGTGCTAGGACAAAAACTTTTCCTTGTCACGATGATCGTGATGGTACCCTTATTTCATGGTTTCGAGGTTCTGATAGTTGGTTCAAGGTAAAGTAGTTGGATGAAATGCTTACACATATATATGCATATGTTGTATAATAAATTCCTAAATCTTGTATTATGAAAGAATACATATGGTTGATATATATATTCCCATGCATGGATTATGACATAGCATGGTGGGCCCGAATTATGTATTATTGAATGCTAAATATGGAATAATCAAGTTAATTAAGTGATTAAACTATAATTTTATGATATTAGAACTTGAGAAATGATAATTGGGTGATTTGAGATGATATGGGACTAAGACTCAGAATATGCACATACCATTATAAGTTTAGTAAACTTGGATTGTATTAGTTTAGGAAAATTTTGGAAATTATCAAGTATTGTAAGAAAAAATCCTAATTTTATGCATTTAAGACCTAAGTGGGATTTAATGGGACTATTTATGAAGAGTTAAGCTATTATTATGATTAAGTAATTGAGGACTAGTTTATGTTCCATTATTAATAATGATATGAAACTGGGATTACTTTGGCAATAACAACTTTATTAGTTATTTTGGGCTAAAAGTATCGTTTAAGGCCTAAAACTATTATATTTGTCGGTTAACTAGTGATCTTAGACTATTAATGGTTTAATTGGATTATTAGAAGTTGATATGAATTTTGACTGTGAAAATATTATTTTGGTTATGTGACGATGACATGGCACCCGTAGAGCAGTAGGCGGTGAAAGCTTTTTTAGGATTTCAGATGTGAGAATCTAGTAATCTAGCGCTTTCTTACACTCTTTAGTATTTGTGATAAACTGCTGCGAGGGTTACTATTTTTGTACTAACTGTACTGTGTTATTTAAATCTATGATCTATTGAGATCTCATTGATTATTTGTTATTTGATCCGGACACCCCTGTGAGGGTTACTTTCTTCTATGACTCTATTTTCTATTTGTTCTGGTGCCCAAAACGTTTGCCTATTACATGTTATTTGTCTATTCTGTTATCTGTACTGTTCTAATATCTGACTAACTGTTGCCTGACTGCCCTTTTAACAAACTATTTCACTATCTGTCTGTTTAGCTATCTGCATGTTCTGATATCTAGCATTATCCTATATTGTTATTGTTTGCCTTGCCGGTATAATCATTTATCTAGTATCAGTGATGCGCTAGGGATTTTCTTTTAGGAATCTGCAGTCTTTTTATTAACCTGTTATTTGTATGGAGAACTGTGAAGTTCCACTTTTGGCAGATTGTTTGGTTATATGGGACACGCTAGGGATTAACCCCTGGGTGTCAGCCATACGTTAGGGATTTCCCCCTGGGTACGAGTGATACGCAAGGAATTTCCCCTAAGGTATCAGTGATGTGCTAGGGATTTTCCCTTAGGCATTGACGATACGCCATATAGTCCGTATGGGCATCTACTGTGTGCCAAGCTACCATGCCTTTGGTAATACTGAATGACTGTCTGGTATAAGGGGAATCTGATATGCATGTCTAGTTATATTCTGTTGAAATGCATATACTTTGGGTTTGCTTTTGTTCATGGAGCAATAAGGCAGGAGAGTTTTCGTATTGCTAAATTATTACTGCCTATTTTCTTTATATGTACCAACCTAATTGTAAATTATGATATATTGAGTTGATATTCCTCGATAGATATATATTGTTTATCCTTCTAATTATCCCTCACTAAGTGCTTTGGACTTAACCTCCTGCACTATTTTATTTGTTCAGATAGGTACAGTTGATGGATAAGAACATTTTGAGCTGAAGGCATGGAAGATATGTTTTGTAATAGCACAATGGATATACATATGTGTATAGGTCTCTCTTGAACTCTAAGCTTTCTTAACTTATGGAAGTTGTGATATGTATGTCTGAATTGTGATCTCGGGTATGTAAATATTATGAATTATGTCTCAAGACAGTTTATGGCATGTACTTAAAGATTTGTGAAACTAGTTAAGTTAAACATGTTGATGATCTTAATAGGTTTTGAATTGTTACTATGGGCCTTTTCTGATAAATAAGTTCACAGGGTAAGACTGAACTGCATAGTGTCTCAACTTCGGGGTTACTCAGAGTGGAGTGCCACAATAAATAAGGGTACAACTTATAATTAGCTACCAAATATGAAGACAAAAATAATGCCTTTTCCCTCTTAAGAAAACACATTTTTTCCTAGATGAATACTGTCATTATAGCATTTTCCCCTCATAGGTAGTATACAACATAAAACTAAATTACAATTTGCACAATAAATGACAGTTTTTATTAAGTAGTAGTTTAAGAAATTTATGAGTGATTAAAAGAACTATTCAAATGCACGATATGTGCACTTTTATGTTTCCATAGAAAACATAACTTTTATCACTTTCTCTTTGAGGTGACATCAACCATTTCATATTGATTGGAGTGAATCAATGCCAATTCGCAAATGACAAAATAGGCAAACATTGATCAGCTGATCAAAATCAATAATATAGTAAGATTTGGAGTATTATGATACAACAAACAAAATCAAGAAGAAATTATAATATTTGACAGAATAGGATTGCATAATATATTATTTTTCTTGCTTGGTTGATTGAATAATGTGTTATTTTAGATTATGTAGTTAGGTTATATTTCTATAACACGGATTTATTCATTCATATTGCCTTTTACTATATTTCTAGTATGTACTAATAAATTTATAGTTGTGAATAAATATGAGCAAATATGAATGGAGTCACTATATTTCTAGTATGTACTAAATAAATTTAGGAGGCACATTATATCTTACAAATCATGCTGATAGATGAATGTAAAGATGTGTATAGACTTATTTAGTAGGTACACATAATATCTTACAATCATGTAGACGAACAGATATATAAATACGCATAGACTTATTTAGTGGTTAGAGGCTACGCGTAATATTTTACAAATCACGACATACAAGTTTGTACAAGTTCCAATCCAGTCCTGATGAGAGTCATTGGATAGCCGTAAAAGCAATCCTTAAGAACTTCAGAAAGATTAAGGACTTGTTTTTGGTATACTGCAATGGAGAATTGAAACTATAAGGGTTTTCAGATTCAAGTTTCCAATCTGATGTAGATGACCTAAATTCCACTTTTAGATTTATATTTTGCCTCAATAGCGGAGCGGTGATTGGAAAAGTTCCAAACAAGATACCATGACCAATTCTACCATAGAGGCAGAATATATTGTGGCTTCAGAAGCTGCAAAGGAAAGTGTTTGGATGAAAAACATTATTCAAGAGTTGAATGCAATGCCTAGCATTGCTGAGCCAGTGGTTGTCTATTGTGACAACACAGTGGCACAAGCCAAAGAGCCAAAATCTCATCAGAAATCCAAGGACATTTTGAGGCGATATCACTTGATCTAGGAAATCATTAATAGAGGTGACATCTTAGTGGAGAGAGTTGCCTCAAAAGAGAATCTAGCAGATCCACTGATAAAACCCCTAACGGAAGAGGTCTTTGAAGGACATCTTGAGAAGATGGGTCTCAAGGCCATAGGGCATTGACTTTAGGGCAAGTGGGAGATTGTTGGAATAGTGCTCGGCAAGCCAATATGATTGGCCTTGTAAAGTTATTTCCTTCTAAAACAATCTTGATTGAATGATATTCATTAAATGGCCATCTTCATCTTATGATCTTCATTTCTTCACTTGCATTTGGATGAAGTACTTAGATCACTCATGACTATGGGACTTGGTTTGGTGACCATGGAACAATTCTTATATGGTCGTGATCTTAAATCTTTAAAGACATAGGATCTTATGAGATGGGGCATCTAAGAACCGAATAAACTTGCACTAATATGCATAAATCCAAAAGTAAGATATTGCTCCGTTCCATGAGCAACCACATGAGATATGGATGTATGTTAGTAGATGCTTGTTAGAGAATAAGGGACTGAAGACCCACTAGAGAATCCACTAGATAGTTATAGTGGCAAGTCGGTAGTGGCGAGTTTTCCAGCTTACACTAGTACATATTACTAGTCCTTTGACCTAAGGATCTGTGGTAAACTTGTGTCTAGTACTCATTCTTTGACTCGTCCTTGACCACTTAGCAGGTCTTTCAAGTTGAGGTTGCGTATGAGCTACTTGGAATGGAGGTTTGTGAGATTCAAGATGGAATCCGACTCCTCGCTTTTGTAAAGGGCGAGTAAATCTCCTATGTATTCTATAATGATCAATTCCAAGAAATCCTTGCACAAGGTATTGTGACAATTTGGAAAAAGAGTTTTTGAAAGATGAGGTCACACAAAGGAATTGAATATTGGGAATAGAGACATAGTATCGAGGCTATTACGGAGCCAACAATTATCGTTCCCTAGGCCTCTTTGAGGAGATAGGAGACAGAAGGACTGTATTTGTATGGTACACGTAGAGTTACAATGATTCTACAAAAGCATTCATTTCAGCCAATTAGTTGGGCTCCATTGGCTTAAGGTTGGACATCGATTGTGGAAATTGGGTATTCTTTAATTAATTAGATTAATTGAATTGAGTTGATTAGTTTAAAAAGTGTTTTAAACTAAAATGAATATATGATATTCAAAAGTCACAAAGAGTTGTGAGCCTATGTACAATGAATGGTAGAACCTATTGGGTCACACACAAAAGCCAATTAACCTCATAGTTATTGGAACAATTTTCTAAGAGTTAGAGAATCACTCCAAGGTGACCGATTTTGAGTTGCCGATTTGAAGGTTAAATTTTGGCTTGATTAATTTAAGTGTTAAATTAATCAACTAATTTAAGGAGTTAAATTAGACCAATAATTAAGGAGTTAATTATTTGGTGCCAAGTGACCATCAATTGGTCAAGTTAATTTAAGGAGTTAAATTAACAAAATTGAGCTTAAAAGTTAAGCTTGTTTGACTTAAGAGTTAAGTCCACGGTTAATTAATTAAATTAAAGTGTTTACTTTAATTAATGAGAATAATACATTTTGGAGGAAAAATTCAAATGAAAGATTCATTTGAATTAGCATCTTAATTAACTTGGAATTTGATTTCAAATGTAATTAAAATGCACATGAAATTGAAAAGAGATTTGAATTCAAATTTGCCACCTTGGCACCCCACTTGGCCGCTCCCTCTCATGGAAGGTGTGATTCCATCCAACATCTATGTATAGTTATATATAGAGAGGATCGGCCACATTGAAGAAAGGTGTGAAAGATTAGATTCTTCTATAATTCTCTCCAAAACTCCCTTTCCAAAAATTGCTTCATGTGTTGAGGCTTTGTTCTTTCTTCTTCTCCTACCTCAAAAATTGGCCTTCACCATTGATATTCTGCTCATTTTCTCCAGCTAAAAGTGAGTGGAATTTGGAGGATCAATTGTTGTGTGGATCATATCAACAGAGACAAAGCATTTGATTTGCTAAGCTTTGGAGATCCACTGGAACAGAGTAGTCGCTTGCCGAATTTTTTCCAAGCGATCCAAATCGAGTTTTGCTCTGAATTTTTGCAGCAACTTCCTCAAAGAGTTGAGAAGTTCCATAATTTTTTTTTTGTGATTTTTGGAGCACTCTAATCTAGGAAAAAGTTGTGTTTTCTCTGTTGTGCTAGTGTCTACCAAAATCTGGATTGGTGAAGTGTTCACCATTGCAACCTTAGTAATTCGCTTTTTGAGGTAATTCTCCAACTAAATCTGAATTCATAGCATGATTAGATCCTTGTTAGGCTATAATAAATAGTTATTTTGAGCTTTTGAAGTTTGATAATTGGATCCTAGTGGCTTACTAACCTTCAATCTCTACAATATGGCTAGAGATATTTGCAAAAAGAGGAAAAGAGAATGGAAATAGAATGTATAGAAGGTTGTAGATAATAATGGGAATGCTAACAAATTAGATGCCCACTACTCAAATTTTTTGGGAGAATAATCATATCTTGCTTGCAATACCAAGTGGCCACCCATCCTCATTCCACCATCCTCAAGGAGAGGGAGGGCGCCAAGGTGGCCACCAATATTTAGTGATTGGTGAATAAGAATATTAATTGAAGCTTACATTTTATCTTATGAAATGTCTTCCAATTAATTCCAATTCCATATTAAAAAAACCCTTCATTTAATAATATTCTCCTAAATAAACTCTCGAATTAAATTAAATTAAACACTTTAATTTAATTAATAATTATTTGACTTAACTCTTAAGTCAAATTGCTTAACTCATTAAGCTAGTCAAAATTAATTTAACTCTTAAATTAATTAGACCAATTGATAGTCATGTGGCATCAATTAACTAACTCTTAATTAATCAATCTTAACTTCACTCTTAAATTAAATTGACCAATTAACTCTTAAATTGATCAAGCCAAAAATGACTCCAATTTTCACCTCATCTACAATTCGGTCATGAATTTTCTAGCTCTTAGAAAATTCTCCTTCTTTCAATAGCTCAAGCTATTGGCTTTTATGTGTGACCCATTAGGTTCTACCATTCATTGGACATGGTCGAAATGAATACTTCTAGAGAGGACCATTCTAGCATTACGCATACCATGCAAATACGGTCCTTTCGTCTCCTATCTCCCAAAAGAGGCTTAGGGTAAGATATTATTTGGCTCCCTATTAGCCTCAATACCATGATTCTATTCTCAATGTTTGATTCCCTTAATAACCTCATCTTTGGAAACAGCTTTCCAAATTATCACATCATCTTGCGCAAGGATTTTTTGGAGTTGAGTGGCCTGTTAAGTGACTAAGGAAGAGTTAAAGCATAAGGACCAAATACAAGGTTACCATGGATCCTCAGGTCAAAGGACTAATAATATGCACTAGCGTAAGCTGGAGAACTTACCACTATCGACTTGCTACTTTAGCTATCTAGTGGATTCTCCGGATGGGTCTTCAGTGTCTTGTTCTCTAAGAAATACCCACTAACTTGCATCCATATATCATATGGGATTGCTCATGGAACAGAGCAATATCCAACCCTTGGATTTATGCATCGTTAGTGAAAGTCTATCCGGATCTTAGATGCCCTACCTTGTAAGATCCTATAACTTGGAAGATTTAAGATCTTGATCGTGTAAGACTTATTCTATGATCACTATCCAATGCGTGATCAAGTCCCATAGTCTAATGCAATCTAAGGGCTTCATCCAAAGGGTGCCAACCGCACTTGGGCACCAAAGGGCAATTAGACCTAAAATAAGGTTCAATTAATCAAACAAAGGCAGAAGACTACACAAAGTGGATAAAAAAGCTATGCTAATAATAAGATAAGAGTTTTGAAATTTAGTTCTGGAGACCATTGGAATAGTGCTTCGCAAGCTAATTAGATTGGCCTTGTAAACTATTTCCTTGTAAGACGATCTTGATTGAATGATATTCATTTTATGGCTATCTTATATTATGTTATTTGTTTACTTCCCTTGTATTTGGATGAAACCCTTTAATCACATAAAACTATAGAACTTGATTACGCATTGGATGGTAATCATGGAATAAGTCTTACACGGTCGTGATCTTAAATCTTCCAAGTCATAGGATCTTACGAGATGAGGCATCTAAGATCCGAATGGACTTGCACTGACGATGCATAAATCCAAGAGTTGGATGTTGTTTCATTCCATGAGCAATCCCATATGAGATATAGATGCATGTTAGTGGGTGTTTGCTAGAGAATAAGGAACTGAAGACCTGCCTGAAGAATCCACTAGATAGCTAGAGTGGCAAGTCGGCAGTTGTAAGTTTTCCACCTTATGCTAATGCATATTATTAGTCCTTTGACCTAAGGATCCATGGTAACCTTGTGTCTAGTCCTTATGCATTGACTCTTCCTTGGTCACTTAGCAGGCCACTCGAGTTGAGATTGAGCATGAGCTACTAGACATAGAGGTTTGTGAGATCTAAGATGGAATTCAATTCCTCATTTTTGTGAAGAACAAATGCATCTCTTATATGTTCTATAATGATCGATTCAAAGAAATTCTTGCGCAAGATGATGTAACAACTTGGAAAGGCATTTCCAAAGATGAGGTTACTAAGGAAATCGAACATTAAGAATAGAAGCATAGCATTGAGGCTATTAGGAAGCCGACTAATATCTTGCCCTAGGCCTCTTTCATGGAGATAAGAGACGAAAGGATCGTATTTGCATAGTACGTGTAATGTTAGAATGGTTCTCCAAGAGCATTCATTTTGGCCAATTAATTGCACTCCATGGGCTTGAGGTTGGACATCGACCATAGAGATTAGGTATTCTTCAATTAATGAGATTAATTGAATTGAGTCGCTTAGTTTAAAGGAGTTTAAACTAATGTGGATATTTGATATTCCATAAGTCATAAGGAGTTGTTAGCCCATGTCCAATGAATGATAGAACCTAATGGGTCACACACCAAAGCCAAATTGCATGACCTATTGAAGGAAGGAGAATTCTCTAAGTGTTAGAAAATTCACTCTTGACTAAATTTGAACGAGGCAAAAATTAGAGTAATTTTTGAATTGATCAATTTAAGAGATAAATTGGTCAATTTAAGAGATAAATTGGTCAATTTAATTTAAGAGTTAAATTAATTTTGACTAGCTTAACGAGCTAAGCACTTTGACTTAAGAGTTCAGTAAAAGCATTATTGATTAAATTAAAGTGTTTAATTTAATTAAATTGGAGATATAATTTTTGAGAGAATTATTAAATGAAGGGTTTAGTTAATATGGAATTAGAATTCATTTGGAAGACATTTCATGAGATGAAATGTAAATTTCAAATCACATTCAAATTCACACATCACTAATTGTTAGTGGCCACCTTGGCATAGACATGTGGCATCTTCTCATTGTAGATGGTGTGTGACCACACACCATTCTCCTCCTATATATAGATATAGGAGGGGGGTGCCACAAGGCATGACAATTGCAAGGTGAGAATTATTCTCCCAACAACAAACTTTGTTAGTGGGCATCTAATAGTTTGATTCTCCACATACCTCTCCAACCTCCTTCATCCTCCCCATCCATACTTGGCCTTCTTTCCTCCATTTCTATGTAAATATCTCCATCTATTTTTTTAGATAAAGGGTCATTCCATTTGGTGTGTGGACTATCTCGTTAGAGGTAATACGTTTGGGTTGATATTTGCTTTTGGAAAGCAGTTTCTAGTAGCCACTTGCAATGTGTTTTGGATGGAATTATTTTGTTTCAATTGAGCTACAATTTCTTCAAGGTATTAAGGGAATCCAGTAAAAGTTTTAGCTCAAAAGGAGAAATTTTACATGGGAAATCAGTTGGTGTTTCTATTGCGCTAGTGCGGGGACAGCTTCAAGAGTTGAATGGTGTTCTTCTTTGTTCCTTGATTTTTGGTTTCATCAAGATATTTCCCTATCTAAATCTAAATCCTATGCATGTCTATATCCTTTTGGATGTGTATGGGAAAGTTTTATTCAGTTTTTTTAATATAATTGGATCCTAGCGCGATGTATACCTTCAAGTGGTATCGGAGCCTTGTTCATGCATGGATTTGGATTTTGCTTGGATGATTGGTTCTTGTGAAGAATTAATCAATATCATGATATACTCAATCCATATAATGGGTTGGAGTGTTTAGATGATCTTGTATGTGGCTCCTTGGTTGATGGATTGAAAGCAAGCTATTATGTGTTTTAAATGCTAAATCATGTGATGAGTATGTTTTTAATTCATTTTTGCTAATATTAAATTTTGATTTGGCATTGGTGAGTGTTATATGTTGATATAGCATGTTGCAAATGACCTTATGTTGTTTTGGTCATTTTTGGATCCAATATGATTAGAGTTGACTAGGGATTTTTTAAGAATATGATTCTCACTTAAACTTGTTTTTCAGCATGATTGAGCACTTGGAATTTCAGTTTTAAAAGGTGTCTTAATCTAAAAGTTTCATCCATGTTGTATGTTTTGATGTTTAGAAGCTATTCCAAAAATCTTGGTGCACAAAATTTGAGCCAAAAATGGCTTGACTCGTTCATGACTTAAAAACAGGGGAGCTGCTGGCCATGGCAGTTCACAGGGCAAAGCCATAGCTGAGAGCTGCTGCCCAGCTATGCGTATGCCTCAACCAGCAATGCCTGATTTTGTCTAAAGTGACCTTTGATGCTTATTTTAGGTCCCTTTTGTGACCAAAATGATATTGAAACACGCACAATAGACACACAAGTGTTGTGCAAGTTCTCAAAATTGTATCAGACACTTTTAATTGCTTTTAAAACTTGTTGAAGTTAATTTCCAATTGTGGCAAAAATACGATGCATAAATGTTATGCTTGGTTTTATATGACCAATTATTTTTTAATATGATTAGCATTTAATTGATAAAATTGAATATCAACTAATTTATTTCTTATTCATTTAAGGGTTGAATGGATGATGAATGAATGGGAATGATCATGAGCCTTTAATATTGAATTTATTTGTTTCAAGTAGTTGAAAAGGGTTGTATTAAATTGGGGCTTGCATACCTCTTAATTTCTACCTTGTAAATGTCATGAGAGTAGAATCATTAGGAGTGAAGATTTCTTTCTCATGTAAATGTTACAAATAGCAAAGAAGACCATTAGAGGCATAAAGGCACATGAATGTATGGTATACACTCATGTAATAGTTAGATTTAATCAACCTACTTAAAATCAATTAAGTGGTGCACCTATGGCTCTAAGTGCATCACTTGATTACGCTCATGGTTATGCCACCCTAGGAGCATGCTAGGCGCATTTACTTACTTATGTTTTCCATATCCTATTGATGTATGAGATGCATGTTTAGGATATAGAAAACCTAAACAAGAAGATAAAATGATGAGATTTTTGCAAGCAAAAAACCCTCTACTTAGAATGTCTAAGTGCTTTCAAGTATTAAGTTAAGATGGATACAAATTACAAAGGTTTTAATTAATCCATGCCTTCTACCAATAGTATGTGCCATAATGATGCTACCATTATTTATGTGATGTCACACAAGTTGTGGGATGTCGTGGGCCTGTCTTGAGTTGAAGTTTGATTGGTAGGTTTGACTTAACACCTAGTAATGTAAATGTCTCACGAGTCATAGGTCTATATGAAAAGTAAGGAAAAATATATCAAGATTTGTATGAGATGCAATTAGCAAAAGTTTCTTACCTTTGGATTGCTTGTGGATGCCACACGAGTCATGGGTTCACTTGCAAGTCTTAGGATCTTGATTCTCACTAGGAAATATGATTTCCTGAATTCTTCTAGGGGGTGAAGGATTTGATAAAATAGTAGGAGAAAAACATGCTTGAAAGACCATAAACATGTTTTCAATATCAATATTCAATCACATGCTTATACCTTTTTTTACCTCTTGTAGATTTTCAAAATCTTCAAAACAAAATGGCTGAAAATCTATTTGCAAGCATTTTGGAAACCCGATTAGCTAACCGGGCTAAACTTCCATGATTGGTTGAGGAACCTTAAGAGAATTCTTTGACTTCGATAAGAGGACTTACGTCCTAGATCAAAGTCCTACGGACACATTGGGTGATGACGCTACTGATGAGGGTTGTGAAAGGTTCACTAAACTTGTAGATGAAGATCTACAAATGAGATGCCTAATGTTGGCTTCCATGACCAACGAACTCCAAAAGACTCACAAGCATAAGAAATATGAGAGTCAGGTGTACAAACACCTACAAAAGTTGCACGGTGCTCAATCTAGACATGAAAGGTTCGCTTTGTTGAAGGAGCTCTTTAGGTCAAGGATGGGTGAGGGGACAAGTGTCCATGATCATGGGCTTAAGATGATAGGACTCATCGAGAAGCTTGGACAACTTGATGTGATTATGGACAATTAACTTTATCTGGATTTAATCCTTCTGTCATTGCCACCATAGTTCGATCAATTCGTTATGAACTGTAACATGTCCAAGCAAGAAGTGACGATTATCGAATTGGTGAACATGCTTGTGACCATTAAGGCGACCATGAAAAAGGAAAAGCCTATTATTCTTGCTTCTTCCTCCAGGTTAAAAGGCTCTAGGGGCCCAAGAGAGGGAGATAAAAGGAAAAAGAGTTCTTCCTCGAAAGGGAAGCAACCTATGAAATATTTCGGTGGGGCCAAGAAAAAGGTTAAAACTAATGCAAGTTGTTTCCACTATGGTGAGAAGAGGCATTGGAAGAGAAACTGCAAGGCTTACCTTGCAACCCTTGAGAAGGGTATGCACTTTATTGAACTGCATTTAACAACCAATTCTTCCTCACGAGTATTTGGTACCACATGTAGTTCTCACCTTTGTAATTCATCATAGGGAGAGAAAGAAGAAAGAGTTTGCATGAAGGAGATATGATCCTTCGCCTAGGAAATGGAGCAAGAGTTGCGGCCATGATCTAAGGCATAATCAAGTTAGACTCCAAGAATACTTGCATTGTACTTAATCTAGTTTATTATGTACCGAATCTTATTAAGAACATTATATTAATTCCAGTTCTTAATTGTGAAGGATATGATTTTTTTATATCGAATGGGGCATTGAAGGCATTAAAGAATAGTTCTTTAATTACTCAAGGTACATTAATTAACGGGTTGTACATACTTAATTCTCAACCTTCACTAATGCACATTTAATCAAGTAAAAGAAAGTTAGATAACCAAGAAGATGCCATCCTTTTGGCATGTAAGACTTGGATATATCTCTAAGAATAACATGAGCAAGATGGAAACTCTCAAAGTACTAAAAGTTAGTGGCATTGAGGACCTTCCTACTTGTGAACTTGTTTGAAGGGAAAAATGACCAAGGCTCATTTTGTAGGACAATCGGAGCCCTCCACTAGTCCTTTGGATTTGATCCACATGGATGTTTGTGGCCCACTAAGAGTTAGTGCGAGAAATGGTTGTTCTTGCTTCAACACTTTCACCGGTTATTATAGTCAGTTCGGACACGTGTATCTTATGAAGTACAAGTTCGAAACCTTTGAAAAGTTCAAAGAGTATAGGAATGAAGTGGAAACACAATTAGGACATAGTATTAAAGCTCTTCAATCGGATCTAGGCGTAGAATACTTAAGTGCCAAATTCTTGGATTATACAAAGGAGAATAGGATTCTCTCACAATGGACTCCACCTAGCATACCCCAACACAATGGAATAGCTGAGAGAATAAATCGTACCTTGTTGGACATGGTTCGTTCCATGGTGAGCTTTTTTGATGTGTCCATATTCTTTTAAGGATATGTCTTAGAAACAGCAACGAAGCTACTAAATGTAGTACCTCCAAAGTCTGTGCCTAAAGTGCCGCATGAGATATGGTATGGTAAAGCACCATTTTACCACTACCTAAGGGTCTGGGATCTCCTGTTCATATGAAATGGACAATGAGAGATAAGTTGGATAGTAGATTCACCTTGTGCAAGTTTGTGAGATATCCAAGAGAGTCTATGGGTTATTACTTTTATGATCCCTCGAAATAAAGAGTGTTTGTTTCGAGAAATGCTACATTTTTGGAAAATGATTTTCTATTGGATAGAAATAGCATTGTTGTTGACCTTGATGAAGTTTAAGACAATCATCAAATCCCATAAGCAGTGGAAACAAGCGAGCAACAAGAGTGTCACATACAATCTCTAAGAAGGTTGGACCGAATCAAGAAGTAACCTGAAATGTTCGGATTCCTTCATGAGACGGGCCAATTGGATATTGATCTGATGACCTATGAGGAAGCTATGTTGAACATAGACTTGGGACATTAGCTTAACACCATGAGATCTAAAATGGACTCCATGTACTCCAACCAAGTATGGACTTTGGTAGATCTACTATAGGGCATAGTTCCCGTTGGTTGCAAATAGATCTATAAGTGAAAGCTAGGAGTTAATAAAGAGGTAGTGACCTTTAAGGCATAACTAGTGGCAAAAGGTTACACTCAAAGACTCGGTATCGATTTTGATGAAACCTTTTCATCGGTCACTATGCCTAAGTCTTTTTGGATTCTACTTGCCATAGCAGCATATTATGACTCTGAGATATGGCAAATAGATGTGAAAAATACTTTCCTCAATGGAGACATTAAAGAAGAAATCTATATGGAGCAAACACAAAGTTTTACATCTAAGGAGAGTGAGCAAAAGGTTTGCAAACTCCAGAGTTTTATTTATGGACTCAAATAGGCATCTCGAAGTTGGAACAAATGTTTTGACAAGACAGTCAAATCATTTGGCTTTGTCAAAAATATGTATGAACCATAATTGAATATAAAGGCCAGTGGGAGTAGTGTACAGTTTATTGTGTTTTATGTCGATGACATCTTTCTCATTGGGAATGAGGTAGGTATGTTAGAGTGTACCAAAGCATGGTTCTCTACATAATTCTTCATGACGGATTTGGGAGAAACATCCTACGTATTAGGTATATGTATCCATAAAGATAGATCAAGGAGGCCGTATCTATAAAGATAGATTGAGGAGGATGCTGGGGCTTTCCCAAACCCTGCACATTGACAAAATACTAAAGAGGTTTAGTATAGAAGAATCCAAGAGGGGATTTCATCCCATGGGACATGGCATCCGTCTCTCCAAGTCTATGGCCCCTGAGACTGAGGACGAGAGACAGAGGATGTCCCACATATCAATGTACAAGACCGGATGTGGTACACACTCTAAGTGTTACGAGCTATTGCCAATCTGATCCTAGTGAAACTCACTGGATACCCGTAAAAGCAATCCTTAAGTAATTGAGAAGGACTAAAGACTTATTTTTGATTTACGACAACAGAGAATTGAAACTCAATGGGTTTTTGGATTCTAGTTTCCAATCCAATGTGGATGACCTAAAATCCACTTTTGGATTTATATTTTTCCTCAATAGTGGTGTGATGAGTTGAAAGAGTTCTAAACAAGACACCACAGCCAACTCTACAATAGAGGCAGAATATATTGCAGCCTCAGAAGCTGCAAGGAAAGATGTTTGGATGAAAAACTTCATTCAAGAGTTGAATGTAATACCTAGCATTGCTGAGCCAATTGTTGTCTTTTGTGACAACAACATGGCAGTAGTGCAAGCTAAAGAGCCAAGATCCCATCAGCGATCCAAGCACATTTTAAGGCAATATCACTCGATCTGAGAGATCATTGATAGAGGCAACATCCGAGATGAGAGAATTGCCTTGGAAGAGAATACAGCAGACCCAAAGACTAAACCTCTTTCACAAAAAGTCTTTGAAGGACATCTTGAGAAGATGGGTCTCAAGGCCATATGGACATTGGCTTTACGGCAAGTGCGAGATTGTTCGAATAGTTCCCCGCAAGCCAATTAGATTGGTCTTGTAAACTATTTTCTTATAAAACAATCTTGATTGAGTGATATTCATTTTATGGTCATCTTTATCTTATGCTATTTATTTACTTCACTCGTATTTCGATGAAGCCGTTAGATCACATAAGACTATGGAATTTGAATACGCATTGCATAGTAATCATAGAATAAGTCTTACACCGTCGTGATCTAAAATTTTCCAAGTCATAGGATCTTAAGGGACAGAGCATCTAAGATCCGGATAGATTTACACTGACGATGCATAAATCCAAGAGTTGGATGTTGCTCCATTCCATGAGCAATCATATATGAGATATAGATGCATGTTAGTAGGTGTTTGTTAGAGAGCAAGGCACTAAAGACCCGCTTAAAGAATCCTTAGATAGCTAGAGTGGCAAGTCGGTAGTGGCAAGTTCTCCACCTTACGCTACTGTATATTGTTAGTCCTTTGACCTCAGGATCCATGGTAACCTTGTGTCTAGTCCTTATGCTTTGACTCTTCCTTTGCCACTTAGCTGGCCACTCGAGTTGAGATTGAGCATGAGCTAATAGACATAGAGGTTTGTGAGATATAAAATGGAATTCAATTCCTCATTTTTGTGAAGAGCAAATGCATCTCTTATATGTTCTATAATGATCGATTCAAAGAAATTCTTGCGCAAGATGATGTAACAACTTGGAAAGGTATTTCCAAAGATGAGGTAACTAAGGAAATCGAACATTAAGAATAGAAGCATAGCATTGAGGCTATTAGGAAGCCGACTAATATCTTGCCCTAGGCCTCTTTCATAGAGATAAGAGACGAAAGGATCGTATTTGCATAGTACGTGTAATGTTAGAATGGTTCTCTAAGAGCATTCATTTTGGCCAATTAATTGCACTCCATGGGCTTGAGGTTGGACATCGACCATAGAGATTAGGTATTCTTCAATTAATGAGATTAATTGAATTGAGTCGCTTAGTTTAAAGGAGTTTAAACTAATGTGGATATTTGATATTCCATAAGTCATAAGGAGTTGTTAGCCCATGTCCAATGAATGATAGAACCTAATGGGTCACACACCAAAGCCAAATTGCATGACCTATTGAAGGAAGGAGAATTCTCTAAGTATTAGAAAATTCACTCTTGACTAAATTTGAACGAGGCAAAAATTAGAGTAATTTTTGGATTGATCAATTTAAGAGATAAATTGGTCAATTTAATTTAAGAGTTATGTTAAGATCAATTAATTAAGAGTTAATTAATTGATGTTACATGACTATCAATTGGTCAAATTAATTTAAGAGTTAAATTAATTTTGACTAGCTTAACGAGCTAAGCACTTTGACTTAAGAGTTAAGTGAAAGCATTATTGATTAAATTAAAGTGTTTAATTTAATTAAATTGGAGAGTTAATTTTTGAGAGAATTATTAAATGAAGGGTTTATTTAATATGGAATTAGAATTCATTTGGAAGACATTTCATGAGATGAAATGTAAATTCCAAATCACATTAAAATTCACACATCACTAATTGTTAGTGGCCACCTTGGCATAGACATGTGGCATCTTCTCGTTGAAGATAGTGTGTGACCACACATCATCCTCCTCCTATATATAGATACAGGAGGGGGGTGCCACAAGGCATGACAATTGAAAGGTGTGAATTATTCTCCCAACAACAAACTTTGTTAGTGGGCATCTAATAGTTTGATTCTCTATAGACCTCTCCAACCTCTTTCATCCTCCCCATCCATACTTGGCCTTCTTTTCTCCAATTTTCTATAAATGTCTCCAGCTATTTCTATAGAGAAAGGGTCATTCCATTTGGTGTGTGGACTATCTCGTTAGAGGCAATACGTTTGGGTTGCTATTTTCTTTTGGAAAGCAATTTCTGGCATGTGCTTGCAATGAGTTCTGGGAGGACTGATTGAGCTAAAATTTTAGTTGTAGCATCTTCAAGGTTTTTAGGGGATATAGTAAAATATTTGGCTCAAAAGGAAAAGTTTTACTTAGGGAAATCGGTTGGTGTTTCTGCTACACTAGTGAGGGGAAAACTTCAAGAGTTGAAAATTGTTCTTCCTTATTCCTTGATTTTCGATTTCATCGAGGTATTTCCCTATCTAAATCTGAATCCTATGCATTTCTAGATCCTTGTGGATATGTGTGGGCTAGTTTTATTAAAAAAAATTTAATTTAAATGAATCCTAGCGCCATACACACCTTCAGAGACATGGTTTCTTTAAAGGTGTCACCTAAAAAAGGGTTAACGAGGATCAACAGAGGAAGAAAGTTGAGCCCCTGGTATGTTGGCTCTTTCGAGGTACTGGAGAGAAAGTGAGCAGTAGCCTACTAAATTCTTCTACCACCGAACCTTAGAAGGATACATAATGTTTTCCATGTGTCACAACTGAAGAAGTATTACCTAGACCCCTCGCATATCATTAAGTGGGTGGATACATCACTTCAAAAAGGTCTATGGTACGAAGAGAGACCAGTCCAAATTTTAGATCAAAAGTTACAACGGTTGCGGACTAGAGAGATCCCGATAGTAAAGATTCTCTGTAGGAACTATAACATAGAGGAGGCAACATGGAAAAGCAAAAAGGAAATGTAAAAATATCACCCAGAACTCTTCGCTAACTCAGGTTAGAATTTGGGACCAAATTCCTTCAAGGGGATGGGATGTAATGCCTTAGAATTTACCTTATATGGAATTTATTATTTTACCATATTTATTTTGCTTTGTTTAGTATATCAATTAACATCATAATAAGGCATAAAATAAATTTCATTAGAAATTCAAAAAATTAAAATTAAATTATCTCCAGATAATAGTGATAATTATTATTTTATGTCTTATTACATATCTCATATTTTGGGGAGTATAACAAATAAGTTTACTCAAATTAATTTTATATTATACAAGGAGTGAAATTATTAATCTTTAGGAATTAATAATATAAATGCTAGAGTTAAAGTAGGATGAATATCCTAGCCCTAGTAGGAGTATTATTAAAGTCCTCCATTGATTAGATTATCGCTTACATATATATATATATATATATATAATTGCTACAAACTAAAACCCTAGCCACACAATCAAATTGAACTAAAAAAAAAAGAGAAGAAGAACAAAAGAAGAGCAAAGGAAAAAAAGGGCGGTTGCTGCACAATTTTGTTGGAATAAATTAAAATCTCTTGGTTGAACAAGGAAATTGGTTAGTACTCTTGGTTGGAAGAAGAAATTAGTTATTGTTCCATTGTTAATTGCAAAAAAGAAAAAGAAAAAAAAAGATTAGTGATTAATGGTTAGTTAAAGAAAACTTGAAAAGTGATAAATTCTACTCGTATGCTAGTCCCTACTCATGTTTTCTAGTGGTAGAATTGGTGGTGTACAGTGTGCAAGTTTTGTTTCCTTCCAATAAATTATTGGAAGAAAAAAATGGGGGAAGAAAGGAATAAATCCATTAAAGGAACAATAGAAATTGTTGGCTAGTGCTTGGGATTTGATGTTGTCATTTTTTGCATGTGGAATTGCTCATTGCTATAGTAAATGGTGTGATTAATATATATGTGTGTGTGTGTGTGTGTGTTTGGATGTATACGGTTGTCATAAGAAAGGAAAATTTATTAGGATTATCAAGTGTTATATTATTATTAGTCATTTTTTTAAGAGAAATTTTATGTAAGTTTTCTCTTAGTGATTTATTTTTAATTGTGGTCATAATTCATTGGTCTTCCATTGCTACATAATGATGGATAACTAACCTTAATCTTTTTTAGTCCACCCAATAGCAGGTAACCTTGATGGTCTGATTAAGCCGCTGCTTATAATCCTATCTTTAAAAGTTTGGCTTATTAACAGTTGATTGTGATCACTTAACTATGTTGTTGACGTATATTTATATATATATATGGACATGATGGCGGGATTAGTATATACATATATCTATTTATATATATATATCGAATAAACCCATTTAATTGAGTATGTTTAGGATTGAGTGCTTTTTGTGCATGCGGGAGTTTAGATTTAATTATTTTAGAACTAATAGTATATAAAAAAAAATGGGGGAGGGATGTAATTTTCATAGTCCTAGTCAAAATATGTGGCTATAGCAAGTAGAATCTGAATGGATTTAGGCATTTTGACTGGTGAAAAGGTTTCCTCGATACCGGGTCTTTGAGTGTAACCCTTTGCCATTACTCCACCTTAAAAGTCACCATTTCTCCATCTACTCCAAGCTTTCGCTTATAGATCTACTTGCAACCAACGAGAATTATTCCCTTTGGTGTATCTACCAAAGTCCATACTTTGTTTAAGTACATGGAGTCCATTTCAGATCTCATGGCTTAAAGCCAACATCCCGAATCTATGTTCAACATAGCTTCCTCATAGGTCTTCAGATCGCTATCTGATTAGCCCGTCTCATAAAGGAATCTGAACCTTTCGTGTTGCTTCTTGATTCGGTCCGACCTTCTTTGAGGTTCTATGTGAGGCTCTTGTTGCTCATTTGTTTCCACCTCTTGTGGGATTTGTTGATCATCTTGAACTTATCAAGTTCAATGACAACGCCATTTCTATCTAATAGAAATTGCTTTTCCAAAAAGTAGGCGTTCCTCGGAACAAACACCTTTTCTTTTGAGGGATCAAAGAAATAGTAACCCATAGACTCTCTAGGATATCTCATAAACTTACACAAAGTGTATCTACTATCCAACTTATCTCCTACTGTCCATCTTACGTAGACGGGAGATCCCCAAACTTTAAGATAATTGTAAGAGGGTACTTTGCCATGCCATATCTCGTATAGTATTTTTAGCACCGACTTAGATAGTACTATATTTAGTAGCATTGCTCCCGTGTCTAAGGCGTATCCCCAAAAAGATATGGGACACATCGAAAAAGCTCATCATGGAACGTACCATGTCCAATAAGGTATGGTTTCTCCTCTCGGCTACTCCATTATGTTGGGGTGTGCCAAGTGGAGTCCATTGAGAGAGAATCCTATTCTCCTTTAGATAATTCAAGAATTTGGTGCTCAAGTATTCTCCCTGTACTCTTTGAACTTTTCAAAGGCTTCGAACTTGTTCTTCATAAGAAACACGTGTCCGTACCGACTATAGTCAACGGTGAAGGAGATGAAGTAGGAATAGCCTCTCCCACTAACTTCCATATGGATCAAATCTAAGAGATTTATAGAGCACTCCGTTTTTCCTACAAAAGGAACCTTGGTCATTTTTCCTTTTAAACAAGATTCACAAGTAGGAATATCCTTAATGCTACTAACGCTTAGTGCTTTGAGAGCTTCTAACTTGTTCATCTTATTTTCGGAAATATGTCTAAGTCTTGCATGCCACAATATGGCATCATCTTGGTTATCTAACTTTCTCTTCTTGATTGAATGTGCATTAGTGAAGGTTGGGAATCAAGTATGTACAATCCGTTAATTAGTGTACCTTGCGCAATTAAAGAATCATTCTTTAATGCTTTCAACATCCCATTCAATATAGAAAAATCAAATCCTTCATTATCAAGAACGAGAAATGAAATAATGTTCTTAACAAGACAGGGTACATAATAAGCGGGATCAAGTACAATGCAAGCATTGCCCAAGTCTAACTTGATAATACCTTGGAAATTGGCTGCAATTCCTACTATATTTCCTAAGCAAAGGATCATATCCCCTTCACGAAGACTCATTTTTCTTTCCATCCCCTGTAATGAATTATAATGGTGAAAACCACATGCAGTATCAAATACCCATATGGAATAATTAGTTGTCATGTGCACTTCAATAAAGTACATACCCTTCTCAAGGGTTGCAACGTAAGCTTTGCAATTTCTTTTCCAATGCCCATTTTCGCCAAAATGGAAACAACTTCAATTTTAGACCTTTTCTTAACCCTCTCGAAACTCTTCTCGGGTTGCTTCCATTTTGAGGAAGAACTTTTCTTCCTCCTACCTCTTTTTCTAGGACCCGTAGGGCCCTTCGACTTGGAGAAAGATGCAAGCATGAAGGGCTTCATCTTTCTCATAGTTGCCTCTGTGGTCACAAGCATATTGATTAATTCTTTAATCGTAACATCTTGCTTGGACATATTGAAGTTCATAACGAATTGATCATACAATAGTGGTAATGACTGTAGGATCAAATCCACGTAAAGGTTGTTGTCCATGTCCACATCTAACAGTCTAAGCTTTTTGATGAGTCCTATCATCTTAAGGTAGTGATCATGGACATTAGACCCTTCACTCTTGCCCTAAAGAGCTCCTTGGACAAAGATAACCTTTCATGTCTACTTTGTACACCATACAACTCTTGTAAGTGTACATAGATCTCTCAAGCATGTTTCATGTGCTCATAAGTCTTTTGGAGCTCGTTGGACATGGAGGCTATCATGACATACCTCACTTGTAGATCATCATCTACAAATTTTGTGAACATTTCACGTTGTGCGTCGGTGGCGTCATCAACAGGTGTGTCCATGGGACTTTGATCAAGGACATAAACTCATTTTTCAGAGTCGAGAATTATTTTAAGGTTTCTCAACCAATCTTGAAAGTTTGGCCTGGTGAGTTTATTAGTTTCCAAAATTGATACGAGTGGATTCTTAGCATTTTTGTTTGAAGATTTCAAAAAATCTACAAGAGGCAAAAAAAGTATAAGCATGTGATTGAATTTGATATTAAAACATGTTTATGGTCTTTCAAGCATATTTTCCTCCCATTATTTTATCAAATTCTTCACCTCCTAGAAGAATTCAAGAAATCATATTTCCAAGTGAGAATCAGGATCCCAAGGACTTGCAAGTGGACCCCCGTAACCAGACGTATATCCACGAGCAATCTAAAGATAAGCAACATTTGCTAATTACATCTCATGCAATTATTGATATATTTTGCCTCACCATTTCATGTAGATCTCCTAATGAACAACCTCTACATTACTCGGTGTTAAGTCAAACCTACCAATCAAATTTTGATTCAAGATAGGCACCACAACATCCCCCATAACCGAGTGTATAATGTACGGGCATTCTTAAATCAAATGTACATCTCATGCAAAGCATATAGTCACAGTTTTCCACCTAAGTATGAACCCTGTAACCGTATATATATCATACAAAGGTGGTAGCATCATCATGCCACATACTATCGGTAGAAGACTTGGATTAATTAAAACTCTTTTAATTTGTATCCATTTTGACTTAATATTAGAAAAACACTTAGACATTCTCAGTGAAGGGATTTTGCTTGCAAAGATCTCATCATTTTATTTTCTTATTTAGGTTTTCTATATCCTAAATATGCATCTCATACATCAATAGAATATGGAAAGTATAAATAAGTAAATGCACCTAGCATGCTCCTAGGGTAGGATGACCATGAGCCTAACCACTATTACACTTAGAGCCATAGGTTCACTACCTAGTTGATTTTAGGTGGGTTGATTAAATCTAGCTGTTACATGATTGTATCTCATACATTAATGGGTCTTCAAAAAGTCTCCATGCCTCCATGGCCTCCTTTGCTCTATGTAACTTTTACATAAAAAATAAATCCTCACTCCTAGTGAGTCTACTCTCATAACATTTATAGGGTAGAAATAAAGAGGCATGCATGCAAGCCTCAATTTAATACAACCCATTTCAACAACTTGAAACAAATAAAATCAATATTAAAGGTTCATTATCATCCCCATTCATTCATCACCCATTCAATAATTAAATGAACAATAAATAAATATAGAATTAACAATTAATTCTATCAATTAAATGCTTATCTCATAAACAAATAATTGAACAAGCATAACATTTATGCCATAATTGGGAAGATTAACTTTAACCAATTTTTAAAGACGTTAACAAATGTCAAACATAATTGTGAGGACTTGCACAACATTTGTGCATCTAACATGTGTGGTGCTGAAAATATTTCAAGCATAAGAGGAGATAAAAATAGGCTCAAAGCTCACCAAAATCCAAAGGAAGGGACTGCTGCCCAGCCTAAGCGCATGGCTGGGCAGGCCGCGCGCACGGCGTGCACACAGGTCCTAGAAGGCGCTCAGCAGCCGCTGTTTTGACGTTTCAAGGTGTGCGAAGCCTTTTTTCACTCAACTTTCATGCACCAATAATTTTGGCACATGTTCCTAGCATTTAAACACATAATAGATGAATTTCTAAATTCAAAACACCTTTTAAAAATGGAAATTCAAGTGCACAAACATTGCCTTCAAAAATTTAGAAAAAGCTAGAAACATATTATGTGAAATCATCTAATAAAGCTCCAATCAAATTAGATCAAAAAATGACCAAAACTCTTTTGATCAATCATCAACATGCTATATCAACATATAACATCATAGCTATGAATTAAAACATACTAATCATATGAATCAAAACTTAAAAAACATATTAGCATGCTTTCAATTCATCAATCAAGGAGCCACACACAATATCATCCAAACACTCCAATCCATCATATGAATCAAGAATTTGGTGATTTTGATCAATCCATCACATGAATCAATCATCAAACAAATCCAAATCTAAGCATGATTTAAGCTCTGATACTACTTGAAAGCAAGTAAAATACTAGGATCCAATTATAAAAACTTCGAAAGCTTAATAAACTAGTGCTTACATGCTAACTAGAATCAAATCATGTCTAAAATCCAGATTTAGATAGAGGGTTACCTTGAAATGCTTAAATCCAAGGAGAAAGTGGTGAAGCTTTCACTAGTCCGGAATCTATTAGAAACGGCGCAGTAGAAATGGAGCGATTTTTAACCACACCAAAACTACTCCAAAAATCACAAAACAAATACTGCAACTTCTCAACACCTTGAGGAAACACAGTAAAAAATTCGAACCAAAACGCTCTCTGGATCTCCCTACAAAAATTCACCAAATTGGACTCTGTGCAAGTGGATCTCCAGACAATAGCAAACTAACTTGTTTGCCTCTATTAATATGATCCACACACCAAATAGATCTTCCAAAATCTCTAGTCTATAAGCTGGAATAAGACCATAGATAAGCAATGGTGGAGGCCAATTTTTGGTAGGGAAGAAGAAGAAGAAGAGATCAAAGCTTTCAACACATGAATGCAATGCTTGCAAGAGGTTTTGGAGGGAATTGCAAAAGAATCTAATTCTTTCACATTTTCAGCAATATGCAATCCACACACCCACTATATCTATATATAGGGTGAGGTTGGTGTGATTCCAAGTTGGCATCACACCTTCCTCAAGGTGTGCAGCCACTTGCATTGCCAAGGTAGCAAATGCAATTTTAAATCTAATTTAAATTTCATGAGCATCTTAACTACATTTGATGTCTAATTTCAATCTAATTCAAATGAACATTTCATTTGAATTTTCCCTCCAAAATGTGTTACATTAATTAAATTAAAGTACATTAATTAAATTAAACACTTTAATTTAATTAATTAACCTTTAACTTAACTCTTAAGCTTGAATTTTGTTAACTTAACTCTTTAAGTTAACTTGACCAATTTTTGGTCATATTGGCACCAAGTTGAATTTTGTTAACTTAACTCTTTAAGTTAACTTGACCAATTTATGGTCATATTGGCACCAAATAATTAACTCCTTAATTATTGGTCTAATTTAACTTCTTAAATTAATTGATTAATTTAATAGGAGATATTTTCTAATTTCCTCCATTAATTAGAAAGCTAATTGACTTTTGTGTGTGACCCAATAGGTTCTACCATTCATTGGACATGGGCTCACAACTCCTTGTGATTTTTGAATATCATATATTTATTTTAGTTTAAAATACTTTTAAACTAATTGACTCCATTCAATTAATCTCATTAATTGAAGAGTACCAAATCTCCATGGTTGATGTCCAACCTCAAGCCCATGGAGCCCTACTAATTGGCCGAAATAAATATTTTGGAGAACCACTATAGCTCTACGTTTACCATACAAATACGGTCTTTCTGTCTCATATCTCCCGAAAGAGACCTAGGGCAAGATATTTGTCGGCTCCTTAATAGCCTCGATACTATGTTCCTATTCTCAATGCTCGATTCCCTTGTGTGACCTCATCTTTGGAAAACTCATTTTCCAAATTATCACACCACCTTGCATAAAGATTTCTTGGAATCAATCATTGTAGAATATATAGGAGATGCACTCATCATTCACAAAAGCGAGGAGTTAGATTCCATCTTAGATCTCACAAACCTCCATGCCAAGTAGCTCATACCAAATCTCAACCCGAAAGACTCACTAAGTAGTCAAGGAAGAGTTAAAGCATGAGGACCAGACACAATGTTATCATGGACCCTGAGGTTAGAGGACTAATAATATGCACTAGCATAAGTTGGAGAACTTGCCACTACCGACTTACCACAATGGCAATCTAGTGGATTCTCCGATGGGCCTTCAGTACCTCATTCTCTAACAAGCACCCACTAACATATACCCATATCTCATACGGTTGCTCATGGAACGAAGCAATATCCAACTTTTGGATTTATGCATCGTTAGTGCAAGTCTATCTGGATCTTAGCTACCCCATCTCGTAAGATCATACAACTTGGAAGATTTAAGATCACGACCACGTGAGACTCATTCCATAGTCACCAAACCAAGTCCCCTAGCCAAGAGTGATCTAAGGGCTTCATCCAAATGCAAGCGACGTAATAATGAACATGAGATGAAGATGGCCATATTAAAAATATTATTAAATCAAGATTGTTTTACAAGAAAATAACTTTTACATGGCCAATCTAATTAGCTTGCCGGGCACTATTCCAACAAAGTCCACAGGCATATTCAACAACAAGGAGAGGTGTTTTAGAACAAATGAATGCAATATGGTAGCAATTTCTGCAATCGCACCAGCAACAAAGTCAGATAGATAGCCCTGAGAGAAGTGAAGAACCTCTAAAGTTTGGAATTTTAACACATTTTCTTAAGTTCTACCCTCCAATGTTTATAGGTGAATCGGATCACCAAAAGGTAAAAGCTTAGATCAGGGAGATTGAAGATATTTTTTAGATTTTAGATTACCCAGATGACCTCAAACTTATATTTGCCATCTATCTGGTGGAAGGAGATATATGTCAATGTTGGACCTCGGTAAGTCAACGATGGGAGTATAAAAAGATACCTCATAATTAGGACATGTTTATGCGTGAATTTATGTATAGGTTTATACTACAAGAAGTAAGAGATGCCTAGAAATAAGAATTTGAAGGTCTTACCCAAGTAGATATTACAGTGTGGCAATATGAAGCAAGATTCAACAGGCTATTTCGATATGCCCCACAGATATTGAGAATGGAAGAGTGTAGGACTGAGAAATTTGTAAAGGGGTTAAGATCTGAGATATGATAGACTCTTACGCCTTACGAGCAGTCAAACTTTGAGAAAGCATTAAAGAGGGCCGTGTAAGTGGAACAAGAACCTTTAAGGTACATATATATTAAAGAAAGGGCAGGATAGGGAAAGCTTTTGAATTCGGAGTTGTTGTTGGCAGGAAAAGTAGTTCAGGTAGGAAACGGCGGAAGGTCCAATTTGGGACATCAAAAAGGGTTTGTGCATTTTGTGGCACGTCAAATCATGAGAAAACTAACTGCTGGAAAAAGCTAATAAGATGTATGAGGTGTGGCGGTAGTCAACATTTCTTCAAAGATTGCCCTAATAGTAAATGGTTAATCTCAGGTGCTAAAAAGGATAAAGGAAAATAGGTAGCAAAATGTTCTACTTAAATCCTTGAATACCATAAGAGAGTCTGATCTCGCATAATCTTGACTTTATATCTCGGAGAGAATCGAGGGAGCAACCAATGTGTTGTTTATGACTATATTTAGTATGTTTAGTTTTGTGAACTTATAACTAACTATTTGGGAATGTATGACTTGTTATGCAGTCTAGTATGCTAAGTTGGAACTTGACTACTCTTTAATATAAATTTCATGCAAGTATGAACTCATGATGTTGTTGTCTTTGTTGTTGTGATGGTTTTGTGATCTTTTAAATAATAGCATGTTCTTTATTTGGGTGAAATTGGAGACCTTTTGGGTATAGAAATGAGATGTGATAATGTGCGTAAGGATTACTTAATCAAAAAGAAGCATAAGATGCTCCATACTTTTATGGGATCTACAAGAAGGTTAGAACTCGATATTAGAATAGTTTAATTTACTTCCATAAGCTCAATCGTGGAAATCAAAGGAAACTTTAAGTGATATCAAATAACAAAACCATATACCATAGAATTTCTAGTCAACCCAAGAAAATGAGGCGGTACCATTTGCCTCAATTAGAATGAATATACTGGAGAACTAGAAAGAGGAGGTTCTTAAAATCTCAGTGAAATAAATGTCAATAGGGATTCAATAAAATATATTGTGACAATGGGTAAAATAAAATTTGGTTGAGGCAACTTGCGAATGAGGGCCGTATATATGCCGCTGTTAATCAAAGTTTTCAAGTTGAAGATGAGAATTTGCAGACCAGATTCTTTTAAGGGATGAGTGTGTAACACCCCTAAAAATCGTGTTATTGGTAGTAGTTATTTAAAATTAATTTTTATGAGTTTTTATTTAATTTAATTTAATTTTAAAAGCTTTGGGGATTAAAGCATAAATAGAAAAGACTTAATCGAGCAATATTTTAAAGTTTTGGGGGTGAAATTAAGATATTTTTCTGTTAAAGGAGTCAATCTAAGGTACTAATTAGTTTTGGGGGTTAATGTGAGGCTCTAAAAATATGGGCAGACCTAATTGAAGTCCAGGGAAAAGTTTTGGGGAAGAATTTGTGATTTTAGAAAGTTGAAAATATATATGTTTTCCCCTTAAGAATTTTAATTTTTTCCCCACTACAACCGTGTCTTTCTTCTCCAGCTATCTCTTCTGGCAAACAATGAAACCCTTAAAGCCATATACCATTTCCCTCATCTCCTCACGAGGAACACGTTGGTACCATATTCTTCTAAAACCACCCAGTGAGGCAACCAAAATTTTAGCTCGAAGTTGTTACCGCGATGGAGATGGTGGTCGCGAAGTCTTCTGCGGTTGAAGCTTTAGATTGAGTGGTGTGTTGTGATGGGTTTAGCTCAAGGAGCATCGCGGTGCCTTAAATTTCACGAACCAACCAACGATAAAGGAGAATTGCGTCAGTAGTGGACGTGGTGAGAAGGTAACCCATTTTGATTTTTCAACCAACTGGACAATAATTCGATTGCAAATGGAAAAATTAGGTTGGGCATTTGGCTGGTAGAGCCGAGATGCTTTGAACGAAGGTGACGGTGACCAACTCCGGTGGCGGTAGCGCTAGGATAGTTTGTTCATCTCGATGTGGTGGTCACATGTGCGGTAGTTGATTGTGAAAATTCCTCCTAGATAATAAGGATTTAGGTGTATGGCCAAAATTGGATTTAAAATTATATGCATGTGCATGTATATACTTTCCAAATCTTGCGATACATTATACCAATGAAAGAATACGCAATATGATTGGAAAAATTGAAACATGTATATAATTATATAAGTTAGTGGACCCGAATTTTGATATATCATATAATAATCCTATTTAGTTAGGTTAATTAGGTGATGAAAACTCTAATTTTATGTAATTGATCCATAAGTGGCAAAATTTGGATTATAAACCATAGTTGGGCTATTATAAGAAATTTTATGTAATAAGGCAAGGATGGTTATAGATAGGAATCTAATTTTATCAAGCAATTGTGATTCTCGTAATATTACGATATTACCGGCGCAATTCATTTGTCACCTCTTGATAAGATTGAAACTAAACCCTAAAATACCATATTAATTGTATAATGACCAAATTTAGACTACTATTCATATTATTATGATTATAAAGTCAAAACGAGTGTTTTGATGATAAACTCATTCTTTTGGTTAGGTGACAAAGAACTAGGATCTGACAAACGGTAAGGCAAGGATAGCCTTTTTCTGTGGAAATTGAGGTGAGGGTCTAATCTCTTGAGTATTTGCTTTATATGCCCTGTAAAGGTCTACTCCTTTGGTATTTGTTTTATATGCCTTATCTGATATTCGTTTCGTAACCCTGTAGGGTCTACCAACCTGACACATCCTGTACTTATCTGTTATCATGATAAACCCTAGTGACGGTTCTTATTTCTGAACTGTAACTGCCTCGTGTTTATTGGAACCTGTGAATTGATGGAGATCTCATTTGTTATCATGTACCTCTGTGAGGTTCTACTAATCTGGTACTTGACTTGATTACTACTATCTATTAACTGTTAAACCCTGTGAGGTTCCATAACCCTAGTTTTGACTTGTATAAGCTTACTCGTTATCTGTTGAATCCCTGATTGTTATCTATTAATTAACTCTTATGCCCCTATAAGGGTTTGATTCCTTGATTTTGCATCTAAAAAGAATTTAGTATGTCTGTTATGGTGGCAAGAACTTTCATTGTCTCATTTGATATTGTCCATTTTGAAATCATTTTACTTGTTACATGTTTAGCCTTGTCGACGTATTTGAGTTGTGCTATGTTGTTATTTGTTGCTTTGCTGGCATACTTGATTTCTTCTATACAACATATATGTAGCCTTGGCGGCAAACGATTATTGATTTTACCAATAGATAGAGTTTTGAATAAAGGGAAAATATGTTAATAATAGGACATTAATCCTTGCTGAGTGCATGGATAAGCATTAATCCCTAAACTCTTGGTTCAAATAATAGGACGTTAATCCCTGCTATGTGCATGGGATAAGCCGTAAGCCCAACGGAGGAATAAGGACAATCTGAAATACATATTTTGCTTGGATTACTTGAATTGCATGTTATGCTTGGGTTTGTTTACTCTTACTTGTACTCCACTCAAGGTGCAATAAGGATAGCATTATATTCCTCATCTAGATCGGGCTGATGTCCTGGCCAAATGAGCTGTCTATATTTCCTCTCAAGCTGGGATTGATAGGGAAGCTCTATACCTCCCGAACAACATCGGTCGAGATGATCCCGAGTCTTTTGAGCTGATAGTTATAGCCCCCGACCTAGTATTTGCTAGTCATTGAAAATATTTCTTTCCTTCATTCTGGCACATTGTGTTCTTTCGTATTTCCATGTTAATAGATTACACTATTAACTTAAAACTTGACAGACCACCTATTGCTTTAACTTATCCCTCACTGAGTCCTTATGACTCACCCTCATGTTATTTATTTCCTTTAGATAGGTGTGAGACTGAAGATAGGTTTTGACTAAATAATATAATAGTGTTTGGGTGAATGTATGGTTATATATGAATTTACTGTTGGTTATATTTTGGCTTTAGAGATGTAATATGTCAGGATGAACCTAAGAGTTATGGAATTTATGACTTATGTTACTTGTGACGACGTTTTGGTTCTGAATATTATTGGTTATTAGCATGAATTATGGCACTATGATATTATTGTATTAAGTTTGAAGCATGTTGTGAGTTTATGATCGTTGCGATTTATTAGAGAATTGTGAAAGATTTTATAGGCCTATCGAATATGACGTTTGCATGTTATAGGATTGAATTGGGTGGCATCCCGACTTGTGGACTATCCCGAGTGGGGTGCTACAGGTAACATACCAATATGTACAGATTTATTAAATGGATACACACAATATCTTATAATCATACCAATAGACACATATAAGTTTGTATATATATAGACTTACTTATAGTTAGTGGATACACATAATATTTTAAAATCACGACGTGTGAATTTATATAAATTTATTTGTATGGACTTATTTAGAGGATAGACATAATGTTTCACAAAACTCGACATACAAAATTTTATAAATTTATTTAGTGCGCACGCATAATATACAGATGTTTATGAACTTATTTAGGCAACACACACAAATTTTGTAGATCCTAGAGACCAGTAAACATATAAATATGTATAGACTTGTCGAATGGTGCACATAATATCTCACAATTTTTTCGATAGACATATATACTAATATGTGTATGCTTACATTAGGTGTAAAACCTAATTATCAAGAAAAAAATTTAGACCACTTAAGTTGAACTCTCATGTTTATGTGTGCGAAGACGATCAAATAAACCTTTCTTAGATATAACAAAAATAATATAAAATAAAAAAGTTCAAAGCATATAATATAAAAATAAAAACAAAAATAATTGATTAAAACAACAAAAATGATGTGGATATATTATGTCACTGCATAGATAAGAAAGCTGCACCAATGGCTGAAATGTCTCTCATATAGAGACAAATCCAGAACTAAAATTGTGGGGAGCAAAAATTATAAAATATTAAAGTTCAAATACAAATTATTTTCAATTGAAAAATACAATAAGTCGATAAAATATTTTATGATGCATATAAACAAACACCCAAAATATATTATAAAATTAACGAATGAAGACAACGATATATATTATTCTAAGTAAAGGGACAAGATAGATACATGTTAAAGATAAAGAAAATTCCAAATTTTTTAAAAAAAAAATATTCACTTACCTTTCTCTGTTTGTCTCAATCTCATTGAAGTCAAAAAAGAGGTATTTTAATTGTTTTGTAAGTTTCGATAGAGTTGTAAAGGTTTTCTTTAGTTAGATCCCTATAAACATGTTATCAAACAAATGAAATAGAAGTGTTCTAATGGTCTAAACTAAATATAAATTATTTTATTGTAAATATGAGCCTAAAAATTTATTTTAAACTTTCCAAAATAAAAATAGTAAAGAATTAATAAAAATTATCATTAAAATTTCAAAATTATATAAACTAGAAATTATTATGAAAATTAAATATATATATATATAAAGAATATTGGGAGGGAAAATTATTATTAAAATTTTAAATATATATATAACTAGAATTATTACAAAAATTAAAAGAAGTGTACAAAATGTTTGAGAGAGCAATTGCCCCTGCTTGCTCCCCCACCTCCCGTGCATCCGTCCTTACTCTCACATTCATGTATATATATATATATATATATATATGCGTACACTAAAACACCACCCAACACACAGTCTCAAATTTAAGCTTTAAAAGAAAAAAAACAACCACAAATCACCAATTGCTGAAAATTCACACCATCAATCACGACCAAAACACTCTTTTGCGTCCTCTTATGTAATTCCGCACAATTTTATTTCATATTTAATTGATTACTTTACTTTATTCTAATTTATTTATTATTTTAATTAAAATTATAATAAGACATGAACTATATTTTTGGAAAAATATATTTATATATAATATATAGATAATGTTAAATTATCTCTTGATAAAATAGTGATAATTAATATTTAATATATATATATATATACACATATATTTTGTAGATTGATAGGCTATAACTCTACTTGAATTAATATTATATTAATACAAGGAATTGAATTATTGAATTCTAGGAGTAAATAATAGAGATACTAAAATTATACTAAGATTATCGTAGTCCTAGGAAGAGATTAATTAGAGTCCTGATTGAATTAAACCACTTTCCCACAAAAATATAGTTCCAAAAAAATAAAAACCCATCTATTTTCCTTTTCACGCAAATGAAATCTCTTAGACATGGTGAACACAGGATACTTCGATTGCGATCTCAGCTAACTAAACTAGGAAGAACTGAAGTACAACTGCCCCGACACATGCGTGTCAAGAACAAGACCCCATTTCTATCCAAATAATTGCAGAACAAATCCTACGCGAAGCCCGCGAGCGGCGAAGGCAGAAACCCACGTTCCTGAGTAGAAAATCACAATAGTGTGAAGAAAGAATTTGGAGACAAAGTCTACAGAGTCCCATGCGTTGTGGTTGGAGTATGCGGATTTTGAGATGAAGAATAAGATCATTAATCATGCGAGGAACCTGTGGGATGAAGGAGATGTTAGGTAATTCGGCTGGTGCAAGGCAAATTTTTGAGTAGAGGACTGGGTGGGGCCTGATCAGCAAGGTTGGATTTCCTGTATAAAGTTTGGGTCGAGATACAATGAGATTAAAAAGGCAAGGGCAATTTTTGAACTATTTGTAGATTGCCATCAAAAGGTTAGGCATGGATTAAGTATGCAAAATTTGAGATGGAAAATGGAGAGATAGAACATGCGAGGAACTATTATGAGAGGGTTGTGCAAAAGTTGGGGTTGATGAGAAAGCAGAAGAACTTTTTATGGTTTTCGTAGATTTTGAGGAGAAGTGTAATGCATTGGATCATATACCAAAGGGTAGGCAGGTTTTCATGCACGAAAGTTTTGTTGAAGTAATCTTAATCCTTGCATGTGGTTTAGTAATGCATACATGGCTACCAGATATATCACCCTTATGTGCCAAAACAACTTATATTTTCAAATTATAGAACTTCTTGGATCATATGTGTAGGAGTAATTAGTTACAAGCTGGCACGTGTTCTCTTAGATTTTGGTTGCTTGTGTAGAAGTAAATTGATGTTGAATCATGGAAACCTTCTACTTAGAAAAAAAAAATTCATGTATAGGAAATTGTTCAATATGCCACTTGCTACCATGTATGTGAGATGAGTTATGCAATTGCTTGAGCATAGTTGGATAAATTAGATTGTGCTTAATCCATGTTGTTTGGGATCTCTTTATAATGATGGGAATAATTGAAATCTAATATGCCATGCATGAAATAGTTTTATTATTATTAGTAACAAATAGTCACACGCGCGGGCGCACACACACACACGAACACAACCTAGATTCTAGCATACATGTGAATACATATTTATATATGCATGAATATATACACATAATATAGAACAAATTTGATTGATTGAGTATATTTAGGATTAGATTTTTGTGCGTGCGGGAGTTAGATTAAATTATTTTGGAACTAATACCAGTTGGTATATATAAAAAGAAAGGAAAGAGAAATTTTAATTTTTATAGTCCTACAAAAGGTGTGTTGTTGTGAACGATATAAGTTAGAGTATAATTGAGGTTCTATGGATTATTGATTAAGTTGAATGATATTAATATTTCAGCAAGCAATCAAGGATTTGACATGATAAATTCTACTTTCAAATACGATCGATAAGTACTGTGAGTGCCTAAACCTATAAATACTATATATTATTATGCGTCAAAAACCAAAAAGATATATGCTATTGTGTAATTTGCTGGTGACTTATTTTCAGCTTACACTTCACTATAACTATATTCCACTGCACACAAAAATGATTTATTTTGTTTTACGATATAAAAAAACATGTACTTTATGATTTTAGTACTTCAAGACTAGTAATTAAATTCGATGATCAATCAATTACTGAAATTATTGTTACTGTTACTGTTACTATTAGTTGGATCTAACGTGGTCTGGGTGTGCAAGGGACTTCACCGGGTAGCAGCGGGCTTGCTGATTGAACCCTAAGCCCCTGTGGCGTAATCCACCCAGTGCATAAGAGTAGTTGTTTGTGGCTGAGGTGAGTCATAGGAATTCTTGGGGACGCTTGGACATTGTTTTGGTAAGGTTGCACCTTGTCCGGAGCAATAAGGGACTTTTACGGTAGGAGTCATAATGTTGACTAGCTACAACAAATACTGCCTGATCATCGCATTTAAGTTGTTAATTAGGAAACTATTTATTAAATTCTTGACTTGTTACTACTTGACCGTCTATTATTTTTCACTGATATTCTTCTTGAATGTTTTCACTGAACTAAACATGTTAAACTCACAAATTCACATTACACACACTTGGCATTCACTGAGTCTATTACTCATACTCTTTTTCTTTCTTTAACTCCCCTCTGTCAGACCTAAATCTTAGCTCTAGTAAGGAGGTAGATCCTGCGTATGATGAGAATTAAGATTGAAGTCTTTATTTGGATCTTTGTAGTAGACTAGTATATTTCTCCTAAACTTATTAGTTTTATTTCATTTAATATGGATTCTATTTTGTTTAAGTTGAGGGTAGGTATTGGCACTTTGAGTTTTGTGTTATAAGACTAGCTTGGATTTGTTTGAGTTCTTGTCTAACTTTATGATTCTAGATTGTTAATATCATATATTTGGGATCGAGTTTTACACTTCAATACTAGTATACATAGTTTGAATTTTGGGGCATGATAGAATGGTATCAGAGCCTAGGTTCTGAACTTAAACTATGTTAGGATAAGATCCTCAAACTATGGAACATGGGGTAAAACTCTTAGGGATTGATCTGAATATTTAGGTTTGACCACTGAATTGAAGAATCAAATTTCATTTGATATTGAGGTTGTGAATGATCTTATTAGGTATGCCAGTTGATACGATCAAAAACTTTTGGTACTTGCCGATAGGATTCATGACATATTATGAGACTAGCTCGGAAGTACTTTAGGATTTGATAGTTTTCTCCCTTTTGAGAATTGTGAGTGTTTAGCTATCTTATTTGAAAATAACTACTTAGCATACTTTGATATTTTCTTTTATTGATCTAGATTATTTTGATAAGTCAAAACCCACATAAGTTGGTTCATCATTTAGATGCTTTACCTTGCAAGACCAAGGTTAGACGTAGTGAACGATTTGTCTTACTGATGAGTTTGAGGTTAGTTTTCAAGAGCTTAGGTTATGATTTTTGACAAAGATTTAGGTTTGAAATTTTTGCTGAACATAGAGAAAAACATCTTAAGTTGAGAATTAGAAGTTTTAGGATATATTTGGGTATTAAGGATAACTATTTGACTTTGGAAAATAAATGCTACATGAAAGAATGGCCTCTTAGATCCTAGTTTTATGTGATCAAATTTTCTAATGATTTTTTTTTTCTCTTTTGAATGTTTAATGATTAAATATAGAAAGATACCAAACATAAGAATAATGGGTCTATTTGTTAGGTATTTTTATCTGCTTGAATCATATCCATCAGATATATATGGAGTGAGTTATCACCAAAATATTAAGATATGTCCAGTCATAAGATATAGGACTTTGATTTCTTGAAAATGGACATTAGTGACGTCTTTACTACTTCTTACCAATAGAATTAAGAAAAATGATCAACATAAAATTTTAGTTCTTTGTCTTATATTTCTAATTCCTCCTAAATCACCTTAATCTGATTTATATAGAGAAAGTTATGATCACAATACTAGGATGTGTCAAGTCTGGAAATACAGGATTTTGTTTTTTCGAAAATAGATAATTTTGACTCTTTTACTTCTTCATCTCCACAGAATTAAGTAATGAGATGAACATAGGATTTTTAAATAAGTCTCTTAGGTATTTATGGCCATTTGAATGACTTCAATCTAATATATAGGGAGAAAGTTATGGCTAAAATACTATAGTATGGTAATATAGAAAATATAGGACTTCAATTTTTCTAGAACATAATATTGTGATGACTTTTACTACTCAATTCTGATTTAATTGGGCAATATGGTCAACATATGAATTGTATATATGTATCTTAGGTTTTTATATCTGTTTTAATCACCTTCATCCAATAAATATGGAGAATGTTATGACTATAATACTAAAATGTGTCAAGGTAGAAAATACAGACTTCGATTTTCCAATAACAGATATTTGTGATGCTTTTTATAGATTGACTCTGATGGAACTAAGAAAAGTGGTCAACATATGATTTATAGCTCTGTTTGTTGGGTTTCTATAGGCACTTAAATCACCCTACTCTGATATACATGGAAAAAAATTATTGCAAGAATACTAAGATATATCAAATTAGAGGCCTTCTAGAATTCAATATATCACCATCTTAATTTTCTTCACATACATTTATGAACCTAAGGCTCAATTTTGCACCTTGATGTTGGCTTACTTGGACTATGATATCAACATAAAAGTTTTAGGTCTTCCCCTTAGTTTTCCAATAGCTCAAGAAAATCAAAATTATATGAGCAAAATTATCCTATTCATGACTTAAAGCTAAGCAGATGATAGAAGAATATTATTGGAATTTAGTGTTGGAGATATGGAGTTTCTAAATTGTCACTCACAAAAGGATTTGCAATTATCGGAGTAGTAGCTTACTGACTTATTTCACTACCAAACTTTATGAAAATACATAATATCTTCTATGTGTCACAACTATATAGGTATGAAGAGGATCCTTAGTATAACACAGAATATAAGAATTTGTCACTTCAAGAAAAGTTGACATACGAAGAGCAACTAGTCCAAATCCTAGATTAAGAACACAAATATTATGCACAAAAGAGTATCCTACTGCTACAGAGATGCCATAAGATAGAGGATGCGACTTGGGAAAATAAGGAGAAAATGCAAAAATTTCACCAGGACTCTTCACTAACTCAGGTTAGAATTTGGGGACCAAATTCTTTTAAGGGGGGTGGGATGTAATGCCCCACAATTTTGTTTCATATTTAATTAATTACTTTACCTTATTTTAATTTATTTATTATTTCAATTAAAATTGTAGCAAGACGTGAACTACATTTTTTATTTTTGGAAAAATATATTTATATATATAATATATAGATAATATTAAATTATCTCTTGATAAAATAGTGATCACTAACATTTTATATATATAAATATACATATATTTTGTAGATTGATAGGTTATAGATCTACTTGAATTAATATTATTGTAGCACCCCACTCGGGATAGTCCACAATTCGGGATACCACCCAGTTCAATCCTATAGCATGCAAATATCATATCCGATAGGCCTATAAATTTTTTAACAACATTCATAGAAAACAACATAATCCAATCTTAAAGCAGCACTATCGAGGGACCCTATTACATGCCATGTTCCTACAATATCCCAAAAATCTCAGTTAAACCTCAATTAAATACAAGCTCAAAATGTCATTCCATGAAATATAATATATACATGCCAAAAATCTTAGGTTCAAACTTGACATATTGCAACATCTCTAAATCAAAGCTTAGCCACCATGTGGACCTATGAGTACACATCCATCAACACTTTTACAAATAGTCCCATTGGGCTAAATCATATGCCCTCCTTCCATTTTTGTACCTATCTGGGAAGGAAATAAAAGAATAATAACAAGGTAAGTCCAAATGACTTAGTGAGGGAAAAGAAACAACAAGATTCAAGGAAAGCTATTAAGATACAACAATCATTAAACCAATTTCAGTAACAGACAAGATTTTTCAGATTAAATCAACAATGTAACATAGTACCCCTGATAACAGTTTTAATATGCTGTTGGTTATTCCGACCTTATTACTCCCAGATCAACATTAACTGCTAATACTGGCACGGTATAGCATAAACAAAATTTCCTTATCGCTCTAATGCTCGAGCACTCAGCTCGGCGTGTAACAACTTGCTATATGGCATGGTCGAGTGCATGCCAGATCCGCCACTCACAGTTTGCTACCTCCAACTCCCAGTTGAGTCAGGATCGTATGTGGGTACTAGCCGAAAGATCTATCACCTGCAGGTCCATTCCGCTCGGGTATCTTTTCGGACCTAACCACGGGCCCAACTTCTTGTGGCGTCCCTTCGAGTTAGACTTCCCGTAGGTGTGTCCCTATAGGTTGAATTGATATAATGCCAAAAGATAATAATTTAATTTTAAAGTAATAAACATGAATATAACAACGTACGAATCTAGAACAACAATAGACACAATAAACTAGCCAACAAGGCAATTCTGGAATAATAATCCAAGTATTCCGCTCTTGGATTAGCAGTCAGCCGATACAATCAATAATCAATTATGCTGTCAAGGCTAAATAACCGATATACAAGATAGATTCAAATAAGCCAACAAGGCCAATTAGCTAAAATATAGAATAAATTCAAGTATGCAGACAAGGCCATGAATTGTGCTGAACAATATCAGAAGCAAGAATTAATAAACAAATCCTCATATGGGTCTATGAAACAATTAACTGATAACACGAGGGATCTAAGGCAATCAAGGATTTCACAAGTGAAATTCATATATTTCCCAAAAGAAGGTCATGATGAACCCTCATAAGGGTATATGAAGCAAATGATCGATAAGCATAAAGAATTCAAACAATCATGGATTTCAACATTCAAGGAACATTACTTCCCAGACAAATAGGTTTGTCAGGCCCTCACCTCTGTAGCCTCAGAAAATGTATGCACAATCAGCAATCTACTAGTCCACGGGACCCACTTCTTTGTCACCTAACCAAATGAGTATAGTTATAGTCAAAATCCACATTCAACCCCGATAATCACTCTTATACTTATCAATGATCCAAAATCACTAATTACTCTCTTAATAGTAGTTTTAGGGTACGATCGTACTATTGGTACAGAAGGTGTTAATCAAGCCTCTATCACAAAAATAGTTACGGGGTTCATATCGGTTCCAGTAAAAGAGTGTAATTCAGTTCTTAATTACATAATTATCCTCATAACATTATCCCAAATCAACAATAATAGTCCCATCATCGTAATTAATCCAATTATCGCCACTTAGGTCTCAAATTCGTAAAATCCCCAAATCAAAGTTTAAATCCTTTAGTAAACTTAATTAATCCAAGTTAGCATATAATATGACATATCCGGGTCCACTAAACTATATAATAATCCTTGTATGGGAATACATATACCAATCATATATCAATTCTTCATTCTTTTGACATAATATAAGATTTAGGGTTTTCTCTTCTGATTAACTTAATTAATCCTAAGATTATCATACGATAATATAAATTCAAGCTCACTAAGATACCTAGATACACATACATGATCGAATCTTGGTTCCATATCATATCTTATACTCTTAATTGCGTTACAACGCATGATTTAACAAGCATAAAAGAACACAAGAAATTTAATCCCCAAACTCCAACTTCTTTAAGCAAATCTTCTTATCGAGATGTCGGAACTGCAGACCAATTCTACTACTGGAACCACCACGACTAGACCAAAATGCTATCTCAAAACTGCCATTGCACCGCCTTTTTCCGTCATTCGCCACCACTAGAGACAGTTACCAACACCACCGTTCGATGCCTTTTAGCTCAACAATCACAAAGCCCATGTCAATTTCATAATTCACCATAGAATTGTGGGTAAATTGACCGAAAAACCCAATTGAGTCTCAACTCTCCATCATGTTGATTTTGCTCAATTTCGTCGCTGCTGGTGACTGGAACTAAAAATTGAAGCCACCATGTTGACCTTCGAGCTAAGCTCGTCAAAACTTACTACTTACATCCTAAGCTTAGTCGCCGAAGAGGGCGATTAAGGGTGTTCGATGGGGAAGAAAGGAAGAATGGAGGGAGGGGGAATGAAAAATACAATATTTATAGAGGGACTTTTTAGATATTCAAATTTGACCCCCAGGATTTTAGTTCAGTTTCCAATTATGTCTTTCAAGGTTTTGAGCTTATTCAATTCAACCCCTGAACTATTTATTGACTCACATCAACCCTTTTAACTAATAGTAATTCCATGCAAACCCAAAAAATTTGTAAAAATAGTCCAATCAAGTCTTCTCAAATTGCGATTCGACCCCAAAACTTTTCATTTACTTGTAATTAAGTCCTTTTCATTTATTTTTCGTGCCCTAAGATCCAACCAACCCATTTCTTGATTCCTCAACCCTTGTTTTCCAAAATACCAAATTGAAGGGTGTTACAATTCTCCCCCCTTAAAAGAATCTGGTTCCCAGATTCTCATCTTCGATTAGATGAACTTCGATTAACACTGGCATATATAACATTCTTGTTTCCTCATTCCTCAGTTACATGTGAATTTCTCTCATTATCAAGATATATATCTTCAATTCTTTGGTGATCCCATGACACTATTAAGCGTCTTAAGTTTTATGTACATCATCACATGTTATTTCAATACTTAAAGTCCCCCATTCCATCCTGATAGTGCATACTGTCATTTAATAGATCACAAAAATTATTATAGTAACAACCAACTAACAACACTACAAGTTCACTCTTACATGATATTTACGTTAAGGAGTAGTTAGATTCAAACTTAACATGCTAGCCTTTATATCAAGTCATACATTCCCAAACAGCTAGCTATAGGTTCACAAAAATTAAACATACTAGTTATAGTTACGAATAATATGTACGCTGCTCCCTAGGCTCCATATGGGATATAAAGCTGAAAATATGCGATATCAGGCTCTCCTCTAACATTCAGGAGTTTAGACAGAACCTTTAGCCGCTTACTTCCCTTTATCCTTGTGGTACCTATACCTATTTCTTCACATATTTGGCAAACCACTCAATATAGTAATTTTCACTTTCAAACCCAAATTGTTTGTCAATCTTAGATTATCCTAAATCATACTTACCAGTACATTCATGATCAGCAAAAACTCCTCTTTTTCAACTCTTAAATGATATCTCTATTTCATTTAAGCAATCACTATTTCAACAATCCTGAACATAAACAAAATAGTTCATCTTATGACTTAAGTTTTCAAAAAGCATGAGAGATAAATCTTGTATACCAAGTTTCCTTTATGAAGCACATGTACATCTAGCATTTCCTTAGTTGATCTCATCAATGCACTTATTGATGCCAATCAGAAGAACCTCAAGAACTTTTGTACTTCGGTATATTTTCTGGTCACACTTGATTGTCCATAGCCCTTATTCTAGTAGGAAGATTCCTTTAATGTTCACTAGACCATAACCCCAAACACAAATGAAATATGACTAGTTTCTCAATTCTTGAGAGATTTAAAGGTCCCAATCAAAATCCTTATAACCAATCCCAAAACATTATCTTAATTTACAATGTTTGTATTGCAAGTGAAAGGGCAATTATTGGCCCACCTTCTCCTTGAGTTTCTCATTCAGTAGTATCATTTCCTTAACTTCGTTTCTAAACAAACCCCAAACACATGCATTAGGTTAAATAGACTTATAAGGAACAAGATATCCCAATTTCTCAAGCTTGATGGGCTTTATAGAACTTTTACTATAGTTCTACGAATTCTTATTTGTGATGCAAGATCCTTCCTAAAAGTAAGCAGATACTCATTTCCTTTGTCCATCGAGTTCAGTTGATACTCTAATTTTTTCATCATTCCTTAATTCAAACCTTTACGTTTTACTTATCTAATCTTTTCAGTGATTGAAAGGGGTAAAAATCTAGAGATTCCTCAAGGTTATCCTTCATAGGGTTTCTATTATGCTTCCCAAATTATTAGCCCAATTCATTTACCGATAGGGTTAAAAAGTTCTCCATTTCACTGCAATAAGTTTATAACATAAATCTTTCTATTTTCGAATCTACTAGTAGGGGAGAAATAATACCTAACATTATCTTTGGTTCTTCCCACGGAATATTTCTAATGCAAGCATTCTCATTGTGATTTTTTTTAGCATGATAATTTCATTGAGTGATGACCATCCACTATAATTTGGTTGATATAGGATTATCTTCATATCTTAAGATGTTCTAGTGATGTCGTACTATGTCGCATCATGATTCATAACCTTATCAGACAAGCTCAAGTTTAATTTAGTCAAATTCTCTTAGATCTCCAATCAACATATACAGTATAGAAGTTATATTTTTATATATAACTCATACACAAGATTATCATCATGCAAAACAACGCTTAATAGTTCTTGAGAATATTTAAACTGTCAGTCAACCTAGCTAATATTTAACTCACGAGGCGTATAACTCACTAAATTTCACATATCATTGTTATATCTAAACGTTTATCATATTTCGCTTACTAAGTTAAACTATTTTTCTCGTATGCATATATGCGCGCCTTAACCATTTCCATGATTGACACACCTCACGATCCTTAATTTCCTTGGCAATGCTAGGCTGCCTTATTTCTATTTCAAGTTTTGGTCCCTTTCTCATTTGCACCATCTATATTTATAAATTTAGGAACTGCTTTCCATTATGTCACTGACATTTATTCCTTAAAACTATTCTCCAAATAACTATATCGTTTGAGTCACACCATACAAATTTATCCAATATTAATCTATCCATATAACCTTTTAAATCATCAAATGCGACTTTGTTTAGGAGAATCTTCAACTTATAATTTTAAAATCTCACAAAGTACGTCTAAATGTGAGCTATTTCTCCAAATTTCACCTTTTCGAAATTCAAAGAGCCCCATGATTGACATTCTTACATTACTGGATCATACATTAGTTGTCCGGAATATGTATCCTTTCGTTATTAATAATTTATTAATTTCTATAGCCTATGGTCTCAATTTCCTATCTTCATATCTCTTATCAACATAATCATGCCATCCGTTCCATAACTATATATGCACGTCAGACATTCTTTTTCTTAAGGGCATTCTATCTATCATATTTATCTTTCCATCATGTCACCTCTTACTTTTACACACTATGAAATTTTGATTCTTCACATAAGTCAAAACGCCACTCAGTCCTAATAATCACGCATTTCTTAAATGTGTGCTACATGCAATAAAGCTTTTCCTACATACCTACATAACCAAATTTTCATTCGTAAGCAATAGGCAAGAATTCGTTCACCTCAAGTTAATCACTTCATGGCACTACGTACCTTCTCAGAATGATCCTTGCTCGTCGTCTGAGTTCTCCTCTAGATCCTCCTCCATCTGGGCTCGTATAGCACAAAGTCCTTGCACTTGAGCCTCTGTTATCCTAACCCGTTCTCCTTCTCATTCAATGTCTTTTATAAGCTTCTCAATGAGGTAGCCCCTAGAATCCAATATTGATTTCAAATGGGCTGACACTGCTCGACTTTGCATGAGTGACTCATGTTGATCGCATAACCTATCCTCGAGTGTCTGAAGCATCCTTAGCAAGCTTCTTTTTTCTTATTCTAAACCTCATTCCTTTCTTCTAGAGACTCCTTGCTCCTTTCTTCCACAGGCTCATTTCCTGTGATTATCAGCCATCTCTTAATACAGAAATCAAAAAATCCATTTCATTAACACCAAACTATTTAAACTCATTCCCAATTCCTGCGGATCCAATGAAACCTTTCAATATACACCAAACACTCAAAGTTTAGATCCTAACTAACCTAAACAGAAGGTTAGCTATGAATTCCAATGATATTTAACACTTAGATCATCGATAACCTAAGCTCTAATACCACCTCTGTAGTATCCCACCAGGGATAGTCTACAAATCTGGATACCACCCAGTTCAACCCTATAGCATGCAAACATCGTACTTGATAGGCCCATAAAAATTTCAACAACATTCACAGAAAACAACATAATCCAATCTTAAAGCAGCACTATCGATAGATGCTAATACGTGCAATGTTCCTACAGTATCCCAAAAATCTTAGTTAGCCCACAATTAAATACAAGCTCAAAATGTCATTCCATGAAATATAATATATACATGCCACAAATCTTAGGTTCAAACTTGACATATCGCAACATATCTAAATCAAAGTTTAGCCACCAAGTGGACCTATGAGTACATATATCCACCAACACTTTTACAAACAATCCCATTGCGCTAAATCATAAGCCCTCATTCCATTTTTGTACCTGTCTGGGAAGGAAATAAAAGAATAACAACAAGGTAAGTCCGAATGACTTAGTGAGGAAAAAGAAATGACAAGATTCAGGGAAAACTATAAAAATACACCAATCATTAAATCAAATTTGATAACAGACAAGATTTTTCAGATCGAATCAACAATGTAACATAGTATCCCCGATAACAATTTTAATAGACTGTTGGTTATTCTGACCTTATTACTCCCAAATCAACATGTAACCACTAATACTAGCACAGTATAGCATAAACAAGATTTTCTTATCACTCTATTGCTCAAGCACTCAGCTCAGCGTGTGACAACTTACTATATGGCATGGACGATCGAAAGCCGAATCCTGCCACTCACAGTTCGCTATCTCCAGCTCCCAGTTGAGTCAAGATCGTATGTGGGTACTAGCAGGGAAATCTATTATCGCTGGTCCGTTCCACTCTATCATTTTTTCGGACCTAGCCACGGGCCTAACTTTTTGTGGCATCCCTTCGAGTTAGACATCCCATAGGTTTCCCCATAGGTTGAATTGATATAACGCCAACATATAAGACTTTAATTTTTAAAGCCATAAAAATGAATATAACAAGGTACGAATCTAGAACAACAATATACACAATAAACTTGCCAGCAAGGCCGTTCTAGAACAATAATCCAAGCATTTTATGTTTGGATTCGCACTCGGCCGACACAATCAATAATCAATTATGCTATCGAGGCCAAGTAACCGATATACATGATAGATTCAAATAAACCAACAAGGCCAATCAGCTGAAATATAGAATAAATTCAAGTATGCCAACAAGGCCACAAATTGTGTTGAACAATATCAGAAGCAAAAATTAATAAACAAACCCTCATAGGGGTCAACGAAACAAATAGCTAATAACATGAGGGATCTATGGTAATCAAAGATTTCACAAGCGAAATTCATATATTTCTCAGAAGAAGGTCATGCCGAACCCTCACAAGGGTATACGAAGCAAATGATCGATAAATATAAAGAACTCAAACAATCATGGATTTCAACATTTAAGGAACATTACTTCCTAGATAAATAGGTTTGTCAGGCCCTCACCTCTATATCCTCAGAAAATATAATCCACAATCAGCAATCTACTGGTCCACTGGACCCACTTCTTTGTTACCTAACCAAAGGAGTATAGTTAAAGTCAAAATTCAATTACTCGCTTAATAGTAGTTTTAGGGTATGATCGTACTATTGGTACATAAGGTGCTAATCAAGCCTCTATCACTGAAATAGGTACATAGTTCATACCGATTCCAATAAAAGAGTGTAATCCAGCCCTTAATTACATAATTATCCTCATCACATTATCCCAAATCAACAATAATAGTCCCATCATCATAATTAACCTAATTATCGCCACTTAGGTCTCAAATTCATAAAATCCTAAAATCAGAGTTAAAATCCTTTAGTAAACTTTATTAATCCAAGTTAGCATATAATATGATATATCTAGGTCCACTAAACTATATAATAATCCTTGTATGGGAATACATATACTAATCATATGTCAATTCTCTATTCTTTTGACATAATATAAGATTTAAGGTTTTTCTTCCTATTAACTCAATTAATCCCAAGATTATCATAAAATAATACAAATCCAAGCTCACTAAGATATCTAGATACAGATGCATGATTGAATCTTGGTTCTATGTCATATCTCATACTCCCAATTGCGTTACAATACATGATTTAACAAGCATTAATAATACAAGGAATTTGATCCCCAAACTCCAACATCTTTAACCAAATCTTTCTATCGAGACATCAAAACCACATACTAATTCCACTACTGGAGCTACCATGATGAGACAGTCACCTACACCACTATTCGATGCCTTTAAGCTCAACAATCACAATGCCCATGTCAATTTCACGATTCGCCATCAAATTAAGGGTCAATTGACCGAAAAGCCCAATTCACTGCCGCACTGATTTTGCTCAATTCCATTGCCACTAGTGGCCAGAACTTGGAAATTGAAGCCACCATGTTGACCTTCAAGCTGAGCTCATCAAAACCCACTACTCACATCCTAAGTTCAGTCGCCAAAGAGGGTGACTGAGCATGTTTGGTAGGGAAGAAATAAAGAATGGAGGGAAACAAAAAATACAATATTTATAGGGGGACTTTTCAGATATTCCAATTTGACCCCTAGGATTTTAGTTCGATTTCCAATCAGGTCCTTCAAGGTTTTGAGCTTCTTTCGTTCATCCCCTGGACCATTTATTGCCTCACATTGACCCCTTTGACCAATAATAATTCCATGTAAACCCACAAAATTTATAAAAATGATCCAATTAAGTCTTCTTAAATTGTGATTCGACCCCAAAACTTTCATTTTCCTTGTAATTAAGTTCTTTTCATTTATTGTTCGACCCCTAAGATCTGACCAATCTATTTCTTGATTCCTCAATTCTTATTTTCCAAAATACCGAATTTTAGGGGTGTTACATTTATATTAATACAAGGAGTTAAATTATTGAATTCTAGGAATTAATAATAGAGATGCTAAATTATGATAGCATTATCCTGTTCCTAGGAAGAGATTAATTAGAGTCCTGATTGAATTAAACCACTTTCTGACATAAATATAGTTGAGAAAAAATCAAAACCCATCAATTTTATTTTTCACACAAATGAAATCTCTTAGGTATAGCGAACACGGGATACTTCGATTGTGATCTCAACTAACTAACCAAGGAAGAACCGAAATACAGCTGCCCCAACCCACATGCATCAAGAACAAAACCCTGCTTATATCCAAATAACAGCAGAACAAATCCTAGGCAAAGCCCGCAAGTAGCTAAGGCAAAAACCCATATTCCTAAGCAGAAAATCACGATAGTGCAGAGAAAGAATTTGAAGACAAAGTTTGTAGAGCCCCACACATTGTGGTTGGAGTATGCAGATTTTAAGATGAAGACTAAGTTCATTAATCATGCAATGAACCTATGGGATGGAGGAGATGTTAGGTAATTCGGTTGGTACGAGGTAAATTTTTTAGCAAAGGACTGGGTGGGGGCCCTGATCAGCAAGGTTGGATTTCTTGTATAAAGTTTGGGTTGAGATACAATGAAATTGAAAAAAATGAGGGTGATTTTTGAATGGTTTGTGGATTGCCATCAGAAGGTTAGGCGTGGATTAAGTACGCAAAATTTGAGATAGGAAATAGAGAGACAGAACGTGCTAGGAACTGCTGTGAGAGGGCTATGAATAAGTTGGGGCTTAAGAAAAGTAGAAGAACTTTTTGTGGCTTTTGCAGATTTTGAGGAGAAGTGCAATGCATTGGATCATATACCAAATGGTAGTGCAGGTTTTCAAGCATGAAAGTTTTGTTGAAGTAATCTTAATCATTGCATGTGGTTTAGTAATGCATACATGGCTACTAGATATATCACCCTCATATGCCAAAACAACTTATATTTTCAAATTATGGAATTTCTTAGATCATATGAGTAGGAGTAATTAGATACAAGCTAGCACATGTTTTCTTAGATTTTGGTTGCTTGTGTAGAAGTAAATTGATGTTCAATCACGGAAACCTTCCACTTAGAAACAAAGTTTCATTTATAGGAAATTGTTCAATATACCACTTGCTTCCACGTATGTGAGATGAGTTATGCAATTGCTTGAGAATAGTTGGATAAATTAGATTGTGCTTAATCTATGTTGCTTGGGATCTCTTTATAATGGTGGGAATAATTGAAATATAGTATGCCATGCATGAAATAGTTTTATTATTATTAGTAAAAAATAGTCACACGCACACATAAATACACGAACACAACCTAGATTCCAACATACATGTATATATATATTTGTATATGAAAGCAAGTAAGGCACCAGGATCCAATTATAAAACTTCAAAATCTTAATAAACTAGTGCTTACAAGCTAACTAGGATCAAAGTGTTACCTTGAAATGCTTAAATCCAAGGAGAAAGTCGTGTACCTTTCACTAATCCCGAATCTGCCAAAAACCCGCAGTAGGAATAAAGTGATTTTTAGCCTCGTCAAAACTGCTCCAAAATTCACGAAAAAAATACTACAACCTCTCAACACCTTGTAGGAAACACAATAAAATATTTGGATAAAAAATCCTTCTGGATCTCCTTGGAAAAAATCGCCAAATTGGATTCTGTGCAAGTGGATCTCCAAACCATAGCAAACGAACTTGTTTGCCTCTATTGATATGATCCACACACCAAATAGATCTTCCAAAATCTCTAGTCTATATACTGGAATAAGACCAGAGATTAGATATGGTGGAGGCCGATTTTAGGTTGGGAAGAAGAAGAAAAAGAAAAAGAGAGCAAAGCTTTCAACATATGAATGTAATGCTTACAAGAGATTTTGGAGGGAATAGCAAAAGAATCTAATTCTTTCACACTTTCAGCAATGTGCAATCTACACACCCACTATATCTATATATAGGGTGAGGTTGGTGTAATGCCAAGTTGGCATCACACCTTCCTCAAGGTTGGCAGCCACTTGCATTGCCAAGGTGGCAAATGCAAATTCAAATCTAATTTGAATTTCACGTGCATCTTATTATATTTGAAATCTAATTCCAAGCTAATTAAAATACTAATTCAAATGAACATTTCATTTGAATTTTCCATCCAAAATATGTTCTTCCCATTAATTAGATTAAATATTTTAATTTAATTAATTAACCTTTGACTTAACTCTCAAGTCAAACATGCTCAACTCTTAAGCTTGAATTTTGTTAACTTAACTCTTTAAGTTAACTTAACTAGTTGATGATCACATTGGCACCAAATAATTAACTCCTTAATTATTGGTCTAATTTAACTCTTAAATTAATTGATTAATTGAACACTTAAATTAATCAAGCCAAAATTGACCTTCAAAATTGATACCTTAAAATATGTCCATTAGGAGATATTTTCTAACACTTAGAAAATTTCATCCATTAATTAGCAAGCTAATTGGATTTTGTGTAAGACCCAATAAGTTCTATCATTCATTAGACATGGGCTTACAACACCTTGTGACTTTTGAATATCATATATTCATTTTAGTTTAAAACACTTTTAAACTAATCTACTCGATTCAATTAATCTCATTAATTGAAGAGTACCCAATCTTCATGGTTGATATCCAACCTTTGGCCCATGGAGCCCAACTAATTGGCCGAAATGAACATTTTGGAGAAATATTATAGCTCTACGCTTACCATGCAAATACGGTCCTTCCATCTCCTATCTCCCGAAAGAGGCATAGGGCAAGATATTGGTCGGCTCCCTAATAGCCTCGATGCTAAGTCTCTATTCTCAATGCTCAATTTCCTTGTGTGACCTCATATTTGGAAAACTCTTTTTCCAAGTTGTCACACCACCTTAAGTAAAGATTTCTTATAATCGATCATTATAGAATACATAAGAGATGCACTCGCCCTTCACAAAAGCGAGGAGTCGAATTCCATCTTGGATCTCACAAACCTCCATGCCAAGTAGCTCATGCCCAACCTAAACCCGAAAGACCTGCTAAGTGGTCAAGGAAGAGTCAAAGCATGAGGACCAAACACAAGGTTACCATATATCCTTAGTTCAAAGGGCTCAGCTAGAGAACTTGCCACTACGGCTATCTAGTGGATTCTTCGATGGGCCGTCAGTGCCTTGTTCTCTAACAGGCACCCACTAACATGCACCCATATCTCATACGGTTGCTCATGGAACGAAGCAATATCCAACTCTTGGATTTATGCATTGTTAGTGCAAGTTTATCCAGATCATAGATACCCCATCTCATAAAATCCTATGACTTGAAAGATTTAAGATCATGACCATGTGAAACTTATTCTATGGTCATCAAACCAAGTCCCGTAGTCAAGAGTGATCTAAGGGCTTCATCCAAATGTAAGTAAAGTAATAAAGAGCATAAGATGAAGACGAGCATATAAAGAATATCATTCAATCAAGATTGTTTTACAAGGAAATAGCTTTTACAAGGCCAATCTAATTGGCTTGCTGGGCACTATTCCAATAATTTCCCACTTGCCCTAAAGCCAATACCCCATGGCCTTAAGACCCATATTTTCAAGATGTTCTTCAAAGACCTTTTGTGTTAGGGGTTTTGTTAGTAGATATGCTATATTCTATTTCGAGGCAACTCTCTCTACTTAGATGTCGTCTCTATCAATGATCTCCCAAATCAAAAGATATTGCCTCAAAATATGCTTGAATTTTTTATAAGATCTTGGTTCTTTGGCTTGTGCCACTGCCCCGATGTTGTCACAATAGACAACTACTGGCTTAACAATGCTAGGTACTACATTCAACTCTTGAATGAAGTTTTTCTTCCAAACACCTTCTTTTGCAGCTTCTGAAGCCGTAATATATTTTGTCTCCGTGGTAGATTTGGCCGTGTGTTATGTTTGGAACTTTTCCCACTAACCGCGCCGCTATTGTGGCAAAATATAAATCCAGAGATGGATTTTAGGTCATCTACATTGGATTGGAAACTATAATCTGAAAGCCTCTCTAGTTTCAATTCTCCATTATCGTATACCAAAAATAAGTCCTTAGTCCTTCTCAAGTACTTAAGGATTGCTTTTATGGCCATCCAATGACTCTCTCCGAGATTGGATTGGAATCTACTTGTAACACTTAGTGAGTGTGCCACATTCGGTCTTGTACATTAAACTGCATACATTATGCTACCAATAATGGAGACATAAGGTATGTGGGACATCCTTCGTTTCTCTTCCTCTGTCTTGGGGGCCGTAGACTTGGAGAGACAAATGCCATGTCCCGTAGAAAGAAATCCCTTCTTGGATTCTTTTATACTAAACCTTTTTAGTATCTTGTCAATGTATAGGATTTGGGATAGCCACAGCATCCTCTTAGATCTATCTCTATAGATACATATTCTTAATAAGTAGGATGCTTCTCCCAAATTCTTCATGGATAATTGTATAGATAACCACGCTTTAGTACACTCTAACATTCCTACCTCATTCCCAATGAAAAGGATGTCATCGACATAAAGCATAATAAATTGTACACTACTCTTAATAGCCTTCTTATACACACATAGTTCATACACATTTTTGACAAAGCTAAACAAACTGATCATTTTGTCAAAATATATGTTCCAACATCGGGATGCTTGTTTGAGTCCATAAATGGATCTCTAGAGTTTGCAAACCTTTTGCTCACTTCCCTTGGATGTAAAACCTTGTGGTTGCTCTATATAAATTTCTTCTTCAATGTCTCCATTGAGGAAAGCAATTTTCACATTCATTTGCTATATCTCATAGTTATAATATACGACTATCGCAAGTAAAATCCAAATGGACTTATGCATTGTGATTGGTGAAAAGGTTTTCTTGAAATTAATATTAGGTCTTTAAGTGTAACCCTTTGCCACTAGTAGCGCTTTAAAGTCACCACTTCTCTATCTACTCCAAGCTTTCGCTTATAGATCCACTTGCAACCAACGGGAACTATTCCCTTTAGTGGATCTACCAAAGTCCATACTTTGAATACATGGAGTCCATTTTGAATCTCATGACTTCAAGCCAACATCCTGAATCTATGTCCAAGATAACTTCCCCATAGGTCTTCAGATCGCTATCCGATTGGCCCGTTTCATGAAGGAATTCAAACATTTCGGGTTGTTCCTTTATTCGATCCGACCTTCTTAGAGGTTGTGTGTGAGGCTTATGCTACTCATTTGTTTCCATCGCTTGTGGGATTTCTTGATCATCTTGAACTTCATCAAGTTCAATGATAATGCCATTTCTATCTAATAGAAATTCCTTTTCTAAAAAGTGGTCGTTCCTCGAAACAAACACCTTTTCTTCTGAGGGATCATAGAAGTAATAACCCTTAGACTCTTTAGGGTATCCCACAAACTTGCACAATGTGGATCTACTATCCACCTTATCTCCTACTATCCATCTCACGTAGGCGGGAGATCCCTAAACCTTGAGGTATTGGTAAAAAGGTGCTTTACCATACCATATCTCATATGGTGTTTTAGGCACCAACTTTGAAGGTACAACATTTAGTAGCTTCGCCATCGTGTTTAAGGCGTATCCCCGAAAGGATATAGGCACATTGGAAAAGCTCATCATAGACGTACCATGTCCAATGAGGTACGGTTTCTCCTGTTGGTTACTCCATTGATTTAGGGTGTGTTGGGTGGAGTCCATTGAGAGAGAATCCCATTCTCATTTAGATATCCAAGAATTCAGTGCTTAAGTATTCTCCCCCTTGATCCAATTGAAGGGCTTCAATACTTAGCCCCAATTGCTTTTCTACTTCACTCCTATACTCTTTGAACTTTTCAAAGGCTTCGGACTTGTTCTTCATAAGAAACACGTGTCCAAACTGACTATAGTCATCGATGAAGATGATGAAGTAGGGAAAACCTCTTTTCTCACTAACTCTTAGTGGTCCACAGACATCTATATGGATCAAATCCAAGAGACTTGTGGAACGCTCTGTTTGTCCTATAAAATGAGCCTTGGTCATTTTTTCTTTTAAAAAAGATTCACTAGTAGGAAGATCCTCAATGCCATTAACATTTAGTACTTTGAGAGCTTCTAACTTGTTCATCCTATTTTTTGAAATATGTCCAAATCTTGCATGACATAACATGGCATCTTCTTAGTTATCTAACTTTCTCTTATTTTAATGAATGTGCATTAGTGAAGGTTGGGAATCAAGTATGTACAATCCGTTAATTAATGTACCTTGCGCAATTAAAGAGTTATTCTTTAAAGCTTTCAACATCCCATTCGATATAGAAAAATCAAATCCTTCATTATCAAGAATAGGTATTGAAATAATGTTCTTAATAAAATGGGGTACATAATAAACGGGATCAAGTACAATGCAAGCATTCCCCAAGTCCAACTTGATAACGCCTTGAAAAATGGCCACAACTCTTACTCAATTTCCTAAGTAGAGGATCATATCCCTTCACAATGACTCCTTCTTCTTTCCATCCCTTGTAACGAATTACAAAGGTGAGAACCACATGCAGTATCAAATACCCATGTCGAAGAATTAGTCGTCATGTGAACTTAAATAAAGTACATACCCTTCTCAAGGGTTATAAGGTAAGCTTTGCAATTTATTTTCCAATGCCCCTTTTCACCATAATAGAAATAACTAGCTTCAATTTTAACCTTCTTCTTAACCCTCCCGGAACTCTTCTTGGGTTGCGTCCCTTTTGAGGAAGAACGTTTCTTCCTCTTATCTCCCTTTCTAGGACCCCTAGGGCCTTTTAACTTAGAGGATGATACAAGCATAAGGGGTTTCTCCTTTCTCATAGTCGTCTCCGCGGTTGCAAACATATTGATCAATTCGTTAATCGTAACATCTTGCTTGGATATATTGAAGTTGATAATGAATTGATCATATAATGGTGGCAATGACTATAGGATCAAATCTATGTAGAGGTTATTGTCCATGACCATATCTAACTGTCCAAGCTTCTCCATGAGTCCTATCATCTTGAAGCCGTAATCATAGACATTGGACCCTTCACTCATCTTTGCTCTAAAGAGCTCCTTGGACAAAGCAAACTTGTATACTCTGTACACTATATGACTTTTGTAAGTATACATAGATTTTTCTAGCATGTTTCATGTGCTCATGAGTCTTTTGGAGCTTGTTGGACATACAGGCCATCATAACACACCTCACTTGTAGATTATCATCTACAAATTTCGTGAACATTTCACGTTGTGCGTCCGTGGCGTCATCACCAAGTGTGTCCACGGGACTTTGATCAAAGACGTAAGTCTGCTTTTTAGAGTCAAGAATTATTTTAAAGTTTCTCAACCAATCTTGGAAGTTTGGCCCAATGAGTTTATTGGTTTCCAAAATTGATGCGAGTGGATTCTTAGCCATTTTTGTTTGAAGATTTCAAAAATCTACAAAAGGCCAAAAAAAAGTATAAGCATGTCATTGAATATGATATTAAAACATCTTCGTAGTCTTTCAAGCATGTTTTCCTTCCACTATTTTATCAAATTCTTCACCCCTAGAAGAATTTGGGAAATCATATTTCCTAGTGAGAATCAAGATCCTAAGGACTTGCGAGTGGACCCCCGTACATGAGTGCCATCCACAAGCAATCGAAGGGTAAGCAACTTTTGCTAATTGTATCTTATGCAACTCTTGATATATTTTGCCCCACTTTTCACATAGACCAACTTACCCGTGTGCCATCTATGGTGCTAAGTGTTAAGTCGTACCTACCAATCAATCTTTGACTCAAGACGGGCACCACATCATTCCCCGTACATGAGTGCTAATGTGTGGGCATTCCTAAGTCAAAGTACATCTCATGCTAAGTGTATGCTCACAGTTTTCCTCCTAAGTGTGACCTCCGTACATGAGTGCCATCAAACAAAATTGGTAGCATCGTCATGGCATACACTATTGGTACAAGGTTTGGATTAATTAAAACTCTTTTAATTTATATCTATTTTGACTTAATATTTGAAAGGCACTTAGACATTCTAAGTTGAGAGTTTTTTACTTCCAAAGATCTCATCATTTTATCATCTTATTTATGTTTTCTACATCCTAAACATGAATCTCATACATCAATAGGATATGAAAAACACAAATAAGTAAATGCGTCTAGCATGCCCCTAGGGTGGGATGACCATGAGCCTAACCAAGTGGTGCACTTAGAGCCATAGGTGCACCACCTAGACTTGTCAACGGGTAGGGTTTTACCCGTCCATGCCCATGAAATAGTACAATACCCATACCATACCCAATAAATAGACATGAAACCTAGACCTATTAAGAAAAATGGAATGCGTAAGAGTAAAGTCTATACCCATAAAATACCCAAATACCTAATACCCAAAAAATACCAATAGCAAATACCCATGTTCCAACTCCCTCCTTCCCAACTTTAATCTTTTTTACTCATAGAACTTTATTTAGATACCATTTTTCTCAAACCTAAACCCAAAAATATATTAAAAATAATTGAACGGGTGTAATTATTTATATGCAAAACGTATCCACATATCCTATACTTTGAAATTACTCATTTTCCAAATACTCAAATTTAACTAGTTAACCCTAATTTGGTATGTCAAAATTAAATTTATACTAATAATCATGGCATACTTGAAGTGTACAATTAAATTTTAATATATATAAAATAAAATAAAAAAATTAAAATTATTTTAAATTTATTTATTTGTAATTATTGTACTTCATAATTTATCTAAAACAGTAAAATTCTTTCTTACTTGTTGGTTTACACATTCCAATTTGGATGTTTGGATGATACTTTCTTTTCATACAAACCATATAAATTTGATGTATACATAAAAAAAAATTAAATTTATACTCTTTTTTAATTTAAAAAAATTGAGTTAACATTTTTAAAATATGCCAAAAAAAAGTAGTCAATAATAATAAATTACTCTAGCATTCAAATATTAGGTAGCTTTAGCATTTTGACTGACAATAAGAAAATTTGGGAAAGATAAAAAAATTAGTCAAATTAAAACACAATTAAAAATTTGTTCTAATAAACTAGACCCAACTATAGACCTAATAGGTCATGGGTTTGATAGGGTGGAATATATTATTTAGGTATTTTAGGGTATGGGTCTTATTGGGTCTGTGGATTGAGTAGGGTAGGGTAAACATAAGGTCTAACTATTTGAGTATATTAGGGTATGGACTTAGGTAAGGCAATACCCTACTCATTTCATTGACAGGCTTACCTCACCCCCATTATTAAGTGAAGAAATATTAATTATATGTAAAATACATTGAGTGAAGATTTTTTTTTGGAAATAGCAGCAAAAGAAAAAAATCAGAATTTGAAAAAAAAAAATATTGGGTAAGGTTTGGACCCGACCCGAAAGTGATGGGTCCAAACAGCAGACCCAATGCACAGACTCAATGGGTAATGGGTATTAATTTTAGGTACTGCTTGGGTAGGGTAAGACTCTACCCATTTACAACCCTAGCACCACCTAGTTGATTTTAGGTAGGTTGATTAAATCTAGCTATTACATGAGTGTATCCCATACATTCATGGGTCTTCAAAAGTCTCCATGCCTCTAAGGCCTCCTTTGGTCCATGTAACTTTGACATGAGAAGGAAATCCTCACTCCTAGTAATTCTACTCTCATAATATTTACAAGGTAAAAATAAAGAGGCATGCAAGCCCCAATCTAATATAACCCATTTCAACAACTTGAAACAAATAAAATCAATATTAAAGGCCCATGATCATCCTCATTCATTCATCATCCATTCAACAATTAAATGAATAATAAATAAATCTAGAATTAACAATTAACCCTAACAATTAAATGCTTATCTCATAAACAAATAATTGAATAAGCGTAACATTTATGCCATAATTGGAAGATTAACTTTAACCAATTTTCAAAAGCATTATAAGATGTCAAACATAATATTGAGAACTTGCACAACACTTGTGCATCTAATATGTGTAATGCAAAAACTTATTAAGCATTAAAGGAGTTCGAAAAACAAGTCAAACAAAACCAAAACCTTAAAAATTGGACTACCGCCCAGCCTGGGCGCACGGCTCGGCAGGCCGCGTGCACAATGCCCAGCTGTGAGTGCCAACCCCTATTTTTGTGCTTCAAAGTGCGCCAAACATATTTTCCACTCAACTTTTATTTTCCAATAATTTTAGCACGTGTTCCTAACATTTAAACACACATAGTAGATGGATTTCCATATTCAAAACACCTTTTAAAAATGAAAATTCAAGTGCTCAAACAATTTAGAAAAAACTAGAATCATATTCTATGAAATCATCTAATAAAACTCCAATCAAATTGGATCCAAAAACGACCAAAACTCTTTTGATCAATCATCAACATGCTATATATAACATCAATTAATGCTAAATCAACATTCAACATTAATAGCTATGAATTAAAACATACTAATCACATGAATAAACACTTAAAACACATATTATCATGTTTTTAATTCGTCAATCAAGGAGCCACACACAATATTATCCAAACACTCCAATTCATCATATGAATCGAGAATTTGGTGATTTTGATCAATCCATCACATGAATCAATCATCAAACAAATCCAAATCTAGGCATGATTTAGGCTGTGATACCACTTGAAAGTAAGTAAGGTACTAGGATCCAAGTATAAAAACTTAAAAAGCTTAATAAACTAGTGCTTACAAGCTAACTAGGATCAAATCATGCTTAAAATCCAGATATAGATAGAGTGTTACCTTGAAATTTTATAGGTATGTTATAAACACATTGAATATTGTACAAAAAAAATTTGAAATAAAATTACCAGAATTTAGTTCATGAACTGATATAAAATGTTTAACCCTAGAATCTAAAAATTGAAACCTAACTGCAGCAACTTCAATTGCACAAATATTATATACATCAAAAATACAACGGTTACAAAATATAATTTAAATAATATTTATATTTAATTATAATTTATGTATGGAATTATAATTGCTAATAAAAGTGAACAAGAGTTGAGAGTGTTGATATTTCCTGGCAAATCTTTTCTTGCCCTAACATTTAGGATTCCTTCAAAGGAGATGAATAGGTTGAGAACTTTCTAAGAACATTATTTTGCTAGAAAATATGATGGTTTGAATGTGTATTGTAGAGAGAAGAAGTTGTTTGAATGTGATATGCAGAAGGAGACCTAATAAATTAAGTGTTCTACAAGGACTAAAAGTGCTAAAAAAATTATCCTTAGCTACTTAGCTACTTAGTTGCTAAGTTCTTATTTCTCTTTTTTTAATTAGTTTTTATTAAAAAAGAAATTAATTCTAATAAACAAGATTTAGTTATTTCTTAAATAATTCACTAATCTCAATTAATTAAGGTTTATAAACAAGAAAAATATGGGACACTACAAATAGCAAATGACAAAAGAAGCAAACATCGATCAACGTATCAAAATCGATAATACAGTAAGATTGGGAGCATTAATTCATAACAAGCAAAATCAAAAAGAAATTATAATATTTGATAGAAAAGGATGGCATAATACATTATTATTCTTACTTCATTGATTAAATAATGGGCCATTTTAGAATATGTAGTTAGGTTTTTTTTCTATAACATGGATATATTCAGTCGTATTGCCTTTTACTATATTTCTATATAGTCACCATATTTGTAGTATGTAAAAAATAAATTTAGGGGACACATGACATCTTACAAATCACGCTGATAGATGAACGTAAAAATATTTATAGACTTATCTAATAGATACACATAATATCTTACAATAACGTAGGTGAATAAACATACAAATGCACACAGACTTATTCAATCGTTACGGGATACACATAATATTTGCTCAATCACGACGTAGAAACTTGTATGAATTTATTTAATGTACACACGTAATACACAAATTTGTATGGGCTTATTCAGATGATACACATAGTGTTTTACAAATCTCGACATAAAAACTTGTATAAACTTACTTAATGCACACACGAAATACACAAATGTTAATGCACTTATTTAGATGAAATAAATAATGTTTTACAAATCCCAAAGATAGGTAAACATGCACACATGTATAGACTTATTAAACAGCCACATGTAAAATCTTATAATCATACCAATGGACATATAAATTTGTATGCATATAGACTTACTTATGGTTAGTGGATACACAATATTTTAAAATCACAATGTGAAAATTTGTATAAATTCATTTGTATGAACTTATTTAGAGGATACACATAATCTTGACATACAAATTTATATAAATTTATTTCATGCAGATGCATAATAAAAAGATGTTTATGAACCTCTTGAAAGGATACACACAATGTATTATAGATCCCAAAGACCAGTAAACATACAACTATGTATAGACTTATCAAATGGCACACATAATATCTTGTAATTATTCCGACAGGCATATATACTAATATGTGCATACTTACATTAGGTGTCTATCCAAATAATTGAGAAGAAAATTGACCACACAAGTCAAACTCTTATGTTTATGCGTGCAAAGATGATCAAATAAATCTTTCTAGGATATCACAAAAATAATATAAGATAAAATAATTCAAAGCATATAATATAAAAATAAAAATAGAAATAATTTATTAAAACATCAAAAATGAAGTGTAAATGCTTCGTCGCTGCATACATAAGGAAGTAGCACCGATGGCTAAAGTGTCTCTCATATTCATATACACACACACACACACCAAAGCACCACCTAAGAAAGAGTCTTAAATTAAGCTTTAAAAAGAACAACTAAAAATGAGCAACTGTTGTAAATTCACATCTTCATTCACAACCAAATCACGCTTTTGCATTCTCTGAAACACCAACTAGCCAAAGAAGAAATTTCCTTCACTTCTCACCTCACAAAATCAAGAATTAGTTCTATCAGAGCCCACTTCAAGCTATATAGACCTTAGCTCGTGGCGCACATTAAGGCCTTCTACACTACGACAGGATGCCTAGAGTCATTGTACCAACTATTGAGAATGTCAAAGACTAGAAGCATGCTTTTCCAACATCAAAAAAGTGTACACGAAAATGGCAAAAAAATATCATCTAGAGATTTTCCCACCAAAAAGAGTGGATGAACCCACAAGGAGGTTTATAATTGTGAAAAAGACGTATAAAACTCTTTAACATCCATAGAGAAGAGCTTTGTATGCTAGAGATATGGCTAAGGGATTCTCAACTGATAAACTACTAACCTTTGTTCTTTTGGAGGATAACTGAACTTTGGTACCAACTATAACTTGGAGGATAATTTAAGATACAAGTACTTTTAAGTTGTTGTAATATAGGATTGCCTAATAGAAAATTAATATTTCATTATTATATTGCTCGTTATGAAGGGCGGTTTTCCCCTAATAATCATCTTCCAAATATGATTAAGAAATATTCCATTTTTTTCCTTTTAAGCAAGATATTTTTTCGGGGTTGAATGTTGTCATTATTGTCTTTTTGGCTCACAAGCAAGATGCTAAATGGAATTTCTTAAAAAAGATATCATTTTTGTCAAGTAGTGACTTAAAATTTATAAGTGATAGTGGTCCGAAAAGAACTACACTTGTACACGGTACATGCAGTTTCCTAGTTCGCACAAACGCTATAGTTTTAGATCTTTTGTTTTGTGAAGTGAAACAAAGCATTTCATATTGACTAGAATGACTAGCTTCCAAATCTAAAATGATTAAAATAGACAAATAATGATAGACTTATCAATACTAATATTAAAGTAAGACTGAGAGTGTCAGCTCATAACAAACAAAATCGAGAAGAAAGTATAATATTTGATAGCAAAGGATTGAATGATTTCTTGCTTGTTTTCTTTTTATGTCACACATTTATATTAATCTATTTTGCACATAGAATTTTACATAATCTATTCATGAGAAATCACCTTTACACTTTTTGCTTATCAATTGGCTCAAACTTTTCTATTATTTTGCCACATTAAAATAGCATTTAATTGATAAGGACTTTATTTTGTCATGGGATTAATTTTGTTAATATTTTTTAAAAAATATATTATTTCCTTTCTGAGTATGGATAGACTTCATGGATTGGACTAACTATTTAACCAATATATGTAAAAGAAGCTTTGGATGAACACAAACTTCCAAGTTGTTTGTTTTAGCTTTATTAATTACCAACTATTTGACAACGTCATCTAGGAAAAATAACCAAATATGGAAACAAAATTTCCATCAATTGCTTTCAAAAAATTAATGATATGAATGATAGTAAGTATGTTATAGATTCAGAACCAATTGAAATTATAATGTGACATTGCATTTTGTACCAAAAACCATACTTTGATTAGAATTCTTTAGCAATTACTTTTAGTAAGATTCTTTCATTGTGTAATAAGGATAAGTAAAATATAGGGGAGAACATTATGGAAATGTCCAATCTTATCATAAAATTGATGGCTTTAAAGCTTGAATTATCAGAAGACATACATGTGCACCTACTGTTGATCTTCTTTCGTAAGCAATTTAGTCCATTAAAAGTATCTTATAATACCCAAAAATGAGACATGGACTCAAGTTTGCTTATAGCTCAATGTGTATAGAAAACTTAAAATGTTTATTTCTCAACGACTTCTAATAATAAAGTTATCAATAAGAAGTCAAGAACAACAAATAAAGCTAAAGAAATTGCATACCATAAAGCATCTCAGCCTAAGGAGCAAAAAAATAGGATTTGATAATTATGTGTAACTTTTGCAAGGAGACTGTTCACTTGAATGAAGAATACTACAAGTGTGCCACCTAACATGAAAAGAATAAGTAAACTTCTAAACTTTGTTAATTCAATAGTTAATTTGGATTGGTACTTGGTGGATAAATAAAGGTACAATTACTCAAATAAGTGCCACAATTTAAGTTTGCAGATTAGACAAATGTTATCTACCATTATATCATTTATTACTAAGATTGTTTAATTATAATTAGCTACCAAATATGACGACAAAGATAATACCTTTTCCCACTTAAGAAAACATATTTTTTCCTAGATGAATATTGTCATTATAGCATTTTTCCCTCATAGGTGGTATATTGCACGAAACTAAATTAAAATTTGCACAATATGAGTGATGGTGGTCTAAAAGAACTATCCAAATGCACGACATGTGCACTTTTTATGTTTCCATAAAAAACATAACTTTTATCACTTTTTCTTTGACGTGACATCAACCATTTCATATTGGTTTGATCAAATCAATGCAAATTCGCAAATGACAAAATAGGCAAGCATTGATCAGCTGATCAAAATCGATAATACAGTAAGATTTGGAGTATTAAGTCATAACAAACAAAATCAAAAAGAAAATATAATATTTGATAGAACAAGATTGCAAAATATATTATTTTTCTTGCTTGTTTGATTGAATAATGTGTCATTTTAGAATATGTAGTTAGGTTATATTTATTTAACACGGATTTATTCGTTCATATTGCCTTTTACTATATTTCTAGTATGTACTAATAATTTATAGTTGTGAATAAATATGAGCAAATATGAATGGAGTCACTATATTTCTAGTATGTACTAAATAAATTTAGGAGGCACATAATATCCTACAAATCCTGGTGATAAATGAATGTAAAAATGTGTATAGACTTATTTTGCAGGTACACATAATATCTTACACTCATGTAGATGAATAAACACATAAATATGCATAGACTTATTTAGTGGTTAGAGGCTACACGTAATTTTTTACAAATCACGACATACAAGTTTGTATAAATTTATTTAATGCACACACGTAATGCATGAATGTGCATGTATGGGCTCATTTAGAGGATAAATATAGTTCTTTACAAATCATGACATAAAAATTTGTATAAAATTATTTAATGCACACACAAAATATACAAATATTTGAACTTATTTAGACGATATAGATACTATTTCACAAATCCCAAGGAAAACCTACAAATATGTATAGATTTATTAAATGGACACACATAATATCTTATAATCATACCGATAGATGTATATACGTTTGTACACATATGACTTACTTATAGCTAGTTTATACACACAATATTTTAAAATCCAGACATGAAAATCTGTATGAATTTATTTGCATGAACTTATTTAGAGGATACACAAAATGTTTTACAAATCTCGACATACAAATTTTTGTAAATTTATTCAGTGTAATCATGTAGTATGTAGATATTTATGAACTTATTTAAAGGATATACACAATGTTTTATAGATCCTAGAGACCAATAAACTTACAAATATGTCTAGACTTGTCAAATGGTGCACATATATCTTATAATTATGCCAACAGACATGTATACTAATATGTAACTGTATCAAAATCAAAATTAACCCGATGACCCAACCACAATCCACCTGAAAAAAATCAGGATTGGGTTTGGATCAAATTAGGTCGGACCCGAAACTGACCCGAGAAAAAAGAATAAGGTTAGGTTGGTTTTGGGTCAATCTGCTAAACTTGAAAATAATAAGTGGATGAACCAATAACCCAATAAACCTAACCCAACCCAAAAATAATTGGCTGACCTAAAATAAATTCTAAATTTAAAAAATTTATGTCCAATAATCTAAACCAAGAAAAGCTTTATATCCAAAATTTCAAAATTCTTAAACTCTCCAATACACACTAATAGAAGATTTCTTTGTGGAGTTTTAGGCTATGAATTAATGGAGGAAACTAACTATTGGTTCAAAGAAGATTTCAGATTTAATGGTCGTCATCAAAATTATCTTTGCACTTTAACTTGATATTTTTGTCTTTGACTAAAAATTTTACTATTTAATAGTTAATTCTGCATTAGTGGTTGTCATAAAAATTGTTTATTGAATAATGATTTATTACATTTTTTGTATTTGGAGTAATTATGGACATGAGATGTTTTAAAGTTATTAAGTTTCTTACTTTCTTAAACCCTAATGATTATGTAGAATTATAGATTTTGTTGGTAGTAGATCAAACTTCTACTCAATTATAATGTTGAAATTTATAACTATGAAAAATAAAATATATAGATCGGGTTGGGTTGGGTTGGGTTAGGTTAGATTTATCAGGTTGTTAAGTGACTTGATTGAAAATTAGGTCAACCCAAACCTGACTCGATTTTTTGTAGGTTAGGTTAGGATTAAGCCTTTGGGTTTAGCATCGAGTTGGGTTAGATTTGAGTTTGATATTTTTATATTATACCCCTATCTCAACCCAACCGAGTTGACACACTACTAGTATGTGTATACTTACACTAGGTGTAAAACCTAATGATCGAGAAGAAAATATTGACCACTCAAGTCAAACTCTCATGTTCATGCGTGCGAAGATGATCAAATATATCTTCTTGGATATCACAAAAATAATGTAAAAGAAAACAGTAAGAAGCATTGAATACAAAATAAAAATAAAATTAAAAATAATTGATTAAAACATAAAAAATGACGTGGATATACTATGTCACCACATACATAAGGAAGCTACACAAATGGTTAAACTATCTATCATACTCATATGTATATACATATATATATACATACACACAAGCTAAAGTGCCACCCAAGAAAGAGTCTCAAATTAATCTTTAAAAAAAACAACTAAAGATGAGCAACTAAATTCACGTCATCATTCACACCAAAACACTTTTGCGACGTCTCAAACACCAGCCAACCAACCAACCAACCAAAGAAGAAATTTCCTCCACTTTTCACCTCACAAAATCAAGAATTATTTCTATGAAAACCCACTCCAAGATATGCAGAACTTGACCTACGGCCCACATTAATTCCTTCTACAATCCAACATGATTTGAAGAGTTATTATACCAACTATTGAGAATATCAAAGACCGAAAGAATGCTTTTCGACACCAAAAAAGCATACAAGAAGATGGCCAAAAAGTATCATCCAGAAATTTTCCCACCGAACAGAGTAAATAAACACACAAGAAGGTTTGTAATGGTGAAATATGCTTACGAAACTCTTTCATATCCATAAGGAAGAGCTTTGTAAGATAGAGATTTGTTTAAGGGATTCTCAGCTAATAAACTGCTAACTTTGGTTCATTTAGAAGCTAACATTGGGACCAACTATAACTTGGAGGATAGTTTAAGGCACAAGTAATCTTATAGTTGTTTCAATGCAGGATTGCCTAATAGAAAATTAATATTCCACCATACATTGTTCATTGTGAAGATTTTTTTACTAATAATCATATTCCAAACATGATCAAGAACATATTGTATTTTTTTCCTTCTAGGCAAGATATTTTTTTTGGTTGAATGTTGCCACTATTGTCTTTCCGGTTCATAAGCAAGATGCTACATGTAATCAAATTGGAATTTCTTGAAAAAAAATGTCATTTTTATTAATTAGTAATTTAAAATTTATGACTGATAGTGTTCCGAAAGGAACTACACATGTGCATGGTAAATACATTTTCAAGTTGCATAAATGGTATAGTTTTAGATCTCTTGTTTTGTGAAGTGAAATGGCGCATTTCACATTCATTAGAATGAGTGGCTATCAAATTTGAAATGATTAAAACAAACAAATAACGATAGAATTATCTAATTGATATTAAAGTAAGATTAGGACTGTCAGTTGATAATAAACAAAATTGAGGAGAAAAATATATTATTTGATAGCAAGGAATTTTGCATGATATTTCTTGCTTGGTTTCTTATTATATAACACAAGTATATTAATTTATTTTGCTTTTCTTGAAGTTTTGTATACGTAGATTTTTGCATAATTTACTCATGAGAAATCACCTTCACACTTTTAACTTAGCAAATGGCTAAATATTTTCTATTATTTTGCCTCGTCAAAATAGCATTTAATGGATGATGACTTTATTTTGTCATGTAACCAAGTTTGTTAAAAAAAAATTCTTTTTTGAAAAATTTTATTTTCTTTTTAAGTGTGGATAGAATTCAGGGATTTGACTACCTATTTAACCAAACATATGGATGAACACAAAATTCTTAGTTGTTTGTGTTTGCTTTTACTAAATATTATCGACTATTTGATAATTTCATTTTGGAAAATAACCAATTATGATTAGAAAATGACCCTCAATAACTTCAAAAAGACTAAGGATATGAATGAAAGTAAGAATGTATAGATTCGACATCCATTGAAATTATAAATGTCACATTGCATTTTATAAGGAAATCCATATTTCAAGCAGAATTCTTTAGCAAATACTTTTAGTAAGATGTTTCAGTGTGTTATAAGTTTAAGCAAAATACATGGGAGTATATAATATAAATGTCTAATATTGTGATAAAAATGAGGGCCTTAAAGCTTGAACTATCAGAAGATATACTTGTTCATCTAGATTACCCATCTCTTTTCTTGCACTATTTATCTATTAGAAGAATTTTTCAATACCTAAAAATGAGAAATGGACTCAAATGAGCTTATAGCGCAATATGTGTAGAAATGGACTTAAAATGCTTCTTTCTCAATGACTTCTCAAAACAATATCATCGTAAGAATTAGAAAACTGCAAATAAACCTAAAGAAATTACATACTGTAGAGCCTTTTAGCCTAAGGAGCCCAAAAAAAAAAAAAAAATAGGATCTGGTAATTATGTGATACTTTTACGAGAAAAGTGTTCACTTGAAGATAAAATATTGCAAGTATGCCATCTAGCGTGAAATGAAAGGTAAACTTCTAAACTTTCTTATCTCATAAGTTAATTTGGATTTGGTACCTATTGATACTTGGTGGTTAGACAAAGGTACATGTGCCCAAATAAGTGCTTCAGTTCAAGATCACATATTAGACAAATAATAACTACCATTATATCATTCAAATAAAGATTATTTACTGATAATCTAATACCAAATATGATACAAAGATATTACCTTTAGCAAATACTTTTAGTAAGATTCTTTCATTGTGTTATAAGGATAAGTAAAATATAGGGAGAACATTATGGAAATGTCCAATCTTATCATAAAATTGATGGCTTTAAAGCTTGAATTATCAGAAGACATACTTGTGCACCTAGTGTTGATCTCCTTTCGTACACAATTCAGTCCATTAAAAATATCTTATAATACCCAAAAAATGAGACATGTACTCAAATATGCTTATAGCTCAATGTGTCTAGAAGACTTAAAAATTTTATTTCTCAACGACTTCTCATGATAAAGTTATCAATAAGAAGTCGAGAACAACAAATAAAGCTAAAGAAATTGCATACCATAAAGCATCTAAGCCTAAGTAGCAAAAAAATAGGATTTGATAATTATGCGTTACTTCTGCAAGGAAACTATTCACTTGAATGAAGAATACTACAAGTGTGCCACTTAACATGAAAAGAAAAGTAAACTTCTAAACTTTTTAATTCAATAGTTAATTTGGATTTGTACTTGGTGGATAAATAAGGGTACAATTACTCAAATAAGTGCCACAATTCAAGTTTGCATATTAGACTAATAATATCTACCATCATATCATTTATTACTAAGATTGTTTGCTTATAATTAGCTACCAAATATGATGACAAAGATAATGCCTTTTCCCTCTTAAGAAAACATATTTTTTCCTAGATGAATACTGTCATTATAGCATTTCTCTACCATAGTTAGTATACTATATGAAACTAAATTAGAATTTGCACGATAAAGGATAGTTCTTATTAAGTAGTAGTTTAAGAAATTTATAAGTGATTGTGGTCTAAAAGAACTATCCAAAAGCACGACATGTGCCATTTTTATGTTTCCATAAAAAACATAACTTTTATCACTTTTTCTTTGAGGTGACATCAACCATTTCATATTGATTGGATCGAATCGATGCTAATTCGCAAACGAAAAAATGGGCAAACATTGATTAGCTAATCAAAATCAATAGTACAGTAAGATTTGAAGTATTAAGTCATAACAAACAAAATCAAAAAGAAAATATAATATTTGATAGAACAAGATTGCATAATATATTATTTTTCTTGCTTGGTTGATTGAATAATGTGTCATTTTAGAATATGTAGTTAGGTTATATTTATGTAACACGGATTTATTCGTTCATATCGCCTTTTACTATATTTCTAGTATGTACTAATAAATTTATAGTTGTGAATAAATATGAGCAAATATGAATAGAGTCACTATATTTCTAGTATGTATTAAATAAATTTAGGAGGCACATTATATCTTACAAATCATGCTGATAGATGAATGTAAAAATGTGTATGGACTTGTTTAATAGGTACACATAATATCTTACAATCATGTAGCTAAATAAACATATAAAAACGCTTAGACTTATTTAGTGGTTAGAGGCTACACGTAATATTTTACAAATCACGACATACAAGTTTGTATAAATTTATTTAATGCACACACATAATACATAAATGTGCGTGTACAGGCTCATTTAGAGGATACATATAGCTCTTTACAAATCACAACAAAAAAATTTGTGTAAGATTAATTAATGCACACACAAAATATACAAATATTTGAACTTATTTAGATGATATAGATACTATTTCACAAATCCCAAGGTAAACCTACAAATATGTATAGATTTATTAAATGGACACATGTAATATCTTATAATCATACCAATAGACGCATATAAGTTTGTATACATATGACTTACTTATAGCTAGTGGAGACACGTAATATTTTAAAATCAAGACGTGAAAATTTGTATGAATTTATTTATATGAACTTATTTAGAGGATACAAAAAATGCTTTACAAGTCTTGACATACAAAATTTTGTAAATTTATTTAGTACAATCATGTAATATGTAGATATTTGTGAACTTATTTAAAGGATATACACAATGTTTTATAGATCCTAGAGATCAATAAACTTGCAAATATGTCTAGACTTGTCAAATGGTGCACATATATCTTATAACTATGCCAGCATACATGTATACTAATATGTAACTATGTCAAAATCAAAATTAACCTGATGATCCAACCACAATCCACCTGAAAAAAATCAGGATTGGGTTTGGGTCAAATTAGGTCGGACCCAAAACTGACCCGAGAAAAAAGAATAAGGTTAGGTTGGTTGTTGGTCATTCTGCTAAACTTGAAAACAATAAGCGGATGAACCAATAACCCAATAAACCTAACCCAACCCGAAAACAATTGGCCAAACTAAAATAAATTCTAAATTTGAAAAATTTATAACTAATAATCTAAACCATGAAAAGTTTTATATCCAAAATTTCAAAATTCTTAAACTCTCCAATACACATTAATAGAAGATTTCTTTGTGGAGTTTTGGGCTATGAATTAATGGAGGAAACTAACTATTGGTTCGAAGAAGATTTCGGATTTGATGGTTGTCATCAAAATTATCTTTGGACTTTATTTTGATATTTTGTTTTTGACTTTAATTTTTACTATTTAGTAGTTAATTCTGCATTGATGGTTATCATCAAAATTGTTTATTGAACAATAATTTATTACTTTTTTGTATTTGGAGTAATTATGGACATGAGAAGTTTTAAAGTTATTATGTTTCTTACTTTCATAGACCCTAATGATTATGTAGTATTATAGATTTTATTGGTAGATCAAACTTTTACTCAATTATATTGTTGAAACTTATAACTATAAAAACTAAAATATATAGATCGGGCTTGGTACCAACAATAACTTGGAGCATAGTTTAAGGCACAAGTAATATTATAGTTGTTGCAATGTAGGATTGCCTAGTAGAAAATTAATATTCCACCATTACATTGCTCATTGTGAAGATTTTCTAGTAATAACCATATTCCAAATATGATCAAGAACATATTGTATTTTTTCCTTTTAGGCAAGATATTTTTTCTGGTTGAATGTTGCCATTATTGTCTTTTCGGCTCATAGGCAAGATACTACATGTAATCAAATTGGAATTTCTTGAAAAGAAATGTCATTTTTATTAATTAATAGTTTAAAATTTATGACTAATAGTATTCCGAAAGGAACTACATATGTGCATGGTAAGTACATTTTCTAGTTGCATAAATGATATAGTTTTAGATCTCTTCTTTTGTGAAGTGAAATGAAGCATTTCACAATCATTAGAATAAGTGGCTATCAAATTTGAAATGAATAAACCAAGCAAATAAGGATTGAATTATCTAATTGATATTAAAGCAAGATTGGGAGTGTCAGTTGATAATAAACAAAATGGAGGAGGAAATATAATATTTGATAGCAAAAAATTGCATGATATTTCTTGCTTGGTTTCTTTTTATATAACACAATTATATTAATTTATTTTGCTCTTCTTGAAGTTGTGTATACGTAGATTTTTGCATAATTTATTCATGAGATATCACCTTCACACTTTTTACTTATCAAATGACTAAATTTTTTCTATTATTTTGCCTTGTCAAAATAGCATTTAATGGATGAAGACTTTATTTTGTCATGTAACTAAGTTTGTTAAAAACAAATTCCGAAAAAAATTGATTTTCTTTTTGAGTGTGGATAGAATTCATGGATTTGACTAACTATTTAACCGAACATATGGATGAACACAAAACTCTTAGATGTTTGTGTTTGCTTTTACTAAATATTACCAACTATTTGATAATTTCATCTTGGAAAATAACCAATTATGATGAGAAAATGACCCTCAATCGCGTTAAAAAGACTAAGGATATGAACGAAAGTAAGAATGTACTAGATTCAACATCCATTGAAATTATAATTGCCATATTGCATTTTATAAGGAAATCCATATTTAAAGTAGAATTCTTTAGCAAATGCTTTTAGTAAGATTGTTCAGTGTGTTATAAGGGTAAGCGAAATATAAGGGAGTATACCATATAAATGTCCAATATTGTGATAAAAATGAGGGCTTTAAAGCTTCAACTATCAAAAGATATACTTGCTCATCTAAATTACCCATCTCTTTTCTTGCACAATTTAGTCTATTAAAATAATTTTTCAATATCTAAAAATGAGAAATGGACTTAAATGAGCTTATAGCTCAATGTGTGTAGAAGATGTAAAATGTTTCTTTCTCAATGGCTTCTCAAAACAATATCGCCGTAAGAATTAGAAAACTACAAATAAAGCTAAAGAAATTACATACTGTAGAGCCTCTTAGCTTAAGGAGCAAAAAAAATAGGATCTGGTAATTATGTGAAACTTTTGTGAGAAAAGTGTTCACTTGAAGACAAAATATTGCAAGTATGCCACCTAGCGTGAAATGAAAAGTAAACTTCTAAACCTTGTTATTTCATAAGTTAATTTTGATTTGGTACCTATTGATACTTGGTGGTTAGATAAAGGTACATGTGCTCAAATAAGTGCTTCAATTCAAGATCACATATTAGACAAATAATAACTACCATTATATCATTTAAATAAAGATTATTTACTAATAATCTATTACCAAATATGATACAAAGATATTACCTTTAGAAAATACTTTTAGTAAGATTCTTTCATTGTGTTATAAGGATAAGTAAAATATAGGGGAGAACATTATGGAAATGTCCAATCTTATCATAAAATTGATGGATTTAAAGCTTGAAGTATCATAAGACATACTTGTACACCTATTGTTGATCTCCTTTCGTACACAATTCAGTCCATTAAAAATATCTTATAATACCCAAAAATGAGACACGGACTCAAATATGCTTATAGCTCAATGTGTATAGAAGACTTAAAATGTTTATTTCTCAACGACTTCTCATGATAAAGTTATCAATAAGAAGTCGAGAACAACAAATAAAGCTAAAGAAATTGCATATCATAAAGCATCTCAGCCTAAGGAGCAAAATAATACGATTTGATAATTATGCATTACTTTTATAAGGAGATTGTTCACTTGAATGAAGAATACTGCAAGTGTGCCACCTAACGTGAAAAGAAAAGTAAACTTTTAAACTTTGTTAATTCAATAGTTAATTTGGATAGTTACTTGGTGGATAAATGTAACACTCCTAATTATTTCATGATTTGCGTTAATTACCTATTTTTATTTTTGATTTATGAAATGTGCTTAATTTAATTAATTTAGAAAGTTTGTGGTCAAATTGAAGATTTAGAAAACCTAATTGAACTTCTTTTAAAAGTTTTTGGGGTGTTGCAGCGCCCCCACTCTGGACAACACCTAAGCTGATGTGCCACTCAACTCAAACTTAAATCTCAACCCATAATTCAAACAATAGGCCTATAGGAAAAATTTTCCAAAATTATCAGAGAGCAGCAACGAGCTTCAACCTAAACAAACCTTATCAAAAGTACAATTTACATGCCACAACAATTCCCATCATTCATCGTTTCATACATACTACAAACCTTAAGATCAAATATGACATATCATAATATCTCTAAGCTTAATACTTAACATACGAGTGATCCCACACACAGATATAAACACTTGCTCTATTACAAAACATATATACTTAATCTCAGCCTGAAGTTCATCTTCATCACCTATTCCTATCTAAGAGAATCAATGAAATACGATGGGGTAAGTTCAAAGGAGTTAGTGAGGGATAATTGTGATAGTAAGTAATGGGGATCTGTTTAGGAAGAATCAACTCAACAGATTAACATTTAATAGTAAAAAAAACAGCATATCTAGTGATTACAATCAGGATACAATCAGGTAAAACATATTAGATTATAGGAAGTCAAGATACAGTCAACCAAAACTGGCATTATCAAATTCAAGTTATCAATAGGTACTAGCTCAAGAGTTATGGTTGTTGGCTCGAATGGCCCGGGATCATCTCGATCGGATCAGTTCAGGAGGAATGGTCCATCTCAACCGAATCAGTTTGGGATAAAATGCAAACAGCTCGTCGGGCCTGGACAGCAGCCCGATCTAGACCAAGAAACTACACCATTCTTGTTGCTCCACGAGCTGAATACAAACAATTAGGATATAATTAGAACAAAACAAACCCAAGCGTCATATGCAATCTAAAGGATCAAAAGAGAACAGACATATCAAATGCTCCTTATTCCAGTCGGATAGTCAGTCAGTCATATCTAAACGTGACAGCTTAGTATATGGCAGATGCCCATATGGACCGTATGGTGCATCGATGATACCTAAGCGAGCAGCTTAGCATATCACAGATACCTAAACAGGCTACTTAGCGTACCGCTGACATGTAAGATGGCTGCTACTTGGCACGTCGCAGGTAATCCAAGCATTCCGCTAGGATTAGCACTCGGCTCAACAGTCTCCAGACATATATCAAGAGTCAAATAACGAATTGTCGCCCAGGCAAAATACTGACAGATAAACAAATAACTGAACAGTAATTGATGCAGAACAGTCAGATAACAAGACAGTCAGATGACAAACAATTAGATAATAGAACAGACAGATAACATATTAGTCAGATAATAGAACGGACAGATAACAGAGCAATCAAATAGCAGAACAAACGGATATCAGACAGTTAGATAACAGAAGGAACATACAACAGACGAAATGTTCTAGGTTGTTCTTCAGTCAGAACAAGACATATCAAGAAACAAGCAATAGAAGGATACATATAACAAGCAAGAGTTTTGGACGCCAAAATAGACAATATTCAAAATTGATAACAAACGATAACCTACACAGGGGTGAACATATCAGATAACAATAGAGAACTCAAACAATTCTCATATTTCAACAAAACAAAATACAGTACAGAAACAGGAACCCTCACAAGGGTAGTATGAGAAAGTGCCAGATTGGCAGACCCTCACAGGGGTTATTCCACAAAAACATATAAGTATAATCGAGGCCAGAATGGCAGACCCTCATAGGGTCAATCTACAAGAACATATAAGCAAAAGAAGTGTCAGGTTGGCAAACCCTCACCTTTGTAGTTCTCATATATAGCAACTATAGTCAGCAATCCTACTGGTCAGCAGGACCCACTTTGTTGTCACCTAAACAAAAGGTTATTTACCATTACAATCCTCCTTTGATTCTTAAGATGCATAATTAAACTATTAATAGTCCCCAAAACCTCTAATTAACCAACTAATACAATAATCAGGATTGATTAAATCTATCGGTAAGAGGTATGCTAATTAAGACGATTACTACAGAAATAATTACGAAATTATTTTAATCCCAATAATAGAATGAAATCTAGTCCTTGAATCATAATTCCTAATACATTGTCTCAATTACCCTTAACAACCCATTCAACAAGATAAATCTCAATATCTAGGTTTAGGTCCCAATTTATTTAATCGTCAAGTGGTTTACATACTTAATGTACTTAATTAGTCTAATTGTATATAATATGTCAATCCGGGTCTACTAACTATAATAAGTCCAAGCATGGGATATATATATATGTATGTTTGTATGCCAAGTCACTTGTCCTTCCAATTGATACAATACAATACAATAAGAAACAAGACATAATATACATGTATATACATATACATACATAATCCAAAAGCATTCCACTTCCAACACAAGAGTGATAAGGGATATCTAGAATCACAAACCAAGAACACGAGTGTGTTCGTCATGTTGAGGAGATAAAACTATCGTACTACCGCCGCCGGTTGCCGTCGTCGAAAAACTCAACACAACTACCAAAAGATGCATCTCATTGTGAGCTTTCCAATGCTCAGCTTCATTTTCTGTTTCTCTACTGAAAAAAGCCTCAATCATCACCCCAAAATCCTGAAATGCACTTTGCTCTATTGTGAAGAACTTACAATTTTTGCCATCGCTACCGCATGGATCGTTCATGCAGCAACACTACCGAAGTCCTCCAGCTGAGAGCTCCCAAAAATGCTGCCTAGAAACCCATTCCGACCGCTACTCCGCCATTGCCTGCCAAGACCACGGAGGTGGGTTTTCTTCAAGCTTTCGATTCTGGTGCTCCGCTGCCCGAAATACTATATGCGTGGTGTCAAGGGGTTGCTGGATGTGAGGGGGGAGGGTGCTCAATTTGGTATTGGGAAAGGAAGCTCACTAGAGGGAAAAGAATGGTTGGTCTCAGTGAAAAAGGAGAAGAAATTGGGGGAAGGAAAATTGGATATTTAAAGGGGTAATTTTTCAAAATCTCACTTGGCCCCTAAAGCTTTTGCTGAAACTTTAATTGTGTCCTTCAACATTTCAAAGCTTCTCTTTATGGTCCCATTTTAATATAGTACCTCATTTGGCCCCTTTGACCCAAAATAATTACCACGCAACCCCAAAACTTCTAAAAGGTGATCCAATCAAGTCTTGCCTATTTTCACTTTGACCTCAAAACTTTAAAATTTCTTACAATCAAGTTCTTTTTCATTTTTTTTTCGAGCCCTAAAATTCGACCAACCAATATCTTGATTTCTAAATCCTTATTTTCCAAAAATACCAAATTTCAGGGGTGTTACAACCCTCCCCCCTTAAAAGAATTTGGTCCCCAGATTCTCATCTTCGATTAGATGAACTTTGATTAACACCGGTACACATAACATTCTTTTTCCTCGTTACCTCAATCACATGTCATTTCAATACTTAAAATATTCTCTATTTCAATTTTGATAGAGTGCATGCTCTTATTTAAAAGACCATAAAACCATTATAGTAACAAGCATTTAACATCATCACAAGTTCACACTTATATAACATTTGCATTAAAGAGTAGTCAAGTTCAACTTAACATGCTAGTCTTCTAAACAAGTCATACATTCCCAACAGCTAGTTACAGGTTCCCAAACTAAACATACTAAATATAGTCACAAACGACATGTCTGCTGCTCCCTAGACTTCGTCTGGGTATGGGACCAAAATATGTGGTATCAAACTCTCATCTGCCATTCAAGAACTTAGATAGAACCTTCAGCCACCAGTTTTCCCTTATCCTTTTGAGCACTTGGGGTTGACTGTTTGTTTCTAGGGCAGTCCCAGAAGAGATGTTGATTGCTACCGCACCCTATACACCTTCCTAGTTTCTTCCAGTAGTTAGATTCCTCATGAATCAAACCTCTACAAAATCCACATTTCTTTTTTGGTGTCCCAGATTGGACCTTCAACGGTTTTCTAACCGAACTACTTTCCTTATCAACAGTGATTTTGAGTTTAAAAGTTGTCCTTCGTCTATCCTTTCCCTCATCCGTATATACCTCAAGATGCTCTTGTTCCATCTTCAAGGCTCTCTCTAAGACTTCCTTGAAGTTAGACTATTCGAAGGGCATAAGGGCTTGTCATATTTCTGATCTTAATCCTTTAACAAATTTCTCAATCCTACATCCTTCTTTTCTCTATAACTACGGGGCATACCAAATAAATCAGGCTAATAGCAATTTACCCCCCTGTATTTTAAAAAATAGGCAATATACCCCCTTATGAAAAATAAATTTTTAAAATACCTCCCCATGTTTTAAAAAAGCATGCACACCGCCTCCCCCTTCTCATTTGGTCCCTATTTTACATAATTTTAATATGAAAAGACTAATTTACCCTTAATCATTTAATATATTTTCAATTCAATTTAAATAATCTTTTATTATCATTTTTTCCCTTTTCTTTCATTCTTTCTTTTCTTTTTATTTCTCATTTCTCTCTTCCTCCATTATTTCATATATTCTCATTTTATACATATATAAATTTATTTGTAAAATTAAAATCACTTTTATTTTTTTCTTATCAATTATATTCATCTTTCTTTCTATTAATTCATTCCAAAGTAAATAAAATTTAAATTTCATAAAATATATAATATATTTTTTATTTGTACTTAAATACATATATAGCATATATATACATATATATAAATTTATCTATAAAATTTAAATAATTTTTCTTTATATATTTTTTCTTTCTAATTATTCATTTTAAATTAAATATTATATATATTTATTAAAATATATAATATATTTATATACATATATATTTTTGTTGATAAGATATATATTAGTATATATGATGTAATTATCCTATACATGATATAATATATAATTATTTAATAGCATCATCTTTATATAAATTTTTCTATAAAATTTAAATAATTTTTATTTATATCTTTTTTCATTCTAATTATTTATTTCAAATTAAATATTATATATATTTATGAAAATATATAATATATTTATATACATATATATGATATTATAAATTTATTTAGTTATATATTTTTTTAAGATAGTTATATTCATATATTTATTATCATATATATATAATATATACAATAATATATTTAATATAATACATATATGATAATATATATATATGTATGTATATATATATAAAATACAAAATTCTACCCCGATCCCCCACCCCCACCCCTACCCCGTCTCCCCAAACCCCCACCCTTACGGGCTACCATGGCAGCATTGTGGCCAGATCCGGCCACTAGCCGCCATCTGTTTCGATTTTCTTTTCTTTTTTTTTTTTTCACAAATGCCGGCAGCGGCTGGTGGCTGCCGACTGCCAGCGGAGGCTACCCCCACCCCACCCCCACCATGTCTCCCCAAACCCCACCCCCACCCCGTCTTCCCAAACCCCCACCCTTACAAGCTGCCAAGGTAGCATTCTGGCCAGATACTGATTTAGCCAGATCCGTCTAGATACTGATGTGGCCAGATCTGGCCACTGGCCGCCATCTGTTTTGATTTTCCTGTTTTTTTTTTTTTACAAATGCTAGCAGCGGTGTCTGGCCGATAGTGGGGGCTGCCGGCTGCAATTGTCATCCGCCAGTGGAGGCTGCTAGCAGACTGGTGGGGTGGGTATCATTTATATATATATAATTATATATATATACACTTGTATATAATATATAAACACATTATATGTAATAATATATTATGTTATGTATATATATTTTATATTTTTAAAAATATATATAATATGATTTAATCTAAACCGTTGATTTTTTAAAGGTTACAAAATTTAAACCCAGACGCACGCACAGGCGTGTGTGCTACACCCACACTCTCAGGGGGGTTCCTTGCATGATTTTTTAAAATATGAAGGTGTTCTTTGAAATTTTTTTTTTCATATGGGTGTAATTTGCCTATTTTTCTTAACACAGGGGGTTCATAACAATTTTCCCCAAATAAATCTACTGAATCTAGCTTTGTACTACCACATTATCATGTCCTCTTTGATAAGACTCTCAAATTCTTATTTTTGGGCATCTCGAACTTCTCGTGGTATGAACCTATCCATAAATTCCCACATGAAGTTGTCCCAGGTATGAGGTGCCCTCTTATATTCCCATCGTTGTCTCACCAATGTCTACCATTGACCTGCAGCTCCTTATAACTGGTAGATGGCAAGAATAAGTTTGAGGTTATCTGGGCAACCCAACATTTAAAAGATATCTTCAATCTCTCTAATCCATGCTTCTGCCTTTTCGTGATCCGATTCATCTATAAGCATTAGGGGATGGAACTCAAGGAAATGTGCTAAAGTTCCAAACTTCACAGGCTCTTCGCTTCCCTTAGAGCTATCCATATGACCTTGCTACTAGTGTGATTGCAGGAATTTCTGTTGCATTGCACTCATCTGCTCTATAACCTCTTCCCTTGTTGGTGAATGTATTTGTGGTTCTCATGTCCTTTACTCAACATATATTGGGCACCTTAATTCCAAGGTATCGTATTCTAGATTTTCTCGACCAAGGGAATGCATTGCGGTTAGTTTTGGTGAGGCCATCAACTCTTCCAAGCTTCCAAAATAAAAGAAAAAGAAGAAGTAAGGTTACATGAGTATGTATAGAGTCAAAGTTTCCAACATTTGCTAACTGACTATATGCCCCTCATAATCAAAATGACAAAGTTGCAATCAGGGTATCCTCTACACATCTAGGCATCCCCTTATCCTCAAATATTTCCACAACCACATCATCATCTAGTGGTTCATCGGCTAGCAACTCCCGTACGGGATCCTCCTCAGCATTCTCCTTTGCATCATTCTCTGGATCCTCTGTTGGAAGCTCTACAAGGTCTCTCATAGGTATCTCATCAATGTGAACACCCTGTCCACACCCCAACTCATGAGAAGGGCGAGCCCTAGATGGTCCTGTATCGATATCAATCCCTATACCAACTCTGATAACCTGATCGATGGCATGGCTATAATGATCTATCAGCCTCCTGATCTTATCCATTGTTATGTGGGTCATATCTAATGATCCTCCATTTGAGCTCTAATAGTACAAAGTCCTTCAACCTAATTCTACAATCTTCAAATAGGGCTCCTCAACACCTTAGCACAATCTTAGAAGGTTTTCCTTTTCCTCCTTTAGGATATTATTCTTGTTCTTCAAATCTTCCACTGTATCCTCGTCCATCGGTCCCTTTACTTTAGTTATACGTTCATATGCCTGACATACCAGAAGTAAGAGGTTATACACTAGTTGGCCAGCCCGGTCATAATCTTTCACCTCCTTAATGTCAATTCTACGTTCAATTCCACAATCAAACTTTATAGTTTCTTACCCCAAAATCCACATTTCAAGAATCATATCCCTACATAGCTTAGATATCCCTTAACTCAAGTGTTGACATCCTGGATGATTCCCAATTCAAGCTTAATCTCAAGTAAGTCTATCAACTCTAACTCCTCCAAACATCTAAGAATTAAAAAAAAAAAAAAAAAAAAGAAGAGAAGGATTAGATGAAAGTAAACCAAACTCATAAATGTACAAATCTTAATCATTCTACGATATCGGCAAGATCCCAAAGACATCCTGCAGTACATAAACTCATTTGACTAACATCAACTAATCATATTCATCCTAAATCCTTGAATCACATAGAAACTTCCCAATATGTAATTTACCTAACCTCATACTCAAACTAACATACACAAAAGTCAATCACAAATCCTAATGATACCCAAATGCCTAGGTCCTCGACAAACCTAAGCTCTGATACCACCTCTGTAGCGCCCTTACTCGCAACAATACCTCAGTTCAGGTACCACTCAATTTAAACTTAAATCTCAACCTACAATTCAAACAATAGGCCCATAAAAAAAATTCCAAAATTATCAGAGAGCAGCGATGAGCTTCAACCCAAATAAACCTTATCAAAAGTACAATTTACATGCCACGAAAGATCCATCATTCATCATTTCATACATACTACAAACCTTAAGATCAAATCTAACATATCACAATATCACTAAGTTTAAAACTTAACACACGTGTGATCCCATACACAGATATAAACACTTGATCTATTACAAAATATATATACTTTAATCCAAACCTGAAGTTCATCTTCATCACCTATTCCTATCTGAGAGAATCAATGAAATACAAGGGGGTAAGTCCAAAGGACTTAGTGAGGAATAATCATAATAGTAAGCAATAGGGATCTGTCAAGGAAAAATTAACTCAACAAATTAATATTTAACAATCAAAATAATATCATATCAAGTTATTACAGTCAGGATACAATCAGGTAAAACTGATCAGATTACAAGCAGTCAAGATACAGTCAGGAAAAACATGTATTATCAAATTCAAGTTATCGGTAGATACTAGCTCGAGAGTTATGGGTGTCGAGTTGAACAGCCCCAGATCATCTCGACCAGATCAGTTCGGGAGGAATGGTCCATCTCAACCAAATCAATTTGGGAGAAAATGCAGACTGCTCATCCGACCTGGACAATAACCCAATCTAGACCAAGAAACTACACCATCCTTGTTGCTCTACAAGTGGAATACAAACAATTAGGATATAATTAGAATGAAACAAACCTAAGTGTCATATGCAATCCAACGGATCAGAATAGAATGTGCATATCAGATGCTCTTTATTCCAGTCAGACAGCCAGTCAATCATACCTAAGCGTGATAGCTTGGTATATGGAAGATGCCAATACAGACTGTATGGCTCATTGGTGATACCTAAGTGAACGGCTTAGCGTATCACGGATACCTAAGCGGGCTGCTTAGTATACCACTGACGCCCAAACGGGCTGCTTGGTGTGTCCTATATAATCCAACCATTCCGCTAGGATGGCACTCGGCCCAACAGTCTCCAATCATATATTAAGAGTCAAATAATGAATTGCTGCCAAGGCAAAATACTGACAGCTAAATAGATAATCGAACAGTAATCGATGCAGAACAATCAGATAATAGGATAGTCAGATAACAGAAGGAACAGCTAATAGAGCAGTCAAATAATAAAATGGACAAATAACATAGCAGTCAGATAGTAGAACAGATGAATAACAAAGCAGTCAAATAATAGAACGAACGGATAACAGACGAGATGTTTTAGGCTTTTCTTCAATCATAACAAAACATATCAAGAAACAGGCAGTAGAGAGATACATATAACAGGCATGACTTCTGGACACCAGAACAGACAGGATTCAGAATTGATAACAAATGATAACCCGCTCAGGGATGAACATATCAGATAGTAGATAACAATTGTGAACTCAAACAATTCTTAGATTTCAGCAAAATAAAATACAATACAGAAACAGAAATCCTCGTAGAGGTTTATCACAATAACATATAAGTTTGAGAAAGTGCTAGATTGGAAAACCCTCACAAGGGTCATTCCATAAGAACAGATAAGTATAATCGAGGCCAAAATGGCAGACCCTCACAGGGTCAATCAACAAAAACAAATAAGCATAAGAAGTGGCAGGTTGGCAATCCCTCACCTTTGTAGTTGTCAGACGTAGCAACCACAATCAGCAATCCTATTGGTCGGCAAGACCTATTTCGTCGTCATCTAAACAAAAAGGTATTTATCATTACAATCCTCCTTTGATTCTTAATATGCATAATTAAACTATTAATAGTCCCCGAAACCTCCAATTAACCAACTAATACAGTAATCAGGTTCGATCAAATATATCGGTACGAGATATGCTAATTAAAACTATTACTATAGAAATAATTACAAAATTGTTTTCATCTCAATAATAGAATAAAATTTAGTACTTGAATCATAATTCTCAATATATCGTCTCAATTATCTTTAACAACCCATTCAACAAGATAAATCTCAATATCCATGTTTAGGTCCCAATTTATTTAATCCTCAAGTGGTTTACATACTTAATGCACTTAATTAGTCCAATTATATATAATATGTCAATGTCAATCCGAGTCCACTAACTATAATAAGTCCAAGCATGGGATATATATATATATATGTATGCCAAGTCACATGTCCTTCCAATTGATACAATACAATAGAATAAGAAATAAGGTGCAATATACATGTATATACATATACTTATATAATCCAAAAGCATTCCACTTCCAACACAAGAGCCATATGGGATATTCGAAATCACAAACCAAGTACATGAGTGTGTTCGTCGCATTGAGGAGACAAAACTATCTTACTGCTGCCATCGCCAAAAAACTCAACACCACCAGCTAGAGATGCCTCTCACCATGAGCTTTCCAATGCTCAATTTTGTTTTCTGTTTCTCCATCAGAAAAGACCTCAATCACTGCCTTAAAATCCTAAAATGAACCATGTTCTGCCATGAAGAACTCACCAATTTCTGCCTTAGTTGCCGCATAGATCTTCATACAGTAACACCATCGAGGTCCTCCAGCTGAGTGCTCCCAGAAATGCTGCCCAAAAACCCATTTCGATGCTGCTTCACCGTCGCCCACCAAGACCATCGAGGTGGGCTTTCTTCAAGCTTTCAATTCCAGTGATCCGCTACCCGAAATACTATGTGCGTGGTGTTAGGGAGTTGCTAGAAATGAGGGGAAACTGGTGATTAGTTTGATTTGGGGAAAAGAAGCTCACCAGAAGAAATCGTCGGAGGGGAAAGGGGAGTTAGTCTCGGTGAAAAAGGAGAAGAAATATGAGGGGGAAGGGAGGGGGAGAAAGGAAAATTGGATATTTAAAGGGATAATTTTTCAAAATCTCATTTGGCCCCAAAAGCTTTTGCTGAAACTTCAATTGGGTCCTTCAACGCTTTAAAGCTTCTCTTTTTGGTCCTGTTTTAATATAGTGCCTCTTTTGGCCCATGTGACCCAAAAATATTACCATGCAACCCCAAAACTTATCAAATGTGAACCAATCAAGTCATGCCTATTTTCACTTTGACCTCAAAACTTTAAAATTTCTTACAATCAAGTTATTTTTCATTTATTTTAAGCCCTAAAATTCGACCAACTAATGTCTTGATTTCTAAATTCTTATTTTTCAAAAATACCGAATTTCAAAGGTGTTATAGATACATGGTGAATACTTTGGGTCAAAGGGAAGGTATGTCATATGTCATTAATCATGGGTGCAATTGAAAGCTGACTTTAAATTTTGGGGCCAAAGTTGATTCTATATATATATATGGAATTGCAAATTTCTCCCCATTTCTTCTCCTCTTCGCCCGCGGTACCCTTCTCTCTCAACTCTGACAATCTCCTACCGAAGACATCCAAATTTCAAAACAACACCAATCATCTTCTTCTCCTCACTGTCAGCTCTACATCCACACCACATGAACGTCGAACCGAGCAACGGAGCTATTAAAAATTGAGACTGCAAATTTGCTGACGACGGAGGTTGATGGGTTTCCATTTTTCGACTACAAAGTTGGGTCTGGGGTATGGGTTTTGTCGAACTTAGCTCAGGGAGTAGCTAGGTGCCTTTAGTTTGTAGTTTAAGTGGCAGACGACAGCAGAATCAAGAAAAAACCAACGCATCGGAGGTGGTGGTGCAGTGACGTTCTCCAATCAATTAGACGTCAATTCGATAGCAAAAGTGAAAATTGATAAGGGCATTGGGTTCAAGAGGTGAAAGGTGTATTTTGGTAGTGAGATTGGGTTTTCTCAACAACGGTAGGCGACGGCAGATGGCAGCATGATGGCAACGACGTGGCAACGATGCTAGGATAGAAACTTCTACTTATCACGACAATCATGATGGTACCCTTGGTTTGTGGTTTTGAGGTTTCGATAGTTGGCTTAAGGGTAAAGTAGTTGGATGAAATGCTTACACACACACACACACACATACATATATATATATATGCATATGTTGTATAACAAATTCCTAAATCTTGTATTATGAAGTAATACATATGGTTGATATATATATTCTCATACATAGATTATGACATAGCATAGTGGGCCTGGATTATGTATTATTGAATGTTAAGTATGGAATAATCAAGTCAATTAAGTGATTAAACTATGATTTTATGAAATTAGAACTTAAGAAATGACAATTGGGTGATTTTAGATTATATGGGACTCAGACTAGGAATATGCATGTACTATTATAAGTTTAGTAAACTTGGATTGTATTAGTTTAGGAAATTTTGGGAAATTATCGAGTATTGTAAGAGAAAAACCTAATTTTACACATTTAAGACCTAAGTGGGATTTAATGGGTCTATTTGTGAAGAGTTAAGCTGTTATTATGATCTTAGGATGATATTATAAGAATGATTAAGTAATTGAGAACTAGTTTATGTTCCGTTATTTAAAATGATATGAAAACTGGGATTACTTTGGCAATAAAAACTTTATTAGTTATTTTGGACCAATAGTACCGCTTAAGTCCTAAAACTATTATATTAGTCAGTTAACTAGTAATTTTAGACTATTAATGGTTTAATTGGATTATTAGAAGTTGACTATGGATTTTGACTTTGAAAATATTATTTTGGTTAGGTGACGACGATGTGGGACCTACAGAGCAGTAGACAGCGACAATTTTTTTGGGATTTTGGAGGTGTGGGTCTGCCAATCTGGCACTTTATTACACTCTTCAGTATTTGTGATAAACCTCTGTCAGGGTTACTATTTCTATACTGATTATACTGTGTTATTGAAATATGTGATCTGTTGAGATCTCATCAATTATCTGTTATCTGATCCGGACACCCCTATGAAAGTTACTTTCTGCTATGACTTTGTTTCCTATTTGTTCTAGCGCCCAGAACTTCTGTCTATTACATGTTATCTGTCAGTTCTGTTATCTGTACTATTCTGATATCCGATTGTCTATTGCCTGACTGCCCTGTTAACCGACTGTTCTGCTATCTGTCTGTTCTACTATCTGCCTATTTTGATATTTGTACTGTCATGTACTGTTATTGTTTGCCTTGCTGGCATAATCGACTATCTAGTGTCAGTGATGCGCTAGGGATTTCCCCTTGGGCATCTGCAAACTATCTATTAACCTATTATTTGTACGAAGAATTGTGAAGTGCCACTTCTGGCAGATTGTTTGGTTATATGGGACATGCTAGGGATTACCCATTGGGTTTCAGCCGTACACTAGGGATTTCCCCCTGGGTATTAGGGATGTGCTAGGGATTTTCTCTGAGGCATCGATGATGCGCCATACAGTCCGTATGGGCATCTGCCATGAGCCAAATTGCCATGCTTTAGTAATACTAAATTACTGTCTGGTATAAGGGAAATCTGATATGCATGTTTGGTTATATTCTATTGAAATGCATATATTTCGGGTTTGCTTTACTTGATTGTTCCTTGATTGCCTGTAACTTATTCATAGAGGAATAAGGAATGAGAGTTTCCTAATTGTTAAATTGTTACTACCTATTTTCTTGATATGTACCCGCCTGACTGTAAATTATGATATGTTGTGTTGATGTTCCTCGATAGATCTATATTGTTTATCCTTGTAATTATCCCTGACTAAATCCTTTGGACTTACCCTCCTATACTATTTTATTTGTTCAGATAGGTACAGTTGCTGGATAAGAAAATTTTGAGCTGAAGGTATGGAAGATATGTTTTGTAATAGCACTATGGATATACACATGTGTATAGGTCTCTCTTGAACTCCAAGCTTTCTTAACTTATAGAGGTTGTGATATGTAAGTCTGAATTGTGATCTCGGGTATGTAAATATTATGAATTGTGTCTCGAGACAGTTTATGGCATATACTTAAGGATTTGTGAAACCTATTAAGTTAAGCCTGTTGATGATCTTGATAGGTTTTGAATTGTTACTATGGCCTTTTCTGATAAATAAGTTCACAAGTTAAGACTAAACTGTGTGGTGTCTTAGCTTCGGGGTTACCCTGAGTGGGGTGCCACAATAAATAAGGGTACAATTACTCAAATAAGTGCCACAATTCAAGTTTGCATATTTGACAAATGATATCTACCATCATATGATTTATTAAAAAGATTGTTTACTTATTATTAGCTACCAAATATGAAGAAAAAGATAATGCCTTTTCCCTCTTAAGAAAACACATTTTTTCCTAGATAAATGCTGTCATTATAGCATTTTCCCCTCATAGGTAGTATACTGCACGAAACTAAATTAGAATTTGAACAATAAAGGATAGTTCTTATTAAGTAGTAGTTTAAGAAATTTATGAGAGATGGTTGTCTAAAAGAACTATCCAAATGCACGATATGTCCACTTTTTATGTTTCCATAAAAAACATAACTTTTATACTTTCTCTTTGAGGTGACATCAACCATTTCATATTGATTGGATTAAATCAATGCCAATTCGCAAATGACAAAATAGGCAAACATTGATCAGCTAATCAAAATCGATAATATAGTAAGATTTGAATTATTAAGTCAGAACAAACAAAATCAAGAAGAAAATATAATATTTGACAGAACAGGATTGCATAATATATTATTTTTCTTGCTTGGTTTATTTAACAAACTGTCATTTCAGAATATGTAGTTAGGTTATATTTCTATAACACGAATTTATTCTTTCATATTGTGTTTTACTATATTTCTAGTATGTACTAATAAATTTATAGTTGTGAATAAATATGAGAAAATATGAATGGAGTCACTATATTTCTAGTATGTACTAAATAAATTTAGGAAGCACATTATATCTTACAAATCATGATGATAGATGAATGTAAAAATGTGTATAGACTTATTTAACAAGTACACATAATATCTTACAATCATGTAGATGAATAAACATATAAATACGCTTAGACTTATTTAGTGGTTAGAGGCTACACGTAATATTTTACAAATCATGACATACAAGTTTGTATAAGTTCCAATCCAATCCCGGCGAGAGTCATTGGATACTTGTAAAAACAATCCTTAAATACTTGAGAATGACTAAGGACTTGTTTGGTAAATGGCAATAGAGAATTGAAACTAGAGGGGGTTTCAGATTCAAGTTTCCAATCTAATGCAGATGACCAAAAATCCACTTCTGGATTTAAATTTTGCCTCAATGGTGGAACGGTGAGTCGGAAAAGTTCAAAACAAGATACCACAACCAATTCTACCATAGAAGTAGAATATATTCGGCTTTGAAAGCAGCAAAGGAAGGTGTTTGGATGAAAAACTTCATTTAACAGTTGAATGTAGAGCCTAGCATTACTGAGCTAGTAGTTGTCTATTGTGACAATAATAGGGCAGTGGCACAAGCTAAAGAGCCAAAATCTCATCAAAAATCCAAACACATTTGAGGCGATATCATTTAATCCGGGAGATCATTGACAGAGGTGACACCCAAGTGGAGAGAGTTGCCTCGGAAGAGAATATAGAAAATCTACTGACAAAACCCCTAACGGAAAAGGTCTTTGAAGAACATCTTGAAAAGATGGGTCTCAAGGCCATAGGGATTGGCTTTATGACAAGTGGGAGATTGTTGGAATAGTGCCCAGCAAGCCAATAGGATTGGCGTTGTAAAGCTATTTCCTTGTAAAACAACCTTGATTGAATGATATTCATTATATGGCCATCTTCATCGTATGCTCTTTATTTCTTCACTTGCATTTGGATAAAGTCCCTAGATCAATCATGACTACGGGACTTGGTTTGGTGACCATAGAACAAATCTTACACGGTTTTGATCTTAAATCTTCCAAGTCATAGGATCTTATGAGACAGGGCATCTAAGATCCAAATAAACTTGCACTAACGATGTAAAAATCTAAAAGTTTGATATTGCTCTGTTCCACAAGCAACCGTATGAAATATGGGTGCATGTTAGTAGGTGCTTATTAGAGAACAAGGCACTAAAGACCCACTGGAGAATCTACTAGATAGCCATAGTGGCAAGTCAGTAGTAGCAAGTTCTCCAGCTTACACGGGTGTATATAATTTGTCCTCTGACCTAAGGATCCATGGTAACCTTGTGGCTGGTCTTCATGCTTTGACTTGTCTCTAACTACTTAGCAGGTCTTTCAGGTTAAGGTTGGGTATGAGCTACTTGGCATGGAAGTTTGTGAGATCCAAGATGGAATTCAACTCCTCGCTTTTGTGAAGGGCAAGTGCATTTCCTATGTATTCTATAATGATCGATTCCAAGAAATCCTTGCCCAAGGTAATGTGATAATTTGGAAAAGAAGTTTTCCAAAGATGAGGTCACACAAAGGAATCGAATATTGGGAATAGAGACATAGTATCGAGGCTATTAGGGAGCCGGCATTTATCTTGCCCTAGGCCTCTTTTAGGAGATAGGAGACAGAAGGACCGTATTTGCATGGTACGCATAGAGTTACAATGATTCTCCAAAAGAATTCATTTCAGCCAATTAGTTGGACACCATTAGCTTGAGGTTGGACATCGACCGTGGAGATTGGGTACTCTTCAATTAATGAGATTAATTGAATTGAGTTGATTAGTTTAAAAGGTATTTTAAACTAAAATGAATATATGATATTCAAAAGTGACAAGAAGTTGTGAGCCCACGTCCAATGAATGGTAGAACCTATTGGGTCACACACAAAGGCCAATTAACCTCCTAGTTATTAGAGTAATTTTCCAAGAGTTAGAGAATCACTCCAAGGTGACCCATTTTAAGGTGTCGATTTGAAGGTCAAATTTTGGCTTAATTAATTTAAGTGTTAAATTAATCAACTAATTTAAGAAGTTAAATTAGACCAATAATTAAGGAGTTAATTATTTGGTGCCAAGTGACCATCAATTGGTCAAGTTAATTTAAGAAGTTAAATTAACAAAATTGAGCTTAAGAGTTAAGCTTGTTTGATTTAAGAGTTAAGTCAAAGGTTAATTAATTAAATTAAAATGTTTAATTTAATTAATGAGAAGAATACATTTTGGAGGAAAAATTCAATGAAAAGTTCATTTGAATTAGCATCTTAATTAACTTAGAATTAGATTTCAAATATAATTAAAATGCACATGAAATTCAAATGAGATTTGAATTCAAATTTGCCACCTTGGCACCCCACTTGACTGCCCCCCTCATGGAAGGTGTGATGCCATCCCACATCTATATATAGATATAGAGAGAGAAAGGATCGGCCACATTGAAGAAAGGTGTGAAGGATTAGATTCTTCCATAATTCCCTCCAAAACTCCATTTCCAAAGATTGCTTCATATGTTGAGGCTTTGATCTCCCTTCTTCTCCTACCTCGAAAATTGGCCTTTACCATTGATATTCTGTTTATTTTCTCCATCTAAAAGTGATTGGGATTTGGAGGATCAATTGGTGTGTGGATCATATCAATAGAGGCAAAGCATTTGATTTGCTATGCTTTGGAAATCTACTGGAACAGAGCAGTTGCTTGCCGAATTTTTTCCAAGCGATCCAGATTAAGTTTTGCTCTGAATTTTTGAAACGATTTCCTCAAAGAGTTGAGCAGTTCCAAAAAAAAAATTGTGATTTTTGGAACACTCTAACCGAGGCAAAAGTTGTTGTTTCTCCTCTGTGCTAGAGACTACCAAAATCTGGATTGAGAAGTGTTCACCATTGCAACCTTGGAAATTTGCTTTTTGAGGTAATTCTCCAACTAGATCTAAACTCCTATCATGATTAGATATTTGGTATGCTGTAAGCACTAGTTATTTTGAGCTTTTGAAGTTTGATAATTAGATCCTAGTGGCTTACTAACCTTCAATCTCTACAATATGGCAGGAGATATTTGCAGAGAGAAGAGAAGAGAAAGGCTTGGAAGAATGGAGGTGGAATGTGTGGGATGTTGGAGATAATAGTGGGGATGTTAACAAATTAGATGCCCACTACTCAAATTTGTTGGGAGAATAATCATACCTTGCTTGCAAGACCAAGTGGCCATCCATCCTCATTCTACCATCCTCAAGGAGAGGGTGCCAAGGTGGCCACTAACATTTAGTGATTAGTGAATAAGAATATTAATTGAAGCTTACATTTCATCTTATGAAATATCTTCCAATTAATTCCAATTCCATATTAAATGGACCCTTCACTTAATAATATTATCCTAAATAAACTCTTCAATTAAACTAAATCAAACACCTTAATTTAATTAATAATTCTTTGACTTAATTCTTAAGTCAAATTAATTAACTCTTTAAGCTAGTTAAAATTAATTTAACTCTTACATTAATTAGACCATTAATAGTCATGTGGCATCAATTAATTAACTCTTAATTAATCGGTCTTAATTTAACTCTTAAATTAAATTGATCAATTTAACTCTTAAATTGATCAAGCCGAAAAAGACTTGAATTTTCACCTCCTCAATAATTTGGTCTTGAATTTTCTAACTCTTAGAAAATTATCCTTCTTCAATAGGTCAAGCTATTGGCTTTTGTGTGTGATCCATTAGGTTCTACCATTCATTGGACATGGGCTCACAACTCCTTGTGACTTACGGAATATCAAATATTCATATTAGTTTAAACTCAAGACTATGGGACTTGATTACGCATGGGATGGTAATCATGGAATATGTTTTACAAGGTCGTGATCTTAAATCCTCGAAGTCATAAGATCTTACGAGATGGGGCATCTAAGATCCAAATGGACTTGCATTGATGATGCATAAATCCAAGAGTTAGATGTTGCTCCGCTCCATGAGCAATCCCATATGAGATATAGATGCATATTAGTGGGTGTGTATTAGAGAATAAGGAACTGAAGACCCGCCTGAAGAATCCACTAGATAGTTGGAGTGGCAAGTCGGTAGTGGTAAGTTCTCCACCTTATGCTATATATATTATTAGTCCTTTGACCTGACGATCTATGGTAACCTTGTGTCTAGTCCTTATGCTTTGACTCTTCCTTAGTCACTTAGCGGGCTACTCGAGTTGAGATTGAGCATGAGCTACTAGACATAGAGGTTTGTGAGATCCAAGATGGAATCCAACTCTTAACTTTTATGACGTGTGAGTGCATCTCCTATGTGTTCTATAATCATCGATTCTAAGAAATCCTTGCGCAAGGTGATGTAACCTTCCAAAGATGAGGTCACTATGGGAATCAAACATTGAAAATAGAAGCATAGCATCGAGGCTATTAGGGAGTCGACTAATATCTTGACCTAGGCCTCTTTCGTAGAGATAGGAGACGGAAGAATCATATTTGCATAGTACGCATAATGCTAGAATGATTCTCCAAGAGCATTTATTCCAGCCAATTAGTTGGGCTCCATGGGCTTGAGGTTAGACATCGACCATGGAGATTGGGTACTCATCAATTAATGAGATTAATTAAATTAAGTCGCTTAGTTTAAAGGAGTTTAAATTAATGTGAATATTTGATATTCCATAAGTCACAAGGAGTTGTGAGCCCATGTCCAATGAATGGTAGAACCTAATGGCTTACACGCAAAATCCAAATTGCATGACCTATTGAATGAAGAAGAATTTTCTAAGTGTTACAAATTCACTCTTGACCAAATTTGAAGGAGGCAAAAATTGGAGTCATTTTTCGCTTGATCAATTTAATTTAAGAGTTAAATTAAGATCACTTAATTAAGAGTTAATTAATTGATGTCACATGACTATCAATTTGCCAAATTAATTTAAGAGTTAAATTAATTTTGATTAGCTTAAGGAGTTAAGCACTTTGACTTAAAAGTTAAGTTAAAGTATTATTGATTAAATTAAAGTGTTTAATTTAATTAAATTGGAGAGTTAATTTTGGAGAGTATTATTAAATGAAGGGTTCATTTAATATGGAATTAGAATTCATTTGGAAGACATTTCATGAGATGAAATGTAAATTCCAAATCACGCTCAAATTCACACATCACTAATTGTTAGTAGCCACCTAGGCATAGACATGTGGCATCCCTTCCTTGAAGATGGTGTATGACCACACACCATCCTCCTCCTATATATAGATATAGATGAGGGCACTACAAGGCATGACAATTGCAAGGTATGAATTATTCTCCCAACAACAATCTTTGTTAGTGGGCATCTAATAGTTAGATTATCCACAAACCTCTCCAACCTCTTTCATACTCCCCATCCATACTTCACCTTATTTCCTCCATTTCTATGTAAATATCTCCAGTTATTTTTGTAGAGAAAGGGTCATTCCATTTGGTGTGCGGACTATCTCGTTAGAGGCAATACGTTTGGGTTGCAATTTGCTTTTGGAAAGTAGTTTCTGGCAGCTACTAGCAACGAGTTCTAGGAGGACTTATTTTGTTCCAATTGAGCTAAAATTTTGGCATCTTTAAGGTGTTCATGGAATCCATTAACATTTTCAGCTCAAAAGGAGAAGTTTTACTTGGTGAAATCGGTTGGTGTTTCTACTGCACCAAAGAAGGGACACCTTCAAAAGTTGAAGTGTGTTCTTCCTTGTTCCTTGATTTTTGATTTCATCAAGGTATTTCACTATCTAAATCTGAATCCTATGCATGTCTAGATCCTTGTGGATATGTGTGGGCTAGTTTATTCAGTTTTTTTCTAATTTAAATGGATCCTAGCACTATACACGCCTTCAAGTGATATCGGAGCCTTATTCATGCATGGATTTGGATTTTGCTTGGATGATTGGTTCTTGTGAAGAATTGATCAATATCATGATATACTTGATCCACATGATAGGTTGGAGTGTTTGGATGATCTTTTATTTGGCTCCTTGGTTGATGGATTGAAAGCATGCTATTATGTCTTTTAAATGTTATATCATGTGCTGAGTATGTTTCTAATTCATTTTTGCTAATGTTAAATTTTGATTTGGCATTGGTGAGTGTTATATGTTGATATAGCATGTTCTAAATGGCCTTATGTTGTTTTGGTCATTTTTGGATCCAAAATGATTGGAGTTGATTAGGGATTTTTTAAGAATATGATTCTCACTTAAACTTGTTTTTCAAGCATGATTGAGCACTTGAAATTTTAGTTTTAAAAGGTGTTTTCATCTGAAATTTTCATCCATTTTGTATGTTTTGATGCTTAGAAGTTGTTCTAAAAATCTTGGTACATAAAAGTTGAGCCAAAAATGGCTCAACTCGCTCATGACTCAAAAACATGGGATCTGTCGGCTATGGCAGCACACAGGGCAAAGCCGTGGCTGAGAGCTATTGTCCAGCTATGCGATGCCTCGACCAGCAGCACCTGATTTTATCTAGAGTAAGTTTTGACGCTTAGTTGAGGTTCATTTTGTGACCAAAATGATATTGAAACACACACAATAGATGCACAAGTGTTGTGCAAGTTCTCAAAATTATGTTGTACACCTTTAATTTCTTTTAAAACTTGTTAAAGTTAATTTCCAATTGTGGCAAAAATATGATGCATAAACGTTATGCTTGTTTTTGTATGACTAATTATTTGTTAATATGATTAGCATTTAATTGATAAAATTGAATATCAATTGATTTATTTATTATTCATTTAAGGGTTGAATGGATGATGAATATAGAGATGATCATGAGCCTTTAATATTGATTTTATTTATTTCAAGTTGTTGAAAAGGGTTGTATTAAATTAGGGCTTGCATGCCTCTTAATTTCTATCTTTTAAATGTTATGAGAGTAGAATCATTAGGAGTGAGGATTTCTTTCTTATGTATATGTTATAAGGAGCAAAGAAGATCATTGAAGGCATGAAGACCCATGAATGTATGGTATACACTCATGTAATAGCTAGATTTAATCAACCCATTTAAAATGAACTAAGTGGTGCACCTATGGCTCTAAGTGCATCACTTGATTAGGCTCATGGTCACCCCACCCTAGGAGCATGCTAGGCGAATTTACTTATTTATGCTTTTCATATCCTATTGATGCATGAAAAATATGTTTAGGATATAGAAAACCTAAGTAAGAAGATAAAATGATGAGATCTTTGTGAGCAAAAACCCTCCACTTAGAATGTCTAAGTGCTTTCAAATATTAAGTCAAGATGGATACAAATTAAAAGGGGTTTTAATTAATCCATACATTCTACTAATAGTATGTGGCATGGCGATGCTACCATTATTTGTGTGATGTTACACGAGTCTTGGGATGTTGTGGGCATGTCTCGAGTCGAGGTTTGATTGGTAGCTTCGACTTAACACCTAGTAATGCAGATATCTCACGAGTCATGGGTCTATACAAAAAGTGAGGCAAAATATATCAAGAGTTGTATGAGATGCAATTAGCAAAAGTTGCTTACCTTTGGACTGCTTGTGGATGTCTCATGAGTCGTGGGTTCACTTGGAAGTTCTTAGGATCTTGATTCTCACTAGGAAATAAGATTTCCCGAATTCTTCTAGCGGGTGAAGGATTTGATAAAATAGTGGGAGAAAAACATGCTTGAAAGACCATAAACAAGTTTTCAATATCAATATTCAATCACATGCTTATACTCTTTTTCGCCTCTTGTAGATTTTCGAAATCTTTAAAACCAAATGGCTAAAAATCCACTTGCAAGCATTTTGGAAACTTATTGGCTAATCGGGTCAAACTTCCACGATTGGTTGAGAAACCTTAAGATAATTCTTTGACTCCGATAAAAGGACTTATGTCCTAGATCAAAGTCCTATGGATACATTGGGTGATGATGCCACTGATGAGGACTGTGAAAGGTTCACTAAATTTGTAGATGAAGATCTACAGGTGAGATGCCTCGTGTTGGCTTCCAAGACCAATGAATTCCAAAAGACTCACAAGCATACGAAACATGCGAGTAAGATCTAAAAACACCTACAAAAGGTGCATGGTGCATAATCTAGACATGAAAGAGTCACTTTATTGAAGGAGCTCTTTAGGGCAAGGATGGGTGAGGGGACAAGTGTCCATGACGGGCTTAAGATGATACAACTCATCGAGAAGCTTGGACAACTTGATGTCATTATGGACAATGACCTCTTTGTGGATTTCATCCTCCAATTATTGCCACCATCCTTCGATCAATTCGTTATGAACTTTAACATGTCCAAGCAAGAGACGATGAACAAATTGGTGAACATGCTTGTGACCATTGAGGCGACAATGAAAAAGGAAAAACCTCTTATGCTTGCTTCTTCCTCAAGGTTAAAAGGCCCTGGGGGCCCAAGAAAGGGAGGTAAAAGGATGAAGAGTTCTTTCTCGAAAGGTAAGCAACCCGTGAAATATTCTAGGGGGTCAAGAAAAAGGTTGAAACCGATGCAAGTTGTTTCCACTATGGTGAAAAGAGGCATTGGAAGAGAAACTACAAGGCTTACCTTACAACCCTTGAGAAGGGTATCTACTTTATTGAAGTGCATTGAACATCTAATTCTTCCTCACGAGTATTTGATACCACATGTGGTTCTGACCTTTGTAATTCGTTATAGAGGAGGGAAAGAAGAAAGAGTTTTCATGAAGCGGATATGATCCTCCGCCTAGAAATGGAGCAAGAGTTGTGGCCATGATCTAAGGCATAATCAAGTTAGACTCGAAGAATACTTGCATTGTACTTAATCTAATTTATTATGTACTGAATCTTGTTAAGAACATTATATCAAATTGTAAAGGATATGATTTTTCTATATCGAATGGGACATTGAAGGCATTGAAGAATGGTTCTTTAATTACTCAAGGTACATTAATTAACGAGTTGTACATACTTAATTCTCAACCTTCACTAACACACATTTAGTTAAGTAAAAGAAAGTTAGATAACCAAGAAGATGTCATCCTTTAGCATATAAGACTTGGATATATCTCTAAGAATAGCATGAGCAAGATGGAAGCTCTCAAAGCACTAAAAGTTAGTGGCATTGAGGACATTCCTACTTATGAATCTTGTTTGAAGGGAAACATTACCAAGGCTCCTTTTGTGGGACAATTGGAGCCTTCCCACAAGTCCTTTGGATTTGATCTACATGGATGTTTGTGGCCCACTAAGAGTTAGTGCGAGCAATGGTCGTTCTTACTTCAACACCTTCACTGATTATTATAGTCGGTTGGGACACGTGTATCTTATGAAGTACAAGTTTGAAGCCTTTAAAAATTTCAAAGAGTATAGGAATAAACTAGATGCGTAATTACGACTTAATATTAAAGCTCTTCGATTAGATCGAAGAGGGAGAATACTTAAGTGCCGAATTCTTAGATTATATAAAAGAGAATGAGATTCTATCACAATGGACTCCACCAGCATACCCTAACAATATGGAGTAGCTGAGAGGAGAAACCGTACCTTGCTGGACATGGTACATTCCATGATGAGATTTTTTTATGTGCCCATATTCTTTTGAGGATATGACTTAGAAATGGCGGCAAAGCTACTAAATGTAGTACCTTCAAAGTCTGTGCTTAAAATGCCGCATAACATACGGTATGGCAAAGTACCCTCTTACCACTACCTAAGGGTTGGGGGTCTCCTGCTCACATGAGATGGATAGTGAGAGATAAGTTGGATAATAGACCTTGTGCAAGTTTGTGGGATACCCAAGAGAGTCTATGGGTTATTACTTTATGATCCTTCATAAGAAAGAGTGTTTGTTTCGAGAAACGCTACCTTTTGGAAAAAGATTTTCTATTAGATAGAAATGGCGTTGTTGTTGAACTTGATGAAGTTCAAGACGATCATCAAATCCCACAAGCAGTGGAAATAAGCGAGCAACAAGAGTGTCACACATAACCTCCAAGAAGGTCTGACCAAATCAAGAAGCAACCCAAAAGGTTCGGATTTCTTCATGAGACTGGCCAATCGGCTATTAATCTGAATACCTATGAGGAGGCTATATTGGACATAGACTCAGGACATTAGCTTAACGCATTGAGATCTAAAATGGACTCTATGTACTCCAACAAAGTATGGACTTTGGTAGATCCACCGAAGGGAATAGTTTCCATTGGTTGCAAGTAGATCTATAAGCGAAAACGAAAAGTTAATAGAGAGGTAGTAACCTTTAAGGCGCAACTAGTGGCAAAAGGTTACACTCAAAGACCCAGTATCAATTTTGATGAAATCTTTTCATCGGTGGCTATGCCTAAGTCCATTCAGATTCTACTTGCCATAGCTGCATATTATGACTATGAGATATGACAAACAAATGAGAAAACTGCTTTCCTCAATGGAGACATTGAAGAAGAAATCTATATAGAGCAACCACAAGGTTTTACATCTAAAGGGAGTGAGCAAAAGGTTTGCAAACTCCAGAGATCCATTTATGACTCAAATAGGCATCCTGAAGTTGGAACTAATGTTTTGACAAGACAGTCAAATCATTTGGCTTTATAAAAAATATGTATGAACCATGTGTGTATATAAAGGCCAGTAAGAGTAGTGTACAGTTTATTGTGCTCTATGTCTATGACATCCTTCTCATTGGCAATGAGGTAGGAATGTTAGAGTATACCAAAATATGGTTCTCTATACAATTCTCCATGAAGGATTTGGGAGAAGCATCCTACGTATTAGGAATATGTATCCATAGAGTTAGATCGAAGAGGATGCTAGGGCTTTCCCAAATCTCGTACATTGATAAAATACTTAAGAGGTTTATTATGAAAGAATCTAAGAGGGGAGTTCTTCCCATGGGACATGGTACTCCAAGTCTATGGCCCCCAAGACTGAGGACAAAAGACAGAGGATGTCCCACATACCTTATGCCTCTACTATTGAAAGCATAATGTATTCAATTCGATGTACAAGATCAGATGTGGTATACGTTCTAAGTGTTACGAGCCATTGCCAATCTGATCCCGGTGAAAGACACTGGATGCCCGTAAAAGCAATCCTTAAGTAATTGAGAAGAACTAAGGACTTATTTTTTATTTACGACAATGGAAATTGAAACTCGATAGGTTTTCGAATTCTAGTTTCCAATCCGATATAGATAACCTAAAATTCACTTTTGGATTTATATTTTACCCCAATGGAGGCACGGGGAGTTGGAAGAGTTCCAAACAAGATGCCAAAGCTGACTCTACAATAGAGGCAGAATCTGAAGCTGCAAAGAAATGTGTTTGGATGAAAAACTTCATTCAAAAGTTGAACGTAATTCCTAGCATTGTTAAGCCAATAGTTATCTTTTGTGATAATAGTTATCTTTTGTTTGTGACAATAGTGTAAGCTAAATAGCCAAGATCTTATCAGCAATCCAAGCATATTTTGAGGCGATATCACTTGATCCGGGAGATCATTGATAGAGGCAACATCTGAGTAGAAAGATCTGCCTTGGAAGAAAATATAGCAGACCTACTGACTAAACCTTTTTCACAAAAGGTCTTTGAATGACATCTTGAAAAGATAGGTCTCAAGGCCATATGGGCTTTGGCTTTAGCGCAAGTGGGAGATTGTTGGAATAGTACCCCGCAAGCTAATTAGATTGGCCTTGTAAACTATTTTCTTGTAAAACAATCTTGATTGAATGACAATCATTTTATGGCCATCTTTATCTTATGCTATTTATTTACTTCACTCGCACTTGGATGAGCCCTTAGATCACATAAGACTATGGGACTTGATTACGCATTGGATAGTAATCATGGAATAAGTCTTACACAGTCGTAATCTTAAATCTTCTAAGTCATGGGATCTTACGAGACAGAGCATCTAAGATTTGGATAGACTTGCACTGATGATGCATAAATCCAAGAGTTGGATGTTGCTCTGCTCCATGCGCAATCCCATATAAGATATAGATATATATTAGTGGGTGCTCGTTAGAGAACAAGGCACTAAAGACCTGCCTGAAGAATCCACTAGATAGCCAAAGTGGCAAGTCAGTAATGGTAAGTTCTCCAGCTTACGCTAGTGCATACTATTAGTCCTTTGACCTGACGATCCATGGTAACCTTATGTTTGGTCCTTATGCTTTGACTCTTAGCCGGCTACTTGAGTTGAGGTTGATCATGAGCTACTAGACATGGAAGTTTGTGAGATCCAAGATGGAATCCGATGTTGCACTTTCATGAAGAACGAGTGCATTTCTTATGTGTTCTATAATGATCGATGCTAAGAAATCCTTGCACAAGGTGATGTGACAATTTGGAAATGTGTTTCTAAAGATGAGGTCACTAAGTGAATCGAACATTGAGAATAGAAGCATAGCATCGAGGCTATTAGGGAGCTAATTAATATCTTGCCATTGGCCTCTTTCATGGAGATAAGAGATGAAAGGATCGTATTTACATAATACGCATAATGCTAGAATGGTTATCCAAGAGCATTCATTTCGGCCAATTAGCTGAGCTCCATGGGCTTGAGGCTGGACATCGACCATGAAGATTGGGTACTCTTCAATTAATGAGATTAATTGAATTTACTCGCTTAGTTTAAAGGAGTTTAAACTAATGCGAATATTTGATATTCCAAAAGTCACAAAGAGTTGTAAGCCCATGTCCAATGAATGGTAAAACCTAATAGGTCACACACAAAAGCCAAATTGCATGACCCATTGAAGGAAGGAGAATTTTCTAAGTGCTAGAAAATTCACTCTTAACTGAATTTGAAGGAGGCAAAAATTGGAGTCATTTTTGGCTTGATCAATTTAAGAGTTAAATTGATCAATTTAATTTAAGAGTTAAATTAAGATCAATTAATTAAGAGTTAATTAATTGATATCACATGACTATCAATTGGTCAAATTAATTTAAGAGTTAAATTAATTTTGACTAGCTTAAGGAGTTAAGCACTTTGACTTAAGAGTTAAGTCAAAGCATTATTGATTAAATTAAAGTGTTTAATTTAATTAAATTGGAGAGTTAATTTTGGAGAGAATTATTAAATGAATGGTTCGTTTAATATGGACTTAGAATTCATTTGGAAGACATTTAATGAGATGAAATGTAAATTCCAAATCACATTCAAATTCACACCACATCACTATGAAGGCAAGAGTAGCGTTAGGATCCATAAATCAAAACTTCATAAGCTTGAAAATAACTAAGCTACTCAAGCGACCAAGGATCTAGTCATCCTATAGATCTGGATTAGAAAGAATAATTACCTCTTGTAGCTCAAAACAAGAAGATCAGCGATCTCTCTCGGATCCAGAAACTGTCTGCAATTGGTACAGCGAAAAGGCGGCAACCTTTGCCCCGGCTACATGAAAACTACTGCAGGTGGATCTCCAAAACTGAGCAAGTCAAGTGATTTGCCTTTATTGATATCATCCACACACCAAATAATCTTCCAATTTTTCCTTACTAGAAGTTGGAGTTATAGAGCAGAAATGAGGTAAAAGAGGCTGATTTTCAGGTTGGGAAGAAGAAGGAATGCAAAGCTCAACACATGATACAATACATGGAGAGAGAGAGAGGGGGGGGAATACAAGAGTCTAATTCTCACACTTTCAGCAATATGATTTTCGAATTTGCTTACTTTCTATATCTATATATAGAGCGTAGAGGCATCACACCTTCCTCAAGGTGACTGCCCAAGTGGCATGCCAAGTTGGCAAATTCAAATTCAAGTCTTACTTGAATTTCATGTGCATTTCAATTACATTTGGAATCTAATTCTGAATTAATTAAGAAGCTAATTTAAATGGACACTTTATTTAAATTTTCTCTCCAAAAAGTATTCTCCCCATTTATTAAATTAAACACTTTAATTTAATAAACTAACCCTTGATTTAACTCTTAAATCAAACAAGTTTAACTCTTAAGCTTAAATTAGTCAACTTAACTCTTTAAGTCAACTTGTCCAATTGATGGTCAACATGATAACAAATAATTAATTACTTAATTATTGGTCTAATTTAACTCTTTAAATTAGTTGATTAATTTAAGTGTTAAATTAATCATACCAAAATTGACCGTTAAATTAGATCCTTGAAAATCAATCACCAAATGGGTGATTTTTCTAACACCTAGAAAATTGCTATACCAATTTTGGAAGCTAATTAGCTTTTGTGTGTGCTATACCAACTCTTTGTGACTTTTGAATATCTTATATTCATTTTGGTTTAAAACTCCTTTAAACTAATCGACTCAATTCAATTAATCTCATTAATTGAAGAGTACCAAATCTCCATGGTTGATGTCCAACCTCAAGCCCATGGAGCCCAACTAATTGGCCCAAATGAATATTTTGGAAAACCATCATAGCTCTATGCATACTATGCAAATACAGTCATTCCATCTCCTATCTCCCGAAAGAGGCCTAGGGCAAGATATTTGCCGGCTCTTTAGTAGCCTCAATACTATGTCTCTATTCTCAATGTTTGATTCCCTTGTGTGACCTCACCTTTGGAAAACTCCTTTTTCAAATTGTCGCACCACCTTGCATAAGGATTTCTAGGAATCAATCACTATAGAATACATAGGAGATGCAATCGCCCTTCACAAAGGCGATGAGTCAGATTCTATCTTAGATCTCATAAACCTCTATGCCAAGTAGCTCATACCCAAGCTTAGCCCAAAAGACCCGCTAAGTGGTCAAGGAAGAGTCAAAGCATAAGGATTGGATATAAGGTTACCATAGATCCTCAGGTCAAAGGACTAATAATATGCACTAGCATAAATGGGAGAATTAACCACTACCGACTTGCCACTACGGCTATTTAGTGGATTCTCTTGAGGGTCTTCAGTACCTTGTTCTCTAACAAGCACCCACTAACATGCACATGTATCTCATACAGTTGCTCATAGAACGGAGCAATATCCAACTCTTAGATTTATGCATCATTAGTGCAAGTCTATCTGGATCTCAGATGTCCTATCTCATAAGATCCTACAACTTGAAAGATTTAAGCTCATGACCGTGTGAGGCTTATTGCATGATCACCAGCTAGTGAACTAACTAAGTCCTGTAGTCATGTGTGATCTAAGGGCTTCATCCAAATACAAGTGAAGTAATAAAAAATATAAGATGAAGATGGTCATATAAAGAATATCATTCAATCAAGATTGTTTTACAAGGATACCTTATACAAGGCCAATCTAATTGGCTTGCTGGTCACTATTCCAAAAATCTCCCACTTGCCCTAAAGCCAATGCCCCATGGCTTTGAGACGCAACTTCTCAAGATGTTTTTCGAAGACCTTTTGCGCTAGGGGTTTAGTCAGTGGATCTGCTATATTCTTTTCTGAGGCAACTCTCTCCACTCAGATGTCGCCTCTATCAATGATCTCCCGAATCAAATGACATCGCCTCAAATGTGCTTGGATTTCTAATGAGATCTTGGCTCTTTAGCTTGTGGCACTCCCTGGTGTTGTCACAATAGATAACCACTGGCTCGGCAATGCTAGGCACTACATTCAACTCTTGAATTAAGTTTTTCATCCAAACACCTTTCTTTGCAGCTTTCGAAGCCGCAATATATTTTGCTTTAGTGGTGGAATCAGTTGTGGTGTCTTGTTTGGAACTCTTCCAACTCACCGTGCCGCTATTAAGGAAAATATAAATCTATAAGTGAATTTGAGGTCATCTACATCGGATTGGAAACTCGAATCCGAAAACCCCTCTAATTTCAACTCTTTATTACCGTATACCAAAAATAAGTCCTTAGTCCTTCTCAAGTACTTAAGGATTGCTTTCATGGCTATCTAATGACTCTCACTGGGATTGGATTGGAACTTACTCGTAATGCTTAGCGAGTGTGCCACATCCGATCTTGTACATTAAACTGCATACATTATGCTACCAATAGCGGAGGCATAAGGTATGTGAGACATCATTCATTTCTCTTCCTCAATCTTGGGGGCTATGTATTTTGAGAGACGAATGCCATGTCCCATGGGAAGAAATCCCTTATTGGATTATTCCATACTAAACTTTTTTAGTATCTTGTCAATGTATGGGGTTTAGGATAGCCCCAGCATCCTCTTAGATCTATCTTTATAGATACGTATTCCCAATACGTAGGATGCTTCTCCCAAATCCTTCATGGAGAATTGTGTAAATAACCATACTTTAGTACATTCTAACATTCCTACCTCATTCCTAATGAGAAGGATGTCATCGACATAAAGCACAACAAATTGTACTGAACTCTCACTAGCTTTCCTGTACACACATGGCCATACACATTTTTGACAAAGCCAAATGATTTGACCACTTTGTCAAAACATATGTTCCAGCTTTGGGACATTTGTTTGAGTCTATAAGTAGATCTCTGGAGTTTGTAAACGTTTTGCTCACTGTCTTTAGATGTAAAACCTTGTGGTTGCTCCATATAGATTTCTTCTTCAATGTCACCATTGAGGAAAGAAATTTTCATATCTATTTGCCATATCTCATAGTCATAATATGCGGCTATAGTAAGTAGAATCTGAATAGACTTAAGCATAGCGACCGGTGAAAAGGTTTCCTCAAAATCGATACTCGATCTTTGAGTGTAACCCTATGTCACTAGTCGCGCCTTAAAAGTCACTATTTCTCCATCTACTCCAAGCTTTCACTTATAGATCCACTTGCAACCAATGGGAACTATTCCCTTTGGTGGATCTACCAAAGTCTATACTTTGTTTAAGTACATAGAGTCCATTTTGGATCTCATGGCTTCAAGCCAATGTCCCGAATCTACATCCAACATAGCTTTCTCATAGGTCTTCACATCATTATACGATTGGCCCATCTCATAAAGGAATCTGAACCCTTCGGGTTGCTTCCTTGATTCAGTTCGACCTACGTAGAGGTAGTGTACTAGGCTTTACTTGCTTACTTGTTTCCACCGATTGTGGGATTTCATGATCATCTTGAACTTCATCAAGTTCAACAATAATGCCATTTCTATCTAATAAAAATTACTTTTCCAAAAAGCAGGCGTTCCTCGAGACAAACACCTTTTTTTTCCATGGGATCATAGAAGTAGTAACCCATAGACTCTCTAGGGTATCTCATAAACTTGCACAAGGTGGATCTACTATCCAAATTATCTCTCATTGTCCACTCACTTAGGCGAGAGATCCCTAAACCTTAAGATAATGGTAAGATGGTGCTTTACCATGCCATATCTCATATGGTGTTTTGGGCATCGATTTTGAAAATACTATATTTAGTAGCTTCGCCGCCGTGAGTAAGGCGTATTCCCAAAAGGATATAGGCACATCGAAAAAGCTTTTCATGGAACGTACCATGTCCAAAAATATACGGTTTCTCCTCTCGGCTACTCCATTGTGTTGGAGTGTTCCGGGTGGAGTTCATTGAGAGAAAATCTCATTCTCCTTTAGATAATCCAAGAATTTGGTGCTCAAGTATTCTCCCCTTCAATCAAATCAAAGATCTTTAATACTTAGCCCTAATTGCTTTTCCACTTCGTATCTATACTATTTGAACTTTTCAAAGGCTTCGGACTTGTTCTTTATAAGAAACACGTGTCTGAACTGACTATAGTCATCGGTGAAAGTGATGAAGTAGGAATAGCTTCCTCTTTCACTAACTCTTAGTAGTCGACAACTGCCCGTATGGATCAAATCCAAGAGACTTGTGGAGCACTCCATTTGTCCTACAAAAGGAGCTTTGGTGATTTTTCCCTTTAAACAAGATTCACAAGTAGGAAGGTCTTCAATGCCACTAACATTCAGTGCTTTGAGAGCTTCTAACTTGCTCATCCTATTCTTAGATATATGACCAAGTCTTGCATGCCAAAGAATGGTATCTTCTTGGATATCTAATTTTCTTTTACTCCATTGAATGTGCATTAGTGAAGGTTGAGAATCAAGTATGTATAATTCATTTATTAATGTACCTTGAGCAATCAAAGAACCATTCTTTAATGCTTCCAACTTCCCATTCGATATAGAAAAATCAAATCCTTCATTATCAAGAACGAGAATTGAAATAATATTCTTTACAAGATAAGGTACATAATAAACTGGATCAAGTAGAACGCAAGCATTCCCTAAGTCCAACTTGATAATGCCTTAGAAAGTGGCTGCAACTCTTGCTCCATTTCCTAAGCAGAGGATTATATCCCTTTCACGAAGACTCTTTCTTCTTTTCATCCCTTGTAATAAATTGCAAAGGTGAGAACCGCATACGGTATCAAATACCCATGTGGAAGAATTAGTCGTCATGTACACTTGAATAAAGTACATACCCTTCTCAAGGGTTGCAAGGTAAGCTTTGTAATTTCTTTTCCAATACCCCTTTTTGCCATAGTAGAAACAACTAGCTTCGGTTCTAACCTTCTTATTAACCCTCCCAGAACTCTTCTTGAGTTGATTCCCTTTTGAGGAATAGCTTTTCTTCCACTTACCTCCCTTTCTAGGACCCCTAGAGCCTTTGACTTGGAGAAGGAAGCAAGCAAAAGGGGTTTCTCTGTTCTCATAGTCACATCCACGGTCACAAGCATATTGATCAATTCATTAATCGTAACATCTTGCTTGGACATATTGAAGTTCAGAACGAATTGATCATATGATGGTGGCAATGACTGTAGGATCAAATCCACATAAAGGTCGTTGTCCATGACCACATCTAACTGTCCAAGCTTCTCAATGAGTCCAATCATCTTAAGGCCGTGATCATGGACATTTGACCCTTCACTCATCCTTGCCCTAAAGAGCTCTTTAGACAAAGCGAACCTTTCGTGTCTACTTTGTACACCATACAAATCTTGCAAGTGTACATAGATCTCTCGAGCATGTTTTATGTGCTCATAAGTCTTTCAAAGCTCATTGGACATAGATGCTATCATGACACACCTCACTTGTAGATCATTATCTACAAATTTTGTGAACATTTCAAGTTGTGTGTCGATGGCGTGATCACCAAGTGTGTCCACAAGACTTTTATCAAGGATGTAAGTCCGCTTTTTAGTGTCAAGAATGATTTTAAGATTTCTTAACCAATCTTAGAAGTTCAACCCGATTAGTTTATTAGTTTCCAAAAAGCTTGCGAGTGGATTTTTAGCCATTTTGATTGAAGATTTCAAAAATCTACAAGAGGCAAAAAAAGAGTATAAGCATGTGATTGATTTGATATTAAAAATATGTTAATAGTCTTTCAAGCATGTTTTGCTCCCACTATTTTATCAAATCCTTCACCCCTTAGAAGAATTTGGGAAATCATATTTCCTAGTAAGAATCAAGATCCTAAAGACTTGCAAGTGGAACCCCCGTGACCAGATGTATATCCACGAGCACTCCAAAGGTAAGCAATTTTTTCTAATTGCTTCTCATGCAATTCTTGATATATTTTGCCTCACCATTTCATGTAGATCTTCTGGTGGACGACCTCTACATTACTCAATGTTAAGTCCAACCTACCAATCTTACTTTGAATCAAGACAAATGCCACAACATCCCCCGTGACTGAGTGTATAATATGTTGGCATTCCCATATCAAAGGTGCATCTCATGCAGAGTGTATGATCACAACTTTCCACCTAAGTATGACCCCCATGACCGAATGCATATCACACAAAGGTGGTAGCACTGTCATGCTATATACTATTGGTAGAAAGCTTGGATTAATTAAAACTCTTTTAATTTGTGTCCATTTTGACTTAATATTAGAAAAGGCACTAAGACATTCTAAGTGGAAGGTTTTTGCTTGCAAAGATCTCATCATTTTATCTTCTTATTTAGGTTTTCTATATCCTAAACATACATCTCATACATTAATAGGATATGGAAAGCATAAATAACTAAATGCACCTAGCATGCTCCTAGGGTTAGATGACCATAAGCCTAACCAAGTGGTGCACTTAGAGCTATAGGTGCACCACCTAGTTGATTTTAGGTGGGTTGATTAAATCTAGCTATTATATAATTGTATCTCATACATTTATGGGTATTCAAAAGTCTCCATGCCTCCATTGGTCTCCATTACTCCATGCGACACTTACATGAATAGGAAATCCTCACTTCTAGTGATTCTACTCAACTTTTACAAGGTAGAAATAAAGAGGCATGCAAGCCTCAATTTAATACAACTCATTTCAACAACTTGAAACAATAAAATCAATATTAAAGGCTCATGATCATCCCCATTCATTCACCATCCATTCAACAATCAAATAAACAATAAAAAAAATCTAGAATTAACAATTAATTCTAATAATTAAATGCTTATCTCATAAAAAAATAATTGAACAAGCATAACATTTATGCCATTATTAGAAGATAAACTTTAACCAATTTTCAAAGGCATTCAAAAATGCCAAACATAATATTGAGAATTTGCACAACATTTGTGCATCTACTATGTGTGGTGCAAAAATATTTCAAGCACAAAAGGAGTTCGAAAATAGGCTCAAGACTCAAAACACGGGCTGCTGCCCAGCCTAGGCACACGGCTAGGCAGGCCGTGCGTACAGTGTGCATGCAGCGCCAGATGGTGCTCGGTAGCCCCCTGTTTTAGGGTTTCAAAGTATGTCAAGTCATTTTCCACTCAACTTTCATGCACTAATAGTTTTAGCACATGTTCCCAACATTAAAACACATATTATAGATGAATTTTCATATTTAAAACCTCTATCAAAAAAGGAAATTCAAATGTTCAATCATGTCTCCAAAAATTAGAAAAAGCTAGAATCATATCTTCAAAATCTCCAATACAACTCCAATCAAATTGGATCTAAAAATAAACAAAACTCTTTCGATCAAACATCAGCATGCTAGATCACCATATAACATTAATAAATGTTAAATCAACATTCAACATTTATCACTATGAATTGAAACATACTAAAACATGAATCAACACTTAAATCACATAATAGCATGCTTTCAGTTCATTAAGCAATAGAGCCACAAGCATTATTAACCAAACACTCCAATCCATCACCTTGATCAAGTATTTGATCAATTCATCACATGAATCAATTAAACAATAATCCAAAACATAGCATGAAAAAGGCTTCGACACTACTTGAAGGCAAGAGTAGCATTAGGATCCACAAATCAAAACACCATAAGCTTGAAAATAACTAAGCTGCTCAAGCGACCAAAGATCTAGCCACGTTGTAGATTTGGATTAGGAAGAAGAATTACCTCTTATAGCTCAAAACAAGGAGAAGATCAACAATCTCTCTTGGATCTGAAAACTGTCTGGAATCGGCATAGACAAAAGGTGGAAACCTTTACCCCGACTACACAAGCTACTGCAAGTGGATCTCCAAAATCGAGCAAGTCAAGTGCCTTGCCTCTATTGATATGATCTACACACCAAATAATCTTCCAATTTCCCCTCACTAGAAGCCAGAGTTAGAGAGGAGAAAATGAGGTAGAGGAGGCCGATTTTCAGGTTGGGAAGAAAAAGGAATGCGAAGCTCAACACATGATGCAATGCATGGAGAGAGAGAGAGAGAGAGAGAGATTTTCGAGGGAATGCAAGAATCTAATTCTCATACTTTCAGCAATATGATTATCAAAACTGTTTACCCTCTATACCTATATATAAAGGGTGGAAGGTGTGATGCTAGTTGGGATCACACCTTCCTCAAGGTGACCGCCCAAGTGGCATGCCAAGTTGGCAAATTCAAATTCAAGTCTTACTTGAATTCCATGTGCATTTCAATTATATTTGGAATCTAATTCCAAATTAATTAAGATTCTAATTTAAATGAATACTTTATTTAAATTTTTCCTCCAAAAAGTATTCTTCCCATTTATTAAATTAAACACGTTAATTTAACTAATTAACATTTGATTTAACTCTTAAATCAAACAAGCTTAAATTAGTCAACTTAACTCTAAGTCAACCTTGTCCAATTGATGGTCAACATGGTACCAAATAATTAAATCCTTAACTATTGGTCTAATTTAACTCTTTAAATTAGTTGATTAATTTAATACTTAAATTAATCATACCAAAATTGACTATTAAATTGGATCCTTGAAAATCGATCACCAAAGGGTGATTTTTCTAACATTTAGAAAATTGTTCTACCAATTTTGGATGCTAATTGGCTTTTGTGTGTGACCCAATAGGTTTTACCATTCATTGGACATGGGCTCACAACTCTTTGTGACTTTTGAATATCTTATATTCATTTTAATTTGAAACTCCTTTTAAACTAATCGACTCAATTCAATTAATCTCATTAATTGAAGAGTACCCAATCTCCATGGTCGATGTCCAACCTCAAGCCTATGGAACCCAACTAATTGACCAAAATAAATATTCTGGAGAACTACCACAACTCTACACGTACCATGCAAATACGGTCATTCCATCTCCTATCTCCCGAAAAAGGCCTAGGGCAAGATATTTGTCGGCTCCGTAATAGCCTCGATACTATGTCTCTATTCTCAATGTTCAATTCCCTTGTGTGACCTCACCTTTGGAAAAATCCTTTTCCAAGTTTTCACACCGCCTTCCGCAAGGATTTCTAGGAATCGATCATTATAGAATACATAGGAGATGCACTCACCCTTCACAAAAGCAAGGAGTTAGATTCCCTCTTGGATCTCACAAACCTCTATGCCAAGTAGCTCATACCCAAGCTCAACCCGAAAGATCCACTAAGTGGTCAAGGAAGAGTTAAAGCATAAGGACCGGACACAAGGTTACCATGGATCCTTATGTCAGAGGGGTAATAATATGCACTAGCATAAGTGGGAGAATTAACCACTACTAACTTGCCACTACGACTATCTAGTGGATTCTCTAGAGAGTCCTTAGTGCCTTGTTCTCTAACAAGCATCCACTAACATGCATTCGTATCTCATACAGTTGTTTATGGAATGGAGCAATATCCTATTCTTGGATTTATCCATCGTTAGTGCAAGTCTATCTGGATCTCAAATGCCCTATCTCATAAGATCCTACGACTTGGAAGATTTAAGATCACGATCATGTGAGACTTATTCCATAATCACCACCTAGTGAACTAACCAAGTCCCGTAGTCATGTGTGATCTAAAGGCTTCATACAAATGCAAGTGAAGTAACAAAAAAATAAGAAAAAGATGGTCATATAAAGAATATCATTCAATCAAGATTGTTTTACATGGAAATAGCTTATACAAGGCCAATCAAATTAGCTTGCCGGGCGCTATTCAAACACGCTAATTGTTAGTGGCCACCTTAGCATGGACATATGACATTCATTCCTTAAAGATGGTGTGCGACCACACACCATCCTCCTCCTATATATAGATATTGAAGGGGGCGGCCACAAGGCATGACAATTGCAAGGTGTGAATTATTCTCCCAACAACAAACTTTGTTAGTGGGCATCTAATAGTTAGATTCTCCACAAACCTCTCCAACTTACTTCATCCTCCCCATCCATACTTGGCCTTCTTTTCTCCATTTCTCTACAAATGTCTCCAGCTATTTTTGTAGAGAAAGGGTTATTCCATTTGGTTTGTGGACTATCTCGTTAGAGGCAATACGTTTGGATTGCTATTTGCTTTTGGAAAGCAGTTTTTGGTAGCCATTTGCAATGAGTTCTGGGAGGAATTATTTTCTTCTGATTCAGCTAAAATTTTGGCTGTAGCATCTTCAAGGTTTTTATGGGATACAATAAAATTTTTAGCTCAAAAGGAGAAGTTTTACTTAGGGAAATCGATTGGTGTTTCTGTTGCGCCAGTGAGGGGACAACTTAAGAGTTGAAGGGTGTTCTTCCTTGTTGCTTGATTTCGATTTCATCAAGGTATTTCCTTATCTAAATCTGAATGCTATGTATGTATAGATCCTTTTGGATGTGTGTGGGCGAGTTTTATTCAGTTTTTTTAATTTAAATGTATCCTAGAGCCATACACACCTTCAGAGACATGGTCTCTTTAAGGGTGTCACCCAACAAAGGGTTTGCGAGGATCAACAAAGGAAGAAAGTTGAGCCCCTGGTATGTTGGCCCTTTTGAGATAATGGAGAGTATTGGAGCAGTAGCCTACCGAATTCTTCTACCACCGAACCTTAGAATGATACATAATGTTTTCCACGTGTCACAACTGAAGAAGTATCACCTAGACCCCTCGCATATCATTAAGTAGAAGGATCAATCACTTCAAAAAGGTATGTGGTATGAAGAGAGACCAGTCCAAATTTTAGATCAATTATTTTGTTAACGTCATAATAAGGCATAAAATAATTTTGTTAGAAATTGAAAAAAATTAAAATTAAATTATCTCCAGATAATAGTGATAATTATTATTTTATATCTTATTATATATTCCATATTTTGGAGAGTATAACGCATAATTTTACTCAAATTAATGTTATATTATACAAGGAGTGAAATTATTAATCTTTAGGAATTAATAATATAGATGCTAGAGTTAAAGTAGGATAAATATCCTAGTCCTAGTAGGAGTATTATTAGAGTCCTTAGATTAGATTACCACTTACATAGATATATAATTGCTACAAACTAAAATCCTAGCCACACAATCAAATTGAACTAAACAGAGAGAGAGAGAGAGAGAGAGAGAGAGAGAGAGAGAGGGAGAGGAGAGAGGGAGAGGGAGCCAAGGAAAAAAAGGACGACGGTTGTGCAATTCCATTGGAATAAATTAAAATCTCTTGGTTAAACAAGGAAATTGCTTAGCACTCTTAGTTGGATGAAGAAATTAGTTATTGTTCCATTGTTAATTGCAAAAAAGAAAAAGGAAAAAAAAGATTAGTGATTAATGGTTAGATAAAGAAAATTGGTAAAATGATAAATTCTACTCGTGTGCTAGTGCCTACTCATGTTTTCTAGTGGTAGAATTGGTGGTGTACAGTGTGCAAGTTTCCTTCCAAGAAATTATTACAAGAAAAAAATGGGGGAAGAAAGGAATAAAGGCATTAAAGGAACAATAGAAATTATTGGCTAGTGCTTGGGATTTGATGTTGTCATTTTTCGCATGTGGAATTGTTCATTGCTATAGTAAATGGTGTGATTAATATGTGTGTGTGTGTGTGTTCGGAGGTATACGGTTGTCATAAGAAAGGAAAATTTATTAGGATTATCAAGTGTTATATTATTATTAGTCTTTTTTTGTTTTTGGCAAGACAAATTTTATGTAAGTTTTCTCTTAGTGATTTATTTTTAATTGTGGTCATAATTCATTGGTCTTCCGTGGCTATATAATGATGGATAACTAACCTTAATCTTTTTCAGTCCACCGACTAGCAGGTAACCTTGATGATCATGATTAAGCTACTGCTTATAATCCTATCTTTAAAAGTTTGGCTTATTAATAGTTGATTGAGATCACTTAACTATGTTGTTTACATATATTTATATATATATATATAGACATGATGGTGGGATTAGTATATATATACATATGTTTATATATATATATCGAATAAACCCATTTAATTGAGTATATTTAGGATTGAGTTCTTTTTGTGCATGCAGAAGTTTAGATTTAATTATTTTTGAACTAATACTAGTTAGTATATAAAACAAAATGGGGGAGAGATATAATTTTCCTAGTCCTAAAAGAAGCATGATGTTGTGAACGATATAAGTTAGGGTATAATTGAAATTCTATGAATGAGATATTGATTAAATTGGATATTACTATTATTTTGATCGTGAATTATTCTTGAATTCACATTACACACTCTTGGTATTCACTGAGTTTTTTACTCCCTTTTTTTTTTTTTTATTTTCTTTTGGCAGACCTAAATCATAGCCCTAGTAAGGAGATGGATCTTGCTTTAGATTAGAATTAGAATTGAAGTTTTATTTTGGGATTTCTATAGTAGTTTTAGCGTTTGTTTTGGTGTTGGCTTGTTAGTCACTTTTATGGATTTTAGTTGAGGTTAGAGTACTATTGACATTTTGAGTTTTCATGTTGCAAGATTTACTTAATTTTATTTGGAGTGTTCAGAGTACTTTTGTTTAAGATAGTGATTTTTGTTAGACAATTTCTATTATTTTGGAATTGACTTCACACCTTGAGACTAAAATATGATCAAATTTTGGGGCGTGACAATAAATCATTAGTTTTCATGATTTTTAATATCGATCTATAAATTAAAATTGCTAGTATCAATAAAACAACTTTTAGTACTACAATCATTTTACTTTATTACATTATCCAAATAATGATCAAGGTAAGATTTAGACATATCGGTCAACTTTTAAAGTCGATTGACATCATGGAAAAGTAAAAGCAAAAATTTCCACAAAATCCTACAAGAAAGGATCATCGTTCTCCATATGGAACATACTAATCATCAAATTGAACCACTATTTACATTCCGGGTAGTAAGTGGAGTACATCTCTTATTTTCAACTTAATGGTGTTAGTAGCTCCCTGAGAATCTGCAATGAGGGATATAAATAAGAAGTAGCAAATTAGACGATCAAATGTCAAAAATAAGTAAGAAAGAGGGCGAAATATCCTTCAAACAACAGGGGCCTACAATTGCTAGGATTGAGAAAATGAATCTTTATCGAGGAAAAAAATTATATGTATATCTAATGTCTATATTGTCCAGCATACAAGCATGACAACACTCTAATGAATTTGAAACATGTAGTTGACTTGCTACTTGGTTTGCAAGCTAAGTAATGGGCAGAGGAGATATTAGAGTTGCATTTTCATTTCCAATTGAACACAAGGGGTTTAGCGAAGCCTTTGGTGGGAAGATCATGTGATAAAGCTAATGTTGGAGAATCATGTGATTGAGCTTGTGGTGGAGCTCATCTCTTGGAAGGTTATTCTGATTCTTCTGATATGTGATCATGTAGCTATCTTGATTGTAGAGCCTGTGTTGTTTTGTGTGTATTTTCAAGGTTCATAGATTTTATGAAATTGGGACTTTTGTGTGTGAAACTATCAAGAGTACAATAATTATATGCTTTTTATTTGCCAACCATATTTTCTCAATTAAATTTATCATAAGGAAAAAAGAATTAAAATATGCACAAAAGCTATAAATTAATAAAACAATATAGTGAAAGCTTTAGGTTTAAACGTAGGACATAGAAAAGTTAACGAGGTAGGAATCTTAAATAATTTCATTGCAATAAAATTATAATATGGATAATGTAGGACAGCATTAACAATACCAATCACATTTTAATATGAAAAACAAAATCATATAAATCCTCTAAATCAAAACTTTGAGAAATTACCAATACTCTTGTGTACACGCCGACCATGTGAGAAAAGATATAAAAACTTCATAAGTACTCCATTGAGTAGAGTGGGGAGGAATCATTACAAGTTTCTATCATGAATAATGATTTATAAAAAAACATAGAATCAAGAGGGCGTGCAAACCAAATGCAAAATTTTTTATATTGAAACCGTAAAACAAAATTAGGATGAAAAGACACAATCCCACTTGAAAAAACCAATCTAGGATATGCTTGTGGTTACCTAAGAGAATATCATTCACATATGGAAGCAAACACTTCTCAGACATAGATACTATATCAAAGTAACAGATACACATGGCCAGATCAGTACATAAGCATAATCATTGAGCAAAAATAATATACTGACACTCTATGACTTATTTCATCCATTTCATCAAATTAATCAAACATATGCTCATGCATTTCAATATCACTATCAGCATTTGCTCTAACTTCATCACCATCTTCATTTGCTACTATTTTAATTATCAACATCACAGAACTATTTAATGTTTCTGGTATGGTTCATTTCATATATATCCTCTCCATGATCCTTACTCATATCGTACAAATCTCTTGGTTAAAGATGTACAACAACACTCTAATCTTCATTAGCCTCATCTTCTATATAAGAGACAAGTTGTGCTTATGAAGCTTCAATATAAAGATCATGATCTTCATATTCACCCATAAGAATCAATCTAGAGAATTATACGGAATTGAAGTTTCAAGGATCCCTTCTAAACCCTCTTTCTTGAGTGGTGTCAGTCTATAAACATTTGAAGATCTAGAGGGTTATCATCAAATGATCATGCTAATTATGCTCAATGATATCCTCAAGCTTCCCATAATATGGCATTCCCGTAATATGGAAAATCTACTTGCCTTATATTTCCATCAATAGTACTTGCAACACATGATGTGTTAGAAGTTAGGATACTCCACTATCTTAAGTTTCTAGCCCATGCTCTAGAGCTAATGTAAAAATTTAAACCAATTTATGTTATATGCATAAACGTCTTACTTTTGTAATTAGACCTTGTGCTAGAAACTTAAGGCCAGCTATAATTTAGCTTGTTATGCCTGGATTCATAATCTTTTAAAAAATAATAATAATTTCTTATCATTATAGAACAATTCAAAAAGGACTAAAGGTAAAACAAAAATGCATTACTGTTACTTATAGACTCTCCTAGAGAACCAATCAATAAACTCTTTATTAATTCATTTTTTTTTTTCTATGGATTGAGGTTTTTGACCCCTTAAGCTCCTCTTTATGTGCTCTCTAATTTCACTACATAAAATAAATATGTTAATACTAATTTGTAGGACTAGCTCATATCAATGCATTATAAATCACATCAAATTTAACCTAAGTACTCATGAAATAAATGGCTAGATAGTTGGACAGTTTAGCAGCACATATTGATGAGTTTGTTAATTTTTCCGAAGGAGTTAAAGTAAATCTTAAACCAAACGCTACTAGCTTACAAGTTTGAGGAAACAATGAGTGTGCCCTATAGATTATTAATGTATCATTTGGTTGACCATTAACACATCTTTGTTAGTTTGACTGTGTCTCAGTCTCCTTAAAATACCATGAGCAAAAAATAAGAGCTTCTTTATCTAAATAATATTAAGCTATTGACCCCCTCTGGTTGTTCCCTTTCTCGAGCCAACAACTTTGAATAACCAAAATATTTATGTGGGTATTGGTAAAGTTATAAGTTTTTAATAAAAGATCAATTAAAATGAATAAAAGAATTATTGACCTTATAATAGGATATATCCATCAATAATGCGCAGAACTTCCAAGCCTTGCTTCATCTTGTTCCAAAATGTTAGAGCCTCATTATCTAAATGGTGGGTTCCTTTCCTTTGTATTGATATTGAATAAAACCCGATTCAATCTGAATCAATGATTTTTTTCTCAAATCGATGGCCTATAAAGCGCCACTTATTGCTAAAAGAAAGTTGATAATGCTCTGCATCAGAGTTACAAGTATAGCAAGCAAGACCAATATGTATTTTCCATTAAGACATAGTACCAAGACTAGGAAAGTCAATAATTAATTATCCACAAAAGGGTCGTATTCTATATTTTTCATTGACCAGTCAAATGTTTTTGAACCTTCATTGCGTAACTCATTCAACTATTTAATAAAAGTTTGTAAGTGCACATCTATGTTATTTCCAGGTATTCATGGATCTAGAATGATCATTAAGACCATAAAAGAGGATTACTTCATATACATCTAAAGAGGAAGGTTGTATGGAATCAAAACTATTGCCCAAATGCTATAGTTAATAGTCATAGTTCCAAAAGGATTGAGACCATCAGAGCGTGGCGAATGTTTTGAGGATCCAAAGTAAAACCAAGATGCATTCTATCAAAAATTTTCCATACCTCAATATCTCTTGGGTGCCTAATGAATCTATCTTTGTCATTCTCCAAAGTATACCATCTCATTTCCTCAATAGTCTTAAAACACATAAATAGTCTTTGCAACCTTAGTTTCAAACAAAAATACTGCAAAATTTTCAAAGAAAAATACTGCAAAATCTTTGCAGTTTCTTCCTTTTCTTCTTATCACCAGTGAAAACATCATCTCTATATCCATGGCTATTTGACTTGCATCTATAGATGTGGCACCTCTTTCATTCTTCTATTTCAACATCTTATTCCCAATAATATACAATTATTTGAACATACATGTTTTTGGTTATAACAAAGACCTAGTTTGTTAATAATTTTCTTCACCACATAGAAAGAATTTGGGATCTTGGCATCCTCAAATGCATCTTTCAACAACTCTAAGATAAGGTTCATTGCTCATCACTCTGCATAAGATTGTACATGCATGGTACAATTTCACCAAAAAATCTAGCTTTGGGTGTTTCTTGCATCTTTGATGCATTTGGTCATGCCCCAAAATAAAATCATACATTCTAGTCTCAAGACGTGAAACTCAATCCCAAATAATTAATATTTATTAACAAATATTTTCTTCCAAATAATACATCATTTCCTAATGTTAAATTTATAAAAATATAAATTTCAAAATAAATCACCAATTAAATTAATTACACATCATTTTATTACAATCATATATTAATCACTACATATATATATACACACACACATATATCAAACTATAAATATGCATACATACATTACATAAAAAGATCACTTTCACCCTACAAACCCAACAAAAATGTAATTGCTTTGAATCTATAGTAAAGTTTGTCTCCCCCAAAAGCACAAGGAAATAAACAACTCAGTCTCAATTCATTTTCTCTGTTTTTCAAAAACACAAAGAAAATCCATTCTTCCAAAATATTTTTCAGAAAATGCCCAAAATGCCGAAAACAGGCCCAAAGAAAATATAGAGTGTGAATAAATGATTCAGTGAATGCCAAGTATATGCAGTATGAGTTTGTGGATATAACATGATTGAAATAATGTTCAAATAAAACATTTGAGAATTATATAAGTGGAAAACGGTCAAGTGTCAAGCAGTAATAAAACGAGAATTCAGTAACATTTCATAGGCTAACATTTAAATGCCATGATCAAATCAGTGTCTGTTGTAGCTAGTTAACTTTATGACTCTCACCGTAATAATCCCTTATCACTTCGGGCAAGGTCTGACCTTACCAAACTGTGGCTGAGCCTAGGTCCTCAGGAAATCCTATGACCCGCCTCAGCCACAAACTGTTTCTGTTGTGCGTTGAGGGGATTAGGACATGGGGGGCTGGAGTTCCACCAGCAAGCCCATTGCCGCCTAGTGAAGTCCCTCGCATACCCAAACCAAGGTAGATCCAACTAACAGTAACAGTAGTAGTAACAATAAATTCAATTATCAGTTGATCATCGGATTTAACTGCTAGTGTAAAAATATTATTAAACAATAATGAAGGCTGAAAAGAACTTATTTTTCTTGCTTCATGAAACAAAATAAAAGAAACTTATGTGCGCAATGGAATATTATAGTGCAATGTAAAATGGAAAAGTTGTTAGTAGATTATGTTACAGCATATATCCTTCTAGGTTTTAAAAAATAGTACTATATAATACACGCAAGTTTAAGCACTCACAGAATTTATTGGTCATATTGAAAGTAGATTCTGTCATGTCAAATCCTTGATCACCTGTTGAAATATTAATATTATTCAACTTAGTCAATATCTAATATATAGAACCTCAATTGACTTTGACTTATGTCGTTCACATCACGCCTCTTATATGACTATGAAAACTTAAATTTCTCTCTCACTTTGTTTTACATATACCTCCTAGTTTTAGTTCCAAAATCATTTAATATGTCCCCCGTACACGCAAAACACAATCTTCAATATACTCAATCAATCGGGTTTAAATAATATCTAGAATTTAATAGCAAATAAATCCAGAATTCCTATCACCAAAACAAGAAACAAAATTATTTTTATGAATTTAAGAGAAACATCATAGTTAATTAAAACTTACCTTGACACCTATTTAAATCTCATTAAAGGAATGAAGGTCTTTAATGAAGGAAATAATTATGAGGCTAAAGGAAAATTTTTATAGAAAGAAAATCAAATAGCTTTCAGCCATCAAAATCAATTTAATCATTAAAAATCCAAACTTTACCTTTTTCATCAAAAGTATTAATAATAAGTAGAATATTTAATGATACATACGTCAAAACATATATATGTACATATATATGATGGAGTCCAGGCTATATCCGTGTGAATGTGTGTATTTGCATTCATATCATGCTTTGTATATTAAATGGGTATGACAATAGGAAACTTTTAAAGGTATATGCACACAAATACAAATACACTAAACAACTTGTCAAATTCCACACACATATATATATATAACCACATGCATTAACTAAACCCATCAAATACATATACATATATATATATATCCAAACATACATATACCGTGAAGTCCATATATATATGTAGATATTCTATCATTCATATGACAAGAGAGTTTTCTCTTTAATATTTAATTGAGTATGACAGGAGTGTACTATTATGATGTAGACAAGACAAAAGGAAAAGAAGATGATATATGGTTATATCTACATACTCATGCCTACTCCTTCTAAGGCATGGGATTTATGTGTCTATATGTAATATATATACACTACACACACAAACAACAGAAAATAAAAAAAAAATTCCCTTACCCAAAACCTGTATGCACCTATGTCCGCCCTTCTTTTCTTTTTCCTGTCTTTACTGTCGTCCTTCTTCTTTACTTCTTTCTTGGGTCAGTTTCTAAATTCATGAAGAAAAAAAACAAATTGATTTATCATCAACCAATTAAAATCTTCATTAATAATTTCTTCAATCGACGAAAAATACTAAACCTATCTTTTGATAGTGTGGCAGCAATCTAGTTCTTCTTCCTCTCTTTCTCCTTTTCTTCTTATGTTGTTTTCTTTTCTTCTCCCTTTTTTTGGAATAGTAAGACTAGGGTTTTTCTTTGATACAATATATATATATATATAATTGAAGTTTATTCTAAGAAGGACTCTTAATTCTTTTCCTTCAAGGACTAGGACACTAATTCTACTATAATTCTAGTATCTTTATTATTGATTACTAAAGTCTTAATGCTTCAATTCCTAGTATTTGTATAATATTAATTCAAGTAAAATTATAATTTATTCTTCCAAAATTTGGAATATAATATATATATATAGATAGATAGATAGATAGATAGATAGATTACATCTTTTAACTAGAATAATAAAATGAAATGAAAAATAAGATAAAATAATTAATTAGATATCAATGAAATTCTAAGTCATTACATAGTTCTTTATTTTCATCTATGAGTAACTCCTAAAAATCTCCACAATCTTTATCAAACTCTTAAATTAGAACATCATATCTATCCACCAGTTGTTGTGATGTGTTAAACTCAGTGGCATGTTGTCTTGAACACCTAAATGCGTTGTTTATCATCATTTCCATAGGATTATTGCGATGCACAACCTTTTAAACTATATCTATGCTTCTAGCAAGATGTTGAGCAAATTTTTCACCATAGAAAGTCCAAATTTCATAAGTTCCTAGAAAAGCTTACAAATCAAATAGTGATGTACTACATCTCTTCTCTGCCATTTCATAAAGGCACACTTAATACAACAGCATTTAATTGCATCCTCAACACTACCGTTTGCAAATGCAAAATCTTAAAATTTAACCAAACCATTCAAGTACTAAATTGTTTTGTGTAGTTTTGCAAATCAAGACTTATCAATTGACATTATAAAGAATCTAAGTTCAACACATTTTAAGAAAAAATTTCAAATAAAAAGTATCATATAACTGATAAAATAAAATTATATGAAAACATTAATAGTTATCGGTATGGAAATGATAAGCACCACTGAAGAAATTTAAAAAGACGAATGCTTAGGTAGGTGGAGGTTAGAACTCGAATCGTAATTATTGTATTTATATTTAACAATTCTAAAATTTGTGCCTAATGGATCATTAGGTAGATATAAAGCTATTTTCATTGAAACTTAAATAACCCACTTCATTCATAGTGGTTCCAAATTGATTTGTCAATCGTTTGGTAAATTCCTTGTCAAAATGAGATTGAGATAGTAATGTGTAACAGGAACAAGAAATTGAGGTGGCATTCGAAGATCCTTACGAATCATGGTAAACTCTATGATTTAACTAGAGAAACATAGCTTGAATACCTGTTATAAACGCGGCATGTGTGCAATGTGTATATTGAAATTATGAAACCTACGAAATTTATTTAATGTGCTTAAATTTAAATACTTTAAAATTAAGCTTAAATTTTTTTGTAAAAGAATTTTAAGTATTAGCAAATAGTTAAATTTTTTATATTCATTATAATAAATTAGTATAGAATTTACTTATAAATGTAAATAATAAATAATATTACTAATAAAACTTATCTTTTTTAAATTCTAGAAAATAAAAATAACATATTCTATATCAATCTTTAGTATTTTTTCTTCTCTCATTATAAATTTTGACAAAAAATTCTCAAATGTAATAAATACATATTTAAACTTATTATAAAATTAAAATTTACTATTTATATAAGTAATATGAAATATATATATTTATATATATAACACATATATATACATATATTGTTGCAACCCAAAAAGACCAAATACAAAAATTGAAAATACACATAAAGTAATTCAATGAAAAAAATACAAGATTTAACATGGTTCGACAATGTGCCTAACCACCCGACAAAGATATGAGTTTATTGATTCCAAATCAAGCGCAAAGTACAAATTTAAGTCCTACAAATATCATGAGAATGTCCAACACCCTCATTCTAACCTCCATTCTAAAGAGAGAATCTCTAAAACAGTCTAAAATCACTTTTCTAAGGTTTGTTCTATCTAATCTTGAAGAAAATAGGGTTTAAAAACCTAAATAAATCGCAAACCGGGCTTGGGCCTTGCGCGCCCCGCCGAGACACACAAGATTTGCGCCCCGACACACGAAACTCATCTTGGACAATTTACACCATGCCAAGGCACACAAAACTTGCGCCCTAGCACAAGATTATAGTGAAGCTTGCGCCAGGGTGCGGCCAGCTTGGGCGCAAGTCACGACTCATTTTGCCAGAATTTGAGCCTGGGCATTACTCCCTTGCATCCCAGTGCACAGTATTCTGCCCATGTGCACTAGGGCATGCTCCAACATCCCATCTTGTCATTGTCTCGCCCGTTTCTACACCGTTTCTTCGCCATTTTCACTGTTTCTCGCCATTTGCAACTTAAATTTCAAAGCACACTAAACAATTCTCCACCTTGACTTGAAATTCTCCATCCATCATCTTTGTCTGCCCCCAAAAGGGCTATTATCTGAGTCTACAAATGTTTATCAAATTCAAGCAATGCTCGAATTTGATTCATAGAATGGTCTTAGTCAACAGATCTATTGGATTATCCTTTGTCCTAACCTTGTCAACCAAGATGACACCTTGAGACACCATATACTAGATGACGTGATACCTCATATCAGTGTGCTTTGTTCTCTCATGAAATGCTTTACTTTTCGACAAGTGTATGTCACTTTAACTATCACAAAATATTGTAGTAATATTAGAACTCATACTCATATCATTAATCAACCCCTTTAGCTAAATGTCTTCCTTCACGCCTTCAGCTAAAGCCATGTACTCAGCCTCTGTAGTGGACAATACAATTGATGACTGCAAAGTCGCCTTCCAGCTAACAGAACAACTCAAAGCACAAAACACATAGCCTGCCATAGACCTTCTACGGTCCAACTCTCCAACATAATCCGCATCCACATAGCCAACACGTCTAGCAGTACAATTCAGTTGACTATACATCAAACATTTATTTGCAGAGCTTCTTAGATACCTTATAATCTCTTTTACTGCCTACCAATGTGTCTTTCTCGGCTTGTGCATGTACCTACTCACAATTCTGACAGCATGTGGAATATCTGGCCTAGTGCACACGATGGCATACATCAAACTACCAACTGCACTAGCATATGACACATTAGACATGTGTTCCACCTCCTCATCAATACTTGGTGATAGATCTTATGAAAGCTTGAAATGAGCTACGAGTGACATACTAATTGGCTTGGACTTATCCATCCCAAAACGCTCCAGCACTTTTTCAATATATTTTTGCTGAGACAAGTACAACAACCCAGAGTGTTTGTCTCGGACAATCTCTATGCCCCATATTCTCTTTGCACTGCCCAATTCCTTCATCTTAATTTTTTCACTCAACCGAGCCTTTAAAACATTGATCTCAAATATGTTTCTAGAGGCAATCAACATATCATCAATATAAAGCAACAAATAAATGAGAAGACCATCACTATATTTCTTATGTTATACACAATAATATAAATGCTTCTAGTGTACTCAATCTTAGTAATAAATACATTAAACCTCTTATATCACTGCCTAGGAGACTACTTTATGCCATACAAGGACCTCTTGAAAAGGCATGCCTGATTTTCCTTTCTAGAAATAACAAATCCCTCTGGTTGACTCATGTAAATTTGTTACTTCAACTCACTATGCAAAAATAATGTTTTCACATCCATCTGCTCAAGCTCCATATCAAATAAAGCTATCATGGTGAGTAACACACGAATAGAAATATGCTTTACAATTGGGGAAAACACTTCATAAAAGTCAACTCTCTCTCTATGAATAAAACCTTTAGTAACCAATTGTGCCTTATAGCGAGCATCATCCCTTCTTTTCTCTTGTACATCCATTTGCATCCTATAATTTTCTGCCCTTCAAGTACCTCAATCAGCTCCTATGTGTTATTCTTGTGTAGGGACTCCATCTGTTTACTCATAGCAGCTGCCTATTTATAAGATCTGTATGAGAAATGGCCTTTTATATGAGACTAGATCATCACTCACAAACTCCTCGGCCAAACTTAAAGCATAAGTAACCAGATCTAAATATGCAAACCACTATGGTGGTTTGATCTGACTCATCTCACTATCTCCAGCCAAAAGATAGTTCTGTAGTTAATTAGTTTCTTGATGCTAATTGGGTGATAATGAGCTCTCACCAGCTTCATCCACCACCCCTATTTCCCTTTTAAAACTTGTGGAGTGTCAGTATCAAACTCCACCTTCTCCTTGATGCCCTCTTCACTACTTTCACCCTGTTTCACCTTCTCCAACATAGCAAACTCATCAAATGTCACATCCCTACTGATAATCACCTTAGAGCCCTTATCATCAATACACCACAAACGATAACCCTTGACTCCATCTGCATAGCCTAGGAATATGCACTTCCTTGCCCTCATATTGGAGTAATCAGCAGGAGACCCTGACCAAACTTGCATTGGTGTTTTGCAGTCCAAAGCAGTCGATGGTGACCTATTCACCAAATAGCAAGCAGTATTAACAGCTTCAACCCAAAAATCCTTGAACAATCCAGCCTTAAAGAGTATGCATCTAGCTCTCTCTAAAATAGTTATGTTCACCTATTTTGCAACTCTGTTCTGCTATGGTGTATGTACAATTGTGCTATGCTTCAAAATGCACTCCTTATCGCAGAACTCCTAAAATTCCTTATTGTAGAATTCCAAACCATTGTCAATCCTCAAGCTAACCTACTTTCCTTTCTACTTCTTAATCAAAGTCTTCCATTGCTTGACGTTGACAAATACCTCATCCTTATACTTCAACATGTACACTCATACTCTCTATGAGAAGTCATCAATGAATGTCAACATGTACCTAGCACCATTTGTTGAGGGAAATTGAGAATGGCCCCAAAGATCTGAATGGATGTAATCCAAGGTGCCCTTGGTCCAGTGAACTACAGTGCTAAACATCACCCTGTGTTACTTGTCAAGAACACACTGCTCACAAAAATTCAACTCCCCAATCTTCTATCCACAAAGCAAACCTCATTTGCGCAACTCTAACATTTTTCTCTCACTCATATACCCAAGCTGCATATGCCACAATATCACAAAATCATTGAGTGATGAAGAAACTACTGTACTACGAGAAACTATACTACCCTACAATATACAAAGACCATTCCTCATGTCCCCCTTCATGATCAGCAAAGCACCCTTAGAAACTAGTAGAACTCCATCTCGAGCTCTGCACTTATAATCATTCTTATCTCAATGAAATTAAAATTTTCTTCAAGTCAGGAACATGAATCACATTTATCAACATCCTCACAATTCTGTCATGTATTCTGATACTCAATGTTCTAATCCCTATAACTCTACAAGATGCATCATTTCTCATGAGCACTTTACCACTATAGTATTTCTGATAAGTGCTAAAAAAAATCCTCTTCTAGACATATATGGTAGGAACAACCACTATCTAAAATCCACTCAGAACTCAGAAGATTCTCAGTAACATTGAGAAGAAGTGCTCCATCAGACTCATCCTCAACAATTCCACCAACATCATCCCATTTTTTATTAGAATATTCACCTGAATCCTTTGCCTTTCCATGTTCTGGATAATTTCATTTTCAATGCTCATTTCCTCTACACCTAAAGCATTTATCATTTGATTTAGGCATGTTTCAAAACTTAGATCGACCTTTACTCCTTCCTTTTTCTTTCGGTCTCCTCTTTGCAGTAAATCATTCCCCACTTTCACTATTATTACTGCCTAAGACATGCTTTCTCAATTCATTCGAATTCAATGAGGCATTCACATCTTCCATTGATAACGTATCTCTCCTATACAGCAAAATAGTAATCAAGTACTCAAAGAATTTAGGCAAAGAACACAAAAATCAATGCTTGATCCTCACCTTTAATTTGTACATCTATACTAGCGAGATCCAATATCACCTTCTTGAAATAATCAATGTGCTGAGTAATACATGTACCTTCATTCATTCTGAGGGTATACAACCGTTGTTTCAAATACAGCTGATTTGTAAGGGACTTCGTCATATACAGACTTTGTAGCCTTTGCCATAAATTCATCATTTTCCTCATCTGAAAGCGTCTCTAGCAAGAAATCTCTGCCCTTTAACGCTCTCTGAAATTTTTGTTGACATAGGAGGTCGTGCACCTTCATCTTCATAGCCTAAAATCATTCTTCCTATCGAATTTCTCTACCTCGTACTTCATGGCAGATATTTGGTCAATTTGACTCTTGATACCAGTTTGTTGTAACCCAGAAATACCAAATAATAAAAATTAGAAATACACGTAAAGTAATTCAATGAAAAGAACACAAGATTCAATGTCGTTCGACGATATGCCTAATCCACCTGACAAATATATGAATTTATTGATTCCCAAAAATCTCACGAGAATACCCAACGTCCTTATTCTAACCTTCGTTCTAAAGAGTGAATCTATAAAATAGTTTAGAATCACTTTCCTAGGGTTTGTTCTATCTAATCTTGAAGAAAACAGGATTTAAAAACCCTAACAAATTGCAAAGCAGGCTTTGGCCTTGCGCGCCGAGCTGGGGCGCATAAGATTTGCATCCTGGTGAGCGAAACTCATCTTAGATAGGTTACGCCGCACCAAGGCGCACAAAACTTGCACCCTGGAGCAAAAGTATGGAGAGGCTTGTGCCAGGTCGCACAAAACTTGCACCATAGAGCAAAATTATAGTGAGGCTTGCGCTAGGGCGTACAGAATTTGCGTCGTAGTGCAAGGTTCCAAAATACCTTGTGCCAAGGCGCGGCCAGCTTGTACCCTGGCGCAAGTCGCGACTCCTTTTACCTAGAATTTATGCTTGCGCATGACTCCCTTGAACCCAGTGCACAGTTTTCTGCCCTTATGCGCCGGGGTGTGCTCCAACATCCCATCTTGCTATTCTCTCTTCCATTTTCGCACCATTTTGCACCGATTCTTTATCATTTTTCATCATTTCTTGCCATTTGCAACTTAAATCAAGGTACACTCAACATATATATAATACATATATATTCATATATGATAATATATATGTTACCGCCTCGTCACCTCCCCCCAACCATTGCCGTTGTAATCCCTCATCCTATTGCCACATACCCTCACCCCACTGCCACCTCCGGGCTAGTGATGCAGCCATGAGAGAGGCGGTTGGCTATGGGGTTTGGAGGGTGTGAGGTGGGGGTAATAGAGGTTTGAGGGTGAGGGAAGAACTTTATCTTTTTGTCCTTCTTTTATTTACTTTATCTTTTTGTCCTTCTTTTATTTTTTTTAAAAACCTTTAATTATTTTATTTTTTAATTTGTAATAAATTTAATTATATGGCAGCTGAGTTAATGTGCATGTAGTATTTAGATATACACCTTGGCTTTTCCCACAAATTCCAGACCAATCCAACATATCTTGGGTCCATGTGTGGTAATTTGAGACCGATAGACCAAAATTGTTTGGATTTTGCAAGTCCAGAACAAAAATATAGTAGCAAAATCATAAAAGACCAAACAATGTATAAAACAAGTACTTTCTCAATATAATGTTGTTAAGACAAGTACAACAATCCTACATGTCTGTCCCGAATGATCTCTATGCCCAATATCTTCTTTGCATGGCCAAAATCATTCATCTCAAATTCTTCACTTAATTGAGCTTTTAAATTGTTGATCTCAGATATATTTCTACAGGCAATCAACATACAACAGCAAATATATGAAAAGGATATCACTATATTTTTTATAATATACATAGCAATCGTTAATGCTTCTAGCATATCCTATCTTGGTAATAAAAGCATCAAACCTTTTATACCACTGATTGCGAGACTGCTTCAAGGCATATAAAGATCTCTTCAAGAGACATGCTTGATTTTCTTTTCCAAAAACAACGGATCCCTTTGGTTGGCTCATGTTGATTTGTTCTTCCAACTCACCATGTAGAAATGTTATTTTCACATCTATCTGCTCAAGCTCTAAATCAAATAGAGACACCATGGCAAGTAAAACATGAATAGAAATGTGTTTTACAACTGGGGAGAACACCTCATGAAAGTCAACTCCCATTCTTTAAGTAAAACCCTTGACAACTAATGGTGCCTTGTATCTAGTATCTTCAACCTTGGGAATCCCTTCCTTTTTCTTGTAGATCCATTTGCAACATATAATCTTCTACTTTTAGGTACATTAACGGGCTCCCATTCGCTATTCTTGTGTAGAGACTCCATTTCTTCACTCATAGCTACTACCCATTTATCAGAATCTGGTCGGGAAATGGCCTCCTTGTATGCGACTGGATCATCACCCATAAACACCTCGGCCGAACTCAAAGCATAAGCAACCAAATTTGAATATGCAAACTGCTATGGTGGTTTCATATGCCTTTTCTCTCTATTGCGAGCTAAACGATAGTTCTGTAGTGAATTGCTTTCCTACTACTGATTAGGTGATAATAAATTCTCATTAGTTTCATCTATCACCTTTTGTTTCCCCTTTGAAACTTGTGGAGTATCAATTTCAATCTCCACCTCCTCCTTAACGCTCTGTTGACTACTTTTGGGCTGCTCCACCATCTTCATCATAGCAGACTCATCAAATGTCACGTGCTGATAATCATCTTGGAGCTCTTGTCATCATTACACCACAAATGATAACCTTTGACTCCATCTACATAGCTTAGAAATATGCACTTCCCAGCCCTTAGCCTATGCTTCCCATCATGGACATAAGCATAGGCTGGACACCCAAATATTCTCAGATTTGAGTAATCAGCAAGAGACTCGAACCAAACTTCCATTGGTATCTTGCGATCCATAGCAGTCGATGGTGACCTATTCACCAAATAACAAGCAGTGTTAATCATTTCTGTCCAAAAATCCTTGGACAATCTAGCGTTAAAAAGCATGTATCTAGCTTTTTCTAAGATAGTCATATTCATCTATTCTGCAACTCCATTCTGCTGTGGTATATATACAACTATGTGATGCCTCATAATTCCTTCATTATTACAGAATTCCTAAAATTCATTGTTGCAGAACTCCAATCCATTGTCAGTCCTCAAGCGCTTTATCTCCTTTCCTATCTACTTCTCGATTAAAGTTTTCCATTGCTTGAAGTTGAAAAATAACTCATCATTATGCTTCAGCTTGCGCACCCATCTCTCTGTGAGAAGTCATCAATGAATGTCAGTATGTAAATACCACCTCCTTTTGAAGGAACCTGAGAAGACCCCCAAAGATCTGAGTGAATGTAATCAAAGGTAACTTTGGTCTTGTGAACTGTAGTGCTGAATTTCACCTTGTGTTGCTTGCCAAGCACATACTGCATGCAGAAATCCAACTCTCCAGTCTTCTCTCCACAAAGCAAACCTCGTTTGCTCAATTCTGGCACTCCCCTCTCACTCATATGCCCAAGCCGCATATGCCACAATCTCGTAGTATCATTGACTGACGAAGAAACCGCTGCAATACCAAAAACTATGCTGCCCTGCAATATGTAAAGGCCATTCCACTTGTCTCTCTTTATGATAAGCAATACACCTTTGGAAACCTGCAGAACTCCATCTTGAGCTCTGTATTAACAATCATTCTTGTCCAGAGTGCCCAGTGGTATCATATTTTTCTTTAGATTTGGAACATTAGATTTGGAACATGAAGTATATCTGTTAAGGTCCTTACTATGCCATCGTGCATTCTGATACAAACTGTGCGAATTCCTACAACCCTTCAAGAAGCATCGTTTCCTATAAGCACTTTACCACCATAGTATTTTTGATAAGTGGTAAACTAATCTTCTCGTGGGCATATATTGTAGGAACAACCACTATCCAAAATCTACTCAGAGCATAGTAAACTTTTGGTAACATTGAGAGCAAGCCCACCATCAGACTCATTCTCAATAATTCCTGAGAGGTTATCCCATTTTTTTTCAAAAGTTTCACCTGCATCCTTCACCTTTCCTTATTTCAGATAATTCCATTTCCAGTGCCCCTTTCCACCACACCTAAAACATTTTTCGTTGGTTCTCGGCTTGGTTCGGGACTTTGGTCAACCTCTATTCATTCCCCTTTCTCTCGGTCTCCCTTTCGCCACCAATCTTTCCCCACTTTCACCAGCATTGCTGCCCACAACATATTTTCTCAATTGTTTGAATTCAATGAGGCCTTTACATCCTCCATTGAAATCATATCTCTCACATATAGCAAAGTAGTAACCAAGTACTCAAAAGATTTTGGCAAAGAACGCAAGAGAATTAATGTTTTATCTTTATCTTCAATTTTAACATCTATACTAGCAAGATCCAGTATCACCTTATTGAAATAATCAATATGCTAAGTAATAGATGTGCCGTCCTTCATCCTCAATGTGTATAACTACTATTTCAAATACAACCAATTCGTCAAGGACTTCGCCATATAGAGACTCTCCAGCTTCTTCCACAAATCTGCTGGCATACTTTCTGTGGTGACCTTTCTCAGTACGTTATCTGCCAATGATAACAACAGAATACCATAAGCCTTTGCCATAAACTTATCCTTCTCTTTGTCTATCAGCGTCTCTGGTAAGAGATCTCTGTCCTTTAATGCTTTCTGTAAACCTTGTTGACATAAGAGGGCGTGCATCTTCATCTTCCACAACCTAAAGTCGTTTTTCCCATAGAATTTCTCTACCTCGTACTTTATGGCTGACATCTGATCCAACTTGCTTCCATACCAATTTGTTGAAACCCAAGAGGATCTATTAGGAAAACTATGAAATAATAGTAAAGTAATTCAATGAAAACTGACAAACAGATTTAACGTGGTTCGGCGATGTGCCTAATTAAATAGCCGGTGATTGTCTCAAATACCTCACCACAGTGCGAACACGCTCAAGTGACACACCAGCACTCGTCAGTCCATCTTTCACAACAAGATTAATAATATGAGCAATGCACCTCATATGTAAATATTTACCATCACAAATTGACTTCTTCCATGCTAAAAATATTTTTCTCAAGTATGATACGGCAGTATCATTGGAAGAAGCATTATCAACAGTAACGGTAAATACACTATCAATACCCCAATCAAGCAAGCATTTTTCAATCAACAGGCCAATATCTTTCCCTTTATGACTAGAGCACGGAATAAAATTTAAAATCAACTTATGCAACTTCCAACTTTCATCAATGAAGTGAGCAGTCAAGCACAAATAATTGATTTTTTGATTAGAAGTCCAAGTATCTGTTGTGAGAGACACCCTTGCTCTAGATTTTTGGAAGTACTCCTTTAGATCCTTTTTCTCATTATAATACAGTTTCAAGCAATCTCTAGAAACTGTAACTCTAGATGGCACAACAAATTGGGGAGATGAAACAGAAGCATACAATCTAAAGCCTTCACCCTCAACAAACCTAAAAGGAAATTCATCCATAATGATCATTCTAGCAAGAGCCTCCCTAGTTGCTTCTTGGTCAAATTTACAAGGGGCATTGGTGTGAGATGACATATCTTTCAAATCCACACTTTGAGTGAAACTATTGATAGTGCAGTTATCACTCTGTTTATTAGGATTTTTCTTACAAGCTTTTAAATGATTTTTCAATCCAGAAGTACCATTTATCGAAGTATCAGCAGCATAATCTTTTCCACAATAGTTGCATTTACCCCTCCTTTTACCATTCTTATCAAAAAATGAGGTAAAATATTTCCATACCTCAAACCTTGTTTTTGAATCTCCAGAGGGCTCCTCCATTGTGTTCTTTCTCCTTTTCTTTTTTTGAGAACTAGTAGGAGGATTACCACCTCCAACTCCAACTCCAACTCCAACTTCAGATGATGAACCACCACTATTCTCAGGTTGTTCCATGTTGGCATGTGCTAGGAATTCCATCTCCTCATTTTCTAGAATAGTATCCTTAGTAGTGATATAATAAATCTGTAACAACAAAAAAGAATCAAATTTAATAGCACATTAATGAAAAAAATAACTAAACTTTTGCACAAAAACATGAATATGTAACAACTAACAACAAAAAAGAATCAAAATTACATAGCACATAAGCACATTAATGAAAAAACAACTAAAATTTTGCACAAAAACACAATACATAATCCATAGTGGTGATATAAATTTAATAGCACAACAAAACATAATCAAATTTAATAGCACATTAATGAAAAAAAACAACTAAAATTTCGCACAAAAACATGAATATGTATCAACTAACAACAAAAAAAGAATCAAAATTACATAGCACATTAATGAAAAAACAACTAAAATTTTGTATAAAAACACAATACATAATCTATAGTGGTGATATTAATTTAATAGCACAACAAAAAAGAATCAAATTTTAATAGCACATTAATGAAAAAAACAATTAAAATTTTGCACAAAAACATGAATATGTAACGACTAACAACAAAAAAGAATCAAAATTACATAGCACATTAATGAAAAAAACAACTAAAATTTTGCAAAAAAACACAATAGATAAATATAATAGATCTATTTAGGAATCATTCACATATTAAGATTTGGAATTAAATTAAAAAAAAAAAAAGAACAGAGAGGCTGAAATTGTTACTGTGCAGAGGGCTGGGGGGGTGCTATGCTGCCGTGCTGCTGGTCTGGTTCGTCTGGAAGAGGGACAGAGGGGAGAAAGGGGCTGGCTCCTGGCTGTCGCCTGTTGCTGTTGTTCCTGTTGCCCGCTGCTTGCTGCTGTTGCCTGTTGCTGTTGCCCGCTGGACCGCTGCTGCTGACTGCTCCGCTGGACCGCTGCTGCTTTCTCCTTTCTCTATCTGTGCGGCACTGCAGCGGACGGACTGTGGTCTGTGTGTGTGAGTTGTGTGTGAGTTGTGAGTCTTGTGAGTTGTGAGTGTGACTATGTGACAATGTGAGTGAGACTGTGAGAGTGAAGAGTGATTTTTACTTTTTAGGGGCTTTACTTTAGACTTTAGAGTCTAGATTTTAGAAATTAAAAATTTAGAATGGTCAAAATTAGTCAAAATTAAAATTCAAAACTTAAACAATGTCATCACTTATTTGAATAGAATATTAACATTTGGAATTATTTATATTATGTCTACACTCTACACATTTAGAATTTAAAAAATAATTTAATAATTCACTAATATAGTTAGAACTTAGAAATTAGGATATAATTTTTATAATTATCAATTATAAATTATAATTCATCTATTATAAAAAATATATATTTAAAATATTATAAATTTAAGAAGATAAATAAATATTTTAATTATTTTATGTTATAAAAATTTTACTACACACATAACACATTGAATGTACTAAAATTGCTAGTGTATAAGACAATATTGTTTGTTTTCTCATCTCCAATTTTACTTTTTTTTTCCCTCAATTATTTCACCTTATCAAAAACTTCATTTTTATCTATCCCAAAAACTTAAAAGTACATTACTGTTTTGAAAAATTACACTTAAACTAAAAAAAAATAAAAAAATCGGTTCAGTTTTAACCGAATCGAACCGAAAATCGAAAACCAAAAATTTTCGGTTTTTGGTTCGATTTAACAGGAAAAAAAACCGAACTGAACCGAAAACCGAAAATTTTAAAAACAAAGAACCGGAACCGAACTAAACCTAGTTCGGTTCGGTTCGGTTCTTTCGATTTTCGGTCGGTTCGATCGGTTTCGATTTTTTCTGAACACCCCTACGCCCTGGCTCACATCACCTTGCACCCCAGTGCGTGGCGTCCTGCCAACGCACATCGGGGTGTGCTCTTATGCCCATTTCGACCCTTGAGCTCCGTTTCACTCCGTTTCTTCCGGTTCTCATCAATTTAGCCCAAAATTTCAAGGCAAAATCAACACTTATTTTTTTAAAAAGAGCTTATAAGATCCTAACATCTTATTTTAAGAGCTAAGAAGCTCTTTTTCAAAAAAAATTATCAAATACTTTATGACATCTTATAAACTCTCAAACATCTTATAAGATGTTTTGAGAACCTTATAAGTTCACCCAAGTGCCGTCTAAATGTTATTTTAGATTAAAATATTATTTTTGATACCGCTCTACATTATACGTAAATATATTTTTTTTTCATAAAATTAACACAAAAATAAAAGACACTTGAAAATAATAAAACAAAAACTGAATCGATTAAATACATATTGACTTGTTTTATCACTAAATTTTAGGAAATGTTACTTTTGCAATTCAAATTGGTCTTTCACGAAAAGAAAAAAGGGAAATCGAAAATGATAAATTAGTCTTCAAATCAATGCATCTCTAAGCGGCATAAATTAGAGATGGGTTTTTCATCTCAAATTCATATTTTATTAACTTTTATGAAATCAATGGCAGAAAGAAAAAAAACTAAAATAAAAAAATCATTCAAATTGGTAAATATTCAATCGAAAAATGGTATTTGGCTGAGAAAACGAGCTCATTTTTAAAAAATAAAAATAAAAACTAATGAGAATTTAAAATGATAAAATTTTAATTCAACTTTTCTTCAAAAATAGTCAAAAATTTCAAATTATAAGCATAATAATTGAGGAGGTTAAACCGCTACTATGTCCTAAAAACACATATTATTTATTATTAATTTGTAGAGGATGTTAAACTCCTACAGAATAAAATAATTAGTAGAGATTCACAATAATCTAGCTAATATGCCTATTTTTTGTTGTGAGTACATTATGGAAATGTCCAAACTTGGGATGAAATTGAGGGTCTTAAAATTTTAATTATTGGAAGATATACTTATGCACCTAATCTTGATCTCCCTTCCACCACGATTTAGTCCATTCCAAAGAAGAAATGATTGTTGCTCAACGTATGCTGGAAAAGACTTAAAAATGCTAATTTTGCAACAGCTTCTCAGAATAAGGTTGCCGATAAGAAGCAAAAATGGGATTGGGATAAGGAAGCTGCAATCCATGGAGCATCTCAATTTAAGAGGCAAAAGAAACATGATTTGGTAATTACCAATTACTTTTGCGAGAAAACTGATGCAATGAGGAAAGAATATTTCAAATATAATATTAATGCCCCACAATTTTATTTTGTATTTAATCGATTACTTACCTTATTTTATTTTATTTATTATTTAAAATTAAAAAAATATAATGCCTGATAATTTCTTTTAAATTTAATTAATTAATTTATCCTATGTTATTTATTTTTCCTTAATCTTGCTTTCTTATTATATCAGTTAGAAAAATGATATATATGTGTATATATATTTGGCATTATATTACCTCTTGGTTAAATAGTGAGAATTAATATTTAAAGTCATAAATATTAATATATATATATTAGATATCACAATTCTTGAGAAATAAGTTATAATTTTCTTAAAATAATAAGATATTATTACTATGAATTAATAATTGAGACCTTAGGAATTAATGATAAAGAAAGCAAATTTATTATAAGGTTATATCCTATTCCTAGGAGATTAATAACTAGAGTTTTAATTGCAGTAAAACACTACTTCCTTATAAACAGTTCATATAATTCAAAACCCTAATCTCATAAGTCAAAAAAAAAAAAAAAAAGAATTGCAGACAAGGAAAAAGGAAAACTACAGTAGAAGAAAAGAGAAAGGGAAAAAGCGAGAAGAGGTCAACAGCTACGAGATTAATTTTCTTCTGTTCGCTCAAAGTAATATCCTCCATCGAAAGTGGAGAAAGGAAGGTAATTCTAGTCTCTTAATTCTATTTACAGCCAAATTGGATGTAAGAACTTGGGATTTCGAATGTCTAAATTTCTTTTTCTATTAGATAACAGAGGTGAGCCACAAATGTTGACCAAAAAGGGCCAATTTTGAATTGCAATCAAACCAAATTTTGCCGCAATTATTGACTAGTTACCGAGAGGGTGAGCAACCTTATAGGCAAGTGGATCTTTTGATGGGTTAAATTAGTGTGTGTGTAATTTCATATATACGTGTATATATAGATGTGGGATATGATAGATTAGTGAATTGAAATCCAAATATTATTTCTTATATGTTGGAGGTTTATGTAGTAAATTACAAACTATTTTGCAGAATGCCTAATCCCTTGCAAAACTAGCCATGGATACAAATGAATACTTTTTCTTTTTCTTCCTTTAATTGTTTCATAGTCCATTGACCATGGTAAAAAAAAATTGTTGTTTTGATTTGCATTTTCTTTCCTTTTTGCTGGGCATTAATGTGTAGGTATCTTGGGCTATATATATATATATATTAGTGGAATCAAATAGATTACCTTGTGTATGTGTAGTTTATGTGTGTGTGTGTGTGTGTGTGTGTGTGTGTGTGTGTGTATATGAAATCTAATAGATTAATTGTCGCATATGAAATTTTGTATATATATATATACATAGCTATTTTAATTGATTTTGTTCTTGTATAGGTTGCAATTTTAATTATGTTATGGGTGTGAGATTTCATGAACAATAGTATCTGAATGTGTGTGTGTGTATATATATATATATTTAGAACAAACTCAATTGATTGAGTATACTTTGGATTAAACTATAGTGCGTCTAGGAGTTTAGTTTTAATTTTTTTGAAATTGATACTTATTGGTATAGAAAAAGAGGTGGAGAATTTGATATTCATAGTTATACTGAAGGCATGATACTGTGGATGGTGTATGTTCGAGTGCAATTGAGGTTCTATAGACTAGACATTAACTAAGTTAAATAATACAATTATTTCGGTAGGTGTACTAAGACTTGATACGATAAAGTCGATTCTTGATTCGATCGATAAATACAGTGAATGCCTAAACCTATAAATACTATATATTATTATGTTTCAAAACCCAGAAGGATTTATGCTATTGTATAATTGTTCGTAACTTGTTTTCAACTTATACTGCACTATAATTGTATTCCACTGCGGACAAAAATGATTTATTTTGTTTCATAATACAAAAAAACATGAACTTTATGATTTTAATACTTCTAGACTAGCAATTAAATTTGATGATCAATTAATTACTATTACTTTTATTGTTAGTTGGACCCAACTTGGTTTGGGTGTACAAGGGACCACACAAGGCAACAACGAACTTGCTGATTGAATCCTAAGCTCCCATGACCGAATTCCCCCAGCACACAACAGAAGCCGTTTGTGACTGAAGCGCGTCGTAGGAATTCCCGAGGACCCTCAGGCACTGCTTTGGTAAGGTTGCACCTTACCCGGAGCAATAAAGGACTGTTACGGTGGGAGTCATAAGGTTGACTGACTACAACAAACACTGTCTGATTATCGCATTTAAGTTGTTAGTCTAGAAAACTATCTATTAAATTCTTGATCGTTACTACTTGATTGTTTAATGATTTTCGCTTATGTTTTTCCCAAATATTTTCACTATACAAATCATGTTAAAATTCATGAACTCACATTTCACACACTTGGCATTCACTAAGTTTTTTACTCACACTCTTTTGCTTTCTTTGACTCTCTTCTTGCAGACCTAAATCTTAGCCCTCGTGAGGAGGTGGATCCTGCTTCTGAGAGAATTGAAATTGAAGGTTTTCTTTTTGGAATGAGGACTTTGCAATAGCTTTAGCTCTATTGTCGTGTTGGCAAATGAGTTCTTCTCCTTTAATGATTTTCCAGTTGTGGGAAGAATATTAGGCACTTGAGTTTCTGCATTATAAAACTAGAATTGGATTTGTTGAATTTTTATGAATGTTGGAGTTTTTATTTAAGATCATGATTTTGGATAGGTGATATTGTTTATTTGGGATCAATTTTCACATCTCGAGACTAGACTATATGGTTAGATTTTAGGGTGTGACAAATGGTATTAGATCCTAGGTTTTGAACTTAGGCTATGTCGGGATAAGATCATCGGACTATGGAATTTGGGCATAGAACTTTTAGGAATTGCTTTGAGTATTTAGGTTCAACCACTAAAACAATTGATCGAATTTTATTTAGTATTGAGGTTGTGGATGATTGTTATTAGGTATGCCAATTGATACAAATGAACACTTTTAGTACTTAACAATAGGATTCATGACATATTATGAGACTTAGATCAAAAATACTTTAGGATTTAATAGCTTTCTCCCCTTTGAGAATTGTGAATGTTTAGCTATCTTCTTTGGAAACGACTACTTAGCATACTTTGATATTTTCTTTTATTGATCTAGGCTGATTTTGATAAGATGGTAAGTCAAAGCCCGCATAAGTTGGTTCATCATTTAGATGCTTCACCTTGCAAGACCAAGGCTATATGTAGTGAACGATACAAACCTAGCTTGTCTTACTGATAAGTTTGAGGTTAGTTTTCAAAAGCTTATGTTGTGATTTTTGACTAAGATTTAGGTTTGAAATTTTTGGTGAACTTAAAGAATAACATCTTAAGTTGAGAATTAGAAGTTTTGGGATATATTTTGGTATTAAGAATAACTATTTGACTCTGAAAAATGGATGCTACATGAAAGAATGGCCTCTTAGATCCTAGTTTATGTGATCATATTTTCTAATGATTTTTTTTTTCTTTTGAATATTTACCAATTGAATCCGGAAAGATACCAAACACAAGAATTTTGGTCTATTTGTTAGGTGTTTATATCTACTTGAATCATCTCAATCTGATATATATGGAGTAAGTTATCACCAAAATACTAAGATGTGTCCAGTCAGAAGATATAGGAATTTTATTTCTCGAAAATAGATATCAGTGACGTCTTTAGTACTTCTTCTTGACAGAATTAAGCAAAATGATCAACATATAAAACTTTAGGTCTGCATCTTAGGTTTCTCAATCCTCCTAGATCACCTCAATCTGATTTATATAGAGAAAGTTATGATCAAAATACTAAGATGTGTCAAGTCTAGAAATACAGAATTTTGATTTTTCGCAAATAGATAATTTTGACTCTTTTACTACTTGATCTTGATAGAATTAAGTAATGAGATGAACATAAGATTTGTAAATCTATCTCTCAAGTATTTATGTCCATCTTAATCACTTCAATATGATATATAGGGAGAAAGTCATGACTAAAATACAAAGGTGTGGCAAGATAGAAAATACAGAGGTTAATTATAGGGCACATGTTCTGAGCATGGCTTTTTCATTAATTATGTAATGGAAGGGGGGAAGCTAGACTCAATGTGGCATAAATTTTAAATTACGGGACTCAATATAATACTTTTAATATTAATGGAACTCAATTAGGATTGACCTTAGTTATTTGACCAAAAATGTGATTTTTCCTATAATATAATGTTTGCCATCGTAGTGATAGGAAATATGGAAAGGTAGATTATGCTAGCATAACACTTACACATTTATGGATCTTGAGCATCTCCATCATTTGGCATCAATAAACATCAATTTTGGTATTTATCCACTTCTACATAGTTATTCTTTCATTTGCAAATTGAACTCTAGTTTACGTTAGTTTCTTTGATTTGACCTAATTTTGAAATGAAGGGCTCTTTTGATTTTGGATTAATTGCAGTTAGCCCCCAACCTATGGCCTCCTTTGCACACTGCCCCCAACTGTTGTTGATGTGCAATTTTACCACATGAACTAATTAAAATGCTCTCAGACACCACATTTGTTCATTTCTGGTAGAATCCAACAAGAATATACCGTTTCCTTCAGCCTACATGCCTAATGCTGATTTGTTAGATTCCATAAAAAATAAGCAAATGTGGTGTCTGAGAATATTTTAATTAGTTCATGTGGTAAAATTGCACATCGACAATGGTTGGGAGGGCAATGTGCAAAAGAGGCCATAGTTTGGGGCGTGACAGCAATTAACCTTTTGGTTTTTTTCCTCACCTATGTTTTATGAAATTTTTATTTTTATTTTGCTTTCCACTTTTTAGCACAAAAGCCTCTTTTGCATATCTTTCTCATAGCATAATTCAAATAGCTCAAGAAACACAAATGCTATATAAAAACAAAAAACATGATTGGTTGTGAAAGTTAGGCTAGCAAGGGTGGCATCTGTAGAACCATCTTAATCTTTTTAGGTAGGCCTCTATTCCCTACTATTACAATGCATATCCGAGGAACTTCTTGCCTTGCATTTTGAAGGCACTTTGCTAGGTTATGCTTCATGTTCAATCTTTTAAGTATGGTTAAATATTTTTTAAGTCGCACAATTGGTCCTCCAACCTCTGACTTTTTGCTAGCATGTCAACTATGTACACATTGACGATTATGCCAATCATGCCCTCGAAAGTGTGGTTTAGCCGTCTTTAATAAATGGTTCCAACATTTTTAAGGCCAAAAGGCATCAAGTTGTAGTATTATAATTCATTAGCAATTATAAAGCTCATTTTCTCCTTATCCTCTAGGACCAAGCTAATTTAGTTATACTCCTAAAAGGCATTAAGAAAACTCATCAATCTGCATTCTGCTATAGAAACTATCAGGGAATTTATTCTAGATAGTGAGGATTTTTTTGGACATATATTATTGAGGTCGGTAAAGTCAATGCACATACTCTACTTCCCGTTATCCTTGGGCACAACAACTACGTTAGCTAGTCACTCCAAATACTAAACTATCCATTGTACTTTACTTCTAGGAGCCTATTGTTTGATGATCTAATATACCTTGGGCTTGAAGTTTATTGTCTTCTTATACTTAACTAGCTTCATATTGGGATTCATTGGAGGTGGTATGCCATTATATCTAGGGAGATTCCATGGCGGTCCGTCATGCTTCATATGAATGCTTCACGATTCTTTTTAAGGAAATAGACCATTTTTCCATTTTGGGTTCTAGTGAGAGTGAAAACCCACTACTATTGGTTCTTAACTCATAGACTAGAAAAATGTCAACTAATTTGAGTTCCTTAGCAGTCTCCATTCTTAACTCTTTGACTTTTCTCTTCCGAATGGCCTGCTTTAAGGTTGGCAGAGCAACTACATTAGCTTGCTATTTGGTTGCATCCATTTCTCCTAAGATAGATACTTCCAAGTTTCAAGATTACCGCCTTACCTCCAACCCTGATTTACAGCCCAAAGTATTAATGTATTATTCTCTAGCCATCCCCTAATCTCTAATCACCTCTAAAAGATCGATAAGAGCGGAAAACTTAATTTTCATATGCTATGTAGATGCTATGCTTGGAAGAGGTTCAAGGTGCATCTGCTAGGATGGCATGGTATCTTGAGGAGGCCTTCACCATTAGGATTTTCACCATCTTAGTTACTCGCTTGGGGTAGGCACACAAGGATAACAACAGGGAAATCTCCCCATTGCTATTGTAGTTTTGGTATTGAGTTTTATTAGAGAGGTGTTGACTTTTTGGAGTTTAGTATTGTCCACACTCAATGGCAAGAAAACTTTACATAAGGTAATGTTCGTCGAGATACCATTATCCACTAGGATATTTTCACTCAAAAGTTGGCAAGCGAGACCAAAATCACCAATGCACTGTATTATCCTTTTCGTAGTTCCAAATCTTTGTACCTAAAAGTAATCTCACTATGGAGTGGATGAACTTAATACACATGGAAAGATGGATCCAAAGTTTGAGCTTTCCTAACAACCCTAGCAAGAGATTAGTCAGTATTCCTAAGTTGCCTCTAACCAGTCTTATAGTGATTACTGAGATAATTCTATTGAGGGTAAATTGTCTATTCCATATTGTTGCAAGTCCTTTTTAGATTCTATTGATGCTCAATCTTCTACGACAAGCTTTGGTCACCACATATCGTATCTATCTCATTAGATTATTTGCTCAGCCAAAAATTCTTTCAACTATCAAAGACAGATCAGCTTCTAAGGCTATACAGCTCACTGAGGTTATACTTACTTCTACAATAAGCTCTCTCTCTGAGATCGTACAACTCCCTATAGCTAAGAAATTATCCAGTGCTCATTTGGGTCACTCGTGCCATTGAATTTTGGAAAATTAACCAACTTCACACCATAAATCAGCGACTTCACCAAAATAATGAGGGCAAAATGTGCTACGTCTAGGAGGGATGACTACATAGAAAGATCATTTGCCATCTTTTACAGTCCTCTGTGGGAATTATTATTTCTCCGATGTAAACGCATTTCTCGACTGGGATTAAAAGCTCCTTCAAAGTAGGCAGTGCTTGGCCACAATGGGTTTCTTAATTTCCTATGCCTCAAAATTTATTGAATGTTGTTGTGCAAGATTTTTGAGCTAAGATGGTCCATATACTATTTAGGCGACATCCTTCCACAGGGCTTTCCGTTCCTTCTGGTTTATGTTGAATGCGTAGGCTACAGTCTTGGGCTACCTCTGGCTGGCAAAGAAGTCTATCCAGGAGGCTCTATGCCAATCTCTCCAGTTCGGTGATGGTTCTGGAAGGTACACAATTCAGTTGAGTAAGGAGTGCTTTGTTTAGCGTACAACTCTAAATGCACCACGTCATTATCTAAGTACTTATGAGGTTTTCCAATTCCAACCTGATGCATAGTCACGTCCAACATTGAAACCTCTTTTGAAAGTGCACTCAACACCAATGGAGACACCCACACAGTGAGCTCCCCTCTTAGAAAACCAGTTTTATAAATAACTCAAGAGATTTTGAAGATATTATTGGAAAATGTCTCCGCACAAGATGCAACCAAAGTGGTTGCCTAGTATGTTGATGAATGCCGCTCTTAAGAGTAAGCACAATCCTCTCATCGGAGTTGAGGAGCTTAGTCGTCCCCAAAGAGGGCAGAATGGATAACTAACTCAGAGCGAAATATTACTACTTCTTTTTACCTCAGCAGGTGGACGTATAATCGACTATCTGAGCAAACTCATCATGATGATTGTTATTGGTGCCTCAGCCTCTAGAAGAGCAAGAAGCTAGTACCTCTCCTAGTCATAGCTCTCCTGAGATATAATCTCTTCTACTATTCTATCTTAGCAAAAGCTCTTTCTCCTAGAGTAAAGATTGCCAGCCTATCGGAGTTCAATGGCACAATGGATTCCTAGGAGCACCTAAACAATTTCTAAGTGAGTATAGAGCTTTGTGGCTTGAGCGAAGCCGTATACTATAAAGTTTTCGCACTACTTATCAAATGTGCTTCGACGTGGTTTAATTAGAAGTTAGCTAGATCCATCATGAGTTGGGAACAATTACTAAATAGAAAAATGTAGTGACAACACCAGGGGGATGACCCCCACAAACTCAGACAAATTAGATTGTTCGTGATTGCCTAAGGTGGCAGTCGCAGGTGCTGGGTGCCTGCTGTAGGCGCTCAAGGTAGGTCGTAGCTCGGGTGCTCGCTTAGGCACCGCATGCTTGCGACTAATTGTAGTCGATGTGCTGCCACCCCTCTCACTTCTGCAGACTTTCACTCAAATTGGGTCTTACGTCCTGATACCCCGCTCTCAAAATACGACATAACTTGATTTGCTGAATCCCAAATATTTTATTAGCTCTAAGGAGTTGGGTAAAAATTCACAAAGAATGAAAGAAATAAAAAAGAAAAGGAAAAAACAAAGTGTAGAAGAAGTTAACTAGAAAACTTGTCTCAAAATTTCTCATGAAGGCCCACTCTTTTGTATCCTACGCTTGCAAAAATTTAGCTAAGTCCTTAAATGAATGCAAGGCAATTAGCAAACATCCCCTAAACTTGCTAGGCCTTGAAACCTATAGAATTTCAACTTAGAAGAAAGTTGAGTCATTTCAATTTTTTGCGCAAAACATGAATAATAAAAATTAATTGATCGCTTTATTAAAATTTAATTGAAATAATAAATTAACACAAGGTAAAAATGAAGATTTAGCTTTATATTATTGCTTTCAATATAAAAATAAAAATTTTAAATTAGAAGCAAGGGGGCTTGATGATATAGGAAATTAAGTCCCTAAAGATAAAAATGTAAAAGTAGAAAAAAAAGAGGCCCAATTAATTAAATAATAAGTGAATTAAAAGGCCAAAAAACCTAAGCCATTAAGCTCGTCAAGATGGGCATCTAAAACTTTGGCCCACTAAGAGAAAAAACACTATAAATATCAATTCTCAAAGTCAAATTATACACAAAAAATCAAACTCTCTGCATTGCGTTACCAAAAAAAAAAAAAAAAGAATTCAAAAGAACTTGCTAAATTTCAGAAAGAACTGTAGCTTCATTTTGAGCAGCATCACTATGTAATATTATAAATAGTAACCAATTAATTGTCAAAAATCATACGATAGTAGGACATGTCTACAGTAAGATATGCTAGTATTTACCTCATATGAGATATCATTAAATTAAATGACATATGTCTTTTTATAACCTGTTCTTGTTAATTTTACAACAAATTGTTGGTTTGTATTTTAAAATTTTAGTACATTAAGTACTTGGTAAATATTTAAAAAAACAATTAAAAGATATTTTTCAAGAAAATTTTGTATATTAGAAAACATAAGTTCACAATTTTAAATTATATATTTTATAATATTAAAATAATAAATATATCTAAAATAATATAGTTATATGTAATTATCTTTATTTATTAACTACAATAAAAAAATTTAAGAATAAATATAAAATCTAAAACTATCATCATAACAATAAAATTTAATTTTAAAAAAGCAATTTAATAATTTTAATATAATTTTAATATATTTAAATTATTTTGGACAATATAATTTAATAATTTCAAATAAATACAACAAGTTAAAAAATAACTATTTTGGTTTAATACTTAATAATATATAAAAATATAAATATAGTTAAACCCATATTGTATGGTGGATCTCGAAAAATATGAATGATCTCCCTCCAAGCCGTACAATCTCGAATTGAATCCCAAATTGATGGGTTAGAGTTAATCAAAAATCCAAAGAGGTTCATGGCCAAGAGGAAAGATGCGCGAGAAACGGTCGGTTGACTTGAGTATGGTAGAATTGTATCCCTTAGGAATCATACATGCACCTTCTGCAGACGACTTGACCAATCCTGCTCCTGTTATGATATTTGCACTAAAAAAAATTCCTTTTCTTTGACTTTTTGTTTTAGTCATGGGCGAACAATGAAATTTATAGTAAGAGGAAAATCCAACGACTTTAAAAATCGGATGCCTGTGCCCATAAAAAAATCCCGAAGTCAGCCATTAATAGTAATAGAACTCCTATAAACTTTGTGTTTGCGGATGCAATCCCCCAAGAAGAGTTAGAATGGCAGTTCTTGCACCTTGGGAGGTCCCAAATAAATGACTACTTGAATTAGACTGGAATTGATTGAAACTTTAGCGTGGGCTCATGAACACACACCTTTAACCAATTTGACTTTTTGGTTCGTCATGCTATTGTTCTGGGTTTACATACAACTACATTCCTTTATTAGCCCATACCCCACAAACCCATCCCACTCCTTGCCTCGTTAGCCCATAGTCGGGCTAGCCATGGCCAGATCTGGCCGTCTGGCCTAGCGGCAGTCGGCCATAGTAGTCAGATTTAGGTGGGGTTTGGGGAATGGGATTTGTATATATATATGTATTTATTTATATGTATAATATAGGTGCATATATATATATCCATGTATATGTAAATATATATTATTTTAAAATATTTTTTTGGAGGATTTTTGTGGTATTTAATTTTTATTTTTTTTAATTTCTTTAGTGAGAGTTAAATGGACATTTCATATTCTACGGATTTTTTCATAAATAGATCAAATTATAGGATTTTTTTCATAAATAGATAACAATTTCCATCAAGATTTTAACGAAAAATTGGACAGAGGACCAAAAGTGTTTAAAAAGTTATAGAATTTGGACTATAAATATTTAATACCATAAATTTGAGACTAATAGTGCACACATAATTTGTTGGGGACCAAAAAGGTAATTGAATAAGTTTTTAATAATAAAATTTTATTATTGGCAGTGATTTTTTTAGTGCAATGAATTATTAACATACGATCAGAATTAATCATCAACTAGTCGTACAGGTAGCAAAGTAAATGTACTTATTATGTTATCAACTAATCATTAAAATGAAATGTTATAATTTCACATTTTAAATCAAATGGTTTAAATTAAGTACATTTATACATTCTTCACATGATGTATATACAATGAAAATTGCATTGTATACTGCTCCATGATAATAGCATTCACATAATACTCTATGGGCTAATTTGGTTGGATTTTTAAGTTATCTCATGATTATTGATCATGTGATAATTTGTGTAATTTTTTTATCATTGTCGTATAATTTGATTAGCATAATAAATAAATTCATGGGAGGTGGTAGGTTAATTTATCTTGAGAGTTGCACGTATAAACACAAATTTTGATATTTATGTGGGTTTAAGTGTTTATTATTACTTTAATCAAATGAATGATAAAATGGAATAAAAACACTGTATCCCACCTTATCATTCCAACCAAACTAGCTCTATATAGAGTACTGACATAACATGTTAAACCCATATATTATATATCTCATGATGAGAATAGTCATTAGTAAATTTTCTGTTTAACAACAAAAATGTCTTGAATCACTCATAGAGCCGATCTTTCCAGCCTTCATATATAAGTCCCTTGTGATATGTCCATCTCATTAGGTCCAATCTCAAATCAAATGAAAACAATGTCTTAAAAGAAAATTCGGATGGCTAATGCAAACTTTACACTCAAATGTTTTACTAGTTCCTTCCAGAATAGCAATGGAAAATACATTTCTCACTGATAGCAAATATTTATAATAGCAACTTATGAATATTCCCTATTAATGACATACATATGAATGATTAAAAATATTTTTATTTTTCATACAACTTCTGAACTTCAAAGGAAAAAATTGCTCGTCTATTAAATATACTTGTTATACATATTCCTAGTTGGATGCTGAATAGTATCCATCCTAATAAATGATTGATATGATAAACTATATTAAAAGAACTACAAATAAACATCAACTTAATATTATATAATTATAAAATATCACTATTATAACTTGAAGTATTATTTATTTGTAAATGATTATCTCTATGTTATATCATAATCCTAAATTTAATTATTTGCTGGCACATAAAATTCAATTTTTAGATAATTTAACTTTACATACAAGCACTATGCATATGAGTAATTATATTTTGTAAAAGAATTTAACTTTAAATTCAATTTTTGAACTAAAAATCTTTTGTAAAAGAAATTATAATATTGCCGTATCTATTAGATTTTAATTTTCTTATAATTATAGCTAATTAGGTTTAAGACAAAACATTGGTATCCAATAAAACAAAGATTTCAAAACTCGAAATCAAGTCCACAGACCTCTCACCTTTCTGCCGTGTCTTCACGCACACACAGACGCACGCACACGCAGCCTTCATTATTATTATCACCATTTTTCTTCACCCTTATTCCTCACCATTGCATACAAAGCGTTGATATATGTACGCATAATAGCAATCTATATATCTTCTCTTCCTTACCTCTCTCTTTCTCTTGGTTGGAGAAGAGAAAAAGAGAAGAATCATCAGATGGGCTCGGGCATCAGCCGGTCGGGCCCAGGCCCTTCTCCTCGGGCCGGGCCCCAACAACGCCGTCGCCCCACGATCAGGCGCACTATTTCCTCTCTCCTCGTCTGCGGTGCCTCCTCATCTCGCGAGGTATCTCGACAGATATTGTCAATGCAAGTCGATTGATGAACCCGTTTTATTTGTTTTGATTCTTATGCTATTACAATTCCATTTTCTTCTTCTTTTATTTTTTCCCCTTTATTTCTTCAGTATATAGTTTATGTAATTTTCTGTTGCTAAATTTTCCCTTTTGAAGGTATTGATTGTTCCACCGTTAAATTTGGAATGATGATATTTTGTGGGATAAAAGATGTTGATTATCAAAGTGGATCAATTTCTTTCTTATCTTCTTCTTTGATGGGAAACAAGAAAGTGGGTCAGTGAATTATGTTTAGTCCCAATAAAATGATATGAGAGAGATTGGTTAAGTATTTGTCTAGTGGATTATGTGTAAGGGATGCTCTTTTTTCTGAAGAGTAAATATGTGAAATTTGAAGGTAATGGATTGTGCAAATGGTCAGTTTTGAATGATGGGCTTTTCCATAAGAAAAACTTTGATGATCAACGCCAATAACTTTTTCCCATTGATGTATTCAAGCTGGAATTAATTGAAAAGATGTCCAAAGTATTATGTTAGGCCCCAATAAAAGCAACTTGGATTATCTTAGGTGTTTCAAGTAGTTAGGAAATCATTAAATCACTCAAATTTACTTGAAGCTTAATTTTGTAAAAAGGGACTTGCATTAAATTTAGCTGATGATGTTAGCAAACACCAGAACAGTTGTTTATTAAGCTTAGCATGAGGAGAAGGGGGCATCAGTCTTCTCCAATCAAAGATTTGGAGGTGCGCAACATGTCTTCTGCCGGTAGCCTGTTAATGCATATAACTGGCTTAAATAATCTGATTAGACTTTCTATGGATTGTTATATTTTAACTGTTGAGATGAGGCAAGCTTGGGAAAAAAACATTTATGGATTTTGGAACTAAATATGGTTCTGATTCGATTTGAATTTAAGATAGTGGATTACCTATTGTGATAGTTGTCCTTTTGTTGATTATTATGGACTCCTAAATAATGTTTTTGAACTGATCTTGTGCTTGTAAATTATATGGAAGACCAGGCTAAGTCTAAAAGTTTTTTGTTTTGCTATCTAAGAGTGTGCTATATATCATAAAGAATCCTTCTGAGCTTGAGCTGATTTTAGACTTTAGAGTCAGTTTCCCATGTGTTATTATATCATATTAGGACATAGAACTGTGACACAGCACCACTATGGTGGGAATATTAATAGAAAATTTTGTCTTTGGATGTCTCCGGTTTTGAGAACATCTCAGGTTATATGAAATTTCTTCTGTTATATGTGATCAGAATGGGCTAATATTCTGGTTGATGTTGCTAAACATATCCTATGCTTAATACATTTATTAATTGGAATAAGTAATTTAGGTGTTGACTCTATGTGTTGTCATTTGTTTTCTGTAGATGGAAGATTATCCAGCTGAATTACTGGTAAATTCTGCAGAACATGGTCATCAAGAGAAGTTAAAATTCCCCAGGAAAAATTCTGATTTGTCCCAGGGTAATGGGGATGATCTGATTAGCTTAAAAACTGAAAGTATGGTCTCATCTGAAAGATGTTTGGCTGCTAATGAGATTCCTGCTCCTGAAGCTGGTGCAAGCAATGTTGAGCCTGGTAATAAAGAGAAATTGTTGTCTGAAAGTAGGGAGTTGGTTCCTCCTCACCAATCAATTCATAATACTAGAGGTAATGAAACTGCAAGTACTTCCTATGTGGATCAACCATCTCCATACCATGTTTCTGCTAATGAAATGTCCAGTACGGATGCTGCAAATGGCATTAATTGCAACATGAATGAGGATTCATCTCAATCTGGTGAACGGCTCAATAACTCATGTGGTGTGTATTCTCATGGTCTTGGAGAGCCTTTGTTGGATGAAGTTTCAGTTGAAAACAATGTCTCTGAAGAAGTTGATTTCTCTAATTCTGATTTTGGTTCGTCTTCTTTTGTTTCTGATTCACCTGTAGACATTCATTTGCTGAGAGATGATGGCCTTCAGGATGTAACACCTTCAGGTTTAGGGTTTCTAGTGTCAGAAAGGGAAGAAAATAGACAAGATGGGAGTCTACTGCATGTTGATGTGGTGAGTATATCCTCAAATATTTTACCGACGAATTCTGCTGAAATAAGTAGTCGCGAGGCAAGAAGGAATAGTAGAAGATTATTTTGGGATGCTTTCTCAAGACGTAATTCCAGGAGGCATACAGACTCAAGAACCTTTGTGTTTTCACCTGGTGATTCTGATCATTTGAGATCTCATGACAGATGGCTCCTTGATTTTAGTGGTGGTTTCCTTACTGATGAGATTGGAGGAGATTTAGGATCTCAGGGGAGTAGAACTCCAGGTAGTAATGAACAACGATGGAATTCAAGATCCGAGGTACAACTCCTTTTTGCATTTTTTATTTCGCGGAATATCTTGATGGAGTGATTGTTTCTTCATTCTTCTTTTACCGTTTCACTGAAATTTCAGTGCAAGTTTAGGCTGTTATGTTGTGAAATTCATTTGGGATCAGTTCTTTCTTCTTTTTCTTCTTCTTCTTTTGATCTCTGTCTCTCTCTCTCTCTCTCTCTCTCTCTCTCTCACACACACACACACACACACATACATAACTGAGTAATATGTATTTATGCATGCATGTTGGAAAACTGAAAGGATTTTAATCTTTTTGTGGCCCATTCCTTCCTTCTTTAGGGATGATTATGTAAGTCCTGTCCTGGTGGGACCTCTGACAATACTGTATGTGGTCTAATATTATATTCTGCCTGGCCACCCATTAATTATTCATTCTGTACAGATCTGGGAAAGACTCCGTGGAAATCTTGATTCAACTGATCATCCGACTGTTTGTCCTAGAGGAATACATGCTGATGGCTCATGCTCATGCCAGTCCAGTTCATCAGTTGAGGAATCTGGCGCACGTGCTGGCATTTCTCGAATAGTCATGCTAGCTGAAGCATTATTTGAGGTATTATTCTTGATAGTCTGTTTTTAATCATAGTTTTTCTGCAGCTTGTGACACATACATTCTGTGCAGAAATATATGCATGCATGTGTAAAGGAATACATAGAAGAGAAATCTAGTTACTTATGTTAAGAATATAAGATGGTTAATGTTGGTAAGTGTATTCGTAAGAAGAGCTTACAAAACTAATAAACTACATGGAAAACATGCTATTTTTGAGGTTTACTTCTCGAGATTAGGTACACTGTGATTCTGTTATATCTAAAGGTGATCACACTTAACTATACCGGATGGAGAATCTCATCTGAAGCTCATAAAGTAGGCCTAATTACCTGAAGGGCTGGAATTTCTCAGATGAAATTGTTGATGAGTTTTTCATGAGAAGAGTCCATTTATCGACTTGGACTTCCTGTTGAGATCCACATGACTGGATAATAGACAGTTGAACAAGGGGATTACTTATTATGCGACAACAGATAGACCCTACTATAGTTGTCAAAGGCGACAGAGGCAGTCGCCTAAGGTGAGAGGAGCCAAGGGCGAGGGAAAATCGCCTTTTCCCTTGCCCAGGCGAGGCAGTTCACAGAAGCGAGAAAAAGGCGCGCCTTTGCTTGCCTTTTTCCCAGGCGAGAGGCGCGCAAGCCTAGATTTTCCACACATTCCAATGGTCAAAACAGCCCAGATTTAAGGGAAGGGGGGGAAAAAGAAAAGGAGAAACGTAATACACTTAAAAAGCCCTAGCAGTCGATAACAACTTGCAAAGGAAAAGAAGCGCCAATACTTACCTTATTCCTCCCTTCCCAAGTCCCTAAGCAGCCACTGCACCTATCAGTTCGGCAGTTCCCCATGACCCTTCTGTGACTCCTCTCTGGTGACCCAATCATATATATATATATATATATATATATTCCCATCTTCTGCTGTTCTCTCCGCTTATTTCTCCCGTTCAGTTGTTCTCTTTATTTTGTTGCTTAAATGCTTAATTTTGCTTAATGTTGTAACTTTGTATTCATTGCATGTGTTTTATAATCATTATATTCATTTCATTTTTATTATATTTTGGGTTCATTGAATAAAATTAAATGAATGCATTTTTGTTTTCTTTAAAATTTTGTTCCTTTTTATTCTCTAGAATAGTTATTAATTTATTATTCAGAACTTGAATTTTAAATCTATAAATCCTATAGGTTTTCTACTCTACCTACGCTAAAACTTATTAAATGCATAATATATTTTATAAATTTTTATTTTCTCGTCTTGCTTCAAAAAGGCGAGCGCCTCTTGTCTCGTGCTCGCCTTTGGCCTCGGGCACTAGAGGCCTTGCCGCCTCGCACCGCCTTTTGCATTTAACAACTATGGACCCTAGGAAGCCATATGTAAAGGTTTGGCAAAAACAACCTCTTTTTGTCGTATGTGCTCATCCTTTTCTCACCCTTCCTTTTCTCTCGTCAACCACTCCTTTCTCATCCTCCTAGCCCCTACCTCTCAAGCATCACCTGATAAGAAAGCTATCAAATTAAGCTTGTGCACCAATTGAATGGAATCTTTGGGACAAGTCTTTGCAGTCATGTGAATCATTTCCTCTAGGTCCAGCTATCTGCTATCTATGTCCCTTCCGTGAATCATTTCCTCTAGGTCCAGCTATCTGCTATCTATGTCCCTTCCACTGTTGAAAGTGGGTGAAGTACTTGTGGCGGATCATTGACACTTGGACAATGGAGACCCATCACATTATCACATAGATCATAAACTAGGCAGTGGAAAAGAGGATCTTGATTGTTTTTCAATTATGTAACTCATTCAAATATATTCTGCTAAATTTGGAAGAGCTTTCTTATATAGGACATCAATATACAATTACACTAAGTGGAAGTTGGAGTTTTGATATTTGCCATGTCCATGTAGTCCAATCTGGAGGTTTTATGAATCCAACATTTGATCAAATACCAACTCCTGAAATACCATCCAGGCAACAATGCGTATAATCAGTTGAATGCTGGTCAATTAAACGACTTTCTCGGTACTCATGAAACATGTGTGATTTCTTTCTGATCTGGATGTGTGACTCACACTTCAACTATGGTCACTTCTTTTACTGGTACATGGAGGAAGTGAGTATACGGGGCGAAATATATTGAGTTTATGTGCATAACAGGAGAGAAAAGGTATGTTCGTTATGTACATGCTCTATATATGTATGTATGCATGATGCAGCATTTCTGTCTTTTATAAGAGACAATTTAACTTAGTCAAAAATAAGCCAAATGAAGGTTAGAGTGCAAAGGTTCAACGTCTTTTCTTTTCTGGAGGTATATGATTTGGTGATTTACATGATGCTAAGGTTGTGGTCTTTTGTGGCAATGTAATATGTGATCAATGTGACATTCTGAATATTTAACTTCAATCAACCACTGGTGGGTCATTGGTTGGTTATTTTTGAGTTCTTGTATTTCAAGTTGCATATCTGAACTTGTAGGGAGTGTACCTGAAACCAAACCGAGCATAGGCATTTGAAATGTCTGGTATAAATGATTCTGATGAACCAACATTAAACTCCAAAGGAAATAGCCAATTATTTCTATCCTGTGGGGTTGGAAATAATGTTATATATTAATTTTTATTGCTTTTTCTGTCAATCCCTAATCATGTCCCTGCATACACACACAGTTACCAGATAGCCATTAAGATGGTCACCATGGTACTTCTATGCTGCTAGTGCGAATAGCATTAAAATTAGGAGCCTATCGATTAGTTCAGGTTAATATGGATGTTTGCCTTACTTGATGATAGCAGGTGCAATGATTTTGCTTTTTCTATCTTGCCATGTTCACGGTGCTCAAGTAAATTGCATTTCCTTCATGAAAAACTGACCACGAGTAGCTTCTTTTGTGTCTTCTTCCACCAGAGCACCCCCCCGCTCCCTGCTGCCTCTCTATACTGATGCCCTTAGATCTAAGCCCAAGTACCAGACCCCCCTCTCCACTTCCGATTCTGTCTTACTTTCTTCACTTATTCTTTAAATATCTAGCCAAAGTTCTCATTATTTGGAATTATATCCTACGTGAAACCCAGTCTGAAATATTATACGAAAATCAGATGCTATCCAAAAAGGATCTGAGAATTAATTGATCCAATTGATTAAGGAGCCCAAGTCAGATGGGCTTAAGACCTGATGGCCAACGCCGTACAATCATCAATCTTTATTGGGTTAAAAGCACCATCTTCAATTGAGGTTGATATTTCATAGAACTTGCGCCTTCTTAAAAATTTTCTATATGAAATAGTTGAAATCTTTTTGTTTATCTGGGGACTTTGCAGACTGAATGGAGATGTTTTGGCCAGTGCTAATCAAACAATGATGTTCACAGAGATTTTTGAAGGCTAGTTATGGAATATCTCTACTGATATCAAGAAGATTCTCTGCTAATCTTTCTAGAGGGAAGCTTTAGTTCTGGTGCTTAAATTGGTAGGAGCGACTAAAATAATCACCACATTAGCTGCATTTAGTCAGTTATCTTGCACTGAGCTTGTTTCCTCCTTATTAGTTGGATTATTTTAGGGCTACTGATTCATTCACCGCACTCCATGGAAAGAAATGTGCACAGGACTTAAAATAAGTAAAAAGTAAAGTCGCATCACCCAGTGTCAGAGGAAAGGCATCAACCAATTAAGTAGCTTGTTTGGTGCAAGCTCTGGTGATGTGCTGATGACAGGGCTCATATGCTTAGGCACAGTAGTTATTGCTTTCTTTCCTGCCATGATCTGAGAGATTATATTGGATTTAAATGTGATGCTGAGAGCATTAGTTCAATTTTCTAATTTTCTATGTTACTATGTTTACTTTTCCTCGAAGCTTTTCATGTGACAACTGCCGCTCAATTTTTCTGTTCTGTTTTTATTCAGTGATTTACTGTTCTCACGGAGTAAGAAAATTATGTTCGTGATCCTTAAAGAAACAACTGAAATTCATTGACCTTTTTGCCTCTCATACATGCAGTTTACATCTTTTTCAATAATATTAATTATTGTGTATTGTATAATATGCATATTTAGGTACTTGATCAAATTCATCAACAGCCAATGTCACTTTCCTTGTCTATGGTCTCACTTCCAGCTCCAGAATCAGTTGTTGACTCTTTTCCAGTGAAGACTCACAGAAAGACAGAAAGATTGGAATCTGCAGATGATGTTTCGCAGTATGTCCTTTTCCACCTTTTCTAATTTCTAATGTGCATGTAGTGGGAAAATGGGAAAATTACAATTACTGGGGTGATCTATTCTCTTCTTTTCCCACTATATAAAAATGATGAATAAGGGGGTGAATGAACAACATTCGGGAAGTTAAAGAAAACAAGAGAAATATAATTGGAGAAGACAAACTAAAGGACTGACAAATCCAATCTTTGGTGTTATTTCCAAAAATGCATTTTATTCTTTGGAGGAAATTGTGTTTGGTAAGTGTACTTTGTGGGAATTTTAATTTTATTCATTTAAATATCCCCCTAAGTGAATTTCTATTCTCCCAAACCCTTCTCTCATATTTAAAAATATTATTCAATCGTTAAGTCAGTTAAATTATATATATATATATATATATTTCATATCTCTTAATCATTATAGAAGTAAATAAACAAATGTATTCGTATTTTTCAATTTAATAATATAAATATCTATGTTTCAATCCTTACTTTGATGTTATAGAAGTATATAACACTTCAAGAGTTTATTGTGATACCACTAAGCTCACAAGACCCTGTTTTCTTCTCAGAAATTACTAATTTAGATGCATTTTCCACAAAATACATCACATTAATTATTTCTAAGAGCATATCACTCCAAAGTGCCTTCCCAAAGTATTTCTTCCAAAACAAAATTGTCTCATTTCTTTTAATAATTGAAGGGTGCTGCCACAGTGTCCCCCCCCCCCCCCCTAATGTTTAAGTTAGCTGAGGTCATGATTTGCTTGTATCGATTATGGAAAGGAAGGCATTAATCCTAAATAAGGAAATGAGTCAAGATTCAAGAAATGACATTCTTTGGAAGTTCACACTCCATTATGAGACTCTTAGCATAACAAATCATCAATTCATGCCCCGGCCATCCTTGAGATTTTTAATCCAAGCTTTTAGAATGAAGAGAGTATTCCATCACTGATATAAAGGATTGTAGAACAAACCTTTCATGATAATTTGCGCAATTCTGATATTAAATGACTACAGGGAAAATGTAATTGTCTTTGCTAGATTGACTTAGCTTTCAGTTTTGCCTGTTAATCATGATACTCTCCTGCAGGTGTTACATTTGCCTTGCTGAGTATGAGGAGGGGGACAAAATACGAGTTCTTCCATGCCACCATGAATATCACGTGGCATGTGTTGATAAATGGCTTAAAGAGATACATGGGTATGTGATCTTTACTGCATTCACTATAATTCTATATGTGTGGCTATTTCCAAATATAATGCCTGATTCCTCTCTGGTGCTCCAGTGTGTGCCCACTCTGCCGGGGAGATGTTCGTGAGGGTTTCACGGGTGGCTCTATTTCTAACTAAGATTCTTTTTCTTTCAATTGGTTAAATTTTGTATATAACTATTTTGGTAAGATGAGCCTTGAAGAATTGTAACTTTGACGCAATAATTTCTCATTTATAAACATAATGGAACCATTGCTGGTTCAATAGCAGAATCTTGATTGGGTAGGGAAAATTAGTTGGTGGATCGTGCAGCCACAGCAAGGAAAGAGAAGAAAAAAGAATTATAATACTTGTATCATGACAATCACAAGTGTAATGGCTTTCTAGCCTTTGCACAAATCCTTACGTTTTTACATCCACATAAAACTAGAAAAGGCAATTTAATCAAAATATGATTAATGCTTATGGTTTAGCGTTTTCCGCCTTACAAGGGCATTCTCAGTTTTTGTCTGGTCCTACGTAGCGGTTATGAGATATTAGGTTTGTTCGATTTTTGCATCTTTACTATTACGCTCTAGTTCAGAGTGGAGTAGATGTTGGCGTTTTAAGTAATATCAACATCTTTCAGATGCTAAGAACTTTGTAACCTGCAAGAAACAGTGTGTTGGAGGGTGATTAATGTGTTTTCCCTCCTTACCCTTTCTGGGTTAAGATAAAATATAATAAATTAGGAAGCAATTTATAGACACTGTTTGTACATTCTGGCTCCTTAAAGTTTGTCTGAAGGGATTGGAACAAATGAACTTTTGTTATCTTGATTGTTGTGGATGCTGCCGAAGCATGAAGCTGCTTTGGAACAAGATGAAAAGTATAAAGCAATTTGGCCTTAAACAGATTTGTGGCATAAGTGCCCGTATGCCAAATGGTTAACTGAACGGATGTTTTGGCAAATCTTACGAATATTCAAAATGAGTACAATTTGAACTTTTTATTAGTAATGTGTAATACATAAAGAGAATATGAAGAGTTGTTTGCGTAAGACATGGGAAATATAACATTTGTGTAGGCGGAAATTTTCAGAAAATGGCATGACAACTACTGCAAAGAAAGCTAATGGGTTTTGCTTCGAACTTTCAGCAATTTCTTCAGGTGGGCCGTAACAATTTTCTCTTTGAATCTTCTTGTCCTGTCATGTATGACTTGCATTTAATCAGATCGAGTGTTTGTTGTAAAATCAATTTCCACCAGCGTCATCTGAAAGGTGTTAAAATAAATGACATTAAAATATTGTAGTTGAGCTTCTTGACAGACAATATTATATCACGTATTAATATTAGTCCTCCAACCTTCAACTCTTCATTTACTGCTTCCCAACATATATAGGCAGCAAACTGCATATCATTCATCAGATGTCCTCAGACTGGCCACAGTACTCACATTGAACAACATTTTACATTGAAGAAGGCTGTAGTTAGAGTTGGACAACCTTTAATCTAATCCATCTACTTATATATGCCTCCTGGCTTTTTAGACCATGTCCAAAGACAATCTCCCAGTATTTCAGTTTGGGACAATTAATCTTTCTGTAATTCTCTTCATATGTAGAATTGATCAGTTCGACAAATATTTGACTGTGCTGTATATAATAATATGTATGCAAGAGATTATAGAAAAAATGTTCCTTCCTTACTTGGCATTTAGTGCCATGATGCATGAGACAAGAGATTTGTTGAGCTTGCTTGAAATAGTTAAGCATAGCGCTAGAGGAAAGTTATTGATTCAGGCCTCAAAACTTGCATATTATAAAGAAGTAATAATTGAACTTAGTGCGCTCTACTTGATTGAATTGGATATCCGCTTCGTTGGCTAATAGATGCCACGGATTCCTTAGGAGACAAGCGGGGCACTGTTGAGGTCTTAATTTCTGCATAACAATATGGTGCATATTAGATTTAAAGGCAAGTAAATGTTTGCAGTTTGTGGAGGCAATGGTGGCACATTTGGCTTGCATTACAAGGATTAATTACTGCATCACCAAAAAGATGGATAGAAGCAAATACTTCAATGTGAAATATGAACAAAACATCAGTTCACATGTCTTTGTTTGTCTCTTTCTTCATGTTAATCTTTTTATTACCTCTCTTTATGCTTTCAGTGTTAGCAATTAGAACTCCAGTAATCCTTCCTTCCTTTCTCTTTTTTTGTTTTTTTTTTTCTCTTTCTTGGTTGAGACAAAAGTTAAATGAATATGTCCCACATTGATGTTCACTGTAGTTGGCAATTGCCTCCCAAGATTAACAACCAACTCCAAGAAATGACAAAAATACAAATCTCCTCAAACATTAAACAAAGGCATATCAAACTCTCTTCTATTCAACGCATGAATGCTTTGTATACTAGAATGCCTTAGATGTAATTGAATGAAAATGACAATTTTTGAGTGTCCTTTTATAATTTCTGAAAAGACACATTTGAGAGGACATAACTATTGATGTGGTTGCTAGAAACTAGATGCAACTACTGAGGTGGTGACAACCAACTAGGCATGACTTTAACTACTGCCACAAGTTGCAATCTTTAGGAGCCATATGTCAAAATCAGACTGGAGGAGAAAAATTAATAAAATAAGTAAAATAAATTCGTAAATTTATTTTGTCCAAAAAGATAATATTCTCTCCAAACAAGCCTAAGCCCAAATCTAGGCCCATCGAAGTCATAGAACGTTGTAGCATATAAGTCCTCCCGTCTTCAAATACTTGTATTACCCTCTTGGGGGTGCAAACATAAAATCTCATACCAAGGCTATATAAATTGATTTCACTAGTAGTGTAGTTTCAATGTGGGATGGAGTCTTTCCATCTTTTGACCTCTTTTGCTTCCAATACATTAGCCAACCCTAAGTTTAATTTTGATTCACCCAAAACTAGTTTTAAACAATACATATTATTGGTATTTATCATTGTATAGATTACTCTAAAGTATTTTCATCCATACTATTAAAAAAGGGAAGCTCCTTATATTCATGAAAAGGCGATTCTCTACCGCTACACTAAATTATGATATCTCCTAAATTTCCCTATGACTTATATGCTTAATTGAATATGACATTTAGGATCTAATTGCAAATATACATTAATTTTATCTATTCTACCACAACTACTATAATAATCCATGACATTTCTCCTTGAACCTCCCCTCAAATGGTTTTTCATCCAACTACCCACATTCTCTTCTCCATTATAAGCTACTTCCCCTAACAAAATTCCAAAAGGCCAACTTCTAGCATTAATTTGTCTTGGTTTGTCATCCATTTTTGCCAAGTACGCTGATGGGCAAGTGGTAAATTTGTGGTTAAACGCAAAGATATGTTGTATTAATATACTTCCTACTAAATCTCATTGCCCTTGCTTTCAATTTTTTTCTTGTTGCTAATTGTAACACCCCTAAAATTTGGTATTTTTAAAAAATAAGGATTTAGAAATAAAGATATTAGTTGATCGGATTTTTGGGCTCCGAAATTTTATTAAAAGGACTTAATCGCTTGGGAATTGAAAGTTTTGGGGTCAAATTGCAAATTGAGAAGACTTAATTAGAACACATTTAATTATTCTGGGGGTTTGCATGGAAATATTTTGGGTTAAGTGGGTGGAATTGAAGCACTAATAAGTCTAGGGGCTGAATTGGAGATGCTCAATATTTGGAAGGACTTAATTGGAAACTAGGCAGAAATTTTGGGGGTCAAATTATAATTCCAAAAAATAGGTTTATATATAGCAATTGCACCCCCCATTCTTTCTAATTCACACATGCAACCATTTTCTTTCTCCTCCAGCAACATTCTCCAGTGAATGACATAACCTACCATATTATACATCATTTTACTCCTCTCAGCTCAAGGAACTCAAAAATATCAAAATCTTGTAGAACTAACCTATGTAGTGGCCGAAAATAGAGTTGGAAGTCTCGGTCGTTGTGGTGGTGATGGGTTTCTCCGTTCTAGCGATTGAAGCTTGGGTTTGAGTACTGGATTTTGTAGCTCTCAACTCAAGGAGCATGCCAGTAGCTTTTAGATTTCAGAACGGACCACCGGCAGCGACGGAATCAGAAGAAAACAATGCGGCGGTGTTGATGGCGAGCTATTGATTTTTTGGCCAATTGAGGGCCTTCCCGACGGCGAAACTCAAAATTGATTGAGGGGTTTGGTTTATTGAGCTGAATTACATCTACTAGTGGTGGTGATGTGCATCATCGGCGGTGGTGGCGGCGTTAGGACAAAATCCTCATCTCATCACAAGGAATGCATGCATGGAGGTTGATCATGATTTTGGCGCTCCGATAAGAAGAAATTGGGTAAATATAGGAATTGGGTTTAAATTGTATGCATGTGTATGTATATACCTTCCAAATCTTACAATACATTGTACCAATGAAAAAATATGAGATCTAATTGAGAAATTGAGACATGCATATAATTGTATGAGTTAGTGGACCCGAATTTATATTGTTATAAGATAATCTTGGGATTCATTGAGTTAATCAGAAGGGAAAATCCTAATTTTGTGATTTTGGACTTAAGTGACAATAATTGGATAATTAAGATGATTGGACTATTATTACTGATTTGGGATAACGTTATGAGGTTAATTATATAATTTAGGACCAGAACATCCTACTATTGGAACCAGTAAAACCCTAAAACTACCATATTAACCGAGCAGTAGTGATTTTAGACTGCTAATAGTGTAACTATAATTATTAAGGATTATTAGAGTTGAATGGGAATTTTGACTGTGATAATGCTATTTTGGTTAGGTGACGAAGAAGTAGGTCATACTGACCAATAGATTGCTGACTATAGTTGCCTTTTTTTTATATTACAAAGGTGAGGGTCTGCCAATTTAGCATTGCTTATACCTATCAATTTTCTTGATAAACCTCTGTAAGGGTTGATACTTAACTTGATTATTGCACTCTATTATTTGTTGTACTCCTGTGAGGTTCTACCAATCAGTACTTACTTTCTATGAGCTTACTCCATAGCTATTGTTGAACCCGATTAAGTTCTGCTGATCTGATACATGTCTTGATTTTTGTTAATGTTGTTGTCGATTATCGAATCCTGTGCGGTTCCCTAGAACTCTTACTTGTATTCTATATCGCTCGATTGCTTGTTACTGTCTTAAATTGTTCTATACTATTATAGTTGCCTCGTCGGCATATTTGTTTAGCTGATATCAGCAATTCGCCATATGGTCCGTGTGGGCATCTACACAAGTTGTTGCACATAAAGAGATATGTTCGGGCCGAGTAACAATCCTAGCAGAATGCTTGGGTATGTGAAAATGCTAGGGATACTCCTGGGTGTCAACGATGTGCTAGGGATACTCCTGGGCATCTACTGTCTGTCTGTGATGTGCTAAGGATACTCCTAGGCATCCACCGTCTATTTGTGATGTGCTAGGGATACTACTTGGCATCTACCATCCGTCAATGATGTGTTAGGGATACTCCTGGGCATCTGTTGTATGTTTGTGATGTGCGAGGAATACTCCTAGGCATCTACCTTATATCTATTATGTGCTAGGGATACTCCTAAGCATCTATCGTCTGCTTATGATGTGCCAGGGATACTCCTGGGCATCTACCGTCTATCTGTGATGTGCTAGGGATACTTTTAGGCATCTACTGTATGCCAGTGATGTGCTAGGGATACTCCTAGGCATCTACCATGTGCTAAGTTGTCACGCTTAGATATGTTTGACTGATTGATTGATTGGCCGATTGACTGACTGATTGACTGAATTGACTGATTGGCGTGTGCCATGGATACTCCTGGGCATCAACGATGTGCTAGGGATACTCCTAGGCATCTACCATGTATCAAGCTGCTACGCTTGGATATGTCTGACCTACTGAATGACTGATTAACTTTGACTGACTGACCGACCGACTGACTGACTGATCGACTGACTGTATTTGATTGTTGTAAACTGTTCATAGAGCAATAAGAAAGGAAAGATTCCTACTTGCTTATCTTGTTACATCCTGAAATGTTCCTGCTTAATTGTTAACTTATGATCTATTGGGTTTATTCTTCCTCAACAGATTCCTACTGCCCACTACTTTGATTATCCCTCACTAAGTCATTTGGACTTACCCCCGTATTTCTTTGACTTTCTCATACAGGGTTAAGTGATGAGCTTGAACTCCTGGCTTTGATGGGCGAACACATTCTATAATGGAAAATGTTTGTATATGCTTATGGGTAATCTTGGATATTTTGCATATCTTAGAGATGTTATGATATGTTAGGTCTAGATATAACATCTGCAGGGTGTGTTTATATTATGTTGGATATTATGGGATCAGTATGGGCTATATACATATTTTTATTAAGGTTTGCTTAAGATGAAATTCGCTGTTGTATCTCACAATATAGTAGGTGTTTGTAACTGTTATGGGTTCAATCGTATGCTAAGTTATAACTTAGTGATATTGTGATATGATAAGATGAGATTAAAGTCTATGATATGTATGGAATGATGAATGCTATGGACTCAGTAAATGCATATAAATTGTGCTATTGTGAGGATTGTTTAGGTTGAAGCTCGCTGCTCTCTGATATTACTATATTAAGTTTGAAGCATGTTGTAAGTTTATGATTATTATGGATTATTGGGGAATTGTGAAAAATTTTATGGGCCTATTGAATATGATGTTTGCATGCTATAAAGATTTCTGATGGGCTTATTGACTGTAATTTTGTGAATTCAATTTAAGATTAAATTGAATGGCGTCTCGGCTTGTGGGCTATCCCGAGTGGGGGTGCCACACTAATTCATTTTGTTGTTTTCATTGTAGGACTCATTCATTGTTATTTGTTGCAAAAGATAAGTGGATTTCCAAATAATTTGGTTTCATTCCTTGGGTCTACTTAAATTTTAATAACTTTTATGTTGTATTTAAATGTATTATTTTACCCGACATTTGTTATTAGTCAAATTTTGTAGTTTTTTTAATTTTAATTTGAATTTTTTCTATACAATCTCATTACACCAATTAATTTTTCTTATTTTTAAAATTTTTTTACTTCAACAATATAAAAAATGCAATATTCTACTATTGAATGAAGTAATTAATTAATTTTCGTACATATAAATTTATTCACGCAAGGATTATGTGCTACAACTGCTAGTTATCATAAATGGGATCCACTTAATTAATAGGTCAAAATTAGGTGACTACGCAAATTTCACTATCAATTTCCCAACAATCCCCCACATTAATGAAATTAATATATGTGGCTATGTGATACAAAAGAGAGTTCAAGTTAAAACTTGTTGCATCAAAATATGTATTTTATTATCTTGAATTTTCATTAGTGGAATACTATTAGATTTATTGGGCTAATTAGGGCCAGTTTGGTTTTATTTTCATTTTCATTTTCATTTTTCATTTCCATCATTTTCAAAATTTGAGAACATAGTCAGTAAAAATGAGTTTGTATTTGGATAGATTATTGGAAAATTAATGATTATATTGAGCTTTAGTAAGTTGTAAGAGAAGAAACATAATAATAATGATAACAGAGAGAATATATATGTATATATATATTATTGAGGAATGCGTTTTGAGAATAAAAAGTGAAAATATATTTGGCAAAAATAGGTACAAAGTAATGTGTTTCAATTTTTAAATAGTAGAAAATCTGAAAAATGAAACTAAACAGGCCTTAGTGAACATGATATCTTAAATTGTTCAATTGGTTGTGTAAATCTAAATAATAGTACCCATGCAACAATGTCCCTAAACTATTTAGTTGTCAAGGTTGTGTAAATTTCATCAGGGGACACCATCTTGAAGGACAAGAGCTTATGATTGAAGTAGCCCATTTTATATTGTGACCTTCCCTTAGAAGTATTCTGCCTTACTCTATTTTTACAATTAAGGGAATCATTAAAGGTTAATACTTAGCCTCGTATCCTCTAGCGGGTGGTACTTTTTTGTCACAAAAATGGGTAGGAGCAAACTCCTAAGTGCTAGCATGAACCTTCATAACTTAATTATCCCATTAAACCAAGTTCTTGGATCTCTAGGAAGCATGTTGGATTTTTACTACAATATCCTTAATTTGTAGGTTTAAGCTCATTCCCCTTTATAGACATTTATGTTTGATCTTTAAGTTGGCCTTCTATTAAAGGATCCACTAAGTTTTCCTTAGATTTCACATAATCAGTGGAGATACTCCACCAGGATCATTATAGGGTACCAACTTAGGTCAACAAGGAATGTTCTCTTAGAAATTGTGAAGCCATTCCGATTCTTCTCCATCTTTATCTACAGTTATAAACTCAAAATTCACCGTGGATTGAGCTATCCATATGTGTATAGAAGACTTTCAAGATACAACTCCAAGTAAGGTAAATACATAACCACTTGTAGACTCAGTGTCTTCCATATCTGATATGCAATTTACATGAATATAATATCTTTCTAGTACATGCTGGATATCTAGTATAGTATAATCCGTGATTTTAATAGGGGTGTAAGATGAGTCGAGCCGGCTCATGAGCCTCATGAGCGGGCTCGATTATAGCTCTACTCAAGCTCGAGTTTTTTGAGCTCGAGCTTTAACATGAGCTGAGCTCGAGCTCATCTCTAGTTGTTCAAAAGCTCATGAGCCGGCTCATGAGCTTTTTCCTATTTTTAAATATTTTTTATATATTAATTAAATAATTAATATATACAATAATTTACTTTCTTTTTCTAATTTTAAATATTTATTATATATTAATTAATATGTATTAATAATTTACTTTTTTTTTTCTAATTTTAAATATTTATATATATGATTAAATAATTATAATATATTAATAATTTAATAATTTATCAATAATTATAATATATTATAATTTAAATCATTATAGTAATTATTATAATTTCATATATATTTAATTTATAATAATAATTTTAATTATTTTATTAATTATTATTAAATAATTATGATATATTAATAATTTAATATTTTTATTTACTTTAAAATTTTCTGATGAGCCGGCTTGAGCTCGAGCTCGAGCCCTTAAGAGCAAGCTCGATGAGCTCGAGCTCAAAAAGCTGGGCTTGAGCTCGACTCGTTTACACCCCTAGATTTTAAGTGTATCTGAGATATCTCAAGACCCTCACCAATGCTTTCTAGTGCCATTGTCATGATTACTTGTTGGTTTATTAAATGAGCATGGGATATCAATGTGTGTAGAGTTCAATTGTTGATTATCCTCGACTACTCTATTTACGAAATAGTTTCTCCTTGGTTCTTGCCTAAGTCCAATCTTAACTCTATGGTGTTTTAACTGGGGGACTATATGCATCAAACATTTTAAGGATTTTCTCAACATATATAATTAGACTATTTTAACTAAGTGCTTCTAATGTGTTTTATTATTTTAATCCCTAAAATGACATCCGCCATGCCTATATCTTTTGCATCAAATGTCTTTTTAGAATTTTCTTGGTAGTTATGATAATATCATGATTACTCATATTATTAGTATGTTGTCAACATATAGACACACTGTAATAAATTCATTTGGTGTGCCTTTCACGTATATCCTCACATTCATTGATCTTGAGGCCATTTGAAAATATTGTCTTATTAGACTTTTCTTGTCACTAATTTAGCGCTTGCTTAAGTCCACATACTGACTTAACAAGCCTACAATTTTTTTTCTCATATCTAGAAACAACAAACTCTTCAGGTTGTTCCATGTATATTTATTCTTCTAATTCACTATTTAGAAAAGCAGTCTTTATATCCATTTTATTTATTTCAAGTTGTATAGAGCTAAAATAGATTTGAACACCATAATGAATGTGATTCTCAGTTGGTAATTATGTGCCAAAGAAATCAGGATATTCCCTTTGCTTAAGTCCTTTTGCTCTCAATCTAGTCTTGTACTTGTTAATGAACCCGTTGACTTTGCATCTTCTTTCTAGAATCCACTTATAAGCTAACGTTTTATTGCCTGGTGAGCAACCAACTAACTCCCAAGTGAAGCTTCTTGACTAGACAATGTTTTATTACTTGTCCTAAGTTCACTTTCTAACATGTATATTAGATAATCAGGACCAAACATTTTGTATGTCCTATCCCTCTTCTTGGGCCTTTGTTATTCAGTGGCTGGAGAGCACCATTTGCTAATTCATGAGTTATTTTGCAAGAATTTATTTCTTCCTTTCCTTTGTAAGGAAAGATATCTTCAAAAGGTACAATATTCACTAACTGGATAAATCATCTCTTCATTTATGTCAGGAACTATTGATTTATTCACTAAGAACCAATAAGTCCTGCTGTTATTGGTGGCATATATGATGATACACAATCAATAATTTCAGGCTCAATTTTGAATTATTTCACTTTGGTACCTCAATTTTAACCAAACTCCACCCACACTTTAAGGTATGTATAGGAAGGTTTATGAGCTTTTCATAACTCGTAAAGCGTTTCATTTCTAATCTTGTGTGGAATCTTATTTACAATGTGGTTACCTAAGGAATTCTTTATTGCTACAAATTCTGTGGCAATCCAAAATTTATCAATGTAGCATTCATCATCTCCTTTAGCATGCAGTTTTTTTTTTTCACGCATCTATGCCATTTGACTAAGGTGAATATAGATTTATTTTTTTGATAAATAATGTTAGTGTTGGATTTATTGTCAGCATCATCCTTTGACTTCCGGACTAACAGCCCGACCCATGGTGCTAACAGGGAGCAACCACCTCAAACTAACCTTAGCCTTATAAGGTGCTTTTGCACTACCAAATGTACAAGAAAATAAAGTTGCACCTCTACTAACAACTATTGCTTTTATCCTAGTGGTAAGCGGTTGATTCTAACAATTTATATTAGAACAAGATCATGGGTTCGAGTCCCCAAGCTAGTACTAGAGGATGATTGTTGGATTTATTTTAAGAATCATCCTTTAACTCAGGGACTAACCACCTGATCCATGGCGCTTACGGGGTGTAGCCACCTCAAGTTAATCATAGCTTTATACGGTACTTTGTGGTGCCAAATGTATAAAGAAATAAAGTTGTGCCTCTACTAACAACTCTAGCTTTTAGTCTAGTGGTAAGCGCTTGATCCTAATAGTTAGACTCTATGCAAAATTCTTCAAATGGTGCCCTCCATGTCTACCACTACAAAATAACCTAAAGTTGTCTACTAAGTTGATTTTTAATCTCATTCTTGTAGCATTTGAATACTTTTTATGCTTTATCGTTGCTATGCAGTAAATAGATACTGTAGTATCTTGTGAAATCTTCAATAAAAGTAATAAAGTACCTTTTCCACCTCTAGTTTTCACAAACTTTAAATCGTAGATGTCATTGTGAACTAATTTTGGAGGTGTGTATTTTCATTTAACCGAGTGAAAAAAAGTTCTAGCCATTTTTACTTCATCACAAATCCCACATTTGTGATTAGTGTCAATTCAATTAAAGGTAATAATTCCAAGTTTACTAAGCTTCTTAAACTTTTGAAATTTACATGTCCTAATCTAAAATGCCATAAATAAAACACTCAATTATAAGAAGAACTAGATATTCTATTACTTTTAATATTTTGAAGTGCATGCCGCACATTTACCTTAAATAGCACTTTAGCTACACCCTTCTCCTCTAAATTAATCATTCTTAGTCAGTATAAATTTATCAAACTCAAACACTAATTAAAACCACTTTTCACCAATAGTAAACCCCAAACTAAATTCTATCGGATATCATGAACATCATCAACAAGAGTCAGCTCCTTGCCCACAGTCATCTTAGCACCACTCTACCCAAGTTGATAATCTCAAAGGTTGACGAGTTATCCATAAACAATTCCATCTACTGATTAGAATATATGTCAAACACATCATCTTGTCGGAGTAAAGGTGACGTGTTATGCCTAAATCAATTTATCATTCTTCAAGGTTATCTACCAAGTTAGCTTCAAGCAGAGGCATTGTGAGATTCAGGTCTAACATGTTAACTGGCATGAACTTCTCTTAGCTCACGAGCATCTGACCTTTCTTGTTTTAATCAACTTAAAGTCATGTCCTCAACATGTACCTCATGCCAATGTCGGTATTTCTGATTCAATCTTGTTGTTCCTGGATTTCCTATGGGAACGAATTGTTATTTCACTAAATTTAGTTAAAAAATAGAAGACTGAAAAGGTGTTGGTTCTGTAGGGGTTGTTGTCGTTGGTTATTCTGCTTAGGGCTCTATCTATAAATTTACCCCTATAATTGATGAAAATCGCCTCCAAAAATACAACGATCAATTTCGAGATATAGTACTACAAATTTCTTGAAATAGTAAATAAATTAAATGCGTATAAAGAATGTTATGAATGTTCTGAACACTAGAATAATTTGGATGTAACTGAATAAAAAGAACAAATTGTGGAAGTCATTTTATAATTGTTGAAAGGATGGATCTAAGTGGACATAATTGTTGATGTGGCTTTGTCAACGCCATGTGTCAAAATTAGAATCCAGAAGCAATTATGAAAAATAAATAGATTATTTATTTGTTTTATCTAAAATGATATGTTCTCTCTAACCAAGCCCAAGCTAGTCAAAGGAACAAGCTATGAGTGCATGTGCTTTGGACCCACCTGACAATATGTAGGTTTTCCACCTATAAAAATTTGTGATTCCCCTTGAACGTTGAAACCCAAATCTCACATCAAGATCGTATAAATTGATTGAACTAGTTGTCCATCTATCTCCCACCTCTTTTATTTCCAACATGTTGGTGACTTTCAATGGCTCAATTTGTGTATTAAGTTTTCATTCACCTAAAATTGATTTTGAACAATTAAATGTATTTTCAATATCTAGCAATATTGTAGATTATAAAAATCTCAAACTAGATCAGCCAAAAATGAAACTCACTTAATTAATTAGGCATAATTAAGTGACTGACCAATTTCTCAATACCAGTTTTCCAACATTCGGTTGATGAAGTTGTCATATGCTCCCCCACCCCGAAATTTTTTTTTGTTGAATTTTTCTATTTTGAAACAAGGATTTCATTACCTCGTGTGTGAAAAATTTTGATTTTATTGAAACACTACAGTTTCTTTAGCTTGTTTTGTGCCTAAATTGATTCCAGGTAAATTCACATTCAATAATTTCTTACAAAAAAAAATTCTAATATATATAGCATATAAGTTAAAACGTAAAAAGACAATCCTATGATAATGAAATGTCATTTGATGAGGGTAATACAATAGACATCCTCACCGATGCATAATACATTCATTCTCTCTAAATAATACACTCTTTACCCACAAATAATAGTGGCATAGAAAAATCATGCCTCTGAAGCTATGCAATAAACTAAAGCCAATTGAGGTCTTGGCCTTTTCTGCTAAAACTATCCTTACATATTGAAAATGGGTTTATATTTGAAGCCCTTACCAATGCTACTACTAATAGGTGGACGACCATTATTTGAGGAAGAAAAGCTTGCTTACTTCATACAGATGGAGTGGTCCTGAGGAGCAAAGAGATTTGGATGTAAATTTTCATCATTAAATGTGTTGCATTTCTCACCTGTTTTGCCTCACGATTTCCTATCTCTCTCATGTGGACTTTGAATTCTTTCCTACCCAAATCTAACACAATATTGCCATATTGATCACACCATGATCTGAATGATCCAAAAAGTAATAAGAGTTGTTAAACTATTACAGTTGAACATTTGCTCAAATTAGATCTTTTTGACTGATACACAACATCCCTGAATGTTATTCTTGCTTTTCTAGAATAAGAACAAAACTATTTTTATGATCACTAAATAGCTAAAATAAAGACCTCCATAATAAACCGATGAGAGAAAACCTCTTGTTTATGATGACTAATATGCTTTTTCTTGGTGCAATTAAGCAAATGAACACTAAATAGACTATTTGGCTATTGTCATCAAAATCTCATTAGCTAAAATGAATGCACTTGAAATAGAAAATTGGGGGAAGAGGGCATTTAATTGGCCTTACTTGGGAAAAAGCATTTTCAGGTCTACCTTGTCAACTAGAAGCTTAGTTGAGATGACTTCAAGTTGATCATCTCTAAGTGAAAATTATATGTCTGATCAATCCATGTGCATCATGAGAAAAGTTCAGATATTTTACACTTAGTTCTGTTCATATTCGGTATAACTCCTTTATGTTATCTCCTAAAACCAACAAAAATTTCATGAAGATTATGCAAACAGATGCAACAATTATGTCAACTTTGAAGCTTAGCATAGCCAAGCTTCATAAAAATGTACTAAGAAACTTGAATGAGTCAAGAAATGGTATGATATGTAAATTTCTAGACCTTATCAACAAAGAAATCAGTCAGTGCACCATTTAGATGCAATTTTCTCTTGATTTACTTGTTTTCTAGTCCCTCCCTAACTAGGTTTTCAACAAGCTTACCAGCAAACATGCTCAATTTAGTTTCTTATTAAGGGACAATGGATCTTTTGAAGGAAGAAGTGATGCAAGGATTTGAAATAATTTTAAAAATTAAGGCAAAATTAACGTGCAAATTCTCAGCCCAAGTATTTTATTTCATGTCATAATTGAGTATTTAAAAGCAAGAGAAGTTACCTTAAATGAAAGATTTGAAGGTAACTTGGAAGATCTTTCTCTAGAACCCTTTCTAAGCAGGATCAACCTTTTCTTCTCTTTAGATCTCCTATTCCACGCCTTGGATCATCAACTCTAGCAAATTTTGCTAATCAAAATGCCTCTAAGATGAATAAAAGTTAGTGGCAAAACACCTCAAAGCGTCGGCTCAAGAAAACTCCAAAAATCGGTCTTCAACTTGAAGGATTAGAATCACCAACTCAAAGCACACCACGTGTTGTGCCTCTAAAGGAAATCCACACATCTAGAAGCACTTTTAATCCTCACTCAATTTGCTAGAAAATAGAGGAGGAAGAAGGAGGAAGATTGGAGGAAAGGTGTAAGGAAGTTGGAGAAGAGAGAAGATTGTTAGGGAGAATCAAGTGAGGTGGTTTTTCTCAACACATGAGATCACTACTTTAGGAGTGAAAAATAGGCAACAAAAGCTCCCTTAATGGCCGACCAATGTGAGTATTTATAGTGTGAATAGAAAGCTCTTGGAAGCTTCCATCACACTCTCCTCACATTGCCAACTTACATTATTAAAAAGCTAACATTATTGAATTTTAATTTCTAAAATTAAAATGCTGACTCACCAATATTAAAATGGAATCTTTCATTTTTTTTTCCTCCAAAAAATTATATTCTCCAACTAATGAAATTTTAACTCCTTAATTTAATTAGATTAACTTAACTCTTTAAGTTAATTAAATTAACCTAACTCTTTAAGTTAACTTGACTAATTAAATTGCCACATGGCACCAATTAAATTAACTCATCAATTTAATTGGTCTAGAGTTAAATTATTTTGATTAATTTAACACTTTAATTAATCAAACATTGTGACAAATCTCTTAATTAGCCAACTAGGTCTCTCTCTCCCTCCCCCCCCCCCCCCCCCCACAAATTTTACCACTTTAATTAGCTAACTCCTTAGATAATTTCTCCAATATAATTAGAATGTTCTAGGCTTTTATGTGTGACCCTTTAAGTTCACTAATTAATTAGACATGGACTCACAACTCTTTGTGATTTATTGAATATCAAATATCCCAATTAGTTTAAACTCTTTTAAACTAATCACTCTATTAATTAATCTCTATTAATTGAAGAGTATTCAATCTCCATAATCGATGGCTAGCACAAGCCTATGGAGCCCAACCAATTGGATGAATTAATTGACGGTGAACCATTACCGTATATGATTGTTGTGCAAATATGGTCCTTCCGTTTCTTATGTCCCAAAAGAGGCCTAAGGCAAGATATTACTGGTTCCCTAATAGCCTCGATAACTATGTATCTATTCTTGATGTTCAATTACTCATTATGACTTCAACTTCTAAAAACTCTTTTTTCCAAATTGTCATGTAACTTTGTGCAATGATTTTTTGGAATTGATCATCTTAGAATATATAGAAGATCAACCTGTTTTTCACAGACGAGCAAAATGGATATCTTAGAACTTACCAACCTCCTTACTTAGGTAGCTTGTGCGCAACCTAAGCCCCAGGCAACCCGCTATGTGGTTGAAGCAAAATCAAAGCACAAGGACATAAGTACAAGGTCACTGTAGAATCTCAAATGAAAGGATTAATTATATGCACTATCGTAAGCTAGAGAATTTGCCACTACTAACGTGCCACTATGGCTATCTTGTGGTTTCTCTAGGCGAATCTTCAGTGAACTTGTTCTCTAACAATCACCCACTAACATGTATCCATGTCTCATATAGATCGCCAATGAAATGGGGTAATATCCAGCTCCTTGGAGTATATATTGTTAGTACAAGTCTATTCGAATCTTAAATGCCCCGTCTCGTAAGATTCTATAACTTGAAATATTTTAAAATCATGACCATAGAGACTTGTTTTATGATCACCATCATATGCATGACTTAGGACTTCAACCAAATGCATGTGAAGAAATCATAAACGCATAACATAAAGATGACCATTTTATTAAACATTAATCAATCAATATTGTTACATGGAGTAGTTCTACATGCCGATTTAATTGGCTTGCGAGGCACTAGTCCAACACCTTTTCCATCATCAAAATCGTTTTTCTTCCATTTCTTAAATCCATCAAATACCTATGCCTTTTTTCCCTGACTTTACTTTTTCTTTTACTCAGAATTTAGACTACTTTCATTACAGCCACCGCCACCTCTCTTTTGCTCTATTTGAAAGATGGTTCTAAATGGTTTCTTTGCCCCATGTTACTAGGACTACTTTGCTTCTCAGCCATCACACATGCCGATGATAAGCTCTTAACCATGAGAATGGACTTTGAGTCACTTTCTTTCTCATTAAAATGACCATTCCAAAAAGGATCTTCAGTACACGTGCTTACATTTTGGTTTTTCATCCTAAAGGTTTTAGTACCTGCATTATCTACTACATTCTTCTCCTTCAACTTTCCATTTTTACCTGCTGATACAAAATAAAAATCAGATACAGTTTCTTTCACTTTTTTAACTATTAAACTTTCTATCGACTTTTTCTTTGAGATTAACATCTCATGGTTGGCCAAACATTTCTCGTCCTTCAAATCTATTAATCATTCTTCATTTGAAGTCTCCTTTGTGGCCCAACTATCACATCTCTAGAGTCAATCTCTGCTCCTTGAACTGCAAGCCTTTGCAATGAAGGCCTCTTTGATGCATGCTATTCTTCCTCTGATATGCAGTTGGCATAGAATAACTCCTAAAAGGAAAAACCGGATAAACTCTATAATTTCTTTGTCCTAGCAAAAGTATGCTTATGTATCTTGAGACATGCTAAAGTAAAATCTAGTACCAACATAAAATATTTTAGGCTTACATGTTTATAATATACTAACTTAACCAATTTGAACAAAGAGAATAATTAAGTAGTAGAATACATGATAATTTTAGCTACAAATTTCACCAACTACATAAAATTCATGCTAAAAATTTAGTTGACAAATTTGCAGTGTCAAATATTTTCTTAAGTACATGTTAATAGGTTGATGGACAAATTCAGCTATTAGATATAACTTTAACAAAATTGTTGCAAACATACAAGTAGTACTGGCAAACAACTTGCACTTTACATGCCTCATTCAGTACCTTTAGCATCTTTCCAGAATAGTCTAATTGCAATGAAAAATAATGTTCACAAGTTATTTCATAAATCTGTATTAGAAACTACAATTCATTTCTTATCTTAATTGTCTAACAATATTTATAAAAAGTTTAGAGCATCCGTAATGAATGGATCCTACATGTAAATCAAGAAAAAGTTTTGAAGTAAGATAAATAATTTGGGCACTCAAATGGTCTTTCATATTAAAGCTTTTGCAATTCAGGAATCCACACAAATTATAGTAGACTGTAACAAAACATACCAAAACAAACAATAATTTCTCCAACCCTTTATAATTTTATTGGATAATGAAACAGAGACCGAGCATAGGGGACTAGATGATGGTCACCCTCACTATATATAATCTCAAATTTTATACGTAAATCATATATGCTAACCCTTTGATGATTTTGCATGAATTCTAGAGTTTTGATTATGACAATATTTGTTGTGTAATTGATGTGAATTATTCCCAGAAATCTACTGGAACTTGCCTTATGTTATCCGAAAATTATCTTATGTTGTCTGAAACTTATCTTCCCTTATATTGATTTTGACATCATTTCTTTATATTTGATTTAGCACACCACATCTTTTATTTATGGAAAGAAAATCATGTTATTGATCTTGAACTTAGGCATGTGCTCATCATAGCTAGATTCAATGAATGTAATATATGGAATGATTGACTAATGGCTTCTTTCCTTTTTCTATTATCTTCTTCCAAATTGATAAACTTTAAATACTTTAAGGAAAGTGCATTTTTCTGCATGGACATATTAAACTAGCTTCAAACAATTTGTAGAGAATTTATAAATTTCGTCTCGAATCTACTTTCCATAAATAATTGGATTCTGATATCTTTCATACTAGGAAAGTCTATTCTTCTTGGCTCTAAATCTTAGATCTCCAGCTTACTAAAGATATTTGTCTGATTTAGTTGTCATAGTTATTTTAAACTATTCTTTCCTTAGTTATATGCTAGAATCTATCAGAATGTGCTGGAATTAACTTTCCTTATATAATATGATCACTTAAGGATTCTAGCTTAAAATTTATATAGGAAAGAAGACTAGTTTTGCTGCATCATTTGTTGAGTCAGCAATTATGCTTTAATCATGACTCTAACGGCTTCTTACCTTACGGGTTGTTTTCTTATTTGTATCTAACGGTCACTTACTAAACTGGAACTTATAGTTGTTGGTAGTTCATCTATATATTGAAAAATATGCAGCATTCTAAGAGTGAATCACTCAGTGGGGAGAAAACTTTATTAAGTATCTTGAGGAGTTGTGTTATACTCTCATACACATTTTGTGCTTAATTGTTGCTAATTTCTTGCTCTATTTGTGTTTTCGAGGGACTTTGTAGTGAAGAAGGTCAAGTGGAACCTGCCTTCGATGGACCTTGGGGAGACGATGACAAGGTAGTTTCTGTATTGAAGGACCTAGTAGTGAAGAGGGATGGGAGTCGTATCTGCTCTTGAGGGAACCCATAAACAGAACAAATTGGCCCTTGGTTGCTTTAAGGACCTCTAGGTGAAGAAGGGCAATACTGTCTGGAATCTTCTGCAGTGTTTTTGGTTCCTGTCTGGAAGAAGAGATTAAAGCTTTCCATACAGAGTGGCAACAACTTGTGCATCTGTCCACAGAGATTATGCAAGTGAATCTAGCAGAACTTTCCCTAGGCCTATTCATAAGCAACTGGTTTCACAGTGCTCTAGAATCTGCCTTATCCCGTCTAGAATTTCGGTGTACCTCTTTGTGAAGAGCTAATTTTTTACCTTGCTAAGGTGTTTCTGATCCCTTACTTTTTATTATTGTCAAATTACTATTATCATCTATAAAAACATTCTTATACATTTATTAATTTGACAGGTTTAAAATCCTTAATGAAAGCTTAGGTAGAGGATGTAGGCTTGCCGAGCTTCTACAAATGCCAGTGTGTATTTACTTCTGCTTTTACTGATTTTTTATTTCTATTCTGACTGGTATCTTAATTGGTACTTACAATTCCAGTCAGTAACTAAAATTATTTTTCTACAAAAGACTTAAACAGTTTTGAAAGGCCAAAAATATTTTGAGTGATAAAATTTCACTGCATTAAAATTTCTTTAGCCTAATTCACCCCTTCTTAGGCATATAATCACTCACAATTAGCATCAGAGCATTGGTTCTTTATATTGTGGTATAACTACCAGAGTAAAAGATCTTATGGCCACTAATACTCTTGACGTCTTTGCAGAAGGACAATCATATAATCGGCCTCCATTGTTTGATAGTTCCAACTATGCTACGTGGAAAAATTGAATACAAGAATACATAATTGCCCTGGATTTTGATTTATGGGACATAGTCAGTGAAGGGCCAACGGTTCCAATGAAATTAGTTGACAGACAGATGGTTCCAAAAGAGCGACTTGAATTTACCAATGATGATAAAAATGCCATCTCAATGAATGCAAAGGCCAAAAATATTATGTCATGCGCTCTCACCAAAGAGGAGTACAACCAAGTCAGTATATGTGCTACAATAAAGCAAATGTGGGAAATGTTGTAAATAACCCACGAAGGTACCAGTTAGGTTCGACAAGAGAGGATTGCTCTTTTCATTCATAAGTATGAAATGTTTAAGATAAAACCCGATGAGACCATAAGTTAGATGTACATATGCTTCATGGAAATTATAAATCCTATGTCCGCACTCTATAGAACTATAAAGGAGAATGAACAAATCCTATAGATTCTTATATTGCTTCCAAAAGAATGGACGCCAAAAGTTACTACTATTCAGGAAGCTCGTGATCTTAGCAGAATGACTATGGGTGAACTAATTAGATCTCTCATATCCCATGAGATGACGCTGCTAAATAAAGATAAAGGTTCAGAAAGAAAGGTAAAAAAGAATATTGCTTTTAATACCGGTCATGATTCGAACTCAGAACTTCAAGAAGATCTTGATGACGACCAGGTTGAGGATGAAATCGTTTTGATTTCCCAAAGATTAAAGCAACTAACAAACCTCAAAAGAAAATTTTGAAACAACATATGAAAACCAAAAAGAACTAGTTCTAAAACTCCAAATACCGAGCCACCTCGCTGCTATAAATGTAATGAAATTTAACACAAAGAACCAGATTGTCCCTGATTGAAGAAATATGCAAAACAAGCCAAAGGTAAGGCGATGGCAACCACATGGGACAAATATGATGGTGAACAATTTGATAATAAAGAGAATTACTCCATGGTAAATCAAGTAAGCAACTCTTCATGTTCTGATTATGATTCCAGTTATGAAATTAACATTGATGAGGATGTGCAAAAATTTCTTAAGCTTTATGAAATTTCGTGTCAAAATGCTAGTTGTTAAAAATAAAGCTTTGCAAGAAAAAATGGACTATTTGTAGGAAGAATTGGATAGGGCTCATAAAGATAAATTTGCAATGCAAATGGATAAAAACCGAGAGACCCTTCATGCTGAATGCAAAAAGGAAATGAATGATTGGCTCACTAAAAGGAATAATTCCTTGAAGAAGCAAGTTGAAAATATAAGCCGTGAAATCAAAAGAAAAATAATTGTTGAAGAATGCTTGCATGTTGAGGATGATCTAGGTAAATATTCCACAAGTGTCAAACACACACATATGTATGTTCCACCTAGACATAATGTTAATAAGGGTCGAAATTTTAGAAACCGTATGAATCAAAGAAAAACCAAACTAATTTCAACAACTTCCAGAATGAATTTCAAACTAGTTCGAAAAACCTGCTTTACTTGTGGTAAATCTGGTCATGTTAATTATAGATGTCCGATTGAGATATTTATTGGTACCAAGTTTGTTTGGGTAAGAAAATTATTTGCTACTAAACATAAAGGACCCAACATAGTTTGGGGACCTAAAACAAACTGATCCTTATAGATACATGCCAAGGAACATTCCCGAAAATAAAAGTGGTATTTGGATAGTAGATGTTCCAGGCATATGACGAAGGATACGTCCATGTTTCTTAAGCTTAATGATTGTTTTGCAGGAAATGTTCTCTATGCGAACAACATAAAAGGACACATAATAGTTAAATGTACTATTGGTAAGTAGACTGATACTTTTATTGATAACGTATGGATTGTTGAGGGCCTTAAGCATAACTTGCTTAGTATCAGTCAACTGTGCGATAAAGGTTATGAGGTTAAATTCCATCCTTCTTGCTATGTTATCAAACAAAGTAAAAAACTAGTTTTTACTGTTATCAGGGATGAAAATGTTTATTGTATAACCCTTGATAATTTAACATGTCAAAATGTAGAGTTTTTAGCTATTTCAGATGAAGAATGCTATAAATGACATAGAAGAATGGGCCATGTAAATATGGAACTTATATCTCATCTCACAAAGAAAATTCTTGTCAAAGGGATGCCCAAGGTAAACTTCTCCAAGAACAGGATGTGTGATGCATGCTAAAAGGGGAAGCAAATTCAAACACCTTTCAAACCAAAGAATGAGGTCACAACTTCCAGACCATTGGAACTTCTACACATTGACCTATTCAAACTAATGAAAATTGCTTCCTTTGGAGGTAAAAGATATGTTTTTTCAAAGTAGATCATTATACTCATTTTATGTGGGTTCTATTTCTTGCTCATAAAAATGATGCTCTAAATGCTTTCATTCAACTTACTAAAAGCTTCAAAATGAAAAATGGTTATTTCATTAAGAAAACTCGAAGTAACCATGGAATTAAGTTTGATGAAATAAATTTTACTATATTTTGTGAAGAAAATGGTTACATTCATGATTTCGCTGCTCCTAAGAATCCCCAACAAAATAGGGTAGTTGAAAGGAAAACCAAAATTTACAAGAAACGGCTAGAACCATGCTTAATGAATATGATCTTCCAAAATCCTTTTGGGGTGAAGTTGTGAATACGGCTTGTTATATGTCAAATCCTGTCTTCTTAAGACCATTTTTGAGAGAAACCCTATATGAATTGTGGCACGATAAAGTTCCAAATATTTCCTATTTTTATGTCTTTCATTGCAAATGTTACATTCTTAATGATAGAGATTATTTGACAAAGTTTGATTCCAAAGTTGATGAGGCTATCTTTGTTAGTTACTCAATACATAGTAAAGTCTATCGTGTTTTTAACAAAAGGAAAAGAACTATTCAAGAATCCATGCATGTTACGTTTGATGAGACTAACCCATCTTATGCCAAGGAAACCTTGAGCAAATAAGTTGCAGGATTCAAAGAACCAATCAAGATTTCGAACCCTGAACTATCAACATCAAATCAACAGGAACTGAAATCATTTGAGAAAACAAATCCTACTGATGAACCTCATTCCGTCAAGTCAATAGAAAGGGATGAACAAAGAACTAGAAAGTTCAAACATGCTTCCAGTTACCCTACTGATAAAATCACTGGAGATCCACAAGCTGGAATAACTACCTGATCTAAAACCTGACAAGTTCTACCAAAAGAATCCAACTGTGCCCTCATTTCAATGATTGAACTTAAAGATATCAAAGAGATACTAAAAGATCCATTTTGCATTGAAGCAATGAAGGAAGAACTGGCTCAGTTTCATAAGAATAAACTCTAGAAGCTGGTAGAATTATCATCAGACCATCCAAGCGTTGGTACTAAGTAGATGTTCAGGAATAAACTAGATGAAACTAGTAAAGTAACCAAAAACAAAGCCAAACTGGTAGCAAATGGCTATAGTCAGCAAGAGGGCATTGACTACGATGAAACATTTGCTCTAATTGCAAGGTTAGAATCAATTAGAATGTTTCTTCCCTTTGCTTTTCATAAAATGTTTATGCTCTATCAAATGGACGTAAAAAGTGCTTTTCTAAATAGATTCATAAACGAAGAAGTTTATGTTGAGCAATCCCTCGATTTCGAAAGTCAAAATTTTCCTTATCATGTTTTTAAGCCAACAAAGGCTTTATATGGACTAAAACAAGCCCCTAGGGCCTGGTATGATGGATTGAATAATTTTCTCATAAATTATGATTTTTCTATTAGAATCTTAGATACCACACTATTAACTAAGCACCAAGAAAATGGTTCTCTTATTGTTCAAATTTATGTTGATGAAATTATTTTTGGTGCTACTAATGATCTGCTTTATCAAGAGTTTGCCAAGAAAATGAAATAGGAATTTGAGATGAGCTTAATGGGAGAGCTCAACTTCTTCTTGGGACTTCAAGTGAAGCAAACTCAGAAAGAGATATTCATCTCATAAGAAAAGTATACAATGGAACTTCTTAAGAAGTTTGAAATGAGTGAATGCAACCCTGCAACCACTCCCATGAGTATAAATCCTAGACTGGAACTTGATGAGGACGATAAGAGTATAGACAAGAAAGTCTATAGAGGTATGATTGGTAGTTTACTTTATTTAACTGCAAGCTATCTAGATATTATGTTCTCAACATGCTTATGTGCTAGATTCTAGTCTAAACCAAAGGAATCCTATTTCAATACTGTTAAAAGTTCTTTTGAGATATCTTAAGGGAACATCTAACTATAGCTTATGGTATCCATTTTCTAAATCTTTTAATCTTATAAGCTACTCTGATGTAGATTATGCTAGTTGTAAGATAGACAGGAAAAGTACTAGTGGTGGTTGTCAACTACTGAAAAATTATCTAGTTTCATGGTGTAGTAAAAAATAGAGTGTAGTTGCATTATTTGCAACCAAGGCAGAATACATGGCCTTGGGAAATTGTTGTACCCAGGTATTATGGACAAAGCGTATTTTTCATGACTTAGGTATAAATGTGTCTTGTGTGCCTATTTTCTATGATAGTACCAGTGCTATAAGTATTTTCAAATATCCAGAATTACACTCATGCACTAAGCACATTGAAATCAAACATCATTTCTTGCATGATCATATGCATAAGGGTGATATTTCTATTGAATTTGTTCCAACTGAGGAACAACTTGCGGATATTTTCACAAAACTACTGGAAGAAAGCAAGTTCATCAGAATTAGGGATAAATATCTAGAATTTCAATTTAAGCAGGAAATTAGCCTTCAAAAGTGGATGTTGCTTTAACTATCAGGAATATTCGACCCTTTTGTTGATGAAGTGGGAGAAAAAAGTATCATTTGCTGCATGTGTATTTCATATGCATTTTGAACATTCTAAATTTGACTTGATTCTTTGTCCGCATGTTTAATCATTCGATCTACATGCCTAACTAAATATGACTATGATTCCTCTCAACTAGTATCTTCGATTAGTAGTTTCTACTTCTCTATTCGGGTTTCTGTTATATCTTGGCTTTGGATAAAATCCTGCATCGAGACAAGGGAAGCATGAGGATCTACCGAGTCATACAAACAAAGGGAGATTAGGTGATATCTTTCTACTTTCATGCATCAAATTTTATTGTCATCATAAAAAATGGGGAGATTGTTAACCCTTTGATGATTTTACACGAGTTCTAGAGTTTTGATTATGACAATATTTGTTGCATGATTGATGTCAGTTATTCCCAAAAATCTATTGGAACTTATCTTCCCCTATATTGATTTTGACAACATTTATTTATATTTGATTTAGCACATCACATCTTTTATTTATGGAAGGAAAATCATGCTGATGATCTTAAATTTAAACATGCTCTCATCATGGCTAGACTAAATGAATGTAATATATGGAATGATTGATTAATGGCTTCTTTCCTTTTTCTATTATCTTCTTCCAAATTGATAACATTTTAATACTTTAAGGAAAGAGCATTTTTTTGGAATCTGTTAGAATGTGGTGGAATTAACTTTCCTTACATAATGTGATCACTTATGGATTCTAACTTAAAATTCATGTAGGAAAGAAGACTAGTTTTGCTGCATCATTAGTTGAATCCACAATTATACTTTAATCATGACTCTAATAGCTTCTTGCCTTATGGGTTGTTTCTTTATTTGTCCCTAATGGTCACTCACCAAACTGGAACTTATAGCTATTTGTAGTACATCTATACATTGAAAAATATGCAGCATTGTAAGAGTGAATCACTGAGTCGGGAGAGAACTTTGTTAAGTATCTTGAGGAGTTGTGTGATACTCTCTCATACATGTTTTGTTCTTAATTATTGCTAATTCCTTGTTCCAAGTGTGTTTTTGTGGGACCTTGTGGTGAAGAAGATCAAGTGGAACTTACCTTCGACAGACCTAAGGGAGACGAGGACAAGGCAGTTTATGTCTTGAAAGACTTAGTGTTGAGGAGGGACTGGAATCATACCTGCTCTCGAGGGACGCTATGAAGAGAACAAATCAGTGCTTAGTTGCTCTAAAGACCTCTAGGTGAAGAAACCAGTAGGACGGTACTATCTGGAATTTTCTGCAGTGTTCTTGGTTTCGATCTGGAAGAACAGACTAGAGCTTGCCGTACGAAGTGGCAGCAACTTATGCATCAGTCCACATAGGTTGTGCAAGTGAATCTAGCAGAAGTTCCTCTAAGCTTGTTCACAAGCAGGTGGTTTCACAGTGCTCTGCAATCTGTCTTATCCCGCCTGGGATTTTGGTATAGCTCTTTGCAAATATGGTTTTTCACCCTACTAGGCTGTTTTTAATCCCTTACTTTTTATTACTGTCCAATTACTATTATCATCTGTAAAAATATTCTTATACATTTATTAATTTGATAGGTTTAAAATCCTAAGTGAAAGTTTAGGTAGAGGATGTAGGCTTGCTAGAGATGGCAATGGGGCAGGTCTGGGGCGGGTTTTGCAGGACCCGAGACCCGCCCCGCTTAAAAATTGAGAAACCCAGGACCCGCCCCGCCCCGCCTTACCTTTGGACCCGGACCCGGCAAGTTGGACCCGCCTAACCCTTTTTTTTTTTTTGTGTATATATTTTTTACTTTCTTTTCTTCATAATCACTTGAATGTACATATTTTGCTCTAGTGAGTATCGGGTTTGAAAGAATAAAATTGAAACAAGTTAAAAAAAAAAAAAAAGAAGCCCTAATTTTCTAATATAGTATTATAACCTAATAAATACTTATACTTATATAAATATATATGTTATATGTAATATAATATATAATATAAATATATATATGCAATATATATGTTATATATAATATAATATAATATACAATATAAATATATATATTATATAATATAATATAGGATGGGACCGGGGCGGGTCCACCAAGACCCGCTACCCGCCCCATCCCCATTTTTTTCACCCCAAACCCGCCCCATCCGGGGCGGGGCCCCAGTTTACCCGGACCCATTGCCATCCCTAAGGCTTGCTGAACCACGATAAATATCAGTGTCTATTTACTTCTGCTTTCCTGCTTTTTATCACTAGTCTGATAGGTATCTTAACTGATACATACAAATTCCAGTCAGTAGCTAAAACTGTTTTTTTGCAAAAGACTTAAACAGTTTTGAAATGCCAAAAAGTATTTTGAATGATAAACTTTTGCAGCATTAAAATCTCTTTAGCTTAACTCACCCTCCTCTTAGGCATATAATCACTCACAATATAGAAATAAAAATTTTCCAAATACTCCCAAAACTATGAGGATGTTTCAGGACAATAAAATGAAAGAAAGTAGGATAAGCAAATTAACATTCAATAAAATAAAAAACCAGTTAATTCACTCACCTGTAAGAAGATTATCCCTCAAAATTGTAGGTGGCTCGTGATCAACAGGGGAAGCAATAAGTGTTTCGATAAGGTTTATTATGAAGACAAAGACCTCATTTTCAAGAAGAATACCCTCTTTACATTGATCCATCAAATTAAGTATTTGGTGGAATGAATCTTGCGGCTATTTAAGATTATTGGACTACTGCTTTGATAGATGTTGCTTGGCTGCTGCTATAGTCAAAAGCTGCCTCTTCTTGAAGGAGAATGGAAGGATTGTCTTGCAAATTGATGTGATGAATCATGCAGTGAGGTGTTGTATGAAGGTGCTACGTGTAAATCAATTTCTAGAAAATCCTTTAATTATAATAGAACTTTCTTTAGTTGTTTGCAGTTGATTCAGCTCGATTTTATGGGTCTTTTATCCTTTTTTTTGGGTTTTGATTTTCTTGAGATTTTGTTGGATGATGTTAGTGTCCCACATCGGTGAAATAAATAAACTGTGGTCTCTATATATGATCTTGGACAATCCTCACCTCTTAAGTTAGTTTTTGGGGTTGAGTTAGGCTCAATGTACATTCTTTAACAAATGATGAAAGAACAAGGATTCTTGTTTTTATTTTCTCATAGACTTAGCTGTAAGAAAGTTCTGAGTTATGGGTGTAAAGTGTAAATGGTTAGTTGGGACTAGTTGTTGGGTTTTTAAATATTGATTTGAGGTGAAACAGCGACGTGTCAAAGGACAAGGATTTCCTATTTGGGCCTACAAATTACTGAGGCGTTTTAAATAAGGGCTCAAATGATGTATAAGAGTATGTTAGTGTAATCTACCCAATATATGAATGGGAGAAAAAAAAGTAGAAGGCATAAACAGGTATCTAAATAATTGAAAATTAATTTTCACTTTTTCTTGGGTTTAAATATTCATTTATAATCATGTTTCAAGTGGACCTTGTATATATAACTAAGTAAAAGTGAATAAATTTGCATTCATAGTGGTTCAGACTTTTCTGATAATTATTAATTTTCCAATTAGAAAAAATGTCTCCATTCATTGGTTGAGCCACCATAAACTCTTGCAAGAACTTGTCGGTTATATTTTTTTTAAATATAATGATGTGGCCATTTTTAGTTAGTGGTTACTTTTCTGTGGAGTGGGTATGGTTAGGAGGCAACTCCCGAATAACTTCCATGTAACTCCTATAAGTTACATCTTCTTTTGATGGGAAAGAAGAATATATATATATATATATATATAATATGAGATAGGTCTCTAATATAACGAATTAAAGTTTATGATATCTCGTCAATTGCAGATATAAGAATTTCTCATTTCCGACTTCAAGTTTAGATATTTCACATTTTTATCATTTGGAATCTGATTGCTATGGCTGGAGGTATGTATTATTGTGCTTTCACTTAGGTTCATGAAAAAAATTTGATATTATTTTTCCAACATTTGATATCAGAGTAGATTATCTTTAGTATACTTTTAGAATCCATATCAATTTATCTTGGAATTTATTTCCACCTTAAATTTTCTCTAAGTTATCAAATGGGAAGAAATGTGATATATTTAGAACATGGAGTTTGATGTTTAGTGGGTGGATATATCTATATATATACACATATAAATTAGTATATTGAATGCTTTGTAGAGTACTGTACACGTTGACAAGTACATGTATGAATGGTGCACTTGCTTTAATTCATTTGTGGAATGCCTAATATGAGGTCCAAATCTGCTGCACACGATTTCATATGTAGGAAATGTTTAGTGCATTGTTTTCTTGAAAATTGTATTCCCTAACACAAATATCAAAAACTCTAAATATTACAACATATTATAAATGTCTAATTTCTAGTGTATTTTTTCACTCAATAACGTAAGTGTTGTTAGATATTGTTCATGCCTTGGAGTTTTTTCAAATTATCCCAAAGATCATTGTTCATATGAATGTTATTTAGGATTTATGCATATCTTGTTCCTAAATATAAAGAATTGATGATTGACACAAAGATTAGTCAATTATTTTTTATTTCGTATTATGTTTACATTTGAGTAATTAAGTAATAGCCACAACATTCTCAATTATTAAAATGTTTAGTGACATTATATTAAGTCACATGAAGTTAATAGCATCAATAATTGTAACTAGTCATGGAAATATAGTAATTTAACCCCACAGGGTAATTATTACATTTTATGTGATTAATTAGGATGGGATAGATATTTAAAAAAACTTAGTGGCCCCAGGCCCCAGGCCCATAATTCCTTAGAAATACTAGTCCTATCATAAAGTAAATAAAATCACTTGTGGGTTATATTCTATGTCCACAGGAAAGATTATAATAAAATATTTATTTATTTATTTGGATTAATTTATGTGGGCAAATTTTCCATATTTGGCTTCATTACATGTTTTAATAAGCTTCGTTGTTCAATTTGAAGTTATTCAAACTTCATCTATTCCACATTATGATTTCTCTAACATTGCTCCTTTGAGTGGTGATTACTATGTTGATTGGAAGGAGAAAGTTTTGCTTGCATTAGGCTGCATGGACCTTGATTTAGCACTTTGAGTGGATGAACCACCTAAGCCCACGGAATCAAGCACTCAAGCTAATAAAACATCATATGAACTTTGGAGTGATCAAATTGTTTGAGTTTGTTACTTATCAGGTCTTATATTGGGAAAAGTATACATGGATACCCTTGATTGTGCTAAAGCAAGCACAAAGCTATTCAAGATCAATTTGAGACTTCTAAGAAGGTATTAGCGAGCACCCTGATGACAAAAATGTGTTCCATAAAATTTAGTGGCACCAAAGGTATGCGAGAGCACATCATGTAGATGTAGGACATAGCTGCTAGACTAAAATCATTGGAGATTGAGATGTTAGAGTCATTTCTAGTTCATTTCATCCTCAACTCACTTACATCCAAGTTGGCCCTTCAAAATCTCTTACAACACACACAAGAAAAAATGGTCAATTAATGAACTTCTGACCATGTTTATGCAAGAGGAAGGGAGACTGGATCAAGAAAGGATTGAAAGTGCACTTTTGGCTACTTCTGGTAAGAAACCTTCCAAGAGAGGAAAGGGAAAGGCAACTCTTAATCAAGCAAATAAGAGCAATGTCACATGCATCTTTTGCAAGAAGACATGACATATAAAGAAAACATGTCCCAAATCCTAGCTTTGGCTTGAAAAATTACAAAAAAATATTTTTTTTCCAATGAAAATTTCTAGCAGAATTTATCCCTCAAAAATTTCTAAGGAATTTTTGATGGATTTTCGAGAAAAGACGGGTTCATCGAAAATTTGATGGAAAAGCATTGGAGCTTTGGAGGGAATTTTGTGGGAGCATGTCGCAAATGTATACGACGGATTTGCCATTGGAAAGCCAGCAAAAAATATTTTTCGATGGCATTTTCTGAAAGAATTTTTGTTGGATAATTAAATTATTTTTTTTAAAAAGTGAGTTTCAAATGGATTGTTCTTTGAAAATTTTCGCTGGAGAATTTAATAAAATCAGTCGCGTTTCCTCTTCTTCCCCATTTGTTTTCTGCCATTCCCCTCCTTCCGCCCCAACACCCCACCCCCAACAAAGAAAAATCAAATTCCCCTTCGCCGCCATTAGCATTTTTTGCTGTCGTCGCTGTCCACATTGCCGCTCCTCTCCATGATTGCCTTCACCTTGTGTTTTTTCTCCATTTCCACATTCCCCTACCATCATCGTGCCATTTCTGCTCCCCCCCTCATTGCGCCATCGTTGCCCCTACTATCATCGCATCGCCGCCACCTGTGAGCTCATTACCACTGTCACCATCCCTCCTTGCTGCTGTGAGTTGTTATTTTGCTTAATCTTTTTAATTTTTATATGCTTATTTGTTTAGTTAAATTTGTATTGTTAGTATATATTTTATTTGGGAGGCTTGCAAATAAATTATATAGTACAATTGTTAATATATTTGCAAGTTAGAGTTAACTAGTAGGAGTTTAATTTGAAATCGAATTTGGTACCATTTTTTGGGAGGCTTGCAACTAATTGGTATATGTTTTGTTAGTATTTTTGGGGAGGCCTGCAAATAATTGGCATATATTTGGTTATCTGATTAGTTAAGTTTATTAGTATATGTTAGTTTTTTTTTTTTGAGAGGCTTGCAAATAGTTAGTATATGTTTTGTTAATATATGTTTAGTTAAGTTTGTTAGTATCACTCTAAGAAAATATGCCTTTTACTACAATACTTTTTACTTCACTAAAAATAATATAGTAAAAAAGGACTATTTGCTATGATTTTATTATTATAGTATAGAATTCCAAATGTGTGGTAAAACTCATATTAAATACTACACTTCATCTTATCGTAGTAAAAAAATATATTTATTTACTATAATTTTTATGTACGGTGAATAATATATGATATTTACTACAATTTTACATAAACCGTGGCAAAAAGTTGATGAATTAACCAAATTTTTTCATTAGTAAAGTAAAAAAAATGAAACTTGTAAAAATTTGGCAGCAAAGATTAAAATCTTATATCAAATTTTTTTCAATAGAATAGAAGAAAAATGTATTGGAAGAGGGTTTCACTACAACAAATTACACTTAAGGTAACGATATATTTTGTTTCCAAGAGTGTCAAATTCATTACCATAACCAATCGGTAACTACTCTTTTGTTACAAATATTTCATGTGTTAAAGCCCGTCGCTAACGGCCCATTTGGTTTTATTTTCAAAGATCATTTTCATTTCCAGTCATTTCCAAAAGTTGAAAAGTTAGTTATGAAATAAAAATAGAAATTGAAATGTATTTGGATGAAATGTTGGAAAGTAATGATTATAATAGGTTGTATGATTGAAAAGTAAGTTAATTTATATTTTTATGTTTAAAAAGATTTATTTTTTAAAATATATGTATATTTTATTAATTTAAAAATGATAGTGGGTAACTTTATGTCAAATCAAATTTGAATTTAATTGATGTGTAATAGGATAATATAGTGGATTTAGAAATGGGTTTTGGGAAAAAAAATATGTACTTTTTCTGTTGAAAGTTATGAGAAAGAGTTTGTTTTCAATTTTAATTCCCACAAGAAAATGAAAAAGGGGCTTGGAAATGAAACCAAACGGGCTGTAAAAGTTCTTGTAACAAACTTTTTAGTTCGTTACAAATGTTCTTCCTATTGTAACGATTTGTTATGTTACCAAAAATTTGTTGTGGTAACAAAATATTCCTAGTTGCGATTAGATTTGTGAAACATAACGAATATTTTTGTTACAATAATATAGCATTTCTTGTCATATGTTATTTTTTCATTACCAAAATTTAATATAGTAATAATATATTTTTATGTAGTTTTGTTACAAATATTTAGTGTAACAAAATAAGTTGTTACTAGTAGCAGAACAATATTTCCATAAAAGATTTTGTTGTTACTAATATGAAGATAGTATTACAAACAATTTTGTTACCAATGTGATAGAGTTTTATCCAATAAATTACGTAACAAAACCTTTTGTCATTTATAAGATGTAAGAAAATTATTATTTTGTTATAAATAAATCAAATGACAAAAGTATCATTACCAAAAGAATATATTGTTAACAACAATATCAATTTATTTTTCTATGTTTTTAGTACCTAAATCTAGTTACAAAGTAATCACAGTTTGAACAAATAAATGCAATTTACCAAAAGAGCAAGATACCATATAAACGTTAAGTTAGATGTAGAAACCAACAATCTAAACATATTTAATAAACACCTAACCATAGAAGTCACAACCTACATTTATGTATAGTTATCGAAAACACATTAGTGTAGCTTTTAGAAAGTGTTCTTAGTTCAACTACCAAAATACCAAAATACAAGAATCTGCTCTCAAGATTCTTGATAAACATGTTTCCTAGCTTATTCGCAGCTGCGTTAAGTTTGAAATTTTCCTCATCATCAAAGAAGGGTCTGCATGCATTATTCTGCAGAAAATTATTCCAAAATTAATGTCAATATTAAGAATATCAACAAAAACAAAAAAAAAGTCATAACATCTCAAAGTCCTAATCATTAAGATCATTTAAAAAGGTTAGTCTGGCAACAAAAGAATCACAACTTCTAAATAAATTAAGCAGAAACAAGAACCAAATTTTCTATAAGAAACAATCCACATTCTTGTCAGTAAGAATCACCTATCTGTTCCTTGAAAGTAAATATTATTATAACTTAGATTCTTAAACTTGAACCTCAAACCTTAGACAAGAAAATGTGATCAATACATTACCAAAGCAACAGTTAAGAAAATGTCTTGTTATGCTGAAACTCCCATAGAGAAATTTTAAGATGTTAACTAAACTAAAGTTCTTGAACTTCCAATCCTAAACAAACAAATACAAAGACTACTTTGCCAAAAGAATATAGACATAAAATGTTGTTACCAGAATCGATCTTGCTTTGATAGGAACAATTAGTAGATACACTCATATACCGAGAAGAGAATACATGCTTACAACATTAAATTTTACATGTAGGTAATAGAAGGAAGCAACAAACTTTAAAATCCTTGAACAATTGGGAGACCGCGTGGTAAGTAGGGTCTTCTGTAGTTTAATTACAAACAAAAATTATGGGAAATTGACACATTAAGATGTAATATCCAGCATTCATAGACCAAAGGATAATGAAAACAAACATGTATGCTTTTTGTCTCAGCTGATGATGTAGACTAGTAGAGTTTAGGATTCTAAAAATTAGAAAGAGAGAGTAATATACTAAAAGTAATAGTAAGATGAAAACTTCATGAAAGTCTACTTTGGCTAAGATTCTTATACAAAACTTATTCTGAACAATCTTGTTTTATTGATCTTATAATTATCATATAACAGGAAAAGAGAATCTAAGAAATGTGAAAAATATTAGAAAATAGAGCCAAACATCACATATTGACCATATAACAAATTGAGTTTGATTTGAATTGCTAGCCTATAAATTCTCTAGTTTGAGTCTACTTACATTGAAGTAGTACACTCAACTACTAGTAGTTCATCAATGAATTAACCTACCCCTGTTTGGATGAGCATTAAAAACTTTCACCGAACTTCTCCTGCTATGTAGATTGTGTAACCCGAACCCCTTCAAAGGCATAACAATTGGAACCTTTGGCAAATTTGACATGATTAGAATGCTCCACATCATTATTATCATAACAAAGAAAAGCAAAGCTATTGCCACTTTTGATGCTTTCTGCCATCCATCTTATCTCTTTAGTCATGTGACAGGAAATAACACATGTATTGTATCAGCACCTACTACTAGACCATCAAATTTCAATACCTAGCATAAGAAGCCAAAGCCTAACCAATGCAAGAACTAAGCTAATGAAAATTCCCTACAACCGGAACAAAATTTTCAACTTATTCCAAAAATTGTCATGTAGAGACTTAAGAAATCCAAAGTAATATTGACATTGATTCAAGACAAGTTCTATTATTCAAGACAAGTTCTATTATTATTAAGTCCATATTAGTATTAATTTTAATATCATGTTTAGGACTTAACAAATAATTTTCTTGTTTAAAAAATTATAATTCCATTGCTAATTGATGAAAATTTGAAATTACAGGAATATAAGTTGAGAAGCTACAAAAGGGGACAAATTGACACAAGATGGTGGGAATGCTGACAGGACGACACCTCATGATCTAATCAAGGATGGGCAGAAAAATCTTTTTATTTATTCGAGTCCAATTCTAATCAAAAGAATCTTTTAATTAGTTATAAATAGGCCTTTCAGACACTTAGTTGGGGGATTTTGGATTTTTCTATTTTGGAGATCAGAAGTATTGCAAGAATTCGGGATTCATAAGAGGACAAAGTGGAGATCAAATTCATCTAGGAATAAAGTTTCTTCTTCTCCCTTTGATTTTGTTTTAAATTCTGATTTCAAACGATGTTTTATTTTATTCATGTTTTGTTTGACAATTCAATCATGAATTAATTCGTTACTCTAGGATTATGATAGATTCTTTTGAATAAACTGATGCATGATTTTCTCCCATGAAATTAATAGTACTTAAGGTTATTTCTTCTATTGTGTGCTTTTTCTATTTGATTGCCTAATCAACAATCAAGTGCATCTTTAAACCCTAGAGGGATCTTGGAAAAGAAAATCTAGGAATTGATTGACAATAGAAGACCTTAGGATTAATTGTTCAAATTGATGAACTAACTAATTTGTGAGTAGGATAGGAATATACCTGATTGCCCTAGGGAGTTAGTTGAGTGGTACAACCTTATTCATAATTTAATTAATTCACATAGGAATATAGTGAATTGAATAAATTAGGGATTTGATTGTGGGTAATTCGGAAGAACCTTGTAATTGCATAAGACTCAAGACTAATAACTTGTTATTAATTTCATAGGGAGAAAATTATGTAATCAACTTATTCGATTGATGGAATCATAATTCTAGGCTTCTATATCATGATAGAAATCTTAATCAGTACCTTTTTTTTCTTATTTTCATTAGTTTAGTTTTAATTCTTATTTAATTGATTTTGTTTGAATAAAACAAGTGTGTGATAAATGAATAATTAGTAGCGAATAATTTAGTTCCTCATGGGATCGACACTCTTCTCATCATTTTATTACTTGTTGCGACACGTGCACTTGTGTAATTGTTTGCATTATTTATTTTGCACAACACAACCAACAAATACAACACACACATTATAAAATGAATTTTTTACAAATAATATGTATCAAAAGTCAAATTAGGATTCATCAACACCTAGATAGTGAAACAATGATCAACACATAATTACTTGTACATAATTGCGTGAAGGTTAAGGACTGATGTTCAAACAAACTTCGACTACAATAACTGAGTCTGAGGTCATAGTAGAGAAAAACCAAAAAATTAACAGAGCAAACGAAACAAAAAATGTAGTAATTGCTTTAAAAATTGAAATCAACTTCTTACTGAGTCTCTTTTCCTATTAAAAGAGCAGTATGAAAACTTAAGAACATTAAATCGCAAACAATTGTATGAATGCCCCGGGATATATGCATAAACATCTATAAACTAAAGCAACGGTCAAACAGATACATGATTCAGCCACAATTAAGATATCTCAATCAAGTCAATCTAAAGAGTAAAAGAGCAATTAGCTTCAAGCAAGAAATTTTAGAGACTAAGGTCAAACACTCAACCTGAAATTCAATTCCTAAAAAACGAAAAGAAATTCCTCAAATGAAAGCATGAATAAAACAAACATCACAACCAATCATTTCCAAAAAACATGAACAACCCATAAGAGAACTAACATCAGAATCACACTTTTCCAAAAGTTTTTCCCTTATTTCCTCACAAAATCAAGATAACATTTCCTCCATCTCTAAAACCATAATCATATCTCTCCCTTCTGCTGTCCACCGTCCTTTATGGGTTTTAGGTTTTGTCAACAAAAATAATAAGTATGTATGGTAAAGGGAGAAAAACCTGTTAGAGAACTCCAAGATATAACCAGATTCATCCGATCTCCAAAAAAAACGAGCTCGATTCTTTGTTCCCAAAAAAATTAAGCTCGGCATTTGAATTTTGCAGATGGGTTTTGCAACTATTAAGGAGGGTTTTTCAAACACTATTATATTCAAATAGATTTTGCAAGTGTAATGGAGATGGTTTGGTGAATTTCTAATAGTTTCCCTTTTCAAATTTTCCACCTTTGTTCGGCATTTTCTGCCCCCTCCCTTTTGAATGAAATTTGGCTATACAATTTTCCCCTCTCATTTTTTATATGAATCCTTAGAAACTTTTTATATATTTAATGTAAAAAGTTTAGAAGTAAAAATGAATTTTACCTAATATATTTTATGGGTATTTTACATAATTAACTACAAAAAGAATTAAATTTAATGGGGGTAAAAATTAAATATAGCGGGGGTTAAATTTCCTTTAGTGGGAGTTCAGCAAACCCCCGCAGTTATATGTCTTGCTAATTCCTAGTGGGGTTTTGGAGCAACCATCGTTATGACCCCTGCTAATAATTCAAGGTGATTTTGCGGGGTTTTTTTTTTATTTAGCAGCAATCGCGAAACCCTCACTATTATAAAAAAGAATTATTTCATACGATATTAGTGGGAGTTTCAAACTCCCGTTGTTATTCAAGAACATTATTTCATATGATTTTAACGGGGGTTTTAAACCCCCGCTATTATTAAAATGTGGTATTTGATCAAAAAATTAGTTAATTTTAGTGAGGGGTTTACAACCCTCGCAATAATTTTTTAAAACTAATTTTTTGGTTAATTTTCAATATCTATATACGTCATTTCATATATCTGCCAATAGATCTTCATTATCAAAATTCAACACAATCAATTGATTCAAAAATCAATCTATTAAAATCAAGTCTCAAAAACATCAACATCCTCAAAAATATCATCATTCTCAAAAATATAAACATCAACATCCTCAAAAGTGTCAACATCATAATCCACAAGTACTAAAACGTTCAACTTAGTTTCTCATGTAAGTAAACACTACAAATAAGTAGCCAGTGAGGAGATTCATTGTGATTTTAGTTGCTGGCACTTGAAGATCTTCCTACTAGAGAAGTAGGACTACCTGCATCATGTGCTTGTGCCTATGGGGGAGAAAAATGAGTATTTCAAAAGATCAAAACACCAAACTTCACGCTGTAACTGTTACCATAATTAAAATTTAAAGTTACAAGTAAATGTATTTTGATATACTATTACTAGAATTTAGAAAAGAAGTCGCTTTATTTAGAAAATAAAAAATGAATAAATATACCTATTGTTTGTACTATCTAAAATGGCTTTGACTCACATCCAATATGATTCTACTATGATGAATTTGAAGTTTGTGTAAGGGGTGGAGGAGATTCAAGAGTTCCATTTGTGTTTTCATTTGAACACAAGGGTTGTACTGGTGCTTGTGGTGGGTAATATATATAAACTAATAAAATAAAACTATTATTTATAAACAAACACAAATATTTATTGAGCATATTGCGCACACTCATCACCAACAATAAAAACATTGAAACATTCAGCAACTTAGAAGAACAAAAATAAATCACAAATTTAGAAATTTAATGAGCATATCAAGTTAAAAATTCTAAATGTTTAATCCGCATAATCTATTCATATTTTTTTTTTCTAATCAAGGCTTCCAGCACATGTTTCTAACTAGTTCCTAAGGACTAATAACAATGATTGTTAGTTGTAGCAGTACTACGTATGTTTTAACAATATGATAGACAATTCCAAGATTCCATCTGATTAAATTAAGGTTATATATTAATTGATGGGTATAGATTTTAGGTCATGATTCATGAAGTCATATATATATATTAATTGATATAGACCAAAATGTGATAATTATTTTATAATTATTAGCATTATTTTTATTCTTGATTGTTAAAGTTGTTTTTTTATTCTATCTGCAAAATTCAATTTTTGAATTCTCTCTCTTTTTTTTTTAATTCTTAATTAATGTAATCTTGTTCTGATTACTGTAATCTTGCACATCGTTGAACTGAATTTGCAAAGATGTTGTTACTAATTTTACAACTCCTCTTATAGGAATTAAAATCAGAATATATAGCTAAAACAACTGTTGAGAATTAATTTTCTTCTTTTCTAACAAAAGTTTCCATTTTTATATTCATTTCATGTGGAGTTTCATTGCAGAATAGAATGCACACACTAGCTATATATACACATATTACAACTTGGTTGGTGCTGAATGGACCAATTTCATTCTCTTCAGCATATATACATACATATATATATATATAGAATCTCATATATAGATGAATAAAACATGCTTAATTTCTTGTATACGATTATTTCAGTAGACGTCTGTAGATAATGTTTCAATACAGATTTAATTAACTAGTTGGTGATCTAAGATGCATGCATATTGATCCAAGTAAGTATTTTGGGGGTGTCAAAAATTGCATGCAGGCGTGAAGAGCTAGAAAGGAAATTAGCTAATTCAAGCATGTGGAAAGTATATTTTTCCTTATTCCTGAGCATGTATAAATAAGAATTTGGGTGCATACCTCACAGACATGTTGACAACTATAATCCCAATCCTCAGAATACATGTTACAAAATATTTTATTTATCTCCAAGCTAAAATTTATGAAACACAATAACCTAAAATAATAAATCAACATATAAAGCGCACGAGTATAGTTGTTTCCAAATATGTGGGATATTCTTCTACGAAGCATACAAGTCTGGTTACCAGTACAAGTCTTTTATCAAGTGCACAGCATCCTGCAACTAGTTTAAAACATGTTTTCAATTTTCAATCCACGCCATATATGCTGCACCACAAGAAAATGCATATACATCAATACACATAAAAATCATAAAAGAGCTTATATATTTCATAATCCAATTCCAAACTCAAAAGCAAAGAAAAGGTAAGATCTTCAGAATTCTACACCGACATCGCACATAATCCAACCAATAAGACAGTATCAGAAAAACACAAAAGTAAATCTCCACAGAAACAAAAAGAAAGATTGACACAGGTGCATACCTTTGTGACAACTATAACGTTACAAAACATCATGTTTTTTTCACCTAAGTAGAAAATAAGGGTTAAATTCAACCCACCTTGAATCATTGACTCTCCACTTTTGGGTCAAATTATCTGCAGCTTCGCCCAAATATTTCTCATGGGACTTAATGACTATCTTGTACAAGTTGGAGATCAAAGGATTTCCAAGGAAGGGATTAATCGCCTCTCCAAGTGCACACACTTCTGATAGCATATGCCCACTGTTCTCCGGTTCCTCTTTCAAGATGCAATTCGACAAGGCATAAAGTGCGAGGAAATTTGCATAGAGTGGTAAAAATGCATTCTTATGATTCCCAACTCCCCAATCCAATCAATACTTCCCATTTTACCTATATGATCGTGGGCAAATGCTATCAACTGTTCGAAAAATCTGGTTCTCTATTTATGCAAAAGATCCCTGACACCACTCTTGCTCCCCACAAAACACTCACTTCCCAACAATTTTCTGGATCGTACTGATACTGTCCGAACACCTCGACACAATACATAAACTATGGCTACAATTGGCAGAATTATTTGCATCCATCATCAAATAAATAAAATTGCATAATATACAATAGTCGCAATTTGAAAGAAGTCAATCAGGCAAAACTGTCCCTATATAGAAACCAAACTATGCACAAATATTGGTCAAACGCAGCAAAATACAACTGCACTGCAAGCATGAATCATAAACTGCAAACTGCAAACTGCAAGCATGAATCATAAATTGCACAAACATTGGTCAAACGCAGCAAAAGACAACTGCAAACTGCAAGCAAAATACAACTGGACAGTAACCGAGTAACAAGTAGCAAACCTGCTGGAAGAACCGCAGGAAAGCACAAAACTCTATCTATAATTTCTTCAGATATCTGCAATAACAATAAATTTTACTTAAGTATCACAAACCTTAGAAATTTGGAGGAAAAAAAAAAGGGTAAAAGCTTTGGAAAAATTCATCTCTTTCAGAATCACCAGAATCAAGGTTGAACATAAACCCCAAACCACTTTCCTTCAACAGAATTTTTGAAAAAGAAAAATACATAAAAGATGGAGAAAAGAGCGAAAAAAACCCTGAAGAAAATTGTTAAATAGCCAGCTTGAAAGTGCTTCTCCAAAATCAGAATCGCACCTTGGTTTCCTTTTTCTTTTTAAAATGCATTCAATCAAATGGTGCCATCTTGGGCATCTGGCACTTAATGAAAGTAGAGAGTCAAACGACACCGCAGCAACTTATGAACATGACGTCGTTTAGTAGCAGTGTTTAGTTAATTAGTTAGGAATTAAGGTATGCTTTGTTAACGTTAACCCAGCTCCAGCTTGTTAATGTTCCACATCGGTGAAATAGATAAGTTGTGGTCTTTATATATAGTCTTGGACAATCCTCACTTCATGAGTTAGCTTTTGGAGTTGAGTTAGGCCCAAAATTCATTTCTTTGACATGGTATCGGAGCCACCTATTCCCGATGTTGGGTTATCCAGTGTTGTTGGTCCACCCATTTCATATTATTCCATACACTAGATGTTCATTCCTGGGAGTGCGGGAGGTGTGTTAATGTCCCACATCGGTGAAATAGATAAGTTGTGGTCTCTATATATGGTCTTGGACAATCCTCACCTCTTGAGTTAGCTTTTGGGGTTGAGTTAGGCCCAAGGTCCATTCTTTAACACAGCTATAAAATGCTCAGCTAAGGACTACTGTAACAACTTTGTTGAAAATCATATTATCTTTTATGTTTTCTCCTCTGTCTGTCTGTCCTTCCCTCCCCAATTCTCTCCCTTTTCTGTTATCACTCTTCCGCACAGCACAACACCACACACCACTACACCAACACTCCACAATCATTCACGATTAGGATTTTTCTTGGAATTTGGCATTTGAACTAGTGTTCTATTGGGATCATAACAGTGGCATCAGAGCTCTGTATCCTACAATTGTGCGCTCAATGACCAAGGACAACAATAGAATGGATTCACTTGAGCAACAAGTGATAAAATTGAGGAATGGCCATGAAGCGTTGGCCAGGAATAAAGAGGAACTGAATCTCAAGTTAGACGGAGTCGTGCAAAAGGTTGAGGACGCAGTGGATAGGAAACTGGGGGAGTTTCTTCAAGCTCTTACCATGAATAAGGGTAAAGAGCCAGCTAGTGGAACTCACCCCTCTCTTCCACCACAAGTCAGTAGATAGAAAGGTGACGGTTTGTTATCTCCAACACCAAGCTATAGAACCACTGAAAGTGCTCTTGGGGGTAACTTGAAAGCTGCAAAATGTGAGTTCCCTAACTTTAGTGGTGAGAACCCAAGAGGGTGGATTAGGAAATGCCAGAAATACTTCTTGTTCAACCAAATGAGTGACTATGAAAAGATACTGCTGGCTGCAATGCATATGGAGGGCTTGGCAGATAGCTGGTACTTAGATTACATAGAGGGCAAGGAAAACATGGGATGGGAGTGTTTTACTGGTCTGGTCTTACAAAGGTTTTCTTCACACAATGAAGAGAACTTGGTGAGTTAGTTCAACAAACTCAAAGAGGATAAATCTGTTGATGATTATGCTATCCAGTTTGAAGAACTCAAAGCATTCATGACTGCCATGAATAGGCACTTGACGGAAGATTACTTTGTCAAGAGCTTTGTTAGTGGTTTAAAGGACGAAATCAGTCAAATGGTAGAAATGCTAAACCCTACTAGCCTGTCTCATGCCATCACCTTGGCTAAAAAATAAGAAAATCTTTTAGAAGCTATTAACAAGGGGCATAAGGATGGGTTTAAGGGATAGGTGAGTTGTTCTAATAAGATAGGAAAGAGTCTCACCGTAAGTAACTCTAGCAAGGATAGTGTTCAGCTTAAGAACAAATATCCACCCCTTAAGCTGTCTAGGGAAGAAATGGAGTTGAGAAGAAAGAAAGGTCTATGTTTCAACTATGATGAAATGTACCATGCCGGGCATAGATGTAAAAAGCTTTTTGTTATCTTAGGTGAGGAGGAAGACGTAAATTCAGACAAGAAAGGGGGAGTTAGTGAGATTGGAGAAGAACTTCATATTTCCTTCAGTGCCCTGGTAGGACAAACCACTCCTGACACCATTAAACTTGCTAGAAAGGTAAAAAACAACTATATCACCATTCTAGTAGACACAGGAAGCACACATAGTTTCTTGGACCCCAACACCGCCCACAAGTTAGGCTGTGACATTATCCAAACTCATCCATTACTTGTAATGGTGGCTGACGGTGGTAAGATAGAGTGTGACTCAAAGTGTGAGTTGTTTAATTGGGAAATGGGAGGTCATCAGTTCACTGCAGAGGTTAGAATCCTTAAGTTAGGAGGGTGCGACATAGTGTTAGGAGTAGACCTTCTAAGGAGACTAGGATCGGTCACTTTTGATTTCGAACAATAAAGCATATCATTCAAATGGGGAAGGAAAAAAGTCACCCTCTTAGGCATTAAACTTGAGATTTCTCTTAAGATGATCTCTGGAAAGAAGTTAGACAAGTTGCTTAAACACAAGAGAAACTCCACCACAGGTTGCCTCTTTATGATATCCCCAGTGAGCCACTTGAATAACATCACTTCTCCCAAAGAACTAGAACTACTTCTCTTTAAGTATGCTACAGTTTTTGAGGAGCCAAAGAGTCTACCTCCACACAAAACACACAACCATAGGATCCAACTAAAATAAGGTACGAAACCATTCAAAATCCACCCCTATAGGTACCCTCACTTACAAAGGAAAGAGATTGAGAAATTAGTTAGTCAGATGCTAAAAATGGGAGTGATTCAGCCTAGCACCAACCCTTACTCTTTTCATGTCCTCCTCGTTAAGAAACAAGATGGAAGTTGGAGGTTTTGTGTGGACTATAGAAGGCTTAACTCTCTTACTATTAAGGATAGCTACCCTATTCCCTTGATAGATGACCTTTTAGATGAGCTTCATGGAGCCACCATATTTTCCAAGATCGATCTAAAGGCTGGGTATTACCAAATAAGAGTCCACATTCTAGACATCCCTAAAACCGCATTTGTGACTGCTTCGGGTCTATATGAATTCAAAGTCATGCCATTTGGCTTGACTAATGTCCCAACCACTTTTCAGACTCTTATGAACCATGTTTTTAGAGATTAGCTTAGAAATTTCGTGTTGGTTTTCTTCGATGACATCTTAATTTATAGTAAAGGTCTAGAGGAGCATAAGGAGCACCTTGAGATTGTCTTCAACAAGTTACTTAGGAACCAACTATATGCCAAGGCCTCTAAATGCATTTTTGGCCAACTAAGGGTGGAATACTTGGGACATGTAATCAGTGAGAGAGGGGTGGAACCAGATCAAGGAAAGATTTAGGCGATGCTAGAATGGCCTATACCTAAAACAATTAAGGCACTGAGGGGTTTCTTAGGGTTAACTGGATACTATAGAAAGTTTGTGAGGAACTATGGAGTTATAGCTAAGCCTCTAACCAACTTAACTAAGAAAGGCCAATTCCAATGGAGTCCAAAGTTTGAGACAGCTTTCAACTCTTTAAAATAGGCCATGACAACTGCTCCCATTCTCCAATTACCTGACTTCAGCAAGCTATTTATTCTGGAGACAGATGTGAGTTATGTCGGGTTAGGAGTTGTCCTCATACAAGGAAAAAATCCTATTGCCTTATTTAGTAAGGCATTGGGGCCAAGAGCACTAGGGTTATCAGTTTATGAAAAAGAATTAATGGCCATCATTCAAGCTGTGGAGAAGTGGAGGTCTTATTTGATTCGTGGGCAGTTTACAATAAGAACCGATCAGCAAAGTCTAAAGTATCTACTCCAGCAAAAAATATCAACCCCCTTGCAACACAAGTATCTCTCTAAGTTGTTGGGATATCGATACAATATAGAGTATAAATGAGGGATTGAAAATAAAGTAGCGGATGCACTATCAAGAAAAGGAGCTGAGGAAGCTGAAGTTCAGGTCATTACCATTCTCCAACCAGCATGGAATGATGAACTGCAGGAAAGTTAAGAAAATGATGTTATTGCTCAGGAAACTATTACAGACAATGTGTTACACCCTTACAACCTGTCTCTTTTCTCACATAAAGATGGGGTTAAGTTCAAAGGAAAGTTCTATATGGGGTCTAACACCGATTTGAGAGGTAAGATACTGAACTATATACACACATCCAGTGTAGGGGGCCACTCTGGGATTAAAGGAACCTTGCTGAGGATTAAAGGACTGTTTTGGTGGCCTAAGATAGAGGAAGAAGTTCAAAAAGTAGTTTCTAAATGTGAGGTGTGCCAACTGCGCAAGCACCAAAATCTCAAACCGACTAGACTGTTACAGCCAATGCCCATCCCAGACCATGCATAGCAGCATATCTTAATGGACTTCATAGAACAAATGCCAAATTCCGAAGGGAAATCTGTGATCTGGGTGATTGTGGACCGACTCACGAAATATGCACATTCATTCCTTTATTGCACCCTTTCACAGCTTCACAACTTGCACACACTTATCTAAATCACATATATAAACCTCACGGATTACCTACTAATGTTGTGTCAGATAGGGACAAGGTATTCACAAGTCAATTTTGGAAAGAACTTACATGATAGGAATGCAACAGCTTCTCAGCACGTCCTACCACCCCCAGATTGACAGTCAAACTGAACATGTCAATCAATGTTTGGAGAGCTACCTGAGGTGTATGTGCAGCTCATCGCCCAAGGGTTGGAACAAGTGGTTAGCTATGGCTAAATAGTGGTACAACACCAACTATCATACACCCATAGCAATGACTCCATTTAAAGCCCTTTATAGCTTCAAAACCTCCCATTTGACTATCAACCCCAACGCCTACACTACAGTACAAGGAGTGGAAGAAATCATCAAAGATAAGCAAGCTATTCAGCAACTACTCAAGCATCATCTCCAACAAGCACAGCATCAAATGATGCAACAGGCCGACAAACATAGGAGGGACATTCACTGCCAAATCGAAAACTTTGTCTACTTGAAACTGAAGCTATACAGACAGCATTTAATCCGCAAAAGCAAATTATGGAAGCTTAGTCCTAAATTCGCAGGTCCATTTCCCATCATTGCGAAGGTCAGAGAAGTCGCCTACAAACTCCAATTACCGCCAAAAGCAAAAATCTATCTAGTGTTCCACGTGATAGTTCTGAAGAAGAAAATTGGCAAGACAGAAAGGATAACTCCCACCCTACCCCATTTTGATGAAGAAGGCAAGACAATGCTACATCCAATGGCCATTTTAGCTCGCAGGTTGATCAAGAAGAAAAACTCACCGGTGGCACAAATTTTGGTTCAGTGACCTTCTAGAGTCTGAAGCCACGTGAGAAGATTATAATGTCATCACTTAGAAATTTCCACAACTTAAAAGTCTCGAGGATAAGACTGTTTGAAGGGGAGAGCAATGTTAAATAGCCAACTTGAAAGCGCTTCTCCAGAATTAGAATCACACCTTGGTTTCCTTTTTCTTCTTAAAACGCATTCAATGAAACGGTGCCGTCTTGGGCATCTGGCACTTAATGAAAGTAAAGAGTCAAACGACATCGCAGCAACTTATGAACACGACGTCGTTTAGTAGCTGTGTTTAGTTAATTAGTTAGGAATTAAGGTATGCTTTGTTAACGTTAACTCAACTCCAACTATAAAATGCTCAGCTGAGGACTACTGTAGCAACTTTGTTGAAAATCATATGATATCTTTTCTGTTTTCTCCTCTGTCTGTCTGTCCTTCCCTCCCTAATTCTCTCTCTTTTCTGTTATCACTCTTCAGCACAGCACCACACACCACTACACCGACACTCCACAATCATTCACGATTAGGATTTTTCTTGGAATTTGGCATTTGAGCTAGTGTTATGTTGGGATCATAACAAAAATTAGACCCAGTAAGCAAAATCTGAACTGAATCTGATAGTGAGGAGGCATGGCGGCGGAAAATAGGGACAAGGCGAGCCAGATAATGACGAGTGCCTGGTTTGGTAGGAGCGTGAGGCTATGAGCGTAAGACGGTTTTGTTTTGTTTTCAATTTTTAAATAATTTTTATTTCTTTTCTTAAAAATAAAAATATTATCATTATATAAATTATTATATCTATATATATTAATTAGTTATATCTATATATATTAATTAGTGGGGGATGTTAAACCCCTACTAAATACTAAAAATCCCGGATGTTTATGCACAAAACAAGATGATTATATGCTTATTTTTTTTAGTATATTTTATATTATAGGTAAAGTGATTTTTTTTCTCTTTTACTTTTAAACCTTATCTTTTTCATTTTTTAGCTAAAACTTCTTAAATAAATGTTAAATATTTTAAACTAAAATAAAAATACAGCAAATAAATCATATAAAAAAATATGAATATAAAAATAAAAAAATTTAAAAAGGTAAACACAAAAACTAATTTATTACACATAATATATATTATAAAAAACCATTAATACATTTACAAGACCTTGACATTTAATTGTGTAAAAATAATTTATTGAGTACTAACTTCATGTGGAGCTACATTTTTGTAGCAAATCTATATACTCTCTGGGCTTGAAGATGTCTGAATATTTTGTCTCCAAATTTAACAAAGTATCCAATAACGGAGATGACAATTTGGTTAATGCAATAAATTTGGCTACACAATAATCTTGATATTTTTTAAATAAGTATGTATTTAAATGATTATAAAATTAAATTTTATATTATAAAATAAATAACTAGCTTGAAGTTTGAAATTAAAATTTTAATTGGTGAAAACTTACTTGTATGCCCTTGTCGTTTATAAATAAATAGTTAATAATCAACCAATTTGAAATCACCAAAAAATCAATGGTAAGTTAGTCAAAATGTTAACAAATTTAATAGTAAAAATAAATAAAATTTACGTATACATCAATAAATATAAAATGCCATTTAATATTAAATGATAAGTCAAATTAAAATACAACTTATTGTAATAAACATATTATATTCACAAAGTAAATTTGTATCTAATTTGAGTTTTTAGTAATTTTTTATTATATATTGTCCCAAAAATTAAATATTTGAATAATAAACCTTTATTTTATATTATATTAGTTTATAGGAAAATGTTACATATTATTATATTTAACTTTCTTTTCAGTATCTCTTTTTTGAGCTAAAGCTCAATATTAATAGCATATCCCTTTATTGATAATATATATAAGAGTATTAATATAATAAAAGTTACTAAAATTTAGATTCAAATCTTTAAGGAATCGAATAGCATATTTTCATATTCGATCCACTTAATTAAGGTTACGGATATTTATTAACCGATATGATCTATTATATATTTTTTAATTGATTAAAAATTCAAAAATTAGAATCTAATTCATATTAGACTCCAATTAAAATTTGATCCATTGATAGCCTTAATTAAGATATTATTAAAACCCAATTTCTAAAACAAGTTTGTTAAGCCCAATGCTAAGAAGGAAGTCATAGGGCTGTCAATGGATCGGATTTAGATCGGATCAACTATATTTGAATTTGAATTTGATTATCAAAATCTATATCCGAATTCGACCCGATATCCTATAAGATCTTTGTTAGTCAGTACCATATCTGATTTTGATAATAAAAAAAACAAAATCCAACCTAATTTAAAAATTTTCTTTCTTTCTCTCCCCCTTTTGGATTGTATAAAAATATTGTATTTATAAATCAAACTTACGTCATGTTTGAATTTCTAACAACTTTTTATTATATATTAGTCCAAAAGTTAAATACTTGAATACTAGATCCCTATTTCACATTATACTAATATATAGATGAACTATTATACATTATTATATTTGATATTTTATTAGTATCTATCTTATTTTTGAGGTAAATACTAAATATTAGTAGAATAATACAGACATTAAAATAGATATTAGGTCAATATAATATATAAATTTTATTTTAAAATTTTTATTAATATTATATATAAGAGTATTAATTTAATAAAAATTATTAAAATTCAGATTCGAACCTTTAACGGATTGGATTGCTCAGTTTGGTATTCGATCCACTTACTTTGGATTACGAATATTTATAATTGGCTAAAAATTCTAAAATTTGAATGAAATTCAAATCGAATTTGAATTAAAATTCGATCCATCGACAGCCCTAGGGCATAGGAAGTCTAGTCACCAATTAATTCATTAAAAATTTTGACAAGCCCAATTTTTAAATGAAAACTCAACTTACAAATTAATTCACTAAAATTTTGGTCAAGCCCAATTACACACCAACTAGTTCACTAAAAATTTTGTCAAACTAGATACAAAATTATTTTTAAAATTTTTGTTAAGCCCAAATTCTTAAAAGAAAGCCCTGCTCAACAACAATGCACTAAAATTTTCGCTAAGCCTAATTTTTAAAAGAAAACCAACTTAACAATTAATTCACTAAAACATTTGTCAAGCCCAATTCTTAAAGAAAGCTCAACTCAACAATTAATTTGCTGAAAAATGGACAAGCCCAATTCTTAAAACAAAAACCAACTCATCAATTAATTCACTAATATATGGACAAGCTAAATTCACTAATAATTTGAAGCGCATTTCACAATAATAATAATAATAATAATAATAATAATAATAATAATAATAATAATAATAATAATAATAATAAAAGACAATTCACCAATTAATTCACTAAAAATATGTTTAAGCTCAATCATAAAATAAGTTGGTCAAACTCAATTAATAAATCTTTACATTAATTGAAAGCCCATTTTTTAAAAGAAAATTTCAATTAATTCACTAAAATATATTCAAGCCCAATCATTAAAATTAGTTAGCAAATTATTTACATTAAACAGAAGACCATTTCTTCTCAATAAAGAAATCAATTCACCAATTAATTCACTAAAAGTGCGATAAAGCGCAATTATAAGACAAGTTGATCAAGCCCAACTAATATATTCTTTACGTTATTGCGTAGCCTATTTTATTATTTTAAAAAAATCCCAACGCACAATATCACTACAATTTTTGGTAGAGGCTAATTACAAAAATAAGTTGGTGAAGCCCAATTAACTAATTCTTTATATTAATATGAAGTCCAATTTAAAAGAAATCCAATTCAACAACTCACAAATATATTTGTTCAATCACAATTCTTAAAAACAATTTACGGAAACCCAACTCAACAATTATATTTACATTATCAATTTTAGCATATGTGGTGCAAGTACTAAAATTTTTATAATATAAAATAATTAAAAGTATTGATATTTTATAATATTATACAATTTTTTTACATAAATAATAATAATAATAATAATAATAATAATAATAATAATAATAAAAATGGTGGGTTATATATGGTAGTATGAATATTTATTTATTTTTTAAAAATTTAATGAGAACATTTTATACAAATCACTCAAAAACACAAAGAGTAGGTGCTTTGTTACTCATATTGATGACTTCAAGCCATGATGTGAAACACAATTTTTAAAAGAAACCCCTATTTACTAATTCAACTTTTATGCGAAGCCCAATTAATTGTTGAAGGAAACCATAATTTGAGGTAAATTTTGGATGGGAATTTAATTTAATTGTAATTTACTATTAGTAACCAAAACAATTGCTACCATATCTGTGTAACAAAATTTTGGAGTTTAACTTTAGTAACCAAAAATTTTGTAACAATATGTGTTATTTGTAATGAATTCTCTAGTGTTACAAAAATTAGGAAATTTTGTTACATATACATCTTCTTAAATAGTGGAAAATATTATCTGTAACAAAATTTCATTTGTAGTGACCAATGTGTGATTAGTTACAAAAACATCAAAGAGCTAAGGTAACAAGATTTTTTTTGTCACCCAAGATGGGTATATTTGTAACTAAATCTCAATTTAGTTACAAGAAATCATGAAGTGGTAATAAATTTAAACTTTGTTAACAAATTTTTGGTTACGTGAAGTGCAATTTGTTGTAGTGTTTAATAAATAATGTTCAAGATAATTAAAAAATTGCTTTCAATTTTTATTATTAAAATATTATTTAATTAATTATTAGAATTCTAAATAGAAAAATAACCATGTCCCCCCCCCCCCAAAAAAAAGGAAATTCCTAACTATTTATGGTCTTAATTAATCAAATTATAGGTAAAATAAAAAATTTCCTTCAATTTTTATTATTAAAAAATATTAGAGTAACTAATCAGATACTTAATTTAGCTAGTTAGCAAAGTCCCTCAAAACAGTAAGAAACCCCCAAATTTGAAGGCAAAATAAATACTTGCCTCTAGTAATTTTTATTATTAAAAAATTTGATTAATTAATCAAATATATTTAAATAAGCTAATTAATAACAAAGTGACCATTGGCCTAGTGGCATCTCCTTCACACACATAAATATAAAGTCAAGAGTTCGAATTCTGATATATTCCTGGTGTGAGTGTATAAATAAAAAAAGTAGGTAATTAGTAAAGTTTCTCAAAATCCCCTAAATTAATTAATTTTTACTATATTTAATTGTAGTGAAAAATAATTTAAATATTTACTACGCTTTTAGAAGTGTGGCAATTAACTACTACATATTAGACTTTTAATTGTGGCAAAAGATAGTGGTGTATTTGATAGTTTTTCATTTACACATTAAGTTTGTAGTAATTGAAGATAATTTTATAGCAAAAGTCAATAACCACAATTAAAAAAGTGTATCTAAACTTTTACCTTGCTTGCAATGCCTACAGTTAGAAAAGTATAACACAAAGATAGTCAATAACTTTTTACTACAATTACTTACTATTTACTACACATAATTAACCATAGTAAAAAGTATATTTTTTTGTAATATATATGTTTTGTTGGGAGGCTTGCAAATAAATGGTGTAATATAGTTGTCTATATGTTTGCAAGTTAGGGCTAATGGCTGGGTGTTTAACTTGAAATCGAATTTGGCCCCATTTTTTATTAGGTTGTGATCTCATAAATCAAATTCAATTCTTCTTTATTTAGCTCGGTGGGACTTGAGTTTGCTAAATTTAAATAGGTTTTAAATATGTTTATATAAATTATTGGTATAACTTAGACAAGTTTCTCCTTCTAGTGAAAGGATTGGATCTAAATGCGTTGATTGTTAGAGGTTTATTCACTCTCTAAAGTTCTAAAAATATAAATAAAATTAAGATCATTGAATTTGTCCAAGTACAACCTATGATACTTAAACTAGCATTTCAAAGTTGTAAGATAAAAAAAATTAATAAAAAATGAATGCAATTATTGATACTCAATTAGTTGCATGATTGACACTACAACAAATTGCATTTCATGTAACAAAATCTTTTGTAACGAAGGTAAATTTCGTTGCAAATGTTCTATTTATCGTAAAAAAGTTGAATTTTTATTACTAAAATGCTTATCTTGAGTAACAAAATAAAAATCTTGTTACCTTTAACTAATATTTGTTACGTTTGATTTTTCATGTTTTGTAACTAAATAAATATTTGTTATGGAAAATGTCATTTTGTCACATATAATATTTTTTGCCATTTAGGAAAATTTATTTGTAACAAAATTGGATACTTATTGGAGCAGGAAAATGTTCGTTACAAATAAATTATATTGTAACAAAATGTCTAGTTACTAAAGTTAATTTAATTTTCCCTCCAAAAATTTGTTTCCTCCAAAATTCAATTGTACACAATGGTAACAATTGTTTTCGTTACTAAATGTAAATGGCAATTAAATTAATTTTGCACCCATACTTTGTGAGTTGGGCTTTAGTTCAAGAAATGGGCTTTACAACAATTCAAAGAAGTTGTTAATTGGGCTTGATTTAGTTTTATAATTGGACTCGACCAAAGTTTTAATTGGTGAGTTATGCCTTATTATAAGAATTGGGCTTGAACAAATTTAAAGTGAAAGAATTGCTTAATTGGGCTAATTTCATTATAGAATTCGGCATCACAATTTTTTTGTGAATTATTTGTTGAACTGGAATTCTTTTAAGGGTTGGGGTTTAGCAAATTTATAGTGGATTATTTTTGAGTTGGGATGTCATTTAAGAAATAGGTTTGACTAAATTTATAGTGAATTAATTGGTGATCTGGGCTTTGTTTTAAGAGTTGGTCTTCAACAATTTGAATTGACTAAATGATTTGTTGGCTTTCTTTAAGAAATTGAGCTTGAGCAAAAATTTTAGTGAATAAATTATTGAGTTTCTTTTTTTTTTTCTTCTAAGAATTTGATGATGAATAAATTACAGGTGGAGTAACTTGTGAATGAGGCTTTCATCTTGAGAAATAAGCATGACCAAATTTTGACGAAATAAATTAATTGGGCATTAGCAATTTTTGTTTTATTGATTGGAGTTTTCTAGTTTTATAGTAAATTAGTTTATTTGTTTAAGAATTGCGCGTAACATTAATTTAAAGAATTAATTAATCGAGTTTTACCAACTTATTTTCTATTAATTTGGGTCCATCAATTTTTTAGGGAATGAGTATTCTTTGTTTAAGAATGAGGGTTGACATTAACTTAAAGAATTGGTTAATTGGTTTTCTCTAATTTATTTTTAAAAATTGAGCTTCACCACAATTTGTAGTGAATTGGTTAATTGGACTTTGTCTAAAAATTAGATTTGACCAATTTTTTGTCATAATAATTTAAAATTTGGTTATTGTGTACTTTCAATTTTTTAATTAATAATTGTGTTTCACCAATTTTTTTAATAAATTGGTGAATTATACTTCAATTAAGAATTGGTTTATTAGTGTTTTTAATTATAAATTAGTGAATTGGACTTTATATAATAGTTGGTCTATTTCTTAATTTAAAGAGTTGGTTAATCTGGCTTCACCCAATTACTTCTTTTTATAATTGGGCTTGACAATTTTTTAAGTGAATTTGGCTTCACATCAAATAACACTTCACCAACCTTTCTTTTTTTTTTTTTTTTCTAATTGTGCTTGGTAATTTTTCGGTGAGTTAGTAAAATGGGCATTCTTAGTGACCTAATCTTAACATAATTTATAAATTTGGTTAATTGGGCTTCACCAACCTTTTTTTTTTAATTATTATTAAGACCAATTTTTTAGAACATTAGTAAATTGGGCTTTCCTCATGAATTAGTCTTTACATTAATTTAAAACTTTAGTTAATTGGACTTCACCAACTTCTTTTTTATTAAATTGGCTTGACCAATTTTGTAGTTAATTAGTAAATTGGATTTTCTTGACGGGTTTGAACTAATCCCTTTTTAAGAATTGAGCTTTAGCAATGGTAACAATTTCTTTGCTTACCAATTTTATGTAATATTGATTTATATTCCCGGCTAAATTTCCCTGATTCAAAAGTTGGCTGAATATAAATTGTAACCAATTGTTTTTTGTTATTGAATTTGGATGGCAATGTAATTTTGTTTCCCTCCAACTTTGTATTCTATCCAAAATTTGGCCCATAAAAAATGTTAACAATTGTTTTTACTATTAATTTGACATAATAAATTAACTTGATTTCTTCCAAAAAAGTTGATTCCCTCTAATAATGAATTCTCTTCATTTTTTTGATTCCTCTAAATTTTAGCTCCATTTTTTTATATAAATAATTTATAGCAAACTTAATTTCTTTTATCTTAGATTATATGATGAATTGACATATAATTTTTAAAATTATTAAATGACTTTCTATTATAGTTAAAGTAGTTAAATAACATATAATTTGGACTTATAAATTTTGGTGCTTAAGAATTTAATTTTTTATTATAATTTATGACAATATTCTTTTAGAAAAATTCTAAAAACTCCTTAAAATAAATAGTTAAAGGTTACATACCAGAATAGCAAAAGAAAAGAAAGAAATATGGTTTACCGTAGTACTTAATGAATAGAAAACGGTCCTTGAAGTTAGGCCTATTAATGTTACATTTTGTTTTTTAATCGTTGTATTAGCCAGTTAAAGATCTTTATAACTTATAAATATCTATATGTTAATTGTGTGTATGTTTTACCATATAAATTGCTAAAATGAAGATAATTTTCATGGTCTAATATAGTGTAAAGAAAGTATTAACTTAGAGTATATTATTAAATATAATGATTATTAACTTTCATGGACTTGAACAAGTCGTTCTTAAGAATTAGTTTGTCTACATATTATATTTCCTTCAAAAAGTAAGTTTCCCTCCAAAAATGAATTCACCTATTATTTTTTTATTCCCTCCAAATTTTAGCTCCTCCCTCCATTTTGTGTATAAATAGTAGATACAAAAATTGTTTGTTTTATCTTGTGTTATAAGATGAATTATGGCGTATTATTATGGGGGATAAAAATTTAATTCTATTCTTTGTTAGTATTCATTAGGACATTGTTTTTGAACAAAAAGATTTTAGAAAAATTATTTATGAATTCTAAAAAGTTTAGTCTTTATGTGTAATTAATTTTATTTTTAAAATTAAAATATTTTGTACTAATAATATATTGATGTGGACAATTTGAACATGCATTTATTGAAAATTTTCTACACTTAATTAATGCAAATTGTTTAGAAATTGATCAACTTGCATAACTTTAATATAGTTGAAAATTTTGAAATTATTTTGAAATACTCTTGACATTGTAATATAAACTTAGTAATATAGTTATAAGTTCAATAAAATTATTTTTTATCCCCATATATTTAGTTAAATTTTTGAAGAACTATTAGCATCCTTAACAAATTTGTAGATGTCGGTTGAAAATTTATATTAAAATTATAAAATATCCTTCAAAAGTTGTTTTGATTATTTTTTTAGACAAAAATATCCCTAGACTTATTTGTAACTTTAACATGGGGATTTAACTTTAATATTATTTATATTACTCAGAATAAATTTAAATAATTTTATTAATAATTTTTTAAATATTAAATAATCTTTTAATTGAAGTTTAATTTAAAAAATAAAAATTTAAAATCATCAACAAATCTAAAGTAATTTAATCAAATTCAATTAAACATATTTATTAATTATAAAATAAGAATAAAAATCAAATCCATATCTTAATTAATATGATTTTGTTTTTAAATTACATCTCAACAATATTAAAAAATAATCATATCTAAAATAATTTAATTAGATTAAGTTGAATATATTTATTAAATATAAAAAAATATTTATTAACTAAAATAAATAATTTAAAAATAAAAATAAGATCTAAAAACATCATACTAACAATAGTAATTTTAAAATGTCAATTTTATTCTACCAATCCAATAAAAAAGTTATTGATATGATATCTTATTCCCTCCTAAAATACAAATAAATAAATAATTTTCTCTGAATTTATTTTCCACTTACCACTCAAAGTATAAACAAACAACCATTGCATTCCCTAACCTCATTTTCCAAAAACCATTTTGCTAAAATATTTTGACAAAAGGCTCCAATTCATAAACAAACAAGCCCTAATTTAAACTAATTCCACTAAATTTATTGATTAATAAAAATAAATAAGTCATGATGTGTGAGATCAAGAGTTTGAGCCCTATGAGACCTTGATGTATGTATATATAAATAAAAAATTAAATTTATTTATTAATCAAAATGAATCATTTAAATAAAAATAAAATCTAAAATTTTATCCTAACAGTATAATTTTAATAATTTTAAATAAATAAATATTTTAAACTATTTTGAACAAAACCCCCTTGCCCCCAACTCCTAGGCCAGGCCATGGCCAACTACTGGCTATTTTTCTATAGCCAATCACCAGCCATGGGCAAGCGGCCACTGGCCTTGGCCGGTGGTGTGGGGTTGGGAGAAGGGGGTGGATTATATATATATTTATATGATATTTATTTTATATATATATTGATATTATATATATTTATACGATATTTATATTGATATATAAAAATTTTAATTTTTTATGAGGATTTTTGTGTTATATATTTTAAAACTTTTTTAATATTCTTTAAAAAATTTTTAATGAAGGTTGACGAGGCATTTCAAATTTTGTGGAATTTTTATAAATAAATCAAATTTTTGGGGCTGTTGGATAATTATTTTTTTTAATTTAATGATTTTGCCAAAACACTAACGGAAGTTGAGGTACTGTCCCAAATGTGTTAAAAAATTTAGAGTTTTGGTCATTAAATGTCAACCTAAGTACCAAAAGTGCAAACCCTCCTATACCATGGGACCAAAAAATGCAATTTTCACTATATAACCAAACACTACATTAGCAAAAAAAAGAAAAGTAAATGTTCCATTGAAATGTAACAATTTTATTGGGCTAGTTGCAATTTAACCCCCTGTGATTTGTGAAATAGGCATCAAACGCTCATGTGAAAAAAATATATATATACAAACTAACTTCCTTATATTTTATAAAACCACGCGCACCGCCTCCCCCTCCACATTTGTTGCCCATTTAACATAATTTTAATATAAAAAGACCAATTTACTCTTAATCATTTCACATATTTACAATTCAATTTAAATAACTTTTTATTATCATATTTTCTTTTATTTTTTTTCATTCTTTTCTTTTCTTTTTATTCTCATTTCTCTCTTTTTCCATTATTTCATATATTCTCATTTTATACACACACACACACACACACACACACACACACATATATATATATAAATTTATCTATAAAATTTTAAATAACTTTTATTTTTATCTATTTTTTTCTAATTATTCATACATGTACACTTATTTTTTCTATTTATACTTATTCACAGATATCTAATATACATATATATAAACTTATCAATAAAATTTAAATTACTTTTATTTTTATCTATTTTTTCTATTTATTCATTCTGGATTAAATAATTTTTAATATTTATAAAAATATATATAATATAATTTTTTATTCATACTTATATACATATATACACTACAAGAAAATAGGTTAATCGCGGCATATATTTTGCGACAGTTTATCTCAACAGCTGCAAAATATTACTTTGATGGTGGTTAAGCGGCGATTTATCCAAACCGCTGCTGAATTAGCCATTTAGTGGTGGTTTCGAAAAATCGCCGCGAAATTTATAATAAATGGTGGATGTTAGTGTAACTGCCACTGAATGAATAACTTCAAAAAACCGCCGCAATTAATAATATTCTTTCTTTTGCTTATTAGATTGCCCTTTATTTTTTATTTTAAAGGGTTTTGTCCACAACTTTTTATTATATATATATATGTATATGTAATGCCAATTATTTTTGATAAATATTTTGTTTATACATTTCTAAAATAAAGTGTTTAATATTATAAGTTCTACAAAATGTAAAGAGGTATTCACTTATTTTTAAAATTTGAGCATACTCTTGTAATAATTTAGGTTGTATGAGTTTTAAGTTTTTTATTTTATTCATACATTGCAAGGCTTATTTTAAAAGATAAAATTTGATATTTTTATAAGCTTAAAAAATTCTTATAATATCTTTTTATTAAAAACTTAGCCAAACACCCACTTAGTCTAGATTTCTACTTGTCTGTTAATATTATATATTTTGGTTAATGAAATGAATTATTATAGTATTTTCTTTACCCAAAACTCACAATGCAAAAATAATACTCCTTTACCTAACAATTTATATATACATATATGTAATAAAATTTCTTTGCTTCATGCAGCTATGTTATATAATTATCCCACACCTTTTGTTTATTTCTTTTAGTTCACTATTTGAAACTCTTATTTTATTTATTCAAATGACAATTATTGTACCACCCCTAAAATTCGGTATTTTGAATAATAAGGATTTAGAAATCAAGATATTGGTTGATCGAATTTTAGGGCCCAAAAAATAAATAAAATGGACTTGATTGTAAGAATTTTGAAAGTTTTGGGGTTAAATTGCAAATATTCAAGACTTGATTGGAATAAATTGTCAAAGTTTCGGGGTTACATGGTATTTATTCTTGGTCAAAGGGGCCAATGTTAGGCACTCACATAATTTAAGGGCTGAATTGAGGTGCAATTTTTTGGAGGACCTAATTGTAAGTTGGGCAAAGTTTTAGGGGGCCAGTTTAGAATTTCAGAAACTTTCCTTTAAATAATGGATTTTGCAATTTCCCCCTTATTTCCATCACTTTCTTCACTGTGGTCTCTCTAACTATCTCACCGGCAATTCCTCAACGGCCACCGACGAGACCCCAAACCAACCATATCAATCTTTTCCTCTCATCACGGCGAGCAAGCTGGTACCACATGCATACACCATCACTGGTGGACGATGGAAAAGTGGAGGATCGAAAGTTGGCGGAGGTGGTGGATTGCTTCGTTTCGGCGACTTTTCTCGATGGGGCAAGGGCAATTCTTGACGGGTTCAGCTCGATGAACGCATTAGTGCCTTCAGTTTTTGATTTGGACTACCGGTGGAGGAAAATTAGACATGGTGGCGCACAATGCAAGTGGTGTTGTAGCGGCTTCAGAGCTGTAATTGACCCTCAATTTGGCAGTGAAAAGGAAAATTGATTGGGGAATTGTGATCATTGAGCTGAAACGCAGCTAGTAGTTGAGAAGGCAAGTTTTTCCGGAAATGGCAGACAATGGTGCTCCGACAACTTTTGGACAGAAGATTCAGCTCGTCTTGGCGATCATAACAGTGGTCTTGGTTCGTGATTTTGAGGTTTGATGAAGAAAATTCTTTGGTAAAGATCGGTATTGAGTTTAGGGTTCTTGTACCATTTTAAATTCATATGAATTTTGTATCTTGGAAGAAAAGCTAAGAAATGTGTACCAAGTGGTGATCTTTATATACATGCATGGACCTTGTATGAATTAGTAGACCTAGATCTGTATTAATATATGTTAATCTACGATTTATTGAGATTAGTTGAGTGAGAAACCCTAATTTTATGAATTTGAGACCTAAGTGGAAATAATAGGGATAATTAAGATATCTGGACCGTTTATTTTGATTTGGGATACCGATATAAGGTTAAATATATAGCTAACAACTAGTTTATGTTTCATTATTAGAATTGACATGAAAACCAAGATTATTTTGGTAATAACGACTTTATTAACCATTTTAGGTCGATAATACCGTTTAAGCCCTAAAACTATTATATTAATCGGTTATTTAGTAATTTTGGACTATTAATGGTTTAATTGTAATTATTAGGATTGAATGTGAAGTTTGATTGTGAAAATATTATTTTGGTTAGGTGACAAAGAAGTGGGACCTGTAGACCAGTAGGCGGCAATTGTAGTTTTTTGAGACTACGGAGGTGAGGATTTTCCAATTTGGCTTCGATTATGCTACTTGTACTTGTGGAAAAACCCCTGTGAGGGTTAAATTTGCTTGAAATAGTACTTGCTCATGTTTATTGAGATTTGTACTTGATAGTGTACTTACTCGTGATCTATTATTTGATTTGTATATCCCCATGAGGGTTAGTTCTTGGTTTCACTCTGTTGAGTTTGTTCTTGTTTATTCTGGCACCTAGAACTTTTTTCTGTCTTGTCTTGTACTTGTCTCGATTGGTACTTGTTATTGTCTTATACTTATTTTCATCTTGAATTGTTATCAGATGCCTTGCCGGCATACTTGCTTATTTGTATCCTATTATTTGGCCATGTTGGCTTGACTGTACTTGTTAGTCATTCATATATTGCCTCATCGGCAAATCCAATTGCTTGATTGATACTTGTTGTACTTGTGTGGAGATAGCACTTGGGCCGAGTGCCAATCGTATGTGAAATCTTACGACACGCCCTACAGTCCACTTAGGTGTCCACAATACGCTAAGTAGTTCGCTTAGGTATTTGCAGTACACTGAGCAGTCCACTTAGGTATCCGCAATGCGCCATGTAGTTTGTATTGGTAATGCGCCACACAGTCCCTATGGGCAACCAAATTGATTGATATAAGGAGAATTCGATATACATGTTTTGTTCTAACCTGTTGGACTACATATGATTTGGGCTTGTTTTGTTTTGACTATACCCATTGTTTACATCCTGCTCTTGGAGCAATAAGGATGGTGTAGCTTCTTAGTTTAAGTTAAGTTGTTGTCCAGGCCGATCGAGCCGTCTGTATTTTCTTCTGAACTGTGATCGATTGAGACGCTCTATACTTCCCAAGCAGAATTGATTGAGACGATACCGAGCCTTTCAAGCCAACAGTTACAACCCCAAGCTATTACCCACTTGAACTCTTGAATCCGTTAATTCTTGTTTATTGACTTGTAATTAACTGTTTCTTGATACGTTCTTGTACTGTATGTTATTTGATGATCTGTTTGGGTTGATTTTTCCTCGACAGATCCCTATTATTGTTCTTATGTTTATCCCTTACTAAGTCTTTAGACTTACCCCTTTGTATTCCTTTGAATTTCTCAGATAGGTTTAAGTGAAGGATATGGACTCTTGAATTGGGATGGAGAAATACTTTTGTAATAGAACAAGTGCTTGTGTATGTTGTTGAGCTCTCTTGAATGTTAACTTTGGTTTTGAGACGATGTGATATGTTACGACTGATGTGGAAAACTTCAGGTCTGTACATGTTATGTTAGATATAACTTGAATTCTGAAATGTACCTAAGTGAATGTGATGTTTAAATTGAAAATTTTCTGCTGCTTTTGAAAGGTTTAAGTTTGAAATGTTTTGAGCCTATTGCTTGTCTATGAAGTAAGATTTAAGCTTGAATTGAGTTGCGCCTTAGCTAAGGGCGACCCTGAATGGGGGAATTGCAGACGGTATCAGAGCCTACGTTTTGATGACCTAGGTTAACTTGCAAAGGATTGTTGTGATTGGAATTGATGGATATCCTAAAATCTAAGATATTGATGACTTAGGCATTGAATGTCATTTGAGTATTATTGGATTTTATGACTGAACTTTGTTTAGATTAGTGTGAAAATGAATTTTAGGCATTTCTGTGCATTGGGAAGCTCTTGTGTCATTCAAGGATTTAAGATAATCTGAGTAGTTGATATTAGTAATATGAGTTTACGTACTGCAGGATGACCATGGGATCTTATCGTTTACTATAGGATGATTAGACTTGTGTATCTAGGAGTTCGATTTCATTTCATCTAATCCTTCACCCTCTTTTGTTTTGGAAGCTTGAAAGAGTTAGTAAAATTGATGGACTTACTAGTAATAACTAGATATTAACCAATTAACCTTTCTATATAATTGTTACAGGTTAATGCGGTCTTTTATTAAGAGGTTTCCAACCCAACAAATGATGTCACCAAAACTAACCATAATGCATTCCCCTAGTCAAGAAAATCTGGAAGAGAAGAGCTCAGAGCCAAGATATCCAATGGATGTTGAAGAAAAGACATGAGAACCACAATTGCACTTGATAGCAAGAGAAGAGATTATAGAACATATGAATATAACGTGTTAGCAACAAAGTCTGATGGATAACCTCGAGAGAAGTGAAGAGCCTCCAAAGTTTGGAACTTTAGCGCATCTTCATGAGTTTCATCCCCCAACATTTATAGGTGAATCAGATCACCAAAAGGCCGAAGCTTGGATTAGAAAGATCGAAAATATCTTTCAAATGTTAGGTTACCCAGATAACCTCAAACTTGTATTTTCCATCTATCTGTTGGTAGAAGCTGCATGACAATGGTGGATCTTGGTAAGTCAACGATGGGAGCATAAAAAGATACCTCGTACCTAGGACAACTTTGTATGGGAATTTATGGCTAGATTCATACCACGAGAAGTAAGAGACGCTCGGGAACAAGAATTTGAGAGTCTTACCTAAGGAGATATGACAATGTGGCAATATGAAGCAAGATTCAATAGGTTGATTCAGTATGCACTATAGATATCAAGAAAAGAAGAATATAAAATGGAGAGATTTGTTACAGGGTTGAGATTGGAGATACGACAAACCCTTGCACCTTACAAACAGTCCAATTTTGAGGAAGCCTTAGCAAGAGCTTTATAGGTGGAACAAGAACTTCTTGAAGTATCTATCTATAAGAAAAAGGACAAGCGGGGAAAAGTTTCTAAACTAGAAATCGCTACGAGTAAAAAAAGTGAGTTGGATAGGAAATGACTGAAGGTCCAATCAGGGACACCAAGAAAGAAATGTGGATTCTGTGGATCACATAGCCATGAGGAGTTAGGATGTTGGAGAAAATAGAGCCGATGTGTAGGTTGTGGCAGCGACCAACACTTCTTGAAGAATTACCCTAATAGGAGAAGCCTAACCCCTATAAAGGAAAATAGGTGGCTAGAGGCTCCACTTAAGTTCTTGAATGTCGAAGAAATGTACGGCACTGCATATTTTGGCTTTATATTCCCGATGGAGTTTAAGGAGCAACATGCATATAGGTTATGTCTATACCTAGTATGTTAAGTTTTGTAAGTCTGTATCCAGTTGCTTGGGAATGTATGAAAGGTTATGAAATTTAGCATGTTAAGTTTGAATTTGATTACTCCTTTATGTAAATACTATGTAAGTGTGAACTTGTGATGATGATTAGTTGCTTGTTGCTGTGATGGTTTTATGATCTTTTAGATAAAGCATGCACTGCATTAGAACTAAAATAGAGAATATTTTAAGTGGTAAGATAATATATGCCTGAGGCAATAAAGAACAAGAACGTTATGTGTATGAGTGTTATCGAAGTTCATCTAGTCAAAGATAAGAATCTTTTCAAAGCTGAAGTTAGATAGGGGTACTACCAGCTGAAGTTAGATAGGGGACTACGTAAAATACTTACGCACGGTACACGAAACCATGAGAGAGCATCAATTGTATACAAAGTTTAGTAAGTGTGGACTTTGGATAAAGAATGTGGCTTTTCATGGATATATCATATCCCAAGATGGGGTAGAGGTTGATTCCCCTAAGATAGAGGTGATAGTCAACTGGAAGAGACTGGAAAACGTGATAGAAGTTGTAGTTTTCTGTGTCTTGTTGGCTATTAATGAAGAATCATGCAGCACTTTTCTAAAATAGCTGACACATTGACTAAAGTAATTTAGAAAAGTCAACCATTTGACTGGAATGAGGATCTGAACATGAGACAGTGCTGATGGATGGAAATCCTAGTAGACTACGATTCTTCCATCACCTATCACCTAAAAAGGCAAAAATAATGGCCAATGCCTTGAGTTGTAGGCTAGAATGACTCACTTATTAGAAGCAGAAGTATTAGAAAACCTAAGAACGGGTGCTGTGTTGAAAATTAATACAACAAGTAGGATTGCAGAGATAAGTGCAGTCCGAATTACAGGATAAAATGCGACAAACGCCAAGTTAATGATATTTAGATAATGAAACAGAAGAAAAAGTTGGAAGTTCTGGAGAGGTTGAGTTCAATACCGATATTCAAGGTATTCTTCTGTTCCGTAAGAAGATATGTGTGCCGAAAGAAATAGAAGAAAGTTCGCTAGTGAGGTGCACAAGTCAAGTGATATGATGCATTCAAGAGGCATGAAAATACATCAGGACTTGAAGAAAAAATCCTAGCAAAATTTAATGAAAAAAGAATGTAGATCGATCGACCGAATCTACTTGTTTCTGCCAGTCGGAATAGTACTTAGATGAGAATCTGGACCAGATTCTCTTAAGGGGAGGAGTCTGTAACACCCTCAAAATTTGGTATTTTGAACAATAAGGATTTAGAAATTAAGATATTGGTTGATTGGATTTTAGGGCTTGAAAAATAAATAAAATATATTTGATTGCAAGAATTTTGAAAGTTTTGGGGTTAAATTGCAAATAGTGAAGACTTAATTGGAATACATTTTCAAAGTTTTGGGGTTGCATGGTATTTATTCTTAGCCAAATGGGCCAATGTTAGGCACTCACATAATTTAGGGGCTGAATCGAGGTGTTGCAATTTTTTGGAGGACCTAATTGTAAGTTGGGTAGAGTTTTAGGGAGCTAATTTAGAATTTCAAAAACTTTCCTTTAAATAATGGATTTTGCAATTCCCTCCCCATTTCCATCACATTATTCACTACGGTCTCTTTCCCTATCACACCGGCGAGACCTCAAACCAACCATATCTTCCTCTCCTCACGACGAGTACGCCGGTACCACATGCACACACTAACATCGGCAGACGGCGGAGAAGTGGAGGATTGAAAGTTGACCACAGCGGAGGTGGCGGACTTTTTGCGGCAAGGCAAGGATATTTCTAGACAGGTTCAGCTCGGTAAACGCATTGGTGCCTTCAATTTTTAATTTGGACTGCCAGCAGAGGAAAACTAGACACACTGGCGCATAGCGGCAAGTGGTGTTGCAGCGGCTTCAGAGCTGCAATTGACCCTCAATTCAGCAATGAAAAGGAAAATTGATTCGGGAATTGTGATTGTCAAGCTGAAACGCAGTTGGCAGTGGAGGATGTGAGTTTTTTTGACGACAGCGAACGGCGGTGCTTCGTCGATTTTTGGATGGAATATTCAGCTTGTTGTGGCAATCATAATGGTGGTCTTGGTTTATGCTTTGAGGTTCGATTAATCAAATTCTTAGGTAAAGATCGGTATTGAGTTTAGGGTTCTTGTACCATTTTAAATTTGTATAAATTTTGTATCTCGGAAGAAAAGCTAAGAAATGTGTACCAAGTGGTGATCTTTATATACATGCATGGACCTTATATGAATTAGTGGACTTGGATTTGTATTAATATATGTTAATTTGGGATTTATTGAGATTAGTTAAGTAAGAAACCCTAATTTTACGAATTTGAGACCTAAGTGGAAATTATCGGGATAATTAAGATATTTGGACTGTTTATTTTGATTTGGGATATCAATATAAGGTTAAATATATAGTTGAGGACTAGTTATGTTTCATTATTAGAATTGATATGAAAATCGAGATAATTTTGGTAATAACGGCTTTATTAGCCGTTTTAGGCCGGTAGTACCGTTTAAGCCCTGAAACTATTATATTAATTGGTTATTTAGTAATTTTAGACTATTAATGGTTTAATCGTAATTACTAGGATTGAATGTGAAGTTTGATTGTGAAAATATTATTTGGTTAGGTGACAAAAAAGTGGGACTCACGGACTAGTAGGCGGCACTTTTAGTTTTCTGAGACTACGGAGGTGAGGGTCTACCACTTTGGCCTCAATTATGCTATCTGTACTTGTGGAAAAACCACTGTGATGGTTAAATTTGCTTGAAATTGTACTTGCTCGTGTTTATTGAGATCTATACTTGATAGTGTACTTGCTCGTGATCTGTTATTTGATTTGTATATCCCCGTGAAGGTTAGTTCTTGGTTTCACTCTGTTGAGTCCGTTCTTATTTGTTCTGGTGCCTAGAACTTCCTTCTATCTTGTCTCAATTAGTACTTGTTATTTTCTTGTATTGTTATCAGATACCTTGTCTACATACTTGCTTGTTTGTATCCTATTATTTGGCCATGTTGGCTTGACCAGTCCATGTTATTTGGTCATGTTGGCTTGACTGTACTTGTTAGTCATTCATATATTGCCTCGTTGGAAAATCCAATTACTTGATTGATACTTCTTGTACTTGTGTGGAGATAGTACTTGCGCCAAGTGCCAATCATATACGGAATGCTGGGATACTTAGGACACACCCTGTAGTCCGCTTAGGTTTCCACGATATGCTAAGTAGTCTGCTTAGGTATCCATGGTACGCTAAGCAGTCCACTTAGGTATTCGTAATACGCCATAAAGTCCGTTTAAGCAACCAAATTGTACGCCAAGCTATCATGCTATGGAAGTACTTGTTTGATTGGTGAGAATCTGATATGTATATTTTGTTTTGACCTGTAGGACTGCATATGATTTGGGCTTGTTTTGTTTTGACTGTACCTATTGTTTGCGTCCTACTCGTGCAGCAATAAGGACGGTGTAGCTTCTTGGTTTAAGTCGGGCTATTGTCTGGGCCGATCGAGTCGTCTGCATTTCCTTTCAAATTATGATCAGTTGAGACGCTCTATACCTCCTGAGTAGAATCAGTTGAGATGATACTGGACCTTTCGAGCCGATAGTTACAACCCCGAGCTATTACCTACTTAAACTATTGAATCCGTTAATGCTTGTTTATTGACTTGTAATTGTCTGTTTCTTGATATGTTCCTGTACTATATGTTATTTGACGATCTATTGGGCTGATTTTTCCTCGACAGGTCCCCATTGTTGTTCTTATGTTTATCCCTCACTAAGTCTTTGGACTTACCCCCCCTGGATTGCTTTGACTTTCTTAGATAGGTTTAAGTGAAGGATGTGGACTCCTGAATTAGGCTGGAGAAATACTTTTGTAATAGAATAGGTGCTTGTGTATGTTATTGAACTCTCTTGAATGTTAACTTTGGTTTTGAGACGATGTGATGTGTTAGGACTGATGTGGAGGACTTTAGGTCTGTACATGTTATGTTAGATATAAGAAGTTGAATTCTGGAATGTACATAAGTGCACATTGTGATGTTTAAATTGAAAATTTTTTGCTGCTTTTGAGAGGTTTAAGTTTGAAATGTTTTGGGTCTATTGCTTGTTTATGGAATAAGATTTAAGTTTTAATTGAGTGGTGTCTCAACTAAGGATGATCCCGAATGAGGGTGTTACAATTATTATTTTATTTTTAAAAATAATAATATTATTCTAAAATATTCTAATAAACTAATTGTCATATCATTGATTTTCAAAACTTATTTTTAATAGTGTAAAAAAATTCACATCTTTTACTCTTTCGAATAATATTTTTTATAATTTTATTTTATTTACATTAAGAATTAGAGGTGTAATGATATGGGATGATTTTCTCAAACAGTTCGAGCTCGTCAGTTAAACGAGCCAAGTCAAGCTCAATGAGTATAAGTATCTATGCACATATCTATATTAACCAATGTTTTCAAAATTGGACCGGACAATGAACCGGTGAGACTATTGGTTATTGGTTCAATCAGTTCGACCACTGATGGAATCGGTATGACGTTATAATGATGTAATAATTATATTTAATTTTATAAATATATATAATATTTTAATATTACCAAAAAATAAAACTTTCAATTCATATAGAAAAAATATTATTTGAAAAAAATTCAACTTACTTATTTTTAAGTACGTTTTTTAGAAAATAATACTATTTCACAATTAGTCAACTAAAAATAAATAAAAAAAATAATATTTATATTAATTTAAGAATAATTCATTTCATACTTCAACTCCAAGTAAAAATAAATTCTTCTACACTAAATAGTCAACATAATTTAAGAGAGATTAAACAAAATAAAATAACAAATTAAACATAAACATTCACATTTAACTACGACTTCATTAATTTCAAGAAAATAATTCATGTTTCAAAAAATTACATGTCCAAAATTTTTAATCATCGTCTTCAACTCACAATTTCTCTTTTCTTTTTTACTTTTTCTTTTTAAAAAAATTAAAATTTCAAAAAAAAGAAAAAAAAAAGTAAACCAGTTGAACCGGTCCGATTTTGATTGATTTTCAATTGGTTTTGACCAGTTTTCACTGATTTTGACCACCACCAATTTTTAGGCTTCAACCAGACTGGATTGGCCTTCGGTCACTAGTCCAACTGGTTGGATCGGCCAGTCCAGTCCGATTTTCAAAACAGTGACATTAACTAATATCAATTGTAGCTAAGTTGGTAAGTGGCTTCTTACATGTACCCGGAGGTGCAGGCTCGAGTCCTGCTAGCAGCAATTTTGGAGTTTCCATTTCTAGTAGCTTAACAGACCAAGGTCCAATGTGCATTGGTTCTTCCAGCCTAAAAATCGTTGGGCCCAGTGTTCTCCAGCCCATCTATCGGTGGCCCATCATGCCATTGTCGAGTATATTTAGGTCCATCGTACCTTTGTCCATTCAGGCAGCCACAGCTATGAAGCCTAGCCTTCAATCCAGTGTCAAGTCCATTAATCAAGCCCCAAGATTGGGCTTTGGCTAGTGACAGCAGCCTATGGGAAAGACGGCCTAGTTAATGTTGGGCCCAGCGCCGAAGACATTGCTATCCTGAAGCCCATGTTGTGGGGATGTCTCCAACCTATGTCCCAGGTCCAGCTGCCAAACCCTAAAAAGAAAGAAATACTAAGTGGGCCAAGTATGGTTAATTGAGACAAGCTTAAGGTCCAAAAAATTAATGTATCACATGTACTAAATGTAACAAAACTTTTAATTTCTCTTGTAACAAAACTCTTAGTTATCTATTCCATTAGTAACGAAATGTTTATTTTTGAATTAAAATATTATTTAACTATTTGTAACCAAATATTTTGTTACATAAACAATTAGTAAATATACTTTATTAAATAAATAATATTATTATATTATGCATTGGTAATGAAAAAAATAAAATACAACAAAATTGCCAATGTATTAATAAATAAATATTTCTTTACGCTATAAAAATCTATTGTAACTAACACAACTTTTTGTTATTAATATCATATTTTTGGTAACGACATGTTTCGTCGCAATAAGGTAATCATTTGTAACGAACCAAAATGTTCATTATAAATACTTTTAGTGACGGGCTTTAACACATGAAACTTTGGCAACCAAAATTTTGTTACCAATTACCTAAGGTAACGAATTTAAGCGTTAATGTAACGATGTTACTAAAAGTGTAATTTGTTGTAGTGTGAATTAGACTCATTTGAATCCAAACTTGAATAGCCAATAATATAGATGATCTAAATCATAAACCGCATCATGCCACTAAGTTGGTGAAAGAAATATTTTGAACATTACAATCTATTAGTTTATTTAAGATATTTTTATTTTTAAAAATATCAATTATTTAAAAGGTATTTAATAAAATTATGAGAAAGGTTAACATAATAAACAAAATTTATTACATTGATATACATTTGATAGCGAATGCAGCCTCATCATTAATATTAGCCAACATAAAGTTTTCAAAAATAACTGATTCGAACGGAAAAAAAAATTGAATAGAAAAAGAATATATAGGGGTCTCCAACTCCTATAATCGGTTAAAGGCCAAACATGCTAAATAAATTTTTTTATTCAAAAATTCATTCATTCACTACATAAAGTCTTCAATCTTTGTGTCTATAATTCAACAATGTTTGAATATTTACCTCAAGAAGTGATGAAAAATATCTTTACAAGGTTGCCTTCCAAGTCTCATATCAAGTTCAAATGCGTGTCAAAATCATGGAATTTACTAATTCCAAGCCCATTTTTCATGTCAATGCACACACAAGAGCCATTGATCTAATCCCCTTAGTGCCTAGATGGACCAAATCATTGTCACGTGCTATTCTAGCAACCCAAAAAGAAAAAAATACTATAATGAATCCTAAAGAAAAATGCAGACCTCAAGTGAATTTTCAACTTATGATCGTAGAACAATTTTCCACAGTACTGGCATTTCTCTTTAGGAGTCATTGCATAATTTCGAAAAAAAAAAAAATTAATTAGAAGAAAAGGAGCATTATAGGATTTGGAAGTCTCCAACTCCTATAATCGGTTAATAGCCCAACATATGCCCAATAAAAATTTCTATTAAAAAATTCATTCATTCATTACAAATTTTCTTAAGTCTTTTTGTCTACCTGAATTTGTTGATGTAAGTGACAACCAATCAAGGATTGGAACATCAATGTACCATTGTTATTGCTCTCTTATTACATCGACGGATCCAGGTAGATATAAAGACGAAAGAATTTATTAGATGAATGAATGATATATTGTATCTAAACTTCTATGGAATCTAATGTATCTCATTAAGTTTATTTGTTAATTGTTTTTATGCATTTTACATATGCAAATATTAATTTGTTTGTAATAATATTAATTATTGTCTATATATGCTGTTTGTTTTTGTCTTACAGATGGTAGACCAGTCAAGTTTTCGTCCCCCCGCCATCGGCCAAAATCGGGGTTCTAGCCGAGGTAGGGGGTACTTTCTTGATCTATTAGACATATTTGCTAGTTAACCAGTCTCCCACCACGACGTCGACTAGTCATCATGGTATGCCTACCCCTCGCCTTTCTCTCATACATCTCCATAATACTCCATCTCCCGCGTCCTTTTTATCACCATCACTCGTGAACTCCTCTGCTACTGTGAGGTCATTCACATCTCCATACATACCTTCAAAATAGCATTAACACATCCCAGCCACCATCTACTTCACTCATATGTACTTCATCACCATCCACCATGCCCCTTGGCACTTAATCATCCCCTGTTGTCCCACTCGACCATTCCACATCAACAGTAGCATCAACAACAACTGATTCTTCAGCTGGTCAAACATTAGGGGGTTAGAGCTCCCATTCTACAGTTCTAGTAAGGTATACTTGCATCCCAATGGACACTATGAGTGAGTGCGAATTATTTATAAATGTTATTTTATTGTTGTTTTATATCATTTATATTAGTGTTAAGAATTTTATGTAGGTATACATCATCACTAGATGGTACCAAGTTCTTGACAAGGGTGATTCAAAGTAAGGTACAGGAGCCCTATAGGACCTGGTCGAATATTCCCCAGGCTCTTCGAGTTTGATATTCATAGAGTGGAAGCTATATAAATGTTATTAATATGTTTACTTTTACAAATTAAGAGCATCTGTGTATTGTAAATACATTAACTTATTTCATTTTATTTCACAGAGATATGTCTGTTTGGACATCGAGTACGAGGGTTATTTTCAGAGGGCCTTTGATGCTAAAAAGGGTGACCAACTGAGTTATATGTATGTCCACGCCTGCAGGACAGCCAAGATGCTAAAGTGGATTGGGGAGGACACTTGGCATGCTCTACAGAGGCATTAGCATCCCAAGATTTGCGAAAGAAGTTCACGCAAGCCAAAAAATACTAGGCTTCTGAGATCGGTGGATCCCTCCATACTGGAGGGAGAATATCCATCGAGACACATGCAAAGTATTTAGTGAGTTTCCTAACTTTTAGTCTTTAGTAAATCTATTGTACTTTCGAAATATTCGTTAGTTGTCTTATGCTTATAACTTTTGCATGACATGATTGATGGGGAAAGCATTGGAGCCATTCCCATTTGTTATTTGTTTATTTGGTTAATGGGAAAGGGTTGATGCCTTTTCCAAATGATAATATATTATCATTTACACTGTTGTTGAGCTTCTATTTTTTTGGTAAAGATCAATTTTAGGAGATACTCTATTGAATCTTTTTCTTATATTCATTGTAGTTTAGTATTATGTTAATTCTTGCTTTCTGTATATGTAGGCTCGAGAGTTGTAGAGAGCCCCGACATGAAGGATATTTTTGCATGTACCCAGTAAAGGTGAGTCGATAGGAGTTAGGTGGATGCGAGGGCGAGGAGAGCTGCTGTAAGTTTGTTATAATAACATAATTTATTTTTAGTTACTTTATATAGTGCATTCATTTTATTTTTTTCATTTTCCAAGAGAACTTCCAACAGGCGCTACAGTCCCAATCTTAGATGGAGGGTGTTGGGAGCAATGCAGAGACCCAATAGTCTGAGGTTGAGTTGTGGACTCAGATTGTATATGGCCCCAACAAGAAGGTTAGGTGTATGAGTTGAGCTACATGTAGTTACCTTTCTACAGCCTTAATAGGAGCCTCCAAGTGCATTTGTTGAAGCCCATTTAGAGGCCTACTTGGAGGCCCATTTGTAGGTAGGTATTCAAGATATGCAGAGCATGTCCGTATTGCAATTGGACACGACGCATAATATGTTCTCTCAGTTGGTCATGCAGAGGGATGCTCTATCTAGATCATGTGCCCTCGCACCACCCCACCCTACCAACAACATTTTCCACTGCAACATGGAGGCGACTATGACCAATAGCAGCATGGTATTGAACAGGATGACTACCTCGACTTTGATGACAATGTTGTTGGCCAGTGGATAGGATTTTTTTATACTTATGTAATTATGAATTGTAACTTCCAAAATTTATATTTATAAAATTATGTTTTATTTTAAATTATTGTTCCATTTATTCACAATTTTGTTGTATTAAAAATGTACTTTATCTTATATACAAGACGTATCAAAAGTTACAAGTATAATTAAATAAAATTTCTATAAATAATTTAAAAAAAATAAATTTTTTATGAAAATTGAGGATCTTTCGATGGAAAAAAATATAAATAAATAATAATTTTAATAAATATCGGGCATAAATTCATCAAAATTTCATCAATGAATAATAATAAAAAAATAAATAAAGTAAAAAAGTCGTAAAAAAAGGGTGTAAAACCATCAAAAAGTTTTCGATGGAACTCCACCGTTGGATAATAGACAAAAATTACACTGTTTCAAACGGTCAAATTCCCATTAGAAAATCGACAAAATTCCATAGGAAATTTTGTCGACGGAGAGTTTCGGTTGGAAAAGTGATGAAAAATTATTTGGCACGAGGGTTTTTCTAATATAAAAAATTCCATCAGATACTCATTGGAAATTTATCATTCCATCAAAAATTACTCGGATTCGATGAGAAATGATGAATTTTTTTGGAGTGAAAAGAAAGGTAATCTCATCTCTTTAGGGTGTTTTGAATCTAATATGGTTCATGTTTCTCATAATACTTAGTGGATTGATTTTGGTTCTACAATCCATATTGTCAATACTATGTAGGGCTTCTTAAATCAAAGGAAGCCAACAAAGAATGAGTATTCCATCTATTCAAGAAACAAGATGAGTTCACATATAAAGGCAGTTGGGACCTGTAGGCATATCCTTAGTTTTGGCTTTGTTTTAGACCTTGAAAGAACTTTTTATGTTTTATACTTTTCTAGAAACTTTATTTTAATTTCAAGACTTCTACCTTGTGTTTTTAGTTTCAAATTCGTTGGTACTTCCCTTTGCTTATATAAAGACAATGTTCTTGTTGGTAATGGTATTATGGATGATGGGCTATTTAAAGTTCATTGAAATTCCACCCTTGATTATAGCTTTATGATTATGCGTCGTACTAATGTTGGCATTAAATGTCGTGTCATAAATGAGAAATCCTCCATATTGTGGCATAGGAGATTAGGTCATATCTCCATTTATAAACTTAAGAGATTGGTAAGTGATGGGGTCCTTGGGGCTCTTGACTCTACTAATTTTGGTACTTGTGTGGACTGCATCAAGGGAAAACAAACTAACAAGTACAAGAAAGTGCCAGGAAGTTTTTTGAATCTTACCCCTTTCTAGTTCAGGAAAGCTCATTCACGAAGTGTATGGTTATTGATTCCCATTTCCAATTGGCGTATTGACAATAGTTAGAGAAACCCTGATGGTCTTTGATGTTCGCTCTCACTCGTTAGCATACTAGACATTTTGCACATATTTTGAGATCTTCCTTTTCACATTGTTCCACCGGTAGCATAGCTTCAAATCTGGGTACATTTATTACTGCCTGTATAGGTACTACAGTGGGATCAATGGGCTTCAACCAAGATTTCATTCTTCAAATCTTAATTCTATGTTATGCAAATTCTACCTCAAAATTTTAAAACTCCTTTTAGGTTTACTTCAAATGGAGAGTCTAGCATACTTTAATGGTCGCTTTGAGATCTTTATATTCCACATCTCGTTCTTGTACTATAGCAATTATCTCTAGTATGTCAAATTGTACTTGTAGATTGACAAATATATCCCTGTCTTAACTCTTTCTAGATTCCATGAGCCAACCTTTCCTAGCATTCTCCACTCTTTATCCATAATATTAGCTAAGTTGATCTTACGGCTTAGAGCATCTGCAACAATATTTCTTTTCCTGGGTGATATTGAATCTAGCATTTGTAATCCTTCTATGAATTCGATCCACCTTCTCTGCTTCATATTCAACTCTTTTTGTGAAAATAAATATTTAAGACGCTTTTTTGATCCATGAATATCATTAGAGATGCTCCATAAAGATAATATCTTCATTTTACTAAGTCGAAAACAATAGTAGCAAGCTCTAGATCATGTGCAGGGTAATATTTCTTGTGTGGTTTTAATTTCCTTAATGCGAAAGCAATAACTCTTCCATTTTGCATCAGAACACAACTTAATCCTCCATCTGAAGCATCTGTGTACACTATGAAATTCTCATTCCCATATAGTAGAGAGCAGTCGCCATTTCTTAAGTTCTTCGAAACTAGCCTCACATGTATCGTCCCAAACAAATGGTGTATTTTTCTGAGTGAGATTGGTTAATAGTACTGCTATCTTAAAGAAATCCTTGATAAACCTTTCGATAATATCCAGCACGTCCTAGGAAACTATGAATTTACGTAACTGCCTCTGGCCTTTTCCATTCAATTGCTACTTCAATCTTTGATGGGTTGGTTGCTATTCCTTCTCTAGAGATAATATGACCCAAAAAGGTAACTCAGTTGAGCTAGAATTCACATTTGCTAAATTTGGCATAAAACTTATTTTCCCTAAGAAGTTGCAGCACTATCCGCAAGTAGTATTCGTGTTCTTGCTCGATCTTAGAGTATATTAGTATGCTATTTATGAAAACAACTACAAACTAAAAATGCCCATACCTAGAGTTGAGAGTTATTTTTGAAATATCCTCATCTTTGGTCCTTAATTGATAATACACTTATCTTAAATCTAATTTGAATACACCCAAGAGCCTTGTGGTTGGTCAAACAATTTATCAATATGAGGTAAAGGGTATTTGTTCTAGGGGTGGTAATTTCTGACCCGACCCAACAACTTGACATGAAACCGACAGAAAAATAATGGATTTGGATTGAGGATTATCGAATTGGGTCCAAATCAGGTCGATCAAAATACTACCTAAAAATTTTTGGTAGGTTTGGGTTGGTCACGGGTTGACCCAGCCAACCAAAATTACTTTTCGAATGACCCATCAACCTAACCCAAATAAATATAAGTTAGATATTTAAAAAATTGAATTTAATGACTATAATTTTTAGAGTTATGTTTCCATTGATTTTGTACAATTTATGATCTCAATTCATGGCAAATTAGAGCTTTTAACGTTTTGATTTTGATTAAATTATGATTTACTTAGCAATTCCTACACTAGGTTTTCTATTTTACTTTGGTTGGAGAATCATGATAGTTTTTTGCATCATATGAAAATATCAGTGTATGTTGCAAAAATTAGAAAGGTTGTGTGTGGTTCGTAATGGAAAAAGTAAAAAAGTACACACCTTCAAATTCGCCAAGTCTTTTTTTTTTAATAGAAAATTTTACCATGCTAATACCTATTGAAATATTATTCATGTTGTACAAGTGTTCAAATGATGTATTTTATTCCTACAATGCACAATAAAAATGGACTATAGAAGTCCAATCAATAAGCAATGAAAAAATATGATTTACATTATTAACTTTTTTTTTCCCATTAAAAAGCATGATTTTCATAATGGGTTGGGTAGGTTGTAGGTTTTCAAGTTATTGGCTCAACCCAATTCATAACCAGGTTAACCTAGGTCGACCTGATTAGGAGTGGGTTGGGTTTGAGTTTAGACTTATCAAGTTGAAAATTAAATAGGTTGGGTTTAGATTGAGCAAATTTAAGTAATACATATACCTTGACCCAATTCGAACCCACCCAAGCTAACCAAATTGCCACCCTTAATTTGTTCTTGATGATGGCATTATTAAGTCCCTGATAGTCAATATAAAGATGTAACAACCGATCCTTCTTTTTAACTAATAATACCGAAACACCGAATGAAGAAGTACTTGGTCGAGTAAAGCCTCATTCTAACAAGTCTCATATTTGGGTCTTTAGCTCCTCTAACTCTGCTGGTGCCATGTGAAACGGGGTCTTGAATATTGGTGTGGTTCCTAAAAGAATTTTAATGACAAACTCCACATCTCTGTTTGGAGGGAATGATGTTAATTCCTCAGGAAATATATCTTAGTATTCAAATACAACAGGGATTTCCCTTAGCACCGTCTTATCTTCTCAATTATTAATCATATAATCTAAATATCCCTGGCCCGCTTTCCATAAAATCTTATAGGCTTGAGCAGCTAATATAATCGTCATATCTAAAATTCCTCTATTTCCAACAATATTTACCTCTAGTTACCCAAATACACAAAGTTTAACCATCTTAGCACGACAATCAAGTTGGGCATGATGTGATAACAACCAATTCATTCCAAGTATAACATCATAACCTTGGATTGGTAGTAAGATTAAATCGATAAGAAAACCTTTATCACCAATATCAATTTTACACAATTTAAATGCAAATCTGTTGCTATTGATTTATCCATAGGCAAACTAATTTCCAAATTATAAGGCAGGCTTTCTGGTTTCTTTTCTAGGCCTTGAGCAAACTGAGATGCAATAAAAGAGTGTGAAGCTCCAAGATCAAGTATCGTACCTTCAACTACAAAGGATAGGTCGGCTCGATTATGCCTTTGTTTCCCAAGGAAAATAGATGACTTGAAATTTTAGGTTTATTCCCATGTATTTTTTTATTCCTGTGACTTTCCATTACTTGCAGGTGGAGGGTGTGGCTTACTCATTTGATGTGGACAATTTTTGAAAAAATATTGATCGCTCTTACATGAGAACCACATCCCAGCTTTTTTTCTGACACCTTTCTCCAGTATGGCCAACATAACTACAATAATTGCATATTGTTTGTTGGGCAACTGATATGAGCTTGTCTTGGATCATTGACTATATTTAAATTCTCTCTTATGAGGTCTGAGCTTTTTGCTCTTTTCCTTAGTTCTTACCAATTTTCTAATGCACCCGTTGGAGGCCTTGGTCTTTTGTCTTATCTTAGTGAGTCTTCAAGTTCAGCCAAGCCACTTTTCACTCTTAACGCCTTCTCTACTGCCTCCATGTACACTTCTATATGATGATAAAGAAGATTCCGCTGAATTTCGCAACATAAACCCCTTAAAAAATTTCTTATACATCGAGGCTCATCATTCTTCATGTGAGGGGAGTACTTCACCAGTTTAAAGAACTATGCATCATGTTGAGCTATCGTGATGATTTCTTGGTGCAGTGCACTAAACTCATCTTCTCGTTTTTCTTGAACAATTGGTAGCATATATTTTTTAGAAAATTCTACGAAGAAGTTCATCCAAATGTTTTCAATCTACTTTTGTTCCGATCTCATCTCCATAAATATCACCCAGTGTTCAAAAAATCAGACCGTTCATTGAATCGAAAGACTTACCAGTTCACAGTTCACTAGTTCAATCACTAGTCAAATCGTAATTGAACTGTGACGTCATAATTATGAAATATATATATTTATATTATATATATTACTTAAAAATTAATAAAATGCCAAAATATAAAACATAAAGATCTTCAATGATATTATCTAACATCACAATCCAAATTTCACAGTTGATATTATAAATGACCACAATAATTTAAATATTTCAAATCTAAAGTTTAAAGTTGAGAGTGTGTGAGTTAATTCTAAAGTCTAAACTCTAAACCAAGGCCTTTTTTGACTTTTAAATAGCTTTTGAGGTGTACCTTAGCCTTCAAACTTTGTACTTAGAAAAAAAGGTTAATTTCATTAAAAATTAAATGAAAAAATTATTTCGGTTCAATTGAATCGTGAGCGGTTGTTTTAACAAAATAGGGTTGTTTTTTAGTTTTCTAGTTTTATGAGAAAACCAGATCGGTTTGCCGGCCGGTCGACGGTCTGACCGGCTGGTGCAGTCTGGTTTTTTAAACCATGATACCACCAAGATCTAGCAGCATCTTCAAGAAAAAATGTGGTAAAGGTGATTTTTTGATCTTTTGAATAACTAAGGACCTTAAATATTTTTTCCATATCGTCTAGCCATGCTTCAGCTTTCAGATCATTCGGCTCCCCAAAATATTTTGGAGGTTGAAAATATAGAAAGTGATCAAATGTTTGATCAGGCTGTATCTACGCTTGTCTAAGTTGATTTTGCATTACCTAAGTAAATTGTTCTAATGCAGCCACCAGGCAATCCTCTCCATCATTCCTTGCCTTTATAGGTCCTTACCCTTGTTCTCTTAAATCTTGTTCCCCTATGAGTGTCGGGGAGTGAGTATTTTGCGGTTTACTCCATGTTCTCTTTCATGGTACTATCTATATATTTCAAAATACATTTAGACTTTAAAATACATATACATCACGTATAAATTTCAAAAGCATAACAGAGAGAACAAAAGGTGCCATTTATATAACATAGGCAGAAGCTTTTATATCACACAAGGTTGAGCATTCACACAAAGCTTAAACCTATATAAACAATAGGAACATTTGACCTAAACCTGTACGAACAGAAGATCTACTTCTAATATTTACATATTTAGTTCCTACATTATGCCAATGTCCTTGCCATATTTCTCGTCCTTCATTCCTAAAGGGATTGAAAGAGATAAAAGACATAAATTGCAAATACAACTTAGCAAGGCGATATTTGTATGTGTATACATTCTTCAACCTGAATATTAATTGACTTATTGGATTATACTATGTATGTAATGTCAAGTGCAATAATGAATAATTTATTTAACAAGATAGGATGCAACCAAAGATTGTTAATGTCATCATCCTTATCTCACCAGCCTCGATCAACCTAATTTCTCCAGATAAGGTACGACTTTATCATCAGTGGACATGCCCGAGGTCATGTCAATCGTACTACCCCTTCTCACCACGACAGCTCCAATCATTCGTTTATGGGGAATAAGCCACGTGGCATGCATCCTACTTGACAAGCCCTATGCCACCCAAGTAGTTTTTGCCACACTCAATGGTCTCAATTTCAAGACATCATAAAATTTAAACATGATAACAAAGTCAAGCATTCTAGGTGAGATAAAAGTAATACACCTCCACAGGAAACATGCCCATATCGATGCCACAATTTCAAACTAAGTCTTCAAGGTGAAATAAAGCACTACACCTTTATGGGATGAGATTAGCATGTTCATGTTGATGCACCTTTCAATTATATATGATGTACCATGTTGCATACAAAGTGACATAACGACTAGCATAATATAATGATATGAATGTTTTTCTTCCTTTCTCTCTTTTTCTCACTTACATAATGATCATATCATACTCGTATTGATGGAAATAATTATCTTATGTCCTTTAGATTACGGCTCTCACTATGCTTTCCCAAGTGTGATGTTTCAAGGTAAGGTGAACTGTAATACGAGTTGCCTGTTCAAAATAAAGACTATAATTTAATGTAGAGTTACCTTTGTGAAATTTATATACTAAGGACAAGGTATGATTAATCCTAAAATATCATAAATATCCAAATTTTAACTAAAGAGCATTTTTTCAACTTCATTATGTCCTCCCTTAAATATTTTCCCCTCTCATTCTATACTTCATTTCTTGAATCTCCTTTACTATTTTATTTCTACATTTTTTCATACAATTTCTAGTTTTATAAATATGAAATACACTTAATAATATGATATTTTGGTTCCTATTTACATATGTAACTCTAGTTCTCATTCCAACTAACTAAAATATTCTAATCAAATACTTCTTCATTTTTTTTCTCTATAGTTATTGTCTACTTATCATTTAGTAATTCAAAAATTGTATTAACTTACATCATGTGGTGATTTTAGAATTAACATATACAACCATAAAACTTCTAACTCGATATTAATTCCAAAGTCAAAACTTAACTATAGAAATTTGATTTTCTTAATTTAATTCTTATCCATCTAGGCTTGAATTAAATTCTTCTATGTTTTGGACCTCTTCACACATTTACAGCCATAAATTTCTAAAAAAATAAGACCTATGCAAGTTCAAACTTCATAAGTCCTTCTAATGGCCAAGCTAACTTAAGTTTATATCCAACTTTAATTGGCCTTCACCAAATTAGGCAAAATCATACATAATTTAAGTCATAACTTGAACATATATACTATAACAATTACAACTGATTCTAAATAAATAAGTTTAAATGGCTAAAGAATGCTACCTTTTGGGCAAAGATCTACATTCCCTTTTTCTCGTATTCTAGCCTACCTAGTTATAAGTTTTCTCCTCTGTTCTCATCTCCATTTCTCTCCCCATTCTTTTTTTCTCTTTCTCTACCTAAGATATCCCAATTTGCTGATAATGAAATAGAGAAACACATTTTAAAGGGTAAGGTTTATTAGGCTTGCTCAAAACATGTGGCTTTACCTCAAGTTACCACGTATTCTATTTAAGTAATTTACTTTTTGGTATTTATTTTTAACTCCTTAAATTTGAACAATTTTATGTGTCAAAATAAAATAAAAGTGTTGAATCTCAACTAATTATTTCAAGTTCCTAAACAAATTTTAGTACTCCTCTTTAGCCCCTCAAATAGTTTAAATTCAAGAATCTTATATTTAAAGATGGCAAGTTCACTCAAAATTTCTAAAATCAAGTATCTTTTTGTGAATAGTGCCACGCCAAAATAAAAATAAAAGTAATAGTGAATCTAGAGTCAAAATTAGGTTTTTAAAAGTTGTATTCCTAGGCTCTTACACTAAGTGCTAGCCAAAATCTAACAAAATAACTAGTATGGAAATCATAACAAAAATATCAAATATAGAGTTCAAAAACCTTTAACAAGTTCAAAATCATAGAATTAGAAATCTACTTAAGGTTGAGAAGGAACAAAAATTTATGTCCCTCGTCTTTTGTCCTTTTCAATTCAAATATAGCTTCTTCACATTTACATTTTAGTTTAGCTATTTTTGTTACGCCCGAACCAAAAATTTATACCTAAGCCATTAAATATCAATGTTGGAAAGAGGCAATGCAAGCTGAAATTGCTATTGTTGAACAAAATAACACTTGGGCCCTCACAAATCTTCTTGCTGGTTATGGATCTGTAAAATTAAATACAAAGCAAATGGTTCCATTGGACGTTATAAAGCATGTTTAGCCACAAAAGGATATACTCAAATTGAGGGTGTTTATTCTTTTGATACATTCTCACCTGTTGCAAAGTTAAGCATTGTTAGATTATTCTTAACTTTGGTTGTAGCTCATTAATGGCACATTTAATAACTTGATGTAAACAATGCATTTCTATGTAGGAATCTCAATGAAGAGGTATATATGGTTTTGCCTCCGAGTTTTACTTCTTCTAATCCTCAACAAGTATATAAGCGTAAAAAATAAAATGATAAACTTAAACAAGCTAGCCGTCAGTGGTTTTTAAGGTTGACTTCATCGCTACTTTCCTTTTGGCTACAATTAGTCTTCATCTGATTATCCTCTTTTTATCAAGCATTCAACTACTTCTACTACGCTCTACTTATTTATGTTGATTATGTGATTTTAGCTGATAACTATCTAATAAAGATTAATTTTTTTAAGACTTATCGTAATGCTACCTTCAAAGTTAAAGACTTGGGAGATCTAAAGTATTTTCTTGGTTTAGAAGTGACTCAAACTAAGAAAGGAATTACTCAATACCAACAAAATATACTCTTAATATCTTATCCGACTTTGGTTTTCTAGGATCTAAACTTGCAAAAACCCCTATTGGACTCATCTTTAAAACATAGTCAATCTCGTGTAGATCTTCTTTTGGATAGTTCTCAATATCAGCAAACTAATTGGTCGTTTATTATATCTAACTTCTACTCATCCATATTTGTCTTTTGTAGTGCAACAACTAAGTCAGTTCATGGCCAAGCCTATATTTATTCATCTACAAGTTGTTTATCATGTTCTTTGATATATATTAAAGAATGTCATATATCTGGCCTTTGTTTTTCCTACAGACTCATCTCTGACTCTTAAATCATTCAGTTTTTTCTTGATTAGTTGGCGAGCCAAGAAGCAAACAACTATTTTCATTCATCCTCAAAGTTGAGTATCGCGCCCTTGCTTCTACGGCATGTGAAATACAATGGCTTCAATTTTCACTTCGAGATCTTCATGTGCCTCAACTTTGTCCTGCTTTACTTTTCTACAACAACAAGTTTGCTCTACAGAGTGCAGTAAACCAAACCTTTCATGAGCAAGCCAAACATATCAAAATCGATTGCCACAATGTGCATTAGAAGGTTCATGCTGGTCTTGTCCATCTCATGCCATGTTCTTCTTCAGATTAGTTAGTTAATGATTTCCCAACCATTTGCTATTGCCCCATTTCAGGAAATTATATCTGAACTGGGAATGTTAAACATTTATTTTCCAGCTTGTAGGGAGTCTTTAAAAACTAATTAAAGAATTAGTTAGTTAATTCTACCACCTGTATCAAGTTGCTCATTTTGTGTAAATAACCAACCTCTTGGTAATGTGTGTATATATATACACAAAGCTGTTGCTTCATAGAATTGAATAAAAAAAATGACTATCCAAATGCAAACCTCTGGTTCAATTTTCTACATAGCGCGATGAATGGTGGAGATGAAAATCATTATTAAGATAAAGAAACAATTAAAAAAAAGGTCTTCTCACTTTTTTGAATTGAGCAGTGAAAATATGTTAGAAATAAAGAAATTTGAATAGGAAGAAAAAGCGAGAAGCACTGATCCCTTGTCTATAGATGAGGAAAAATACTTCTGTATCTCTGTAAACATGCATGAAGAAGTCAGAGAATTAATAATTTGGAAAAAGAAAGATGTCCACAATATACCCCTTAATACCTACCTTTATATATGACTAAAAGACCAAAAGATTAAGCTTTTTCTAAATTGGTCAACTCGACTCGGTATTCAACCCACTTTTCAATTTGATCCATTGGCCATATATCAAGTGCACATGTCAACATCCTACTTGCCCTATCAGATATGATGTGATAGATCCATATAAGTCCAAATCTATGAATATTGAAGAGATTCATTTGAAATAGGATTTTTGGAAAGAGCTAGCAAAGTTATACCTGATGACATCCCTTCTAAAACCTACTTGATGATGGATATTTATTGTGAGTGTGTCATGTTTGTTGATTTTAGGGTTCAATCGACCAGAAAGATAGGCTCAATGAGTAGGTGGAGGAGTGAGTCGAACCCTGTAACCAACTAAGTCATGTTAAGCTCCCCAAGTGCATCTTCGGTTAAGACTCTCTGAGTCCTAAGTCAGTAATGATTCGAATAGAAGGAAAATAAGCAGAGTGAGGGTTTAAAAGTCCATGCGATATTGAATTTGTAGCTACAAAAATGGTGAACACTAGGCGCACTATATTCAAAAGGCAGAGTGACCGCAGACCACCACCACCACTCCCATTGCCACCGCAGCTCCAGCAAGCCTAATATATGGCATGATCAAGCTCCCAACCACAATAAGTGACAACGTTAACAATTCCGCAACTTATGTAGATAATAAGCGATCAAATATCAACCTAACTTTTATCTTGACTATCAGTTGTACTGCAATGGCATAATTACCAGCCTATACCTATGGTAAGTGCCACTCCCTATCTATCCCGACACGAGGAGAAACCCCTATGAGAGGATAAAGTACTATGTGAGGAAATAACACGAAAAAGGTACGCCCATGGACTAGTAGGTGGGACTAGCCTAGGCTGATTCCCTCTTGGAAGACCTTGCCATCATCCCTAGACGGAAGTGGTAGACTCAATTGAACACCTCACTCAACCTATCGAGCCCATCAACAGAAGCCCCAACCCAGTCAAAATTAATCCCAAGCATATCGAGAGGAATGGTAAGAAGTTTTCCATTAGGTCCAACAATTAAACAGGCACTCGGAGGAAATTTTGAAACGAGACACTAAAAGAAATTTACAGCTTGACAGCACTCCCTGACTCTATTGAGAGAGAAAATTGCAATTCATTTAGTAAATAGTTGAACAGTTCGTAGCGATTAATGTGAAGATCCACACAACCTACCTAAATATGATGGATTTACCAACCCAAATGAACATCTTTTGTAGTTTGAGCACATGATGCAACTCCATGGCCATAATGAACACATCCATGCCCAAAATATAGTCCCCACATTCCAAGGGATAGCTCTTGAATGGTTCATCAAATTGGAACCAGCCTCGATATATTCCTATTGAAAATCATAATCCTAAAACTAACTTCCTAATTGACGTCCTTTTTCTTGCACTTAAGTATAAGGAGTGTGCTACGCATTGGTTAGAGAGAGGATAAGAATGATAGTGCAGTTGCTTAACCTAACCGAGTGGTACATGACCCAAGAGGACATGAACAGAAGAAAATACGAAACTCATGAACAAGAAAATAAATGTGACAAAGGGAAAGATAAGGAAGGAAATTAACAGAGATAAGGTAATCGATCCCCCATCAGAAGGTTCCACCACTAGACTCCCATGAACACATTAATAAAAGAGGTCCTGTTTGCAATACATAATGATGACCTCCTGAAAAAAAATGAGAAGCCTGAACATGATAGCCACCATGAGGAATTCAAAAAGCTATTTCCATTTTCACAAATAAAAAGGTCATGATACTAAAGATTGTTTCCAGTTGCATGATGAGATAGAACGCCTCATTCGAAAAGGGCATTTGAAGAAGTACATTGACCAGAGGGGTCTAAAGGTTGAGGAGCCCAAGGAAAGATTATAACGGAAAAAAGAAGATAGAGGTTGAGAAACCAGCACTCAGATAAGTGATCGATATAATAGCTAGGGGTCTAGCTGGAGGAAGGGACTTCGACAATAGGAGGTCGACAAACATCATCTTTTGTCGACATTGTGCAAGATGGACATGGGTCAGCTAAAATTTGAGCAAGTTAGCAACCCGCTCGTTAGGTTTGGTGGTTCTGAGATTATGCTAGTCCAATCCATAACACTATAAACATCATTCAACACTGCACAAAAATGAAAAACTCTGATGATTAATTATCTAGTAGTTGACATACCATTCGCACATAATGCAATCATTGAGATAATTATCCTCGATAATTTCAAGGCTGTTGTATCAACCTACCATATGAAGGTCAAATTCTCTACAAATATAGGAGTTGGGGAGCTGCTATGCAATATGAAGGAAGCTTGGTGTTGCTACACTATTTTAGTTGAAGCAAACAACCAAAAAGTCTGACCGAAGCCAAGACCCTTGGGGGACGTCCCAATAATGAAATCCACGGAGGAACAGACAACCAAAATAAGGAAGCGAGAATAGACTAGAGTCGAACAGTTGGGAGAATTCGAGATTATTAAATTGGAGTCTGGGAACACCAATAAGACCACCGGGATCGGTACGTGTTTGGGTACCAACATGGAGTACATGTTGGTTAATTTCTTGAGGAAAAATATTGATGTTTTTGCTTGAAAGGCATCGAACCTCCAAGGTAATGACCCTTAGGTCATCATCCACCACCTCGACGTAGACCCTTCCTACAAGTTGATCAAATAGAAGACAAGGACCTTCAATGCAAAAAGATGCTAAATCGTTTAAGAGGAGGTCAACAATCTCATATAGGCAAGATAAATTGTAGAAATTCAGTACCCCAGTTAGTTGTGTAATGTAGTCCATATCCCTGAGAATAAGGGCAAATGGAAAACATAATGATTTCACTAATTTGAATAAAGCATGCCCTAAAGACCCTCCACTAGCCAAGCCATCCGTCGGTGAAGCTTTGTATTTATATTTAGCTATTTTGGTAGTAATGATCAGTTCAGTCCTTATGGCAACCAATCATAACAGATATTGACCGGTATACCATATTAACAAAGCTATGCAAGGCCCCAAACACAATACCTAGAGATTAAGAAATTTGCACTTGTTTTAATTAAACAGTAAAGAAACTAAGACCTTATTTTCAATCCCACGCCATAGTTGTTTTATCAAACCAATCCCTCAATTAGGTTTCGATGAAACCAGACGCATTTAGAAGGTTGACCAAATGGGCTATCAGGTTAGGTGAATTCGACGTCAAGTTCCAACCTTAAACGGCGATCAAAGCCCAAGTGCTTGCAAACTTTGTGGTTGAATGCATCAATCTCCCTGCAGTAGTTGAGCAATAACCATTCATCTGGTTTTTGCATGTCGATAGATCATCCACATCATTAGGGGGAAAGGTAGGGGTCTCTTTACGCTCTTCCTAAGTGGAGGAGTATGACTTTACTATCAAGCTCAACTTCCCAGTGACTAACAATAAAGCCGAGTACGAGGTACTTATTGCAGGCATGAAGATTGCGAAAAATAGAGGAATCGAATACCTGGCAACCATTACAGATTCCCAGCTAGTAGCTGGGCAGTTTGATGGCAACTTCGAAGCGAAAGAAGCATTATAAATAAATACCTCGTAGAGGTCAAGAGACTACAACAGTAATTTAAAATGTTCATACTGAGTTAGGTCCCCAAGTCGGAGAATGATAGAGCAGATGTGTTATCTAAATTCACCAGTTCGACTAGAGGTACCAGAGAAAGAACAATAACATTTTTGGTTGCAGACAAACCCATAATAAAGGGACTCCGCTTGAACTAAATCTGGGAAATTGAAGACTCATCACCAAGCTGGAAGGACGAGATCAAAACGTACTTGAGGAAGGGTAAACTACCAGATACAAATTAGAAGCTCTAAGGTTAAGGGTCGAGCAGCCAACTTTTCCCTCAATGAGTTTGGACAATTATATAGAAGTTTCCCTTTGTAGTCTCCCCATTGAGATGCCAGAAACTAGATGAAGCCGAGGAGGTGCTAAGAGAAATCTACTTAGGTATTTGTGGTAACCATTCCGAAAGCCAAGCATTAGCCCACAAAGTCATCAAACATGGATACTTTTGGCTAACATTAATGAAAGATGCAATCAACTTCGCCAAAAATGCCCATCTTGCCAGGTGTATGCCAACATCAGCTATTAGCTAACCTCAACCTTAGTCCCAGCTAATGTCACTTGGCTTTCGACCAGTGGAGAATGGATATTGTCGGGTAGTTCCCAAAGGTTACAGGATAAAGAAAGTATATGATACTTGCAGTCGAATATTTTACCAAATGGGTTGAAATAGAAGCCGTCCCAAAAATAACAAATGCTACTATAAGGAGTTTCTTGTGGAAAAAATTCATCTACCTTTTTTGTTTACCAAAAGTGCTAATATTTGACAATGAAACACAATTCCAAAGCAAAAAGACCAGAGATTGGTGCGAAAGCTTGGGCATAAGACAAAATTTCACGTCAGTAAGTAATCCACAAGCAAATGGGCAAACAGAGGTCACCAGTAGAATTATTTTGGATCATATCAAAACCCAACTAGAGGGATGTAAGGGGAATTAGGTAGATGACCTCCCAGGGGTGCTATGGGCATATAGAACAACCCCAAGAACAGCCACAGGTCACAACTCTTATAGTCTAGTCTATGGTTTAGACACCATGATCCCCATACGGCTTAGGTAATCCACTACAACCCGATAAGAAAGGAGTCAGAAAGACTACCTGACCTGGAGATAGTCGATGAGCTACGACAACAAGAATATACAAAGACGCAAAGGTACAAGTCGATTATGGCCAAGAATTACAACAAGTTCGTCCGACTAAGAAGCTTTTAGGTTAGTGACGTTATACTCAAACAAGTAGAGGTCTTGAAGAGCGTTGGCAAACTAGACCCAAAATGAGAAGGCCCTTACAGCATTGTAGAAGTTGCCAAGAACAACTCTTATTGTCTAGCCGAATTGCAAGGCAACAAATTGCTTTGACCATGGAATGCTACAGACTTAAAGAAATTCTATGTATAAATGAGATTTCGTCTTCTCAAAATACTTATTATCTTTTGAGATCATGTCTTCTCCACATATTTATCAGGTTTTGAGACCAAATGTTCTCAACAAAACAACAACGACAACAACAACAACAACAACAACAATAATAATAATGATAATAATAATAGATAATAGATAATTATTATTAAGGTGAATTACATCCATATCCCCTAAGGTTTGGCATAATAACAAAAGAAATTTTGTTGTTTCGAAAATCACATTTATCCCCCTGAACTTTCACACTAAAATTCAAATAATCAAAATGCGCCTGCATTAAATTTTAAAAAAAAAAAAGAAAAATGAAAAATTAATATAAATATCAAAAGATAGAAATACCCTTGAACCTACTTATAATATTTTTTAATTTATGAGGGTTTATTTGATATATTTTTATCACCTTCAATTTTTTTAAAATTTAAATTTATAACCTTAGATAATATATTTCTATTAATTTTGAGTTACATATTTAATAATGATGAAATAGTAAACATGTATAATAGTTTATTAAATTTTAGCAATAACTAAATAAAATAAGTAAAAATAGAAAATAAAATTTTAAATATATTATCTTATACAATAGAATTTTAATAATTTTAAGAGTGAACTATTTTAATAATTTAATTAAATTCATTTATCATTTAAAAATAAAATAATTAATTAAAAATAAAAATTTAAATCATTATCTGACTATAATATAAAGTTGCATATATAAACATATATGTGTAGATGTACAATAAAAATATAAATGTATACACACACACACACACACACACACACACATATATATATAATACACCACCCACCACCACTCAACCCTCACCCCTATCCCAAGATGCTGCTCGGCCATGGCCAAATCGCTGGTCGCTCGCTGCCAAGTCCAGGGGCTTATCGTGGCATGGCTATGGCCAGCAGCTGGCTCCTGACCTGGCTTGGGTCTTTTTTATTATTATTTAATAAATTTTGAAGAATAAATTCTTTAAAATAAAGGATAAATTTTAATAAATTCTTTAATTATCCTTCTTTTTAAATTTTTTATTTATTTATTTTTGTAATCAATAAATATTTTTAATTAATTATTTTAAATATTTATTACTTAGTATTATTAAGTATGTAATTTAAAATGCTAATTAATTATATTTTGGTCCCAAATATTTTAATGTTTTCTTCCCACAATTTTGCCTTTTGCATCTCTCTTTTCTGTATTTCAATGCTCCCAATTTAGCCGATGATGTGCTCCATGATGAAGCCATATTATTTTGGCAAGAAAATCAAAGAAACATATGGGTGTATATATAGGCAATAGAATAAACGACTATATTTAAGACCTTAAAAAATGATAATTACAAATATACCCTTAACCAATTAAAAAATCTTACAATACCACCCTTGAAGGTGTTTTTGTCATGCATAAAATGTCAAACTTAGTCAGAATTGAGTTCAATTACCATAAGAGTATTTTTGGCATTTCACCTATATTTTTTAATAGTGGCAGTGCAAAACCTTAACGACGACTAGCGGTTGGGGTGAAATGTTGGACGGCGGGGGTTAAATATAATTTTCAAAGCAACAAGGATTTTTTGGTAATTATGCCAAATCTTAAGGGATATAGATGTAATTCATCCTTATTATAATGAGATCCCAACTTCTCAAGCATTATAGTCGTCCAGCAATGACTAACTAATACTAAAACTTATGAAGTATAGTCACCTCACATTACTGTCGACAAAACACTTGGAAAAAAGCTAATAGCAAAGCAATAACTAACGTAAGTAATGAAAACACCAGCAGGTACACCGTTTACATACCAAAGTGATCCAGAAACAGCAGAAATAGAAATGAAATTGAAAATGTTCAACATCTATCAAAGAAGTACATATTCAAAATAAGCTATTCAAACAACATTATTATAATAATAGAAAAAAACATATTAACAATCAGCTCGACCTAGCCCCTTCCTGCTGAGCGGCAGCAGCAACCATGCCTTTGGCCGCAACCTCATCTATAGGTTTATCAAGATCATCCTCCCTAGTCGTGTCTAAAGTGACAATTGGAGTATCAACCTCTTAATCCTACCTTGCTGCAAGAGCAACGATTGAGTGGGATGGTTTATGTTCATCCTCAAGAAATTGTCGTTTAATGGAGGAAAAGTATGCCGTGTAGTCGACCTTCTTCTCCTTGATATAGTACGCAAACAACATGACGAAGTTGAACTCCTTCGCCACCAAAAAAATGCTAGGTTGTGGGGTGGACCTTGCCGCAATAGCAGTCACATCTTTCGGAGCATCCTCTGTGTAGTCTTCCAAGTACTTGTTCTTGTATACATCCAGCTAAATTTTGTCCTCCTCTCGGAATTGATAGGTAAGGGACCTAAGTTGTTTCACCACCTTCTCAAAGCCATCCTTGGCATCATCTATGCCAAAAATGATGCTAGCATCAAAGAAGCAGAGGTCAACATAAATTAGTGCACCGCCTTTTTCAAAATATCAGGCACCATATTAAAAATTTAGCTCGGGCATATTTGTGATAACTGTTATAACCCTTTGCTCACCCGGCAGTCCAATATCATTAACCTCAACCCTTACTTCCTTTAGCAGCTCCTCGAGGCAGCTTTTCTTAGTGACACCCACCACTAATTGCGTATCTTTCTCCTCGACCTGTTTTATAAACTCCTCGATCTTAGATTCAATCGAGTCGACCTTCATCTTTGAAAGCTATGACTGCTCTTTCTTCAACTCTTTATACTTATGATGCCAATTCGTGCAATTAGCTAACGAAAGTGGAATTGGCAGTGCAAATTAACCCCCATTATTCGACCTATAAGAAAATCATAATAAGATTAACAACATATAAATCCAAAAATTGTAAAAAGTCTAACGGAAAGGCTATCACCATTTAGCATGGTATGCAAATACGTTCAAGGCTTTAGTAGGTTAGATATCCAACATCCTCTTTTGATCCTTCAAAAATACCCTAGAGTTCAAAACACTCGAAGGTTCACCCTAGTTGCTCCCACGTCAATAACAAAGGCGGTATTGGTGACCCTAATCCTTGAACTAAAGTGTAGTTCAAGAAAGTCATGCAGATCAAACAACTCCTTATTCGAAAATAGTTGTAACTCATCAGACACCAGATGTCCTTGAAAGTAATGGCTATCCCTTTCTCCGCGGCAACCAGTAAGGTTGAACTCCCGACCTCAGTAGCTTTTCTTTTTGGCTTCACCGCAGGACTCACGAAGTTGAGTGTACTTTGTCGAATGGGTGGGAGAGTCAGTAGTGGGGTATACTGGGACTGGCAACCAGAAATGTGGCTTCTTGATGAGCATTAGCAGCCTCTCGTCTCTCCTATAGTCTTCACTACCTCATCATAACAAGTTGGCAAGCTTGGTTCATTATTGACTGATTTGCCAAAAAAAAGAAAAAAAAAGATCAATCACAAACGTGAGCAAACATAACACCAATAATGCAACATAATTGATTCTACCTAAATGCACATGCGGCGGCACCCTCAGTTGAGCGGTTGACAAATCCACTAACACCAAGTTCCTCTCCTTGATAAACCTAGCCACCTCCATCTCACCAAATTAAACTAGGTCTTTGATGAAAGTGTTGTGCTAACTTTATTTTTTATTGCTTGGTATTTCTACCCGACCCCTCAACCAACCATGTGAAATATTGAAGCTGCCCATTCCCCCACTCAAAGATCGGACATAGAAGAACCTTTTCTTCCACCTTTGACCATGGGAAGAAGAAGAGTGACAGTACTCTTTCGATGAGGTCGAGCAGTAAGATACTAAAATCTCAATTCCTCAAAACTACCTGAATTTCTAGACATTAGCAAATGAAAAAGATTACTAAAGTTGGAACTATCACTAGAGTAATCTTCAGAGATTCACTATTACTACTATTTGAAGCCCCAACTGTTCGGGTCACCTCGGAGTCAATCATCTCATCTTTTTCCATCGATGCAAAATGCAAAAAAATGAATGTGTACAAGCAAACTTAACAAAGGGAGAAGAACATATGAAGAAAAGTATAATGGAAAATCCCAAAGTCACTGAAAAATACTTGCAACTAATAACATTTGAATATAATTTCTTAAGCTCAACCTCATGGTGACATGGTAAAAAGTGGTAAATGAGCAGCCAAATGGACTATTTATAGCCCACGCCAAGAAGGTGACCCAGCTAAAGTGACCAACTACTAGCTACTTATGGCGTAACTGCCGGTTATTTTATTTAACTGCCCGAGGTAACCGCTCGAAATTGCCTAATAATTGCCGCCATCAAAAACCTGATCGAGATTCAAATTTCTTGATCAAGGAACATTGAAAGCAGACCAACTACTCCTTACTCCAACCTTTCATATGCTCGATTAGAACTGAGGAATTGGGGACTCATGATATGGATGATGCAGAAGAGCCCAATAGTTTTGGGCCCACAGACCTAGTATATAAGATGAGGGCCCAAGCTTCTGCATAGGCCCAAGTGAAGCATTGCTGAAGTCATCAACCCCAAGCAAAGTCACTCGACCATAGAGGTCATCGCACTTAAGCAAGGCCAACCAAACCACAGAGATGACCCCCAGTCTCGCAGTCCCTACAACCAGAAATTCTCTTGACCATAGAGATCAACTAGTGTAGCAGACCAGGTCATCTCTAGAGCATGGCCGTAATAATTACAGTACCTGTCACCAATCACTTTTGCATTTAATACCACAAAACTACTATCTTGTCCGTATTTATGGCTCTGTCCGTCGGCCACATCCACATTAATTATGGTGGCGACTCTCCTTATTTATGGCCGGTTAGAAGCATGGCTACCAGCCAACCTTAAAAGGACTTTTAGAGCCCATACGAAGAGAAAAGGGATTTCACTAAATAGTAGGAAGAATATGGTCATTTCGAACCTACTATCTCTCTCAGACAACCAACACTATAAATACCCATATTTCAAATAGAAATGTATGATTTTACACACTTCTAAGCCCTCACTCTGCTCATTTGGCTTTCGATCGAATCATTACTGACTTATACATTGTAGGGCCTTAGCCGAGGGCGTATTCGGCGAGCCTAACGTGTATTCATTGGTCTCAGGGTTCAACTCACTCCTCCAGCTACTACCTAAGTGTATCTTTCTAGACGATTGACCCCTCAAGTCAACAAATAGGATGCACTCACCAAAAATATCCATCATCACTACTACACTTGAGATCTGGCCTCTTCTGTCAATTGTCCTTAGTACTAAGTCCCAATTTGTTTTCATTTTCTAAGCCCATTCTCATTTTCAATACAATTTGAAAATAAAAAATAATTAACTTCTATCCATTTTCACTCAAAAATATTCCTTACTTTTATTATTAATTTTTCCTAAACCTACCCTATAATTCTATTTTCACATCAATTAAATTCAAATTTGATTGACATAAAGTACCCATTATCATTTTAAAATTAATAAAATATTCATATATATTAAGAACACAAATCCTTTAAACATAAAAACTATAAATCAACTAATTTTTCAACCATATACCTACTCTAATCATTATTTTCAAACAAAATATTCAAATACAATCTCATTTTCATTTCCAAAACTACTACTAACTTTTTAATTACTAATAATGATGAAAATAGAAAATGAAAATGAGACCATATCCAAACAGGCTCTAAGTTTTTGACCCTAAATCCCATAATTTGGTCTCATAATTCTAGTGACCAAGCTAAGATTAGTTATAACTAATGAAGGTAGGAGATACACTGGGATCTATAAACTTAAACCAAAATAGGGCAAAATTAAATTAGTTATCTCCATCCCAAGGATCTATCTACATGCCTTAAATTAAGATTTAAAGGTTGAAAGATTACACTTGAAGAAGGAATCAAAGGAATCAAGTAGATCTCCCAAAGGATACTTCCAAATGAAGATCAACAAGCTCCTCTACCTTGCTCTGATTTCTCCACTTCAAAGCCTTCAAAATTTAGCAACATTTGCATACACTTTCACCATCAAAACAGCCTCTAGGATGGTTGAAAATAGAGGAAATATCTGCTCGAATTGGTCAGCAAAAAGTTTAAAAAAATGGCCACAAGGAGGTTCAATCAACCAATTCAAAGCTTTTCAAGCGTAAAGCCTCTAATGCATAGTCCACACACTTTTTGCTAGAGAAGAGAGGAGGAAGAGGATGATGGAGGTTAGCAGTTTTGGAGGAAAAGAGAGAGGGATGAGGGAATCCAAGAGGTAGTTATTCAACACATGAATTATACCACCTTCTGGAGGGAAAAATGAGAGCATGTATTAAGCAACTATGGCTAGCCACATGTGTATTTATAGGAGAGGATAGAAGCCTTTGGAGGCTTCCATCACACCTTCCACATATGTGTGCCAACTTGCCAACTTACTAAATCTTCATTTAGCTTGAATTTGAATTTCATTTCATAAATTGAAATGCCAACTTGCATAATTCAAATGGACTCTTCCATTTGATTTCCCTCCAAAACTTGAATTCCCTATTTAATTTAACTTAACTCTATAAGTTAATTAGGCTAACTTAACTCCTTAAGTTAACACGACTAATTAATATGTCACATGGCATCAATTAAATTAACACCTTAATTTAATTGGCCTAATTTAACTTCTTAAATTATTTTAATTAATTTAACACTTAAATTAATTAAACCAAAAATGACCAATTGATCATTAGTCAAGTCATTCTCTCTTCTTAGGCAAAAAGCCTACTTTGAATTTTCTAACTCCTTTGAAAATTTCTCCCATCAAATAAGAGTTCTCTTAGGCCTTTATGTATGACCTGTTAGATTTATCCATTTATTGGACATGGGTTCACAACTTTTTGTGGATATTTTGAATATTAAAAATATTCGAATTAGTTTAAACCCATTTAAACTAATAACTTTTTTAATTATTCTCTATTAATTGAATAGTACCTAATCCCCATGGTAGATGTCTAGCAACAAGCCCATGGAGCCCAACTAATTAGATGAATGAATTATATCTTGATGAACCATTATAGCTTACGCCTACTATGCAAATACGGTCCTTCGATCTCCTATCTCTTAAAGGAGGCCTGGGCAAGATATTTGTCAGCTCTCTAATAGCTTCAATAGCTATGTCTCTACATCCAATGTTCGATTTCCCTTTATGACCTTAGCTTCGGAAAACACATTTTCTAAATTGTCATACTACATTAGTGCAAGATTTTCTGGAATCGATCATTATAGAATGCATAGGAGATGCACTCGTTCTTCACAACAACAAGAAAATGGATTCATCTTTAGATCTCACAAACCTCTATATTTAAGTAGCTCATGCCCAATTCAAACCTCGGATGACCTACTATGTGGTTAGGGCAAAGTCAAAACATAAGGGCCTAACCATAAGGTTACTATAGATCCTTAAGTCAAATGACTAATTATATATACTATCGTAAGCTTTGAGAATTCTTCACTATCAACTTCCACTTTAGCTACATAGTAGATTCTTTAGGCAGGCCTTCAGTAAATTTGTTCTCTAACAAGCACCCACTAACATGCATCCATGTCTAACGTAGATTGCCCATGAAATAGGACAATATCCAACCTCTTGGAATATGCATCGTTAGTGTAAGTCTATCCGAATCTTAGACACCTCTTCTTATGAGATTATATGACTTGGAATATTTAAAATCATGACCTTAGAGACTTGTTTCATGATCACTATTATATGCATGACCAGGTCCCATAGTCTTGTATGATTTAAGGGCTTTAAGCAAATGCAAGTGAAGTATAAAAAGTGTAAGATGAAGATGGTCATTTTATAAAAGATATCATTCAATCAATATTATCTCACAATTGGAGTAGCCTTACACACCAATTCTAATTGGCTACGGGGCACTATTCCAATAATCTCCTATTTGCCCTAAAGTTAATTCCCTATGGCCTTTAAGCTCATCTTCTCAAGATGTCCTTCAAAGACTTTACGCAATACGAGTTTAGTCAGTGGATTTGCTATATTCTCTTTTGAGGCTTTCTCTCAACTAAGATGTTACCTCTATCAATGATCTCACGAATCAAATGATAACGCCTTAAAATTTGGATAATTGATGAGATCTTGGTTCCTTTGTTTGTACAATGGCTCCATGTTGTCACAAAAGACAACTACTGCTCTGCAATGCTAGGCACTACATCCAACTTTTGAATGAAGTTTTTCATTCGAACACCTTATTTTGCAGTTTTTGAAGCTGCAATATACTCTCAGTGGTAGAGTCGGCCGTGGTGTCTTTCTTGGAACTCTTCCAACTCACCGTGCTGTCACTAAGGAAATATATAAATTTAGAGATGGATTTAAGGTCATCTTTATTGAATTGGAAACTAGAATCTTAAAATCCTTCAAGTTTCAATTCTCCATTACCATATACCAAAAGCAAATCTTTAGTTCTTCCTAAGTACTTTACGATTGCTTTGATGGTGGTCCAGTGACTTTCATTGGGATTGAATTGAAAATGTCTCATAACACTTAGAACGTGTGCTACATCCGACCTAATACATTGAACGACATACCTTGTGCTCCCTATAACGGATGCATAAGGTGTGTGAGACATTCTTTCTCTTTCATCTTCAGTCTCAGGGACAATAGACTTAAAGAGACGAAGACCATGTCCCATAAGAAAGAATCTTTTCTTGGATTCTTTTATATTAAACTTCTTTAGTATCTTCTCAATGTACGCTATTTGGGAGAGCCCCAACATCCTTTTTGATCTAACTTTATAGATCCATAGTCCCAATACATAGGATACTTCTCTCAAATTCTTTATAGAGAATTGTGAAGATAACCATGTTTAGTATACTCTAATCCTTCTTTCTCATTCACAATGAGAAGAATGTCATCAACAAAAGTACAATAACTAAATCGAACTCCCACTAGCCTTTTTACACACATAAGGGTCATACACATTTTTGATAAAGTCAAACAATTTGACTATTTTATCAAAAGGTATATTCCAACTATGGGATGCTTGTCTTAGTCCATAAATAGACCTTTGGAGTTCACAAACCTTTTGCTCACTCCTTTTGGATGTAAAACCTTGTGGTTGCTCCATATTGATTTCTTCCTCAATGTTTCTATTGAGGAAAGTGGTCTTTCCATTCATTTGCCAAATCTTATAGTTGTAGTAAGTGGCTATGGCAAGCATAATCCTAATAGACTTAGGCATTGCGACCAATGAAAAGGTTTCCTCGAAATCAAGATTGTTTCACAATTGGAGTAGCTTTACATGTCAATTTTAATTAGTTGTTGGGCACTATTTCAATAATTAATTGTACTTTTGATCTAGATCAATAATATCTATAAAAAAAGTGTGAAAAATTCAAACTATAGATAAAATTAAATAAAATAAAATTGTAAATTAAAGTTATGACTCAGTGCAATGAAACAAGTTAAAAACTAGTTATCTATATAGAGTAGATGTCTTTTCATTTTCCCACTATTTTACATTTACGATTCAACAATTTAGGTTATTTTATATAATTCTTTTACTCTAATTTTTTTCATTTATTTAAAATTGGTTCTAAATAATAAAATATATTATATTTGTTTCTACTTGTACAATAGATTACCTTGAATTAAAAAGTTATTGTAATCATTAAACAAAACCCATTTAAATAATTGACCAAAGTTTCATTAAATCAAATGTTTAAAATACACTCACCTTTATGTTAAGGAATGGATCTTAGATCTAACTCACCCCAAAAGTTAGCTCAAAAGGTGAGGATTATCCAATGCCATATATAGAGACCACTACTTAATTATTTCACCGATGTGGGGTTCTAACAGACCCCTGCACACGCCCAATAATGAAATAGGTAGCCCAACAATATTGAGTAGCCCAACATCAGGACTAAATGGTTCTGATACCATATTAAAGAATGGACCTTGGGCCTAACTCACCCCAAGAGCTAGCTCAAAAGGTGAGGATTATCCAAGACCATATATAGAGACCAAAACTTATTTATTTTACCCATGGGACTCTAACACACCCTGCACATGCCTAGAAATGAAAGTTTGGAGAGTAAAATAGCATGAAATGGGTTATCCAACAATACTAGGTAGCCCAACATCGGGAATATGTGACTTTGATATTTTGTTAAGGAGTGAAACTTAGGTCAAACTCATCCCAAAAGCTAGCTCATGAGGTAAGAATTGTCCAAACCCATATATAAAGACAACTACTTATTTATTTAATCAATGTAGAGCTCTAACTCTTCATTCTTTCCCTATAGAGGTGGCCCTCATTGCATGCTATTGGTGTGCAAAACAAATAATGTAAATAGTCATGCAAGTGCGCGTGTCGTAATAAGTAATACAGTAATGAGAATAGTGTCGATCCCATGAGAAACTAAATTATTCGCTACTAATTACTAATTTATCAAAAACTTGTTTTATTCAAACCAAAATCAATTATGTGGGAATTAAAACTAAACTAATGAAAATAAGAAAAAGCATACTGATTAGGATTTCTACCATGATATAGAAGTCTAGGATTATGATTTCATCAATCGAATGAGTTGATTACATAATTTTCTCCCTATGAAATTAATAAAAAAATATTAGTTTTGAGTCTTATGCAATTACGAGGTTCTTCCGAATTATCCACTGTCAAATCCCTAATTTATTCAATTCACTATATTCCTATATGAATTAACTAAATTATGGATAAAGCTACACCACTCAAATAACTCCCTAGGGCAAGCAGGTATACTCCTATCCTACTCACAAATTAATTAATTCATCAATTTAAATAATTAATTCTAAGGTCTTTTATTGTCAATCAATCCCTAGATTTGCTTTTCTAAGACTCTTCTAGTGTTTAAAGATGCACTTGACTATTAATCAGATAATCAAATAGAAAAGGCACACAATAGAAGAAATAACTTTAAGCACCACTAATCTCACGGAAGAAAATCATGCATCAATTTATTGAAAAGAATCTATCATAATCCTAGAATAACGAATTAATTCATGATTGAATTGTCAAACAAAATATGAACAAAACAAAGCATCGTCTCAAATCCAGAATAAAAAAAAAATCAAAGTGAGAATAGAAAACACTATCCCTAGACGAATCGGACCTCCTAATTATCCTTCTTTAAATCCCATATTGTCGCGACACTTTTAATCTCCAAAATAGAAAATCCAAATCTGGTCCCCAAACTAAGTATCTGAAAGGCCTATTTATAACTGATTAAAAGAGTCTTCTAATTAGCATATGACTCAAATAAATAAAGACTCTTCTGTCCATTTTTGATTAGATCATGAGGTGTCATACAATCAGATTCCACCAACTTGTGTTAATCTGTCCATTTTTGTAATTTCTCCACTTGTATGCCTACAATTCTAAATTTTCATCAATCAGGAAGGGAATTATTATTTTTTAAACAAGAAAATTATTTGTGAACTCCTAAATATGATATTAAAATTAAGGGTAAATTACATCTAGACCCCCCGAGTTTGGCATAATTACAAAAAAACCCTTCTTGTTTTAAAAATTACATATACCCCCTATTGTTTACCGTCGCCTAACAATATAGTCCAACCATTACTCACAGTTAGGGTTCCATCCATGTGCCGTTAAAAAAAAAAAGGTGAAGTTCTGAAATTGTCCTTATGTTGACTGACTTCAATTTTGACCTTTTCTGAAAACTTTTTATGGATGAAAATACCTTTAGGAACTATATTGTAAGACATATAGAATTTTAAGGTTGTATTTGTAATATTGTTATTATCTAATATTTTTAAAATATTTATAAATATACATGTATCTATACATATACATATGCATATATGCATGTAAATATATACATACCTATATATATATAAATATACACACATCTCTATATACAATTATACATAAATACACATATATTTGTATCTATATATTTAAATACACATACATATATATAAATATAGATGCATATATATATATTTTATATACAGATAAATATATATGTATTAAATAATACATATAACAAACACACATACACACACACACATATATATATATACGTACCCATCCCCATTCTTACCATACCACACTGCACCGTCCGGCCATGGTTAGATCTGTATCGGACAGATCTAGCCTGGTCGTATAGCAATGGCCATGGAATGTAGAAGGTTGGGAGAGGGTTCAAGCAAACTCGAATAACCCGCTGTTCCAGTAGAAACTTTAGGGGAGGATAGGAAGACGGGGGAGGGGGTTGATGGGCCAAAGGCAACCATGGGTTGCAAAAGGTTGGGGAAGGGGGTGGTGGACTGATGGAGTAGAGGTAGGAAGGAGAAGTTGTTGCCTTCTTTCTTTCTTTCTTTCTTTCTTTCTTTCTTTTTTTCATTTTTTTAATTTTTTATTTATTTTTCTTAATTAATGAATAAATATAATTAATATATACTAATGTATTTAGTTCTTAATTAATAAATAAATTTAATTAAATTAATTTGAATGTATTTATAATTTAACAATATTAAATATAGAATTTAAGATTATAAAATGATAGTTTTTTATTTTTATTTATTTTATTGTTAATAAAAATTAACAAAATTTAATTAATTATATTAGATATTTTTATTATTTTAATTATTGAGTATGTAATTTAAAATTATTACCTAAGATGATAGATAGATTTTTATTTTTATTTTACTTATTTTACTTAATTAATAAATAAATATATTTGAATTAAATTTAGTAAAATTATTTAAATAATTCAAGTTTAAATTTACTGAAGTTACATTGTATAAGATAAATTTATTGTAAGTTATATTTAAAATTATTAAAATTATTAAAGTTATATTATATAAGATAAGTTTTTATTGTAAGTTATGTTGTAACTTAAAATTATTAAAATCATATTTTCTAAGGAGATAAATTTAATTTTTTAGTAAATTTAAGGTGATAAAAATGTATCAAATGAATCCTCAAAAATAAAAAAAAATTACAAATAGGTCCAAGGGTATTTATGTCTTTGCATATTTCTATTTATTTTTATTTTTCTACCAATTTTAATACAAAGGCATTTTTGACTTTTCTCACTTTCCGTAAGCATTACATTTTAGTTTCAAAGTTTAGGGGGTATATGTAATTTTCAAAACAACGAGAGTTTTATCATAATTATGCCAAATCTTAGGGGGTGTGGATGTAATTCACCCTAAAATTAATACTAATGGAGACTTAACAAACACCCCTAAACCTAAGACGTTGCTTGCCCTCAAGCAATAAAAAAAGACTCAAAGACATTCTAATAAAAACAAATCAATACTAAAACACATGTACAAAAACATCACTTCTTTTTGTTACTCTAAGAACTAGTTCAAAGCTATGCTCGTAGTCAGCCATAATTGTGATCTAATTTCACTGTGCACATATAAACAGATATAATGTTCAAATGAATCCCCTATATATGTGTGTGATTTCTTTTCAAATAGTTACTTGCAGTTTGAACTAATTTATGTACAAGTATAAGACTCTGCTCTAATACTCCATAGGTTTGCTTTTCATCTCTTTCTCCACTAATGTAGAATACACTCAATAATGGATCGTTTAGGACTTTCAAAGCTTGTAATGTAGACTTGAGTAAAGGTAGGAAAGATATGGATAATACTGACTCGATACCCACAACGCTTTCAATATTCCCCCAAAACTTATTGAACAGTACTTCTCAAGTTTTTTCTTTCTCCCCCTTTTTTCGGTTCTCATGCCACTATGCACTTTTTTTTCTCTTTTTTTCCCTCTTTTTTTGTGTTTTCTTGGATTTTTTTTGAATTTTTTTATTTTTTTTATTTTTGCGAAAAGAGGTGAAGAAAATCAGACTCATGGATACTGTACTATTTGTTCCCATCTTCATAAGAGCTACAAATAGATCTAACAAGCAATTGTGGAATTTTATTTGGTGGGATCATGTGTTTAAGTTGGTTGTTGAATTAGTTGCTGAATAAAAAGGATATTCAAAATAGGCTCAACAGGGGACCCTAGAGATAAAATATCATTTTGTAGGTTGAAAGGGTTAAACGGGTCAAAAATGGCCTAAGTGATTTTCCTTATTTAAGTGTTTCTAGGATTTCGCTTTGATAAGGAATCAAACAAATTATAGAGTTTAAAGTATTACCTATGTTACTCCTACATAAATGTCCTCTGAATCAAACCAGGAATGTCATCCTAGCATTGCTTCTACTCAAAGTGCACAATTTCATCAGCACACAATTATAATTTTCCATGAAACACAAAATTAAAGGAGTAATATCTTCATTGATTCATGAAGATTAATTTCTGTACATGCAGAACATTGACTAAGAATTTCATCAAAAGACAATGGAAAACAAAGGACTAAGAATTGACTTGCAGAGCATCCCCCAAACTTGAGAGGTGCTTTGCCCTCAAATTACTAATACTATCATGACAAAGAAAGCAAGAAAATAAGAGGCACTAATATGAAAAATTAAAAAAATAAAAATAAAAAGAAAAATAAAAGAAAAAAAAGGAAGAAAATATGCCCTAATCAATTGATGGTGTCATTGTCCTTCTCGACCTCCGGGGGTGGAATTGCAAAATCAATGTAATGGTATGGTTGTAGTGGTGAGAATTAACTCCAAATAGAATTACTCTGAATAATACCTAAAGAAAATCAAGAAATATCAATGAATAAATCTACATCCAACAATTTTATCTCAATTGGCATCCAAACATTTACCATTTCACCTCAATAATCAATCAATTATTTATCAAATAATCTCAAATAAACAACCAAAAAATTATTCAATAAATAATTTGACTAATTCCAAACTCTCAAATCAATAAAATAGGCCTTTATAAATGATACATACCTACAAATTTAAATCAATCTAAAATACTAATATATCTGAAATATGCTAAAGAAGGAATGATAAGGATGGTGGCATAGGTGGGTTTGTTTGAGAAAAAGAAAGTGAATGAGAGGAGTAGAGAAAAAGAAAAGAGAAAATAATAAAAGGAAAGAAAAGATAGTTGGGGGTGATGGTTGGGTGGGGTCGGCTACGGGTGGCATGACAAATTGCTTGCTACCTCTCAATTTTATCCCTTCTTCATTTTTCTCTCTTTTTTTTAAATATAATATTCATGCAAGGCAATTGCACCCCCCAGCCAAATTGCAAATGTTTTGTTAATTCCCGGCCCCAACGCAATTGCATGCCCTTAGGTTTTAAAAAGACGCCTTGCGCACGCGGGGCGCAAGTAGCCTGTGCCCCTACGCATGGGCCGCTATCCCAAGGCATAATAAATTCACGCCTTGAGCCTCGGTGTGTAGGCTATTAGCCTACTACCCTATTTTATTTTATTTTAAATTTTCTTCTTCTCATTACCTAGCATCCTGCAAAACAAAAAATAAGTGCAAATTAAATTAAAAATTAAATCAAATAGAAGAGAAAAAATTAAGTAAGAAAAATAGAAATAAAAGTAATTAAAAACTTGGGTTGCCTCCCAACAAATGCTTGATTTATAATTTTCGGCTTGACTTTTGGGCTTCACTTGATGTTGGTTAAGGTGGTTGTGGATTGTTGGTGATCAAATCACCTTCACAATAATGTTTGATTCTTTTCCTATTTGCCTTAAACCGCCTTCTTGGACTAATTCCTTCCAACTCCATCATTCCATGTGGAAGGATTTCAATGATGCGAAAAGGCCCCAACCATTGTGATTTTAGCTTTCCTGATAACCATTTAAAGTAGGAGGTATAGAATAGTACCTGTTCACTTGGCTCTAATTGATCTTTCAAAAATTTTTTGATCACTCATATATTTAACATCTCCTTTATATGACTTGCCTTTTTTATTTGCCACATTAGCTGCAAAACACTTGTCAATGTCCTTAGAAAAATCAAATGCTTTAAACAAATTAAAAGTTACCTTTTCATCTTAGACCCTCATGGTTAATTCACCTTTTTGCTTATCTATGATAGTCCTACTTGTGGCCAAGAATGGTCTCCTAAGGATGATTGGTGCTTCAATATCTTTTTCCATGCCCAACACAATAAAATCTATAGGGAAAATAAATTTATCAACTTTTACCAATACATCTTCAATTATTCCATTAGGATATGTGAATGTTCTATCCTTAAGTTGCAAGGTTAATTTGTTGGCTTAATGTCGCCCAATCCAAATCATTAATAGATGGAATGTGGTATTAAATTTATGCTTGTCCCCAAATCGCAAAGTGCCCTTCCAGAAAATTTAGCACCAATTTTGCATGGCATGGTGAAACTCTTAGGATCTTTTAGATGATTGCACTGCGTTCCTCTATAATAGCCACTATTTTAAATTCACTCAAATACATTTTATTAGATAAAATAGCTTTCATGAATTTCAGATAACTCATCATTTGTTCTAAAGCTTTAGCAAATGGGATATTTATGTTGAGTTTCTTAAAAACCTCTAAAATTGTTGAAATTTCTTGTCCAACTTTTGATTCTTAAACCTTTGAGGAAACGGTGGAGGTGGTCTGATTGGATTAACTTTTTCAGTTTTATGTTTTACATCCTCTGCCTTCTTAATTGGTGACTTTTTTTCCATTTCCTCTAAGATGGAGGGACCTTCTGAAATTCTTACAACTCTTTATCACTCCTCAAAGAAATAACATTGCAATGTTGCTTGCCTTCTCATATAGGATTTATCTTAGTGTCACTTGGCAAAGTTCCTTGTTGTCTCATACTCAATGCTCTGACTAGCTGGCCCATCTATGTTTCTAATGTTCTAATTGAAGTTGATTGATTCTGAAGAATTGCATCAGTTTTTTCCATATATTCATTATTCTTTACCATAAATTGCATGAACATCTCCTCTAAAGATTGTTTCTTTTCTTGTTGTTGAAAGCCCGGTGATGGAGGCTTAGGAGCTGAAGTTTGTCCTTGGTTATTGCTCTATGAAAAATTGGGGTGTTGTCTCCATCTAGGATTATAAGTATTTGAGTATGGATTATTTTGATTCCAATTGAAGTTCCCAGCAAAACTACACTGATTCCAAAGTATATTGGCACCAATCACTCGAATACGCATCCCCGCAAATATCACAAAGTAATAAATTGGCTCTCTACTGCTTCAACTTGTTGCATTGGTAGGGTTATAATGCTTGCAAGGGTGTCCATCTTCTTTGTTACAACTTCTAACTATGCAGTCAAAGATATAGTAGCGTTTACCTCATAAATTCCTAAAGCTTTCTTTGGTTGAGTTAATCTATCAGTTGGCCACTAATAACTATTTTCTGCCATCTCTTTAAATAACTCAAATATTTCCCTAATCTTGTTTTGCATAAGTATACCTCCTGTAGTAGCATCAACTATTCCTCTAGTTTGTGTGGTCAATCCATTGTAGAATATCTGCATTTGAAGTCACTTTCTCAATCCATGATGAGGGCATTTTCTGAGCATTTCCTTATATCTTTCCCATGCCTTATAAAATGTTTCCTGATCAAATTGGACAAAGAAAGTAATTTTATTCCTCAACTTGACTATTTGTGATAGTGAGAAGAACTTAGCTAAGAATTTTTGCGCTAAATCCTCCCAAGTGACAATTGATCCCAATGGGAAAGATGACAGCAAACTCTTTGCTTTGTCCTTTAGTAAAAATGGAAATAACCTCAATCGGATTGCATCATCAGACACTCCATTATATTTGAAGGTAGCACAAATCTCCAAAAAGTTAGCTGAATGAGTATTTGGATCTTCTATTGGAGACCCCCCCAATTGTATTGAACTCCGTATTATTTGAATGATAGCGAGCTTGATCTAAAAATTGTTGGCATGAACAGATGGTCTAGCGATTCTTGTCTGAAAGCCCTGAATTTGTGGGATAACATAATCCCCCAAATATCCATCTTCTTCTATCATTTTTGTAGTATCCTTGTACGCTTGAAATAAAAAAAAATAAGTAAAAAAAAGTTTGAACTAAAACTTAGCTTTTAAAATTAATATTAGCATAAATAAAATAATTTTAGTCCTCGACAACGGCACCAAAAACTTGTTGGTGTGCAAAACAAATAATGAAAATAGTCACGCAAGTACATGTGTCGCAACAAATAATAAGTGATGAGAAGAGTGTCCATCCCACGAGGAATGAAATTATTCTTTACTAATTACTAATTTATCACACACTTATTTTATTCAAACCAAAATCAATTATGTAGGAATTAAAACTAAACTAATGAAAATAAGAAAAAGTGTACTGATTAGGATTTATACTAGGATATAAAAGCCTAGGATTATGATTTCATTAATCGAATGAGTTGATTACATAATTTTCTCCCTTTGAAATTAGTAATAAATTATTAGTCTTGAGTCTTATGCAATTACGGGGTTATTCTAAATTATCCGCAATCAAATCCCTAATTTATTCCATTCACTATATTCCTATATTAATTAACTAAATTATGGATAAAGTTGTACTATTCAAATAACTCCCTAGGGCGAGCAGGTATATTCCTATTCTACTCACAAGTTAATTAATTCATCAATTTGAATAATTTATCCTGAGGTCTTCTATTGCCAATCAATCTCTTGATTTTCTTTTCCAAGACACCTCTAGGGTTTAAAGATGCACTTAATTGTTGATCAAACAATCAAATAGAAAAAGCACATAATAGAAGAAATAACTTTAAGAGCTACTAATTTCATGGAAGAAAATCATGAATCAATTTATTCAAAAGAATATGTCATAATCCTAGAATAATGAATTAGTTCATAATTGAATTGTCAAACAAAACATGAACCAAAACAAAATGTCATCTCAAATCCAAAATAAAAAAGAAAATCAGAGGTAGAAGAGCGGTGGGTGTCGAATCCAACAAAAATAAATTCCTACTCTAAAGATATGATTTGTAGTCTGTGGTGAGTAGGGTCGTATTCCATAGGGACTGGTAAATTTTATTTCTTTCAAGCTTATTAATAAAATAGAAAAGAGGGAGGGATTTTTATGAAATGAAAAACCTAGAACTTTAAAAGTAAAATAAATCAAATAACAAATCAATGAGAATGAAATCTAGCCTAAGGTAAAACCTCAGTTTGGTTTTGCAGATTTGATCATTGATGTAAAGATAAATTCCCTTTTTTTCTTGAATAGACTGGTTATAGTTACTTGGACGCCCTAATAACCAATATTTCCTTACTATCTAGATAACTAAGAGAAGCTCGTTAGTTATTTCCATTGCCAATAAACAATCCCAAAGAAATGCTCCTATGATTTAATTTATCAACAACATAAAAACTAGAGAGACCCAGCCCTAGTCAATAAACACACACAAGTGGGGTTCATTTAGACTAGAGTATTTATCCACATAATATAAATCATGCATATCCTCACACATAACTACACTATTTGCCACAAGCATTAGAGCAATCAAACAATTATGGATTTAACGTTCTAATTGGCAGAACAACTATTCTAAATTATCAAATTAGGGCCATAAATTCAATAAACCTAAATATTTGTAATGAAAACAAAAGATAAATAAATACTCAAGAAATAATCCATTATTTAGATCTCACAAATACTAAAGAATCAAAACTTCGGTAATCCCTTAGACTAGAAAAGGAGTTTAGCAACTCATGGAGAGAAGAAAAATGTAGGAAAATAAAATATGTTGAATGAAAAGATATCAAAAAGTCTCTATGAAAGATTCCTAGTTCCCTATAAAAAGCCTACTACTCCTAATGCAACTGAGAGACTAATTAAAAGTCCTACCAAAATAGGGAAACTTAAATTCTCCTAATTAAAGAAATATAAATTAAAACATCCTAAAAATGTAAAACTGCCAAAAGAAATTGAATGCTTCCTAATTAAATTTGCATGAAGTCTTAGGAAGAAAACACATCCGCACTCGAATTATTTCTTTCTACCATTTCTCTTCTTCTCGGGAATGCGATTTTTGCTCCAAGCATGTCAAATATTCGATTTTCAACTGCATTTAACTCAAATCTTCAATTTGCTTCACAAAATATAAAATAAAAGTCAGAATCCAATAATTAAGCATTTTTACTATTAATCATAAAGGAAAATTATATGAATTAAGTAACAAAAATGGAACTTAACAAAGAGGAAACTCTATTTCTAAACAAATTTGATCTCTACTTTGTCCTCCTTTAAATCCCGTATTCTCGCGGTACTTCTAGTCTCCAAAATGGAAAATCCAAATATGGTCCCGAAGCTAAGTATCTAAAGGGATTATTTTGTAATTGATTAAAAGAGTCTTCTAATTAGAATATGACTCAAATAAATAAAGACTCTTATGTCCATCTTTGATTAGATCATGACGTGTCATCCAATTAGTAGTCCCACCAACTTGTGTCAATTTATCCCTTTTTTGTAATTTCTCCACTTGTATTCCTGTAATTCCAAAATTTCATCAATTATTAAGGGAATTATAAGTTTTTTAACAAGAAAATTATTTGTTAAGTCCTAAATATAATATTAAAATAAACACTTGTTGTGCCCCAAAATCAAACCATACAGACTAGTCTCGAGTCGTGAAACTCAATTTCAAATAATAAAAGTAATCTAACCCAAAATCATAATCTTAAACAGAAGAACACCAAGTAGTCAATATAAATTAAGTAGGCCTTGCAACATGAAAACTTAAATAACAATACTCTAACCTCAACTAAAACCCACAAGGAAACTAACAAGCTAACATCATCAAATGCTAAGACTACTACAAAAGTCCCAATATACTTCAGTTTTGATTCTCATTGAAAGTGGGTCCACCTCCTCACTAGGGTTAGAGTCTAGGTCTGCCAGAAGAAAGTTAAAGAAAAATATAGTGTGATTAAAAGACTCAGTGAATGCCAAGTGTGTGCAATGTGAGTTCAATAATATATCATGATAAAAAAATATTCAGTGATAAATACTTGAAAAAAATAGTGAGAAATAGTCATAAACACTTGAATAACAGTGAAAAACAATTATAAACATTCGAGAAGATAGTGAAAAGCAGTTATACATTATACAACAATAAAATGGAATATAATGGTAAATCTAACAATTAAATATGATGGTCAAACATGTGTTTGTTGTAGCCAGTCAAACTTATGATTCACAGCATAACAGTCCCTTATCACTCTAGGTAAGGTGTGACCTTATCAAATAGGACCTAAGCCTAGGTTTTTTGAAAATCCTACGACCCACCTCAACCATAAATGGCTTTTGTTGTGCACTGGGGTGATTAGGCCATGGGGGCTTGGGGTTCAACTGGCAAGCCCGTTGTTGCCCGGTGAAGTCCCTCGCACGCCCAGACCAAGTTGGATCCAACTAACAGTAACAGTAAATTCAGTTATTAGTTGATAATTGAATTTAACTGCTAATCTAGAAACATTATTAAATAAAAAGAGATCATAAAAGCAAATGCTTTCTTTTAACTTGTAAAAATAAGAAAATTTTATGTGCACAGTGGAATATAAATATCATGTAGTGTAAATTGAAGAAAAGTTTCATGAAATGCATTACAGTATATAAATTTCTAGATTTTGAAAGGTAATATATAATATATATAAGTTTAGGCACTCATTGCACTTATCACGGGTCGATCCTAACATCTTAAATTTCAAAACACCTACTGACATAAGAGTAGTATTCAATTCAATTAACATTCTATTTGATCCATGAATTCTAATCTCAAATTCATCCAAAAAATTAAGATAATGATCAATGAAACTCTAAAACTAGTACTAACAAAAAGTTTCTATATGTCATTAGCCTAGTACATGCATACTCGCAAAACTTATTAAGAATTTATTCTTTTAGATGTATTTTGTTTATTCGCTCAAAACTTTCTTTCTAGATATCCGATTGGCTTGATTCTTGCGGTATTAGAAAGTCAAGAAAGAGTACTAAAACTTTTATGTTTATGATGTAGTCTAATTGGCTAATATGAGGGAGAAAAATCAAGTTCACGAGGCAGCAGGGGTGCAAAAATAGATGTTCAATTTTCAGGAAAATTTTCGTGTGACACTAGATTGTATTTAAGCTATAACTTTTACTACATGCCAGATGAAGGTGATTCAAAATTTTGTAAAAACTTATGAGATAGATCTATAATTTATCCATTTGAAGATTTTTTAAATTCAATTGGGAACTAAGAGAAAAATGTATTACAATGTTCTCATGAAAACAAATGGCATTTTCTGTTGAAAGATTTCTAACATGGCACTTCAACATATTTCATGAATAAAATAAAAAACTTTTGGGTTCTAATATTATTGGATTACTATAGACAAGTTTGAAATTAATTTTACAAAAATTAATAAATTAAGATACTTCAATTATCATACGTACTCAAATTCAAGATAGTGATCCAACTCGACATGGACTGAGGCAGTTATACTTGAAGATTTTTAGAAAAGTAACTATAGGGTCTGAGACATTAAAATTATACAGTAATATTTTAAACATATGAAATTTTCATAATAAAAATTTCATCTAAAAATTCTTTGGTTTCAGATGGGTAAATAAATTTTTAAAAAGAAACTATTCAGACATGCCACTCAATCTACTAGGAAACTTTCAGAATTTTTATAAAATTCAAGAAAAAATATTTAAACATGAAATTTTGCAGATATGTTCTAGACACATTGAATAATGTACTGAAAAAATTTGAAATAAAATTACCCAAATTTGGTGCATGAACTGAAATAAAACTTTTAACCCTAGAATCTGAAAATCGAAACCTAACAGCAGTAACTTCAACTGCACAAATATTATATGCATAAACAATACAAACGATACGAATTATGATTTAAAAAAATATTTATATTTTAATTATAATTTAAATATAGAATCATACTCGCAAGAAGAGTGAACAAGAATTGAGAGTGTCGAGATTTCCTAGCGATCTTCTTCCTTGTCTTGCCATTTGGGATTTTTTTTTTCTCCAAAGGATGGGAATGGTTGAGGGCTTTCTAATAAAAATATTCTGCTTGAAATTTAAAGGTTTGTATGTACATTATAGAGTAGAAGAAGTTATTTGAATATGATATGGAGAAGGAGACCTAATAAATTAGAAGTTCTATAAGGATTAAAATTAATGAAAATTCTATCTTTATCTACATATTTGTTTGTGTATTATTATTTATTTCATCTTCTTCTTCTTCCTTTTTTTTTCCTTTTTCTTTTATTTAGCTTTGAATAAGAATTCAAGATAATTCTAATAAATAAGATTTAATTATTCCTAAATAATTGACTAATCTCAATTAATTAAGATTTAAAAACAAAAAAAGAAATATGGAACACTACAATACTAGTGGGGACTAAACACACGCCTCAGGTTTGTTGCGTTCTAGGTGGCCGTGCTTCGCTTATTGCAGGAAGACTCAAACAGTAGATCTCAGCTACATTAACATGGCTCTGGTACCAATCAAATATGTGTGGGCGCGTACCAGGATTAGCTCAAAATATATGTGTGGTCAATTAATCTTAACCCCCATTCTGGTGGAGACATCGTGTTGTGCGCAGGCCAGGCAAATTTAATTCTCAAATTTACCAATTTCGGGGTTCATAGCAAGATATTTTATTATTGTTTGGATTTTACTCGTTTATCTGAGTTTGGCTAAAAGTCTTAGAGCCCGTTTGGTTTCATTTTCAAAGGTCCTTTTCACATTTTTTATTATTTTAAAAATAAAAAAAAATTATTTTTTATCTATTTTCACTCAATATCATTTTTATCTTTATTTTCAAAATACATTTCCTAATAACGTATATTCTCTCTCTCTCTATTTCATTATTTCTATCTCTTCCCACCTACAACCTACTCAACTCAATATTATCATTACTTTTTCAATAATTCATTCAAATACAAATTCATTTTCAACTTATTTCCACTAACTTCTTTCTAACATTTTGAAAATGATGAAATGAAATTAAAATCAAACAAGCTGCAGTCTCTAAAAGATTCATCGCAAGATATTTTATTATTGTTTGAATTTTACTCATTTATCTTAAGACGAGTTTGACTGAATGTCTTAGTTTCTAAAAGATTTGATTTTATAAAGTTTGTATTATAAAATTATAATATTTTTTGTACTAGATTTTTAGTTTTTAGGTAGAGTAGTCAAATGTTTATTAATTGCTCAAAAAAACACTCGTGAAACTTATAATATTCATGGAATAGTTATGTTAAATTATGAGGCAATTCAAAAGGATGGTATGAATATTTTTCCGATAGTTTTGAGAATGATTGTAAAATAATTTTTTGTCTTAAGTTTTGATATTTCAAATGTAAGAGCTATATAGTAAAATTCTACGATGGAGAAAAGAAAACTCCAATGGAAGTAAGTGGAATTTGTAGAACCACATAAACTTATGTGTATTTATTATTTTATTAATTTTGTAAATATAGTTTTTTAAAGTTTTGATAAACCAATCTCGTATTTAAATTATTGTCGTTGTGTGCGGCTCAATAAATATAAATTCCTAAATTCTTATGTGATTGGCCTGCTCCAACTGAATTGGAGAACTGTATGGAAGTTGATTCTTACACGAGCCCGCATGACCGTCACTCCATCAAAATAAAAACGATCAATCAACGTCAACAGTGTTGGAAAAATTGAAAGGGTATGTATGGTACAAGAACTTGGTCCAAGCAGAGACAACACTGATGAATTATTTGAGATTTACTTTATTGGTGGGAACCTTAATGGATAGAAAGTCGAGTACAGAGCAACTGAAACCACTTGTTCGGGATCAACAACTACGCAACTGACAAACTTGGAACTTGTGGCTATTGCAAATAGCATTCATGATGATAGAGAATGATTCTTGTAGCATTTTAATGTTTAAGTTTGTTTGGAATATATTATAACGCTGGCGAGGATTTCAAATATATATATATATATGCACAAAATGTTAATTAATATTACACTTTTATAAATAAATTTAAATCAGCGGCACGTAAATTAAAAATATCCAAAGTGTTTGTTTATCGTGGATATGCTCTACTTTTTATTATATATTTTCAATATGCAATAGACTATAATAATGAGTAAACATGTTTTTTTAATCTAACCAGTAAAAACCTTTTTTTCTTAAGATTAACCAGTTAAGTAAAAGAATTCACAAATAGAAATATTAATCGATATAGGATAGCTCAATAGGCCCAACCCAATGGATGAGGGTGAAAATTGTTTGATGTTGAATGCAGGGCTGGAATCTAGGGAAATCGACCAGAGTATGGTTGAGGAGAATGCTTTTGGTGTATTAGGGTCGAGTCCTGCAATCAACAACAAATATCAGCCTAGCCGAGGTACCATCGGCTAAGACACTCTGATACTCAAGTTAGTATAGATCGACTAGAGAATTGAACAGCGGAGTGAAAGCTTAAGGTAAATATGGCATACCTTGCTGAAGGCAGTGGATGGGGTATTTAAAGCCTCTTCAAGGGGGGTGGCAAGTCTAGGATGCCCTTGTCACACATGAGGGGTTTTTATCTTCACCTGAGGGCCTTTATCTTCTCCCAAATGTGTACTATTCCAAATGGCGCAGTCTAGGGATGATGGTATACTGGTAGTGCATTCCAGCTTGGCGCAGCTAAGAAAAGGTAGTACTGTGGCAGCATGTGCCATTAATGCGGGGGCACGCCGCCTGATGGAGCATTCAATGCGACTGAGGGGCCATTGCCTTAGCTCAACTTCCCTAGTTGAGGTGACTCATTCTCAGGCTCTAGTCGACAAGGCGTAACCTTGTCCTGGATTAAACTTCACAGTCGGATGAGGGCCTGTATATCCTGGTTACGGTCGACCATAATCTGGCCGAGAAGGTGAATGCCAGTACTCACCGCGGCGGGCAAGGTCCTAGAGATGGAGTTCCGGCAGATAGGTTAGGCCTGTTGGTAATTGGGCCACTAGATATTGTAGTGCTATCATGGTTGAGTATTGTTGGGTTGGGCCTATTGGACTATCCCATATCATGAGTCCCCCTTACTTTCGAGTCCTGATTGAGAGTATCGACAAGAAGGAAATGGGAGTAGCTGAAATTGGAAAATTGATCCACTCGATGAGAGTTTGAAGGAATCGACCAGGGTTTTAGTGCAATAAATGCGGCAGTTGCGATGGGTCACGCGAAACGCCAAGCGAAGGCTGTGAAATTATTGCATCCGTTTAAATTCCTGTGCATCGATGCCTATAAATAGGCACAGTGAAAACCTTCATTTTTACTTTTACAGCTTTCCATAAGGTCGAGTCATTTTTTTCCCGCTCTCTTTCCCAGTTGTTTCTTACCTTAAGCCTCCTCGAAAACACATAAATCTTTCAAAATTTTAACTCGATCTTATCATTTTCGTAATCCTGCTAAGTATTTCGGTGATTCGGGTGGTTAAGGGAGTGGCAGTGAGGCTACTAAGTCGGATCAGGCTCCGTCAGGCGGAGAGGGCAAATCTACTAGCAAGTTGAATAGTTCTAGTAGCGATAGTTCGACCTCCACTAGTTCGAGCAGTGGTTGTGCTGATGCTGCTGGAGGCAAGGTCGGGCCAGGCCACATGCCAGTATCTCGTGGCCAACTGTTCACCCCCAATCACTACAGCAAAATAGTATCCAAAATTACTCTTGTCAACCTCGCACACATTAGACAGCTTTATCACATTCCCCAGAAGTATGAACTGATAGTGCTTGGATCTTCCGATAGGATACATCGACCACATAGTGGATGCATAACCGCGTTCAAAGAAGCTTTTAGGTGCGGGCTTAGGTTTCCTCTTGCTCGATCGATAATTGATCTGTTGATGGGCTTGGAGGTTTGCATAACCCAACTTTTACCTAACTGTTTCTCGACCATACAGCTTTGCTATGTTGATGCACATATTTGATCAGCCCACCACCTTTTCCAACTTTTCTAATCATTTTCACCTTCCTATGTCCCAAAAATCAAGTAGCACCGACTAGTCGGGCTTCTATTACCTTACTGCTCGACCCCGTTGTAAGTTTCTTGTCACCTCTTCATCCTCGTACAGTCAGGGGTGGAAAAAAATGGTACCTTTTTGTTTGAGCGCCCCAGGGTTCCAACACTCCTAGGGGATAGTGGAGGGGGCATGTCGAGATGCCTGGTAATTTAACCCCAATCTGGCCTAATACTTTCATTCGAGTTTGATTGAGTTCGGCTAGATAGAAGCCTCGGGGTATATCAAGGAAAGGAACCTGGAACTGGCAAGCTTATCATGCGGCGCAGCTGGACTTACTAGCAGATGCTCGACTAGGTAGATGGCATTGTTGATTTTAATTCAAATTGTTTCTTTGCGTGCGACTTTCTGGTCAGTTATAATTTTTTTATTTTGTTGTCTATGTTGCAGATCGAAAAGAGATCATGAATTGAATGCGAGCTAAGCTTTTGTGCGTGCTCAGAGGAATAAAGAGTGTCGTCAGGCTACGGCAACTCATTGAGAAACTGCATTATTAGCCACGCCGCAGCCTCTAGCTGCGCTACCCCACTGCTGCTTCACCTGCTCGGCCTGTAGCAGCCGCGATTAGTAGCCCCAACGCTCGACAGAAGAAGGCGTTGGTCGAGTAGGCGGGGCCTGCTCAAAAGAAAAATGCAGCTAAGAAGGGAAAGGGTAAAGCTAGGTGTCATAGTCAATCAACTGGTTACGTCATCTTCGAGCGAAGAGATGATTACCAGCTATTTCAGTTGCTGAGGTTACCATCGCCTTAGTTTGGGACCAACAGGGCCATGGCCGTCCCTACCTCCTACTCGATGTTAATGGCGGGGTTGATTGGGCCCGCGCCATTGAAGGTGATGATGGCTAGACTATTTGCGTCCAACGAGAATAACTTTATGGATCTAAGCCAGGATGCTGTACTGAGAGCTCTGGCGTATCATTTGAACATGGTAAGTGGCTCTTTTAAATAATGTGAGCTTTTCGGGTGTACCCCATGTAGTGTGCTCGTCGATTGAGGCACTTTCTTTGCAGGTGAGCTAATTGGGCTACCATTTTTATATGAGGTTAGAGTTGTCGCTCGGCGATCGTGATCAACTGGAGGAAGAAAGGGATGTTGATACATTGAAGGCTCATCTCAAGTCAGCGCAGGCACGGATCGAGCAACTGAGCATGGATCTCTAGGAAGGAAGGGACCAGCTCGATTTGAAGGATATGCAACTCATCACCACCATTATCGAGAAGTCTCGAATGGATGAGCTGCTGCTGAGGGCTAGGTTGGATCCTCAGCAAAGTTATGACACTAGTTGGGCACAACGGTACAATACAGCAATGCAGTATGCTGAGATGAGTTTTACAAGATGCTGTCATTGATGCGACAAGAGGTCGTGTAGTAGTTCATGCTATGCTTGGCATTTCAAGAGACAAGTGTCGTCTTCTCTCTTGATGACACAAAAGATGCATTCAACAAAGCGGTCTAGCAACTGAAGCACCTGGGCTATGAATTCCGACCTGAGGACAAAGAACATATGAATCCCATGCTGGATGAGCAGCTGAGGATGTATCCCGACCTCGACAAGGGTGGTCCCGATAAGGGGGCTGGTGCTACGCCCTCGGTCAAGCCCCTTTTAGATGCTCAGAAGTGGCTCACCGAGGTAACGAAAGAGTTCAACTTTGCCTATGACTTTGCGTTCGACATCCACGATGGTAAAGTGAACATTGCTGATCTCTTCCTTCCTTCCAAGGGTACTTTCTTGGTCGATGAGGGGGGGGCCTTCCCGACCAGTGCTTGCAATCGTGCCTCTTCCCACCACGGCACCCGAGTAGAAGGTTGAGGGTCCAGCAGTCGTTCCTATCCCTTCGAGTGATGAGCTCAACCAGGCTATTGATGAAGACGCTCAAGCTACGTAAGTTGAGGCGGCTGGATCCAGTTGACCATTTGGGCCTTTGTCTTTAGTCGCCTTGCGAGGCGTTTGTTTGCTTTTGTTTGTTATTGCTGTTTTTTTTTTAAATTTGTAATCGAACATCAAAATGGAATAGAATAACGTTTCTTTGTCATTGATTCGTGCTTTATTTTTTTTTTTTAGCACTTCATTCTTGTCAAATTTTTGACCTTAACAAACAACAGTATAAGCAACTCGCATTCTTGTCGATCTTTAATTTTAACCAACAACTTTAAACGATCTCTTAATAAAGGAACTAAGTTTGAACAAGTCCATTGTCGATTGGGAGATCAGTTGTCGTGCAAATAATAGAGCTAGTGTAGGATGCTATTTGCATCTTTGTTGTTGAATGCGAGGTCGAATGAGGTCATAATGCTATGATTGCGGCGTTTGATGCTATAATTATTTTTTACTAGGCGGTCGAACATGTGTGCCTTAATTTAGGCTTTGAGTGTGGGGTCGATTGAGAGCAATCAATTCATTTATTATTTTAGGCTAGAAACCCTCATTTTGCAGTTTGAAACTGATATCGACTATGAGATCGACTATGAGCGATCAAGTCATTTGTTAATTTGGGCTAGAAGCCTTTATTTTGTGGTTTGAAAAAGACGTCGACTACGAGGTCGACTATGAATGATCAAGTCGTTTGTTAATTTGGGCTAGAAGCCTTTATTTTGTGGTGCAAGCAGGGAGTTGTAGAAATGTGCATAGTTTTATTTATCTAAAAAGATACTACAGTGCAATGGAGACTTTGAGTCTCCTTACACATAGAATTTCTTCAAGTTCATCACGTTCCGTGGTTAAGGAAGCTGATTGTTGTTCATATCTGCAAGTCGATACGCATTGTGCTTTGTTACCTTGACCACCGAGTATGGTCCCTTCCATTTCGGGGCAAGTTTTCCCACATTCTTCAATACCTCAACCTTTTTGAGGACAAAGTTGCCTACTTTGAAGCTTCTCGATTGAACTGCTTGTTATAGTGCTCTATCTTTGATCTATATCTTTGCATCATGGTGTAAGCTTGCTAGCACAGTTTGTCAATGGTTTCTAGGTCGAGTTCTCTTTCTGAGGTGTTCTTGATTAGATTGAAATAGATTACTCGAGCAGTATGCTTTATTAGTTCCGTTGGGATGACTGCCTCTGCTCCGTAGACCAAACTATTGAGCTATGACCCGTTGCTGTTCGAGGAGTTGTTCTGTATGCCTATAGCATGCGGGGAAGGTCATCTGCCCAATTCGCACTAGTCCCTTCTATTCAAGCTTGAGGTGGTCGAACACAGTTCTGATTGTGACCTCTGTTTGGCCATTAGCTTAGGGGTTCCCCACTGAGGTAAAGTGCTGGTGAATCCTCAAGTTCTCGCACCAATTCCTTATGCTTCTGCTCTGGAACTAGGTTCCTTTATCTGATATCAAGACCTTGGGTTGACCAAAATGACAAATGATGTTCATCCATATGAAGCTCTTGATGGCCACGTTGGTGATTTTGGGTACTGTTTCTGCTTAGACCTATTTCATGAAGTATTGACCATGACGATCATGAATTTCCTTTAACCAGTTATCTTTGGGAAAGAACCAACAATGTCGATTCCCTACTGGTCGAATGGCCATGTGATTTGGATGTTTACCATCAACGTCGCGGTTGGTAGGGGATACTCGAGTGGAGCTGGAAAGAGGGGAATTGTTTGGCAAAGTCGATGGCATGTTTCAGTAAAGTTGGCCAGAAATACCCGTATCTAATGATTTTGTGCACCAGGGACTGCCCTCTAGAGTGATTGCCATAAATTCCTGCATAAAGTTTGTGCAAGGCGTCGCGAGCCTAGGCTGGTGTTAAATATCTCAATGGTAGTCCAGAGATCGACCTCCGGTAAAGCTGGTCGTGTTCATCAAATGCGAACTTGGCGGCTTGACCTCTTAGCCTATGAGCTTTGCCTTTGTTCTTGGGGGCTATTCCTTCTCTTAAGTACCCCTTTATCACGTCCTGCCAGGAAGGAGCTGCTTCTTCGATCTATCCCACTAAGTTCCGGTCGGGGACACTTATGACGGGCTTGTTTGCTACCAAAATTGTTAGTGTTTTGTCTCGAGTCCTTTTTTCGAACTTGCAAATTTCAACAACGCGTTTCTCTAATGGAGGGACCTGGCTAAAGGTGAACTTTTTGAACAGCTGCCATAGTCCTTTCACCTTGGCTAGGTACTTACTCATTATATACTCCTTAGCTTCAAAGTTCCCTTCGACTTGTTCTGCAACTAGCTGGGAGTTAGTGTTGGCTACTAGCTGCTCGACTCCCCGATCTGCTACCATCCTTATACCGGGAAGGAGGGCCTTGTACTCTGCTTTGTTGTTTGTTACTGGGTAGTCAAGTTTGATTACAAAATCATATTCCTCAATGAGTGAAGAGTGTAGTGAAATGCCAATCCCTCCTCCTGAGGAAGTTGCTGATCCATCGACATGCAAAGTCCATATAAGGGAGTTGTTGTCATGTTGGTTAGGTAGGTCGAGTCTTTTGGCGATGAAATCAGCTGAAACTTAGGCCTTTATAGCTGTTCGGGGTTGGAATATGATGTTGAATTCACCCAGCTCAATTGCCCATTTGGTCAGTCTTCCAAACGTATTCGATTTTGATAAGACCTGCTTCAACGGTTGATTTGTCAAGACTATGATCGCGTGGGAGTGGAAGTACGGCCCTAACTTTCTGGCTGTTGTGACCAGGGCAAGAGCAAACTTCTTGATCTCAAGATAGTTGTGCCTAAGGCCCTGCAGTGCTTTGCTACAGTAATAGATAGGTCGATGGGTTCCATCTCTGGTCGAGACTAAGACAGAGCTAATTGAGGCCGACGACACTACTAAGTATAGGTGGTGCAAAATTTCTCCAAGTTCAGGTTTGGCGAGCATAGGCACTGAGGAGAGGTAATGTTTTACTTTGACCAGGGCCTAGTGGCACTGCTCTGACCATTAGACACCTGATTTCTTCGTGTTTCTAAGAATCTTGAAGAAAGGTAGACTCTTGTCGGCTAATCGGGCAATGAACCTGCCTAGAGCTCTGATCTTTCCGACTAGATGCTGCACGTCTCTGACGATTAGGGGGGAGGGGATAACATCCAAAATAGCCTGAATGTTCCGTGGGTTCACTTCAATACCCCTTTAGTTGACCATGTATCCCTGAAGATACACTTGTTAGGGTTAAGCTTTATGCCGAATGCTCATAATATTGAGAATATGTGGTTGCAGTTGGTTAAATGATCTTTTGTTTTTTCTATGTTGACGATCATGTCATCGACATAAACCTCCATGGATTTTTCAATCTCATTTTTGAACATATAGTTCACTGATCTTTGATAAGTTACACCTGTGTTTTTGAGCCTAAAGGGCATGACCAAGAAACAATACACCCCATTGGGAACGACAAAAGATGTCTTGTTCCTATCCTCGGGTGCCATGAAAATTTGATAGTAACCTTGGAATGCATCTATTATACTCAGTAATTCACAACTAGCAAATCTATATGAGATGGGGTAAGGATCTTTGGGGCAAACTTTATTCAAATCAGTAAAATCATTACACATGCACCATTTTTCCTTATTTTTAGGGACAAGGACTATATTACGTAGCCATTTTGGATATTGAATTTCTATAATGTATCCTGCCTCTAAGAGTTTGTTGACCTCCTCTTCGATGATCTGATATCTTTCAGCGTTGAAGGTCATAGTCTTCTGCTTCACTGGCTTGTATAAGAGGTCTACATTTAGGTGGTGGATGTAACGTTGGGGTCAATTCCCCAAAAATTGGAGGCTTTCCATGTGAACACGTTAACATTTCTGCAGAGAAAATCGACCATAAGATATTCCATGTTACTGCCCATGTCACTTCTGATCCAAGTAGTCTTGTCGGGGTTCCCTAGCTCTAGTTTGATTATTTTAAACTCCCTGACAGGCTCGAATCTAGTCTCTTCAAGCTTGCGTCTCTTGGTTTGTTGTCCCTCCTTAGGTTCTACTACTGAGGCATCCCCGAGGGTTTCAGTTTTGGTCGATTCTTTTGCTCACTGGCCCCGACTCTTGACGTTACATAAGAGTTCGCCCGTGTCGGCTATAGTAAAAAATTTGATCTTTATGTGGTAGGTCAAAAAAATAGCATGAAAGTCATTCAGGGTTGGTCGTTTAATTATGGCATTGTAGATAGAAGGAACGTCGACGACCAGATAGTTGACCATGAGGGTTCTCCTTCAGGAGGCCTCTCCGAATGATATAGATAGGTTGATGGACCCCTTCGGGATAATTTTTGACCCCTCGAATCTCACCAGCGGCGTATGGATAGGCTTAAACTTCTGTTTGCCTAACTTCATTCTCTGCAAGATTGACAAAAATATGATGTTCGCAGAACTGCCATTATCAACCAGTATTTTCCCAACCTCAAAGTTTGAAATTTCTACTGACACCACCAGGGGCACTCCAATTTTTCGTCAACTCTTTGACTTTCCACATGTGAGATTGGCTCCGCAGTGGTCAAAAGTTGATAGATAGTCTCGATCGATGAGGATTTAGTCTACTCCAATCTACGCTGGTACTGTCTTCTAGTTGATTTTCAATCCCCCCCAGTAAGGCCTCTTGCTACGGTGTCAATTACTCCTTTGATGGGTAGGTGAGGATCATGGGCAGGTTTCTTTCCTTTATGGTCTTTCCTTAGGCTAACCAACCTTTCTCTATAGGAAATCTGGTCAATTTTGCTCACTTCCTATATAGGCACTCTCGTCGACAAACTTTTTCAACTGGCCTTATCGAATCAGCCTCTCGATTTCATCATGGAGGTTGAAATAATCTTCAGTGTCGTGGCCATTCTACTTATGAAAATGGTAATATTTCTTAGATCTTTTCATAGCTTCTATCTCGGTCAGCTTTCTGGGTTTTTTCAGGAGGTTGTCGTGTTGAATGGCAAATAATACCTCCCTTCTTGCAGCATTGAGTGGAGTGTAGTCATGGAATCGCTTGATGGGAGATCGACAACTATCTTTGAGCTGACGGTCGTCTTTCTCTTTAAGCTTCTTCTTGTCGGCCTCAAGATTGCCATACTTAAGCCAGTTCATGTCCTCTTGAGTCATGTACCTTTCATCGAGGTTGAGCAGCTCTTCCATTGACCTTGGCCGTTACCTGACCAAAATGTTAGCATACTCCTTGTGGCAAAGGCCCAAAAACAGTACATCAATCAAAAACTCGATTCGTGGGCTATCAATCTTGAAGACATCGATGTTGAACCGAGTAAAGAAATCACGAAGGGATTCCTCCTCATTCTATTTAATAGTGTGCAAATGGGTGTGGAGGAGTTTTGGCTTTCTTCTATCAGCAAACTGGTGCAAGAACTTGTCACAGAGCTGATGATATGAATAGATCGACGCTGGCTCTAGCTTTACAAACCAATCAAACACGATCCCCTGAAAGGTGGTCACCAACATCTTTGCATGGATGAACTCATTATGCCCATGCAACTGCATCATGTGCTCAAACTATAGTAGGTGCTCGTTTGGATCCGATGAGCCACCACACCTAGGCAATCCCATGGGAACCTTAGTGTTGACAGCGATGCACTCATCGATAATATCCTATATGAACGGCAACTCTAGCTCTCGACGGGATGTTTGGGCTCTATCATGATAGGGGTTCATTTCAATGTTTCTCCTCGAGATCTCCTCGAGCCATTTTCTCAGCTGTTGTACTTAGTGGGAACTATCCCCCATTCTTCTCGATCAGCTTAAGTGAGCTTCCTATTTGTCTGCTGCCTCCCACACTCGATCCTATCATGTCATAGGGCTCAGAGGGTCCAAACGTCATAGTCGACGGAATATGCCACTTCTTCGCGAGGGTGTTGCCGAGCTTTCTCTCTTGGAAATCGCCTGGGATTGTCTTCTCATCACAGGACAGTTGTGGGGTCTCCAATCGACCCCTTTCTTCCCTAGGGGGCCTCTCTTCAGGCTTTATAGGTCGGGGTGTGGCGCTAGCCACCGCCCGAGCTGAGTGGTGTGTCGATTTAGTGTGGTTGAAAGTTAAGCTGAAATTTGAGCAGATATCTACTGGCTTATAAGTTGCATTAACTGGGGCATGGTCAAGGTGACCACCTATTCTGGCCAGGCATTAGATCCTAGTAAATTCGGCTCTTGCTGAGGTCGAGGAGGAGAGGTTGGTGATCTCTTGCTCTCCTCTCTCTCTAAAGTGGTTGCCTAATGTTAACCATTTTCTCGATTGCAGACTCAAATTCCCACAAATGGAGCCAAATGATAAGGGTGAAAAGTATTTGATGTTGTATGTAGGGCTGGAATCCAGTGAAATTGACCAGATTGTGGTTGAGGAAAATGCTTTCGGTGTATTGGGGTCGAGTCCTACAATCAACAGCAAATATCAGGCTAGCATAGGTGCCCTCGACTAAGACACTTTGATGCTCAAGTTAGTATAGATCGACTAGAGGGCCTGTATATCTTGGTTACGGTTGACCATAATCTAGTCGAGAAGGTGAATGCCAGTACACGCTGCGGCGGGCAAGGTCCTAGAGGTGGAGTTTCGGTCGAAAGGTTGGGCCTGTTGGTAATTGGGCTACCAAACATCGCAATGCTGTCCTGGTTGAGTATTATTGGGCTGGGCCTATTGAATTATCCCATATCATGAGTCCTCCTCACTTCTGACCCCTGATCGAGAGCATCGACAAGAAGGAAATAGGAATAGCTGAAGCTAGAAAATTGATCCCTTCGAGGAGAGTTTGAAAAAATTGACCAAGGTTTTGGGCATTAAATACAGCAATTGCAATGGGTCACGCGAAATGCCAAGCGATCATTGTGAAATTATTGCAGCCGTTTAAATTCCCATGCATGGATGCCCATAAATAAGCACGGTGAAAACCTTCATTTTTACTTTTATAGCTTTCGGTGAGGTTGAGTCATTTATTTCATGCGTACCTTCCCAGTTGTTTCCTACCTTAAGCCTCCTCGAAAAAATATAATTCTTTCAAAATTTTAACTCAATCTTATCATTTTTGCAATCATGCTAAGTATATTTGGTGATTCGGGTGGTCAAGGGAGTGACAGTATGGCTACTAAGTCGAATTGGGCTCCGTCAGGAAGAAAGGGCGACTCTACTAGAGAGTCGAATAGTTCTAGTAGTGATAGTTCGACCTCCAGTAATTCAAGCAGTGGTCGTGCAATGTTGTTGAAGGTGAGGCCGAGCTAAGCCACGTGCCAGTATCTCGTGGCCTACTATTCACCCCCAATCACTACAGTGAAATAGTATCCAAAATTACTCTTATCAACCTCACACACATTAGACAGCTTTATCACATTCCCTCGGAGTATGAACTGATAATGCCTAGACCTTCCGATAGGATACATCGACCACTTAGTAGATGCATAACCGTGTTTGAAGAAACTTTTAGGTGCGGGCTTAGGTTTCCTCTTGGTCGGTCGATTATTGATCTGTTGATAGTTTAGAGGTCTGCATAACCCAACTTTTGCCTAACTATTTCTCAGCCATATACAGCTTTGTTGTGCTGATGCACATATTTGATCAGCCCACCACCTTTGCCAACTTTTCTAATCATTTTCACCTTCATATGTCCCAAAAATCTGGTAGCACCGACTAGTCGGACTTCTATTACCTTACTGCTCGACCTCATCGTAAGTTTCTTATCACCTCCTCATCCTCGTACAGTTAGGGGTGGAAAAAATGGTACCTTTTTGTTCGAACGCGCTAGGGTTCCAACATTCCTAGGGGATGGTGGAGGGGGCATGTCGAGATGCCTAGTAATTTGACCCCGACTTGGCCTAATACTTTCATTCGAGTTTGGCCAAGTTTGGCTAGATGGAAGCCTTGAGGTATATCGAGGAAAGAGACTTGGTGCTAGCAAACTTATCGCATGGCCCAGCTGGACTTACTAGCGGATGCTCGACCAGGTAGATGACATTATTAATTTTAATTCGAATTGTTTCTTTGCGTGTGACTTTCTGGTCAGTTATAATTATTTTATTTTTGTTGCCTCCGTTGCAGATCGAGAAGAGATCATGAATTGAATGCGAGCTCAAGCTTTGGCGTGTGCTTAGAAGAATGAGGAGAGTCATCAGGCTACGATGGCTAGCTGAGAAATTGAATTATTGGCCTCACCGTTGCCTCTAGTTGCGTTTCCCCCATTTTATTTCACCTACTCGTCCTATAGCAGCCGGACTGCAGTAGCCCCAACGCTCGACAAAAGAGGGTGTTGGTTGAGCAGGCCCCAAAAGAAGCATTGTTGAGAAGGGAAAGGGTAAAGTTAGGGACACAATCAATCGACCGGCTACGACCTCTTCGAGCGGCGGGAAGATGACTAGCTATTCCATTTACCAAAGTTGCCATCGCCTCGATTTGGGACCGACAAGTCCATAGCTGTCCAATGTTCACAGCGAGTCAACTGGGACCGAGCTATTGAAGGTGATGATGGTTGGACTATTTGCATCCGACCAGAAGAAGTTTATGGATTTGAGCCAGGATGTTGCACTGAGAGCTCTGGCATATCATTTGAACATGGTAAGTGGCTCTTTTAAATAATGTGTGCTTATCGGGTATAGCTAGTGTAGCGTGCTTGTTGACTGAGGCACTTTCTTTGCTGGTGAGCCAACCGGGCTACCATTTTTACAAAAGATCAGAGCCGGTGCTTGGAGACCATGATCAACTGGAGAAAGAAAGGGATGTTGACACGTTGAAGCCTCACCTCGAGTCAACACAGGCTCGTATTGAGCAGCATAGCATGGATCTCCAGGAGGAGAGGGACTAGCTTGAGCTGAAGGATTCAAGGTTCATCGCTGCCATTATCGAGAAATCCTGAATGGTTGAGCTGCTACTGAGGTCTAGGTTGGATGCTCAGCAAAGTTATGACACTGGTCGAGCGTAAGGGTATAATGTGGCAATGCAATATGCCCGTGATGAGTTTTACAAGACGCTGCCATTGGTGTGACGAGAGGCCGTGCAATAATTCATGTTATACTCGGCATTCCAAGAGGAAACTGTCGTCTTCTCTCTTGATGACACAAAAGATGCATTCAACAAAGCGGTCTAGCAAGTGGAGCACCTGGGCCATGAATTCTGACTTGAGGACAAAGAACGTCTAAATCCCATGCTGGATGAGCAACTGAGGATGTATCCCGACCTTGACGAGAGTGGTCCCGCGAAGGGGGTTGGTGCTGTGCCCTCGGTCGAGCCCTTTTCAGATGCTCAGAAGAAGCTCGCCGAGGTGATGAAAGAGTTCAACTTCGCCTACCACTTTGCATTCGGCATACGCGATGGCAAGTGAACATTGTTGATCTCTTCCCTCTCCCCAGAGGCACCTTCTTGGTCGATAAAGGGGCCTTCCCACCAGTACTTGCAATTGTGCCTCCTCCTACCACGGCACCCAAGCAGGAAGTCGAGGATCCAACGATCGTTCCTATCCCTTCAAACGACGAGCTCGACTAGGCTATTGACGAGGGCACTCAAGCTGCGTGAGTTGAGGGGGCCAGATCTAGTTGACCATTTGGGCCTTTGTTTTTGGTCGCCCTGCGAGGCGTTTGTTTGCTTTTGTTGGTTGTTGCTTTTTTTTTTAATTTATAATCGAATATCAAAATGGAATAGGTTGATGTTTCTTTGTCATCGATTCGTTCTTGATTTATTTTTATTTTAGCACTTCATTCTTGTCGAATGTTTGACCTTAACAAACAATAATATAAGCAACTCATATTCTTATCAATGTTTAATTTTAACCAACAACTTTAAACAATCCCTTAATTAAGTAACTAAGTTTGAACTAGTCCATTGTCAATTGGGAGATCGGTTGTCGTGCAAATAATGGAGCTAGTACAGGATGCTATTTTCATCTTTAATGTCGAATACAAGGTCGATTGAGGTCATAATGCTATGATCGCGGTGTTTGATGCTATAATTATTTTCGACTAGGTAGTCGAACATGTGTGCCATAATTTAGGCTTCGAGTGTGGGGTCGATTGAAAGCGATCAACTCGTTTATTATTTTGGGCTAGGAACCCTCATTTTGCAGTTTGAAACTGATATCGACTACGAGGTCAACTATGAGCGGTCAAGTCGTTCGTTAATTTGGGCTAGGAGCCTTTATTTTGCAGTTTTAAACCGACATCGACTACAGGGTCGACTATGAATGATTAAGTCATTCGTTAATTTGGGCTAGAAGCCTTTATTTTACAGTTTGAAACCGACGTCGACTACGAGGTTGACACTGAACGATCAAGTTGTTTATTAATTTGGACTAGAATCCTTTATTTTGCTGGGCATGCAAGGAGTTTTAGAAATGTGCATAGTTTTTTTTATCTAAAAAGATACTATAGTGAAATGGAGACTTTGAGCCTCTTTACACATAGAATTTCTTCAAGTTCATCACGTTCCATGGTCAAGAAAGCTCATTGTTGTTCATGTCTGCAAGTCGATACGCATTGTGCTTTGTTACCTTGACCACCGAGTATGGTCCATTCTATTTCGGATCAAGTTTTCCCACGTTCTTTAATACCTCAACCTTTTTGAGGACAAAGTTGCCTACTTTGAAGCTTTTTGGGTGAATTGCTTTGTTGTAGGCTTGCTGGCACAGCTCGTCGATGGTTTCTAAGTGGAGTTCTCTTTCTGAGGTGTTCCTGATTGGATTGAAATGGATTGCTTGAGTAGTATGTTCTATTAGTTCCGTTATGATAATTGCCTTTGGTCCGCAGATCAAACTATAGGGGCTATGATCCGTTGCTATTCGCTGAGTTGTTCTGTATGCCCATAGCATGCCGAGGAGGTCATCTGCCCAACTCGCACTAGTCCCTTCCAGTCAAGCCTTGAGGTGGTCGAGCACAGTTCTGTTCGTGACCTCTATTTGACCATTAGCTTGGGGGTTCCCCATTGAGATAAAGTGTTGGCGAATCACTAGGTTCTCGCACCAATTCCTCTTGCTTCTGCTCTAGAACTGGGTCCCGTTGTCTGATATCAAGACCTTGGGTTAACCGAAACAGCAGATGATGTTCTTCCATATGAAGCTCTTGATGGCTGTATCAGTAATTTTGGATACTGTCTCTGCTTCGACCTATTTTGTGAAGTATTCGACCGTGACGATCATGAATTTCATTTGACCAGTTGTCTTTGGGAAGGAACCAACAATGTCGATCCCTCATTGGTCGAAAAGCCATGTGATTTGGATGTTTACCATCAACGCTGCGGGCTGGTGGGGGATGCTCAAGTGGAATTGGTAAAAAGGGCATTTTTTGGTGAAGTTGATGGCATCTTTCAGTAAAGTTGGCCAGAAATACCAGTATCTAATGATTTTGTGCGCCAGGGACCGCCCTCTAGAGTGATTGTCACAAATTCCTGCATGAACTTCGTGCAAGACGTCATGGGCCTGGGCTGGTGTCAAACATCTCAATGGTGGTCAAGAGATCGACCTCCGGTAAAGCTGGTCGTGCTCATCAAGGGCAAACTTGGTGGCTTGACCTCTTAGCCTATGCACTTCACCCTTGTCCTCGGGGGCTATTCCTTTTCTTAAGTACCCCTTTGTCGCGTCCTGCTAGGAAGGAGGTGCTTCTTTGACCTGTCCCACCAAGTTTGGTTGGGGACACTTATGGTAGGCTTATTTGTGACCAGAAATGTTATTGTTTTATCTCAAGTCCCTTTCGTCGAACTTGCAAATTTCAACAACGTGTTTCTCAGATTGAGGGACCTGACTAAGGGTGAACTTTTTGAACAACTGCCATAGTCTTTTCCCATTGGCTAGGTACTTATTCGTTGTAGTCTCCTTAGCTTCAGAGTTTTCTTCGACCTATTCTGCTACTAGCTTGGAGTCAATGTTGGCTACAGGCTACTTGACTTCCCAATTTGTTGCCATCCTTATGCCGGCGAGGAGAGCCTTGTGCTATAATTTGTTGGTTGTTACCAGGTAGTTAAGGTTGATTGCAAAATCATATTCCTCAGCTAGTAGAGAGCGTAGTGAAATGCCAATCCCTCCTCCTGAGGAAGTTGCTGCTCTATTGATGTGCAAAGTCCGTATAAGGGAGTTGTTGCCATGCTACTCAGATAGGTTGAGTCTTTCGGCGATGAAATCAACTAAAACTTAGGCTTTTATAGCTATTCAGGGTTGGAATACGATGTCGAATTCACCCAACTCAATTGCCCATTTGATCAATCATCCAGACATATCCGATTTTGATAGGAGCTCCCTCAACAGTTGATTTGTCAAGATTATGATCTCATGGAATTGGAAGTACGGCCTCAACTTTCTGATTGTTGTGACCAGGGTAAGAGCGAACTTCTCGATCTCAAGACAGTTGTGCTCAAGGCCTTGTAATGCCTTGCTATAATAATAGATAGGTCGATGGGTTCCATCTCTGGTCGAGACTAAGACTGAGCTGATTGAGGCCGACGACACTACTAAGTATAGGTGCAAAATTTCTCCAAGTTCAGGTTTGGCAAGCGTGGGCGCCGAGAAGAGGGAATGTTTTAGTTCGACTAGGGCCTAGTCGCACTGCTCTGACTATTAGACACCTGATTTCTTCGCGTTTCTAATAATCTTGAAGAAAGATAGATTCTTGTCGGTTAATCCGGCAATGAACCTACCTAGAGCTATGATCCTTCCCACTAGATGCTGCACTTCTCTAACTGTTCGGGGGGGTAACATCCAAAATGGCCTGAATTTTCTGTGAGCTCGCTTCAATGCCCCTTTGGCTGACCATGTATCCCAAAAACTTGCCTCCTCGGACCTCGAAGGTACACTTGTTAAGGTTGAGCTTCATGCCGAATGCTCGTAGTATTGAGAATGTGTGGTTGCGGTCGGTCAAATAATCTTTTGCCTTTTCTATTTTGACAATCAAGTCGTTGACATAAACCTCCATGGATTTTCTGATCTCATTTTTTAAAATAATGTTCACTACTCTTTGATAAGTTGCATGTATGTTTTTGAGCCCAAAGGGCACGACCAAGAAACAATACACCCTATTGGGAATGACAAAAGACGTCTTGTCCCTGTCCTCGTGTGCCAGGAAAATTTGATAGTAATCTTGGAGTGCATCCATCATACTTAATAATTCACAACTAGCAATATAATCGACTAGCAAATCTATACAAGGCATGGGGTAAGGATCTTTAGAGCAAGCTTTATTCAAATTAGTAAAATCATTACACATGCACCATTTTCCCTCTTTCTTAGGGACAAGGACTACATTACAAAGCCAACTTGGATATTGAATTTCTACAATGTATCCTACCTCTAAGAGTTTGTTGACCTCCTCTTCGATAATCTGACATCTTTTAGCATTGAAGGTCCTGGTCTTCTGCTTCACTAGGCGGTGGACGATGACACTAGGGTCGATTCCCCGAAGATTGAATGCTTTCCATGCAAACACGTTGACATTCCTACAGAGGAAATCAACCATAAGATATTCCATGTTGCTGCCTATGTCACTTTCGATTCAAGTAGTCTTGTCGGGGTTCCCTAGCTCAAGTTTGATAGTTTTAAACTCCCCTACAGACTCGACTCTAGTCTCTTCGAGCTTGCACTTCTTGGTTTGCTGTCCATCCTTGGGTTCCACTACTGAGGCGTCCCCTGAGGGTTTCAGTTTTGGTTGATTCTTTTGCTCACTGGCCTCGACTCTTGACGTTACACAAGAGTTTGCTCGTGCCGATAGCAGTCGAAAATTTGATCTTCATGTGGTAGGTCGAAACAACAGTAGAAAAGTTATTCAAGGCTAGTCATCTGATTATGGCGTTGTAGACAAAAGGAGCGTCAATGACCAGATAGTTGACCATGAGGGTTCTCCTTCAAGAGGCTTTCCCGAATGATGTAGATAGGTTGATAAATCCCTCGGGGACCCGAATCCCACCGATGGTGTACGGATGGGCTCAAACTTCAGCTTGCCTAACTTTATTCTCTACAAGGTCGACAAAAATATGATGTTAGTAGAACTACCGTTGTTGACCAATATTTTCCTGACCTCAAAGTTCGCAATTTCTACCGACACCACCAGGGGGCAGTCCAACTTGCCTTCGACTCCTTCACTTTCCACATGTGAGATTGACTCCGCACTGGTCGAGAGTTGATAGATAGTCTCGACCATAATCTTGTCGACAAGCTGAAAGCCAAGACTCGCCCTGGCGGGCAAGGTCCTAGAGGTGGAGTTCTGATTGATAGGTTGGGCTTGTTGGTAATTGGGCTACCAAGCATCGCAATGCCCTTGTCGAGTATTGTTGGTCGGGACCTATTGGACAACCCAATTACCTACAAGCCAATTACCTATAGGCCAAACCTACCAACCAGTATTCGACCTCATTGCCTTATCCATCATGGCGGATACCAGCGCTCAGCCTGTCAACTAGAACACGGTCGACCGCCATCAAGATGTGTAATCCTTTACTCGACCAGGAGGACTAGATACGACAATTACATCTTGTCAACCAGAATCTAAGGGGATATCTCGCAGAAGTATTTATCTCGACCAAGGAGGTCGAACCGAGGCGACAACCCCTTAGCCGCATTGAATGATCTGCCAGGCGGCATGCCTTCGCATTAATAGCACATGCCACCACCCATACCACCTTTTCAACCATGTCAGACCAGTGCACACCTCCAGTGTACCACCTTGTCTTAGACAGCGGGAGGTAGCGCCACCTAGAATAATACACGAGCTAGAGATAACTTAAAGGTCCTCATGTAAGGACACATGCCCTTCCCCTACAACAAGGGCATCCTAGATGAATCAACCACATGGAAAAGGCTATAAATACCCCATTGACAGACTCCCAAGGTAGGCACATTATTATCCTAAGCCCTCACTTTGCTGCTCTACCTTCTAGTCGATCTAACTAACTTGAGCATCGGAGTGCCTTAGCCGAGGATATCTCGACTAGCCTAACGTTTGCTATTAGTTGCAGGACTCGACCCCAATACCTCACAGAATATTTCTCTCAACCTCTCATCTGGTCGATTGTATTGGATTTCAACCCAATACTTGCACTAAACGGTTTTTACCTTCATCATTAATGTTATAATCAATTCATAAATATTTGAAGTTTCCACAAAAAATTAAGTATTGGACCTCATATTTCTTTTCTTTGCCTTACGGTTGTCGCACAATACAACTTGACTTGCATTAGTCCCTCACCACTCCAAGTCAAATGAAAAACAAGACCTACTGCCAATCCAGCAGGAGCAATGGAAGCAATGGAAATAAGTGAATTTATGATCAGTTTCTGCCATAAAATTAAAAAACTAAATGATTACTGATATAATCAATCAATGAATTATCACTTAATTATCTCATCAATAGAATTCATTCAATTAAAGTAATTAAAAATTTCAAATGTAAGTAAAATATATTATTATTGAACCATCTTCATATCTTTTTTCTTTTTACTTCCCAATTTATATCCACAGAATATTTGTAAATTCATAAAACTTTTGTTCTTTTACCTTTTTTTATATTTCGAGTTGTTATTTTATTTCTTTCATCTTTTCTTAATTCCATCTTTCTATTCAGCTAATTCACGTCCACAACAAGGACTTCAGAAGTGATATCTTGAAAATTAAATTTGAATTAATATATGGTGGAAGATGACAAAGCATGTAACATCAATGCAAAAATTGGCGTAACAAGATTTCTTTTTCAATTTTTTTTTCTTGTTTCACCATATTTTAGCTCATTTTGTATTTATAATTTAGTAGGAAGTAGTGAAAAAATGTAAATAAACGGTTGATTTTCATTGTTATTAAAATATGTCTTTCTAAACATACATATATATATATGTGTGTATGTATCCATTTGAGTGTCTTGGAAAAATAATGAACACAATATTATATGCAATTTTATTTTTGATTCCATAAAATTGATCCACACCCTCTTTAATTAACTTGAAATCGGAGTTAGGTCAATTTGGCCCACCACGCCAGGCTTTGTTTCCGCAAATAAGAAGGGGCAACAAATTTCACTAATATGCTATTAATTTTTATTATTATTATGAAAAAAATGACCATTTTTTCATTACATTAAAGTATTAATTAATCATTAGTTCAGCCCAATCATCAAATATTTCCACCAATAAAAGATAACAACAGCATAATATATATATAATAAGATAAATTTCATATATGTATTAATACACTACAAAAAATTAGGGTATCAATTACAATCAATTCATAACAGATGTTAAAACTTATAGCTTTAATTGCAAAATTAACCAATTCGAATAAAATGCACTCGTATCCGCATCAAAATCAATTCATAGCTGATAATTATTCTTTTATATAATATATATATATATATTATTTTCTTATGAATAATACTAAATAATCTTTTGTGCTTGGGACGAACATGACTATAAATTGATAGATAATTATTTTTGTTACTTATTATTTTAAAATATTATATCTAAAATTAAAAACTTATAGCCATAATCTATAGCCGAGCTATGAAATTTATTTCATAGTAATTTTTGCACAACCAATATATATTCAATTTTTTTATAGCGAGAAAACTGGAACTCAAACCATATAATATTTGCAAATTTTTTTATTCGGGCAATGGAAAGAACCAGCTATTCAAATTTAGAGCAGACCTCCCAGAATTTAACGTAGATTTATTAGGAAATTACTATGAACCATAAAGTTGAGTAGATTAACCTAATTATTGTCTTGTAACTGTAAGAGTTGGCCCCTCCTATCATGTTCAGTTGGACAACCATTAAATGGTGTATGTGATGGTTTTGGAATCTCAAAATTATTTCTGTTGTCATCTTACATTATAACCAACCTCCAACTCAACAGTACGGTGTTACCTTAGAAATTAAACACCCCTTAAAATCTCATTATATTTCCAAAAATTAATACATACTAGACAAATAATTAGAGAGAAATGTAACATTCTTGCTTGCTCAATTCTAATGTTTTTTATTTTTTTGAATAAAGATTTTCAAGAGGCTAATTAAGGAATTTCCATTCTGCAACAAGGGCAGTGAGTGTTGCCCTCCAACCATGGCACCAAACATTTGGTATGGAATCTATGGCCGCAGGGCAACTGCATTAGGGTTTCGCCCTTAATTAATTGGTCCAAGCACACCGCGCATTCCTCTTGTTCCGAAGATTTCCAGCTCAATTTCAACCAGTTGAGCCTCTTCGATCCACTTTTCGTCAATTTAGGCACATCAGATTGATTCGTGGGCCTCTCCTCCAAAGACCTCTGTTGGCCAGTGGGAGTTCTGAATTGGATTCTGTTTAAACAAAAATAATGATAGTTAATTGAAAATTTAAAAAGTGCTAGCTTGAGCTTGAGCTTGAATGAAGGGAAACTGCAGCACCATTGCCATCATTTTTGGACATCTATTGCAAGATGTTTTAGTTTGATAAGGTGATATAGCAGAAATTCTAACCATTCCTCTTTTGGCACAAAAATAATTTTAAGCTGCAATGTTTTGCTCATAAATGACTAGTAAAAAAGAGTTCCTATTCTTACTTTATGCAGAGAAAGTGTCAAGCTATATTAATTCCACTACTTATTTTGGGTTGCTACATCTTATAAGATATTTTTGGAGCTTATAAGATGTTAGATCTTATTTTTAAAATAAGTTGTTGAAGTGTTTGAATAAAATAAGATCTTGAAGCTTATAAGATGTTAATAACGGCAATTTTATAATTAAAATGGTTAAAAATGAAGGAGCTTGTTAAGATCCTAAAAATAAGTTAGGGTCTCCTTACTCTTTTTTAAAAGAGTTTATAAACTCCTAACATCTTATTTTAGGATCTTATAAGCTCTTTTTATAAAAAAATTACCAAATACTTTTTATCAACTTATAAGCTCTTAAACATCTTATAAGGTGTTTTGAGGAACTTATAAGCTCACCCAAACACACTCTAAGTTTAGACAAAAGCTTAATTAGTTTATAATTGGACTTGTTTCATAATATTAATCTCAGATTAATTAATTTCAAGGCATTCTAGCTTCTAGTAAGAAAATCAATTTAAAGTTTTTAAAATATGTATATACAACAAGTAATTAAGCAAATTTCAATTAATTTATGATTATAATCCTATCAATAAAGGTGAAGCAAAAAAATTGAAGTGGGCTATTTGCTAATTTGATTCAGTTAAACCAGTTTAGACTTGAAATTAAACTAATCGAAAATCCATTTACCAAACTAGCTAGCTATTAATTAAGTTCAACACACACACACACACACACACCTACCTCTTGGTTTCTGATCTCCGTTGTGGTTGCAGCCTCTCATCCAACCTCTTCTTGGCTTCTCTAGCTGCTGCATCAAGCCTGCTCTCATCACACAATGCCTGCTGGCTTACTGTAATTGGATTCCTCTGCTCTTCCCAAACATATTTTCTAGTCAAGTATTTTGTAATAAACTCAAAGCCCTTTTAGAATATATATATATATGATTGAAGTATATATACATATGTATAGTACGTACCAGGGAAGAATTAGAATGAAATTCATGGCTGCTTGCATACAGGCAGAAAGAAGAGCGCCTAGTACTGGAGCTGCCACAAGTGGTGGGAGATAGCTCAGAGCCATAAATGACGTTGCTTTTATGAAATCTTCTTCTTCTTGCAGCTTCAACCCCAGGTAGCATACCAGCCATTTTATCAGCTCCGGATTCTTCGTAGCCAAGCGAAAACGATTGGCCGTCGCAGATTTTGGATTTCTAGCTACTACTATTTGGTATTTTCCAGGAAAGTTCCAGGCAGAGAAATTTAGTTGAAAATAGTTATAATAATTGCTGGTCTAATTTCCTTGATGTTTTCAAGATTATGAAGGAAAGACTAATAGTTTTATGGCAGCAGAAGTTTCGTTGAAAGTGGGAAAGATTGAATCTTTATAGCAAATGGAGAAATGAAGCATCTGGCCAGGTATGGGTAAATTATTGGGAGACAAAAGAGTCCCGGGCCTACCATTCATGATTTTGATTTTGATTTTGATTGTGCCTTTATATTGGTACCTAAAAAGTAAAATAATTGTTGCTGTCAATGATCAATTAATATAATATTTTTAAATGAAAATAATAAATAATTTAAAACTTTTAGTGGGATTATATAAATTCTAATATTACTAGAAAAACCAATATAGAAATTATTTAGTTCAAAGATTCAAGTGCTTATTGAATTTTATTCTGAAAAAGGAGTAATAGATATAATATGGGTATATGTGACAAGTTTGGATCTCAACTTTTGCAAAGTTTTTTGGCCAGGCTGCAAGGAATGCTTTGGCTTAGAATATTATGATTCGATTGGATTTGAGAATTAAATTAATTGATTCGGATCAGAACAGATCGAACAACATATATACAATTAAGTAATTTTTGAAAGAAAAAGTTGAGGATTTTCATAGAAAATGATAGGAAGGAGAAGGAGAAACTTGATGGCAGCTGGCTGAGCATATGAACGAGGTGGGTGTGAAACCAAACGTAGAAGCATTTGTGACTTGCAGCCAAGGTGAGCCATAGATTAACCAAACCCTCATCATGTAATTCAGCCAAACATAAACAAACACGTTTTATACCTAGAAATTTTGGTCGAATAGGCAACTCTTTGAATAAAACAAAATTTTTGAGCTAATGCGTTAGAGAAAAGGGGGATGTTGGAATAGGATCATTGCAATTTGTAGTAGCCAAAAAAATAAAAAAAATTCCTATCAAAAGAATATGTATGATCTTTATTTTGTTTTCTAAAATTATATGCACCACCTCCCACTTCTTGTTTGTTACCCATTTAAATCTAGGGTTAATTACATTAACTTTCCCTGAGGTTTTGCGTAATTACAAAAAAATTCTTATTGTTTTAAAAAATACAAATACTCTCCTGAACTTAATCACCGTCCAACATTTTAGCCCAGCCATTAGTTGTCGTTAAGGTTTTACCAAACAACCGTTAAAAAATTTGGGTAAAATTCCAAAAATACCCTTAGACTAACTGATGGCATTTTTGACCCGGTTTGATTTTTTTAGTGGACAAAAATACCCTCAGGGGTCGTATTGTAATATTTTTGAATTTTGTAAGGGTTCATTTGTTGTTATTGTTTTGTTTGGGGACCCAATTGTAATAAAACAAAGAAGAATGCAGGGTGAATTCGAAATAGTAAATGTATTTAAGATAATTTAATTATATTCAATTGAATTTAATAAGTAAGAAAAATTAAAAATATAAATCAATCTATCATCTTGGAACATATAATTTTAATAATTGAAATGATATACTCAATAATATTAAAAATAATAAGCATATCTAAAATAATTTAATTAAATTTATATCATTAAAATATAACATATTAAATTATGTTAAATATAAATTTATATTATTAAAATAATCTATTAATATTAAGATAGTAATATATATATATATAATATTTTAATTCAATTCAATTCAATTTAACTAAAATTAAAATAAGTAAAAAATTAAAATAAATTAAATCTATCATGATAATCTATTTTTAATAATTTTTAAAATTAAAAAATAATAATGACATGTAAAATAATTTAATTAATATTTTTATTAATTAAAAATAGAGTAAACTAAAAATTAAAATTAATGTTTGGGGCCAATGTGAGGCACTTAGAGAGCTAAAGGATTCAATTGAAATATGAGAGGAAGTTTTGGGGTGAAAATTACAATTTCATAAAGTTGATAAATATATACACAAGAGCCTTCCCATTGTATCAAATTCTTCCTTGCTTACCATCACCATCCTCTCCAACCAGCACCTCTCTAACGCTGGAAAAACTAGCAACCAAGCTAACCATTCTCTTTCCCTCATCACAAGGAAACATCGGTATCAAATTTTCCTAGAAACAACCGGCAAATCGCCAAAAATTAAGCTCCGAACGGAACCTCATGGTGGTGGTGATGGGTTGCTTAGTTCCAGTGACGGAAAATCATAAAAAATAGTGGATTTTGATGGGATCGACAAGAGGAGTGTAACGGTGGTTTCAATTTTGTGATTTAAGCAATGGAGAAAGAGAATCGAATGTAGAGGCGCGAGGCAGTGTTGGGCAGTTTTGCTTGAAATTGTCCGACGAAGTGAAGGGGAAAGCTGAAATTGATTTAGGTGTTTGATAGAGTGCAACAAGGTGTACTTTCTGGCAGCGGTAGAACCTAGCTTCGATGGATGCTCATAGCGACATCGGTCCGACGAAAATTGAAGATGATAAAAATATATCAAATAAACTCTTATAAATTAAAAAATATTACAAATAGGTCCAAAAATATTTCTGTCTTTTGATATTTCTATCAATTTTTTTCATTTTTTTAAAATTTTTAATGGAAGGGCATTTTGGTCATTTTACACTTTCCGTTAGTATTGTAATTTAGTTTGAAAGTTTAGGGTGGTATTTGTAATTTTCAAAAAAATGGAATTTTTTTTGTAATGATGCCAAACCTCAAGGGAGATGGATTGACCCTTTAATCAAATAGTAGCATATAAAAATTAAATACCTCATATACTTTCAGTTCAATTTAATATTTATAAAAGTATATATAATATATCTTTTATTTATACTCTTATATATATATATAATATATACACTATAAATTTATTTATAAATATATGCATTTACATTTCTTATTTATATATAATATATATATACATATATATAACTTTATCTATAAATATATATATACGTATATATAAAATTATTTATAATATATTTATATATATTTTAATATAACCCACCCACCTACACCACTTGAACCCCAATGGCTGCCATGGTAGGCATGGTCCCACACTTCCTCCACCCCCAACGGCTACCATGACAATTGTGTAAAGTTGCCAGATCTAGCCAAATCCAAATTTGGCCCAACAAGCACTACAACCAAATTTGGGCCAAATTTGGTCCATTTATATATTTTTTTGTATGGCTATCATCATAGCTAGGGCTTTCAATGAATCGGATTTTAATCTGAATTCAATCTAAATTCGATCCGAATTTTAGGATTTTTATCTAATTAAAATGTCCGATGGATCAGATCCGATTATAAATATCCATAATCCGAAATAAGTGGATCGGATATGAAACTATACAATCCGATCCTATAAAGATCCGAATCCGAATTTTATTAAATATATTATTAAATTGATAATTATATAGTATAAATTATATTAATGAAGACTTTTGACTGGAATGCAATATATGTGATATTATAATTGATAATGCCCTAATTTTTTTATTTTCTTGAAGTAATTAATTTAATAAAGTAATTATATATATATATGTATGTTTCATATTATAGCCTAAATACACAATTTATAATGGCTTATGCACTGTAAAATATACATTACCGAATGATCAATTTGATATAACCCCTATGGATTATGCCTTAAATCTTTAGGTTTTGCAATGATATGATAAAAAGTTATGAAAAAAAATCTAAATTTGAGCTCTCTTAACCTTGTAAATATTATATTTGGATTAAAAGGTAATCTTGAAATCTCATACAACATGTCTTATAGGACGATTCTTTCTAATAATATAAAAATTTAAAGAACGCAAATTTTTTTTTACTTTCTTATCGGATCGGACTTTCTTATCGGGTTTCGAATTTTTATTGGATCCGGACATGGAATTAGCATGCATAGATCCAATAGGACTCGAATTCGGATTCGAATTATCCTGATTTGATCTAAATCCGACCCGTTGACAGCTTTAATCATAGCAGCCAAACGGTTGCCGAGCTGTTGGGCTAATGACAGCCATCGCCATAGCATCTAATAGTTGTTGGGTTGTTAATAACCATGGCTACTAGAGCTATCAAAAAATACGGCCATCGAAAGCCATGAAAAATAGCTGTTGAAATCGCTGACAACCATGGCCTTAGTCATGGCAACCGATGGGATGTACAGATAAGGATAGGGTAGGGGAATAGTTATATATATGTATATATATATTATATATGCACATTATATACTATATTATATTATTATTTTGGTCTATATTATTTAAAAAGAATATAATGGTGTAGGTGAAGTAGACAAACGCAATACTATCGACCTATTGGCCCATTTTCCAAGATTAGGCCCAACTTTTTATAGGCCTAACTATAGGATCCAAACACAACCTCATCAAGTCCTCGACCTCAGACAGAATCGGTCAATTTGAGACTATACCTGGAGTCAATGTGTACATCACAGTCTCCATGACCAATTCCACTTAACCATACACGATTGACTATGAAGTAAACTGAGACCTCCTGTTTAAGGCATTAATTGTGGCGCTTGCCACTAGTTACTTCCACATTTAATGTCGCTGAACTACTATCCTATCTGCATTAGTGATTCCGTCAGCTGGTTACCTCTGCATTAATTACAGCAAAGGCTTATTTTCGGCCTGTTAAGGCACAAGAGCCAACCAACCCTAAACTGACCTCTAGAACCCCTATGTATAGGAGGGAACTCTATCACACAGAAGGAGAATATGGTCTTTTCAACCCTTCCACCTCTCTTAGGCAGCTAACACTATAAATACCCTCATTTTAAAGTTAAAGGTACGTCTTATACACTTTTAAAAATTCCTCATTCTCCTCATTTATCTTCCAATCGAATTACTACTGACTTAAAGATCGGAAGGCCTTAGCTAAGGGCATACTTGGCTAGCCTAACGTGTGTTCCTTAGTTGCAGGTCTCAACTCACTTCATCTTAAATTTTGAGCCTATCTTTCTGACCGTCTTGTCCCATCATTGACATACTAAATTCACCCGATAAATAAATGCATATCATTTGGCGCCATCTGTTGGATTTAAAGTCCACAACTACGAAAATGGTGAACACTAGGTGCGCCACATCAGAGAGGCAGAGGGATAAAAGATTCTATCCGCCTTGTTCTCAACCCCAGTAAACCCTAGAAGAGGCAGGCTCGAGTTCACACCCAGACTAGGTGGCAACATTAACCATTCCCTAACTTATGCAGATCATAAGTAACCAACTTTCTGCCTAACTATCATCTCAAATCTTCACGGCACCCTGCGCTTGCTGCAAGTGCCACCCTCATCCGTCACAACATAAAGAAAGACCCTCGTGGTAGGAGATGACATAGCCCCAAGTTAGTCCACAAAAGGATAGCCCAGGATGTTTCCTCCGTGAAAGAACCCATCACCATTCTCTAGAGGAAATAGCTAATTTTGTTAATCTGACCCCCGACTCTATCCAACCCAACAATGCGAAAGGGTTAAGCATCCTAGGCCCCAACCTAGCCGAAACCTATCGCAAATAGATTGCAAAAAGTGGAAAGAAGTATCTCATCAGGTACAATAATTGAACAGAAGATTGGAAGAAATCTCTAAAAAGAACTTTGAGAGAAACTTATAGGTCGACAATGCTCATCGTTTCCATCGGAAAAGGGAGTCATCATTTATCTAGGAAATAATCAAGGAATGAATAGCGATTGATGCCAAATTCCCAACAGACTTGCCCAGATATATTGGATCCATGGACCTAAATGAGCACTTTCTGCTATTCGAACATATGATGTAACTCCATGGGCATAATAACCACATTCATGCCAAGATGTTGGTCTCTATATTTCAAGGATTAGCCCTTGAATGGTTTGTTAAGCTGGAACTGGCCTTAATATTCTTCTATGGTCAATTATGTAATAAGTTCTTGCACCAGTTCACCAGTCGAAGAAAAGCTAAGCTCCTATACACATATCTTCACAAGGTCAAAGAAAATGACAGGAAGTCCCTTATAGACTTGTTTGCTCAGTTCAACTCCGAGGTGTTAAAAATTGATAACCCTATAATTGAATTCCTTATTGATGTCCCTTTCTTAGGACTTAGGCATAAGGAATGTGCTAATGCATTACTAAGGGAGAGGCCACGAACAATGGAAGAGCTACTCGACTTGGCTGAAAAATATATGACCCAAGAATATATGAACAGGATGAAGTGAGGAGGTCATAAGCAAGAAAAGAAGAACAATAAAGGAACAGAAAAAGAAGATAAGCAGAAGGAAAACCAATCCTATATCAAGAGATTTCACTACTGCACTCCTCTTGACACGTTGAGAAAGGATTCTTGTTTGTCGTCCAAAATAATAATGTCCTAAAAAATCGAGAAAGCTCAATGAAATAGCTGCCATAAAGAACTCCAAAAGTTACTATCATTTTCATAAACAAAAAAGTTGTGGTATATAATAACGCTTTCAGCTGCATGATGAAATATAGTGCCTTATTCAATAGCATATCTAAAGGCCATGATAGACGCAATAGCTAGAGGCCCAATAGAGAGGGACTCCAAGATAGCAAGGAAGCAGGTCCAGTGAAGATTAGAATCCACCAAAACCATGTTAGCAAACACAGTCTATTAGGTCTCTACAAGTACCGAGCCTATTTCTTTCTCAGACTCTGATATGATTCATACAAAAGAGCAAGGAGTAGACAACAAATTGGATTGCCCACTGATGGTTGCTGTTGAGATTACTAACTTTGAGGTTAGAAAGATCCTAGTCGATAATGGCAGCTCAACAAATATCATCTTCTTGTTAACCCTTTGCAAGATGGATATGGGACAACTAAAGTTTGAGTAGGTTAGCATGGTACTTGTAGGGTTTGATAGTTCTAAAATCATCCCAGTCGAATCTATAACATTGTCCACATCATTTAGTACTACACCAAAATGACAAACTTTGATGATCAGTTATCTAGCAATCAATGTGCCATTTGTATATAAGGCAATTAATAGGAAACTTGCCCTAAATGACTTTAAGGCCATCATATTAACTTACCACATAAAGGTCAAATTTCCCACAAGTGCAGGAGTTGGATAGCTGTTATGCAATATAAAGAAACCTAGGCAATGCTACACCATTTTAGTGGAAGTCAACAAAAAACTCTACCAAAATCGAAACCATCAAAGGATATCCCAGTAATGGAACAAGAGGCTAGATAAGTATCGAAAAAAGGAAAGAGCGAAGAAACCAGGATCGAGCCAATAGATGAACTTAAGACCATTGAGTTAGAACTTGAAAACCTTAACAAAACCACTAGGATTGGCACCCATTTGGACAACAATATGGAGTGCGTGTCGGTCGAGTTTCTCCGAAAAAATGTTGATGCTTTGTGCTTAGGATAAAGCTGATCTCCAAGGGATCGACCCCGTGGTCATTGTCCATCACCTTAATGTGGACCTTCCTACAAGCTAATCAACCAGAAGACCAAAACCTTCAATACAAAAAGATGTCAGATCATCGAGGAAGAGGTCAACAAATTCTTAGAGGCAAGATACATTATAGAAATTCGATACCCTAGCTAGTTATGTAATGTAGTCCTTGTTCCTAAGAATGAGGGTAAATGGAGAATATGTAATGATATCAGTAATCTAAATAAAGCATACCCTAAAGACCCTCACCTACTGTCTCAAAGAGATTTATTAGTAGACTCAACTGCAGGTTACAACCTTTAGAGCAAGATGAATACTTTTCAAGGATATTATCAAATTTCATGGCCCCCAAGGATAGGGACAAAACCTCTTTTGTAGTCCCGAACAGCTTGTACTGTTTCATAGTAATGCCCTTCGGTCTCAAAAACATGGACCCAACCTACTAATGATTAGTGAACTTTATGTCCAAAAATGAGATATGTCAAACAATTGAGGTCTATATTGATTACATGATTGTAAAATTTGAAAAAGAAACCAATAATCTAGCAGATCTCAACCACACATTTTCCATACTAAAAGCCTTTGGAATGAAATTTAATCCGAATAAGTGCACATTTGGAGTTAAAGGAGGCAAGTTTCTCGAATACATGATCAGTTAAAAGGGTATTGAAGCGAACCCACAAAAGAACCAACCAATCCAGGATATCTCACCGCAAAGATAGTTAGGGAAGTACAAGAGGTTGATAAGAAGAATCTTAGCCTTGGGTCAGTTTATTTCTCGACCAGCAGACAACGGTCTCTTATTCTTCAAGACCTTCAAGAGTGCGAGCAAGTTCTAGTAGATTGAGGAATGCGACCAGGCCCTAGTAGAAGTGAAACACCACTTCTCCACCCCTCTATTGCACCAACAAACTAGCCTCTCAAGTAGATTTTGTCAAAGCCTGATAATCTAGCAGATTGATGAAATGGGCCATCGAGTTGGGAAAGTTGGACGTCAAGTTCCAACCACAAACGGCTATCAAAGCCCAAGTGCTAGCAAACTTCGTGCTTGAACGTATGAACCTCCCTGTAGTAGTCGAGCAACAACCATCTTTTTGGTCGTTACACGTAGACGGATCCTCCACTTCGTCGAGAGGAGAAGCAGGAATCCTCTTGCACTCTCCCTAAGTATTGGAATATGACTTTTCCATCAAACTCAACTTCCCAATCACTACCAATGAGGTCAAATATAAAGCACTCATTGCCGACATGAAAATAGCCATAACTAGAAGAGTGGAGTACCATGCCACTATCATAAACTCTCAATTAGTGGTCGAAGAGTTCGACGGCAACTCTGAGGCTAAAGAAGCATCAACGCCCAAGTACCTGGCAGAGGTCAAGAGATTACAACAACAATTCAAAAAGTTCACACTCAGTCGAATCTCAAGGTTGAAAAATGAGAGATCAAATGTGCTATCCAAATTCGTCAGTTCGATAAGGGAAACTAGAGAGAGAACCATCACATTCTTGGTAATAGATAAGCCCAAGATAAGAGGAGATGACCACAACCAAATTCTAGAAATTGAGGGGTTACCACCAAGCTGGCAAGATGACATCAAAGCTTACTTGAAAAAAAGAAAGCTTACAAAAGATAAAACAGAACCTTGGCGGCTATAAGGTCGAGCAGTAAAGTTCACTCTCAATGAGTTTGGAAAACTTTATAGGAAGTCTTTTTCCAGCCCCCCATTGAGATGCTTAGAGCAAGAAGAAGTACAGGATGTGCTAAAAGAAATTCATGTAGGCATTTGTAGCAACCATTCCGGAAGCCGAGCGTTAGCCCATAAAGTTATCAGGCAAAGGTATTTTTAGCCAACTCTACTACTGGATGCAATCGACTTTGCCAAAAAGTGCTCCATCATGTCAGATACATGCTAACATTAGCCACCAGCCAGCCTCGACCTTAGTCTTAGTTGATATCATATTGCCATTCGACTAATGGGGAATAGATATTATGGGGTCATTCTCATAATCCATAGGATAAAAGAAGTATATGATAGTCATTGTTGAATATTTCACCAAACAGGTCGAGGTAGAAGTAGTTACAAAGATAACAGATGCTGCAATAAGAAGTTTCCTATGGAAGAACATTATATGCTGCTTCGGTCTGCCAAAAGTGTTGATATCTAATAATGGAGCACAATTCCAAAGCAAGAAGAGTAGAGACTGGTGCGAAAGCCTTGGCCTAAAGCAACATTTCACATCAGTGGGCAACCCACAAGCAAATGGACAAACGAAAGTTACTAATATGACCATTCTAGACCATATCAAAACTCGACTTTAAGGATCTAAAGGGAATGGGGTAGAAAACTGCTCTGGGCCTACAGAACAACCTTGAGAACAACCACAATTCGCAGTCCTTACAGCTTGATCTACGGTTTAGAAGCAATGGTCCCCGCAGAATTAATACAACACAGTTCGAGTGATGTACTATAATATATAATCCGATAAGGAATGAAACAGAAACACATCTCAACCTCGAGGCCCTCGACGAGCAACTCCAGCAAGCATGCACAAAGATGCAATGGTACAGATCTATCATGACCAAAAGCTACAAGAAATCCGTCCGACCAAGAAATTTTTATGTGGGCGACTTTGTCCTCAAGAAGGTTGAAGTTTTGAAAACCATTGGAAAATTCGACCCAAAGTGGGAGGGCTCTTACAGAGTTGTTAAAGTCGCCAAAAATAACTCGAACTGAATAGCCAACATGGAAGGAAACAAGTTGCCCCGACCATGAAATACAAAAAACTTGAAAAAAAATTATGTATAAACAAGATCATGTCTTCCCGTCATGCTTCTTATTATATTATGAGATCCTATCTTCTCGATAAACTTAGTATTTTATTATAAGATTTTAACTTATCATTATTACAATAATCCAATAATGATGATTCAGTTATAAAATATGTAGTGTCCTTGGAGTGCATGTCGGTAATAATCGACAAGCACAGACATGCATTTGCTTATTACTATATGCCCAATATAAAAGGCAATAATAAAGGAGTGATCGACTCCCAACTTATCCACAAATCTTGCAAAACATTACAACATCGCGAAACGCACTAAGTGATGAGAGATAAAAGAAAACCATCTCATTCAAATATTAAAATTGCTCCGAGAAATAAAAATTATTCAAAATAAACATTGTTCATCAAGCCATCAATAACATAAAAAATAAACATTGTTCAGACTATATCATAAAAATAGAAATGATCAAGATCAGTAGTAAAATCAGCTAGACTTAGCCCCCTCATGCTGCCCAACATCAACAACAACCTTCTTCGCCACGGCTGCAACCTCATCTATTACCTTATCAAGTTTATCCCCTCCATCATGTCAACAATGACAATTCGAGGAGGCCTCTCGACCTCTTATTCTTACCCTAAAGTTGGAGCCCCCGCTGGTCAAGAAGACCTAACCTTACCCTCCAAAAACTCGTGCTTAATGGGAGGAAGAACTTACTCACATTAACCTCCTTATTTTTGGTCTCACAAGGCTGAGTTGAGCCTCGTCCTCTTTACTGAATTGGTAGCTGAAAACTCTAGTTGTTTCACTGCCTTTTCGAAGCTTGCTTTGGCATCATCCATGCGAAGAACTATACTAGCGTCGATGAAGATGGAGGTCATGTGAAGGTCGGGCAACATCTTGAAGAATTTAGTCCTAGTGTATCAAGGGCAATTGTCATAACCTCGCGCTCTCCCGATAGTAGCAACTTCCTTAACCTCCACCATCGCCTTCTTCAGTAACTCATCAAGGCGGCACTTTTCAGTAATGGCTACCACTAATGTTGTATCTTTCTCTTCAAGCTGCTTCGACAACTATTCCTAAACTCTAGCGATTTAACCTTAGTCCATGAAATCTCTGATTGCTTCTTCTTCAAATCTTCATTCTTTTGCTGCCAATTGGTTCGATCAGCCAGTGATAGATGGAATTGACAAGACAGGCTTAAGCATCGAGCATTCTCTTCTGTTCTTTAAGAAATAGGCCAACATTCAACACAATAAGTCGGGTCATTCCTATCATCCCCCCAACCATCACAGAAGCAGTGTTCAGCACCCCAATCCCTATCCCAAACTATAATTCATGGAACTCTGGTAGATCATACAGCTTCTTATTGTGCAACCATTGGAGCTCATTAGACATATGAATGCCTTTGAAAGTAATGGCTTTCAATTTCTCAACAAACTTTTCTTTACAGAGAATGGTTAGGCAAATCCCCTAGCCTCAGAGCCTTTCTCTTCAATTGCCCTACTGGACTTGCAGCGTTTAAAATAACTTGCTGAGTAGGATGATGAGTTGCTGGTGGTACATGACTAGACTCAACAACTGTAGATGTTGCCTCCAGCCTCTGTTGCACCTTGTGCTGCCTGGCCATTGCATATTGGCAAGCTAGGTCCATTATCAACTGATCTGCAATAAAAGATTCACAAACAAAAGTCGACCACAAACATGAGCATAAACAACAAACACAATGTAATAGAGTTAAAACTCTACCTAAGAGGGCATGAGGTGGCACCCTCAATGGAACAGTCGATAATCTCGCCAATAATAAATTCCTCTTTTTTGTAAACCCAGCCCTCTCTATCTCCCCAAATGTGACTACGTCCCAGATAAAGGTATTGTGCCAAGTTGGATTCATCCCTTAACTTACCCCTAGGAATATTGACGTCTTCTCACTGGGAGCTCGAATAAAGAAAAACCTCTTCTTCTACCCTTAACCGTAAGAAGATAGAGTGACAAAAAAATTTCAACAATGATGGGCAATAAGGTAATAAAACCTGACTCCTTGGAACTACCTAATTTCCAGAACATCGGTATATGTAAGAGGTTACAAAAGTTGACAAAGGAAGGAGGTTGATTATGTATCATCATAAGGACAACAAAACTATAAAAAAGAGCAAAATAGTTAGGCAAGAGCTAAGTAATATAGAATCAAAAATTGGTCAGCAGGTCGACTATAAGTTATGTGATCAAAAATTTAAGACCACACTTCAGCAAGTCATTAAAAATAGTTGTACACCTATCTTCAGGCCTATTCATTCTATCTCTCGACCTAGGCTTAACTCAAACTCAGGATGGATGTAATACATACATCTAATCGAGTCTAAATCATTTCGAGAAATCTCTAATACGATGTCATTATAATGATAAGTTGTATATAACCTCTCCCTAGACACTGAGGTCGACCAGGCTCGATAGAGGGTCCTACCTCATCTACTTTAGGCCTAGACGACCCAGTCTCCTCTTGAATCTCAACCTTCACCTCAGCCCCACTATGCCCTAGATCTACTCGAACTATTAAAACTACTACTAGAAGAATCCTTAGAAGATTCACTGCTTCCATCAATCAAAAGCCTAGCCGATAGGGTCGTCTCGTTTCTCTCTTCCTCAAAAACCCTAGCCATGTTATAGATGTAAATAGCTAAAAAAGAATACACAGAAGTAAAGAAGACTTACAAAGAAGAGTTAACGGGAAAACAAGAATGGAAACTAGCTGGAAAACAAGCTTGCAAAGGCTTTGAAATAGGGATACTCAAATAGAAAATACAAGAGCTACTAGAGCTTGACCTCTTTGTAATGTGGTAAAAGTAACAAATAGACAGTCAAAGAGACAATTTATTTGGGGACCGAGGGCTACATAACAGTTAAAATGATCGGATACTAGCTAATAATGGTGTAACCTTCAATGATAATTTTTTACTACTCAAGGTAACCGCCCAGTAATTGCCACCATTAAAACCCTAGTTGTGATTAAAATTTCCAACCAAAATAAAGTCACAATAAATCAACTACTCCTCACTCCAACCTTTCGCATGCCCGATTGGACTAAGGAGTGAGGGCATTCATGATCTGGGTAAAGTAGTCAAGCCCAATACTCTCGACCCATTAGCCCAATGTCAAAGATCAGACCTAACTTTTCCCATGGGCCCAACTATAGGATCCAAACACAGTCTCATCAAGTCCTTGACCTCAAGTGGAATCGGTAAACAAGAGACTATTCCTGACGTTAACGTGTATCTCACAATCTCCGTGACCAAAATGCTACCGACTGTACACATTTGATTATAAAGCAGAATAAGACCTCATGTCACAACCACATTAATTTCGGCGTCTGCCACCAGTCACTTCCACATTTAATGCTGCCAAACTATTATCTTGTCCGTATTAATGACTCTGTCAGCTGGTCACACTCCGCCTTAATTACAGCAAGGGTGCCCCTTATTTTCAACCAGTTAAAGACATGGTGGCCAACCAACCCCAAAATGACGTCTGAAGCCCTCATGTATATGAAGAAAATCCATCGTACAGTAAGGAGAATATGGACTTTTCGACTCCTCCACCTCTCTCAGGCAACCAGTACCATAAATATCCTTATTTCAAAGTTAAAAGTATGCCTTATACACTTCTAAAAAACCTTCACTCCGCTCATTTATCTTTCTATCGAATTATTGTTGACTTAAGCGTCAGAAGGCCTCTGTCGAGAGCGCACTTGGCTAGCCTAACGTGTGTTCTTGGTTGAAAGACTCAACTCACTTCATCTCCAATTCTAAGCCTATCTTTCTGGTTGACTAGTCCCCTCCATTAGCATATGAGATTCACTCGATAAATAATTGCATCATCAATATGATTTAATCTGAGCCATTGATTTCTTAAGAAAAATCTAACGAATGGTTAAATAAGGGTATGATCATCTTTGTATTTATAAAAATACATATCTAGATATCCACACCCACGCATAACCTAAACCAATGCTTTTAAAGGGTACTCGCTGCATGATTTTTCCAAAAATTTAAGAGAATTTTTTGTATATTATTTTTTCATAAGGGAATATTGTGCCTATTTTGATGATATAATGATCACATGGTTGTTTGTCGTAATTTTCACATGCTAGAATATCAAAAAAGTACCAAGTATTGTTATTGGTTATGAGTGAGACTACAACTGAACTTCATAATTGAAATATAAAGTCAACAATCTACGGTGAAACAAAGATGTCAAATTAAATTATCCACAAAGGCATGTATACTATTTAAAACATAATATTAGTGTCAAAACATAAGTAATAATGTGAAAATTATTATCAAACATAAATTAATTAGTAATAATTTTTATTACGCCATTAATGGTACTTTTTGAGTAATCATAATTTTTGTTCTATCTCAATATAGCTTAAAGTGTTTTAATTAAGAACAATTAATGACAAATGTAACAATAGAATTTGTTAGTATAGTTTATGGAAAAAATTTAATTATTATTATTAAACTTACAAATGTCATTATTGTGAAAAATTAATGTTTTTTGTCATTTAAGATATATATATAGTGATAATTTTTGTATTCCTAACTACTATTTCATATATTGATAGCTATTATTAATAATTAGTGATATATATGTGCCTATCACATATTAATAAAGTTCTTGTCCATCTGTATCCAGTCGTTAGTTTTCAAGATTTATTTTTAATTAATTAGTTGTCATTATGCATATCACTACAAAAAAAAATACTATATTAATGACAAAATAATAAGTGACAATATAAAAATTATCACTAATGATATGTATTAAATGGCAATAGCTTTTATTTTGTCACTAGTGATATTTTTCAAGTTATAATAATTTTTATTTTGTCATAATATGGCTCATTAGTGACAAATTAACTAATATTTTAAGTTGTCACCATTAACAATTAGTAACAACCCTATGGTGAAAGCTTAGTGACATAAAAATTGCTACTATAAATTGTAACAAGATTTTCATTATCACTGCGGGCTTGTTTGGTTGCAAACTCCCAATCTATTTTCCAACCCCCAATTCTTAATCAAACAAGCTATTACATTCTCCAACCCCACTTCCCAAAACACACAATTTATTTTCCAGAATATTCCTTACTTTTCCCTACTCCACTACTTTCACCCATGCCATGTGCTTTGTCATAACATGTCTCCCTTTCTTTTCCCCCCATCCCCCACTGACATACCCCATCCCATCCTCACTTTGCGGACTCTCCTTTCCATGCAACTTTCCTCTTCTCATAGTGTTTTTTGCCTCTTTTTTTTCTATTATTCACCTTTTTATGGCAAAATTTTATGATTATTGATGTTAATATACTAGTTTGCAGGACTTAATGTTTATTCAAGTGTATTTTTCATAGGGTTTGAGGATTACTAGGACGTCCCTTCTGTACTTGTCAAGGGCATTAATATTTTTCATATTCTCATTATGAATCGAATGTGTTTTGTGATGGGTTTTGTGAATACTGCTTCGTTTTCTTCTATATATATATATCATGGGCTTGAATATTTTTGAAATTCCCAACAAGAATTGAGTTGTTTTTTTATGGGTTTTGCGGATTATGCTTGGATTTCTTTTATCTATATCACGGGCTTGAATATTTTTTAGATTCTCAACAAATATCGATTGATTATGTCATAGGTTTTGTGGATTATGTTCCGTCTTCTTCTATCTATGTCACGGTCTTCTATCTTTTTGAGATTCCTAGTTCCTCTTGTTGCAAAAAGAGATGATTCTTTGCTATTTCAGTCAATTAGATCTACTCATAGGACATAATGCATATAGTGTATTCTTTGGTGGTCTAGTCTCTATAAATGGCATGGTTGTATAGAAAGCCTGGTTTTAAAAAAAAATCTTATTTTTTTTTGGTTTTCTGTGGTTATTTTATTACTGATTATTCTATTTTTTTCTTGTAGCTCAGCACATGGTGATGAAGTTGAATACATACTATGATGAACCTTATGTGCATGTAATTTTTCTGAACATGGTCCACATATTTTTATTCTGGTAAACAATATTATTTGCTTTATTATATAATCTGGTGCTAGATTGGAAAAAATCTTATTATATGCAGAAATTAAGTATATGTTATATGTTGTTATATGTTACAATACACATGTTGGTTACTTGAACTGATTGGGATACATGTTAACCTATATGTTTTGCTCTAATATATATTTTTGGTGATGTTCTTGATTCATATATTTTTCCCTTAATTTGAGTATTTAATTGATTTAGTCTTTGTACAATTATTTAATATGTTAGTGGCTCATTCAATGGTTAGGGATCAGATTATCCAAATTAGAGGGCAATTATGTTGCATCCTTCTTTCTATGCTACGGTTTTGTTTGTCTAGGTTAATTTCATATGTACCTATCTATGACAAAATGGCAAGCTTGAAGCCAAATAGGTAGTATTGACAATTATTCTCTTGAATTATGAAGCAAGCTTTTGCTCTTTTTTATTTAAGGCTGCCAAACAGCACTGCACACATCAGATCACACCACTTTACTCCCAACCACACCAACTACCGATTCTGCAAAGCATTCAAGTCTTTAATTGGTTAAGCTTTCTAGTTATAAAATAGCTTGCAGTGGCTTGAATATGTCTCAAAACATTCACTGATATCAAAATATTTACTAGTGAGAAAAAATTTCTCAAGTTTTACATGGCACACGAGCACAATGGTGGAGGGAAAGACATCTTGTTGGGGGGACAATTTGAGTGAGCATCAATTAGGAGTATGGCTTTGTAAAAGAGAGGTTTTGACACCATCACACTCAACTTGTTTCATTTCACCAGTGAATACCCCTACTTGTTGTTTACTTTGCCTTTTGTACCTCTTGGCAGTTGTTTCACTTGATGTTGCTTGTATAATTTGAATATATGTTTTACTTGATGCTTTTATGTTTGAGTGATTATGCTACTGCCATGATGTGCAACAAAAGTAATGGATTCTATTAGCAATTTTTTGAGTGATTAAGGTTATATTTTTATTGTTTGTGGTATACCTTTCTTACCTTAACATGTAGTAATGGCATGATGACTGGGGTTTCTCCACCCAATGAGTGGAGAAATAAGTTCGTACCTCCTTGGTTGCTTGTAGGAAATATGGTTTTCGTAGAACATTTTTGTTCTCCAATAATCCTCAACTCACATGTTGATTTGTGAGATGAAATGGCATTGTTTACAAACTCCACTTTTTTAGTGCATGTATTTTTGTTAAAATATGAAAGTCCACATGTGCTTGATAGTAAGTTTTTCACATTAGTTGGGTAGGTTTTGTGGGTCTAGGATGTCCATACAGTTAAGGCACAGCCATATTTTTATGCTTGTTTTTTAGTTATGCTATGTAGTCTTTTATTTGTCATGTTATCACCCCCAATATGGACACAATTAGTTTTACTCCTTTTTGTTCAAATTTTTAGTTGCATACCACTTTTATCCATCTTCTTTGTCTGATCAATTACAAAATATGTCATGTTTTGTGGTTCTTAATTTTACACCACTAAGTATTGTCTCAAGTTGTCCTTGGTAGTGCGAGGTAATGTCTTGCATGTATCACAGCCTAATGTTCTGTCATTAACCACTTTCGAGCAGTAAAAACATCACATTTTTAATGAAAGTCTCTAGAGTTACTACATATGTAAAGGGGTCTTAAAAGGCATTCAAAATGGAATTGGTCATTTTTTATGCATTTGGGATGATAACTACAATAAATTTAGGGGATTTAATGGCATATTTTGGGGTATGACTAATTTTTGTATCATCCCCCTGAGTGCTCTAATCCAATATTTCAACTATATTTTCAATTTTTCAGTTGAACGTAAAGTTGAATTGAGTTGTGATAAAGGGCAACTGCTATGATTTATGGATATTATGGGAACCATGCTATATTTTTTTTCATTAATTAGACACACAGGTATCAGATTAAGGCCATAATTTTTTGCTATTTTTATGGATGTATTGTGGCATATTATGGATATAATTTTTTAAATGGCAGTCTTCAGAACTTGTTTTGTTATGGCAGTACATTATGGCAACATTATGCTTCCTATTTTTTTAAGCTCATTTTTGTTACTATAAACACTTATTGTTTTTTGCTTATAGTTTTGTAGTTTTGCTAATTATTTGTCAAGTTTCTTAATCCAATTCAATCATTGTTCTAGCATAATTTATCTTAGAAATTCTATATAAAGCAGAATTGACATATGTTAAGTTTGAAAACATATTATTAATGAATAAATAAAATAATTGAAAATTTAGAATATTATCATAACATTAATCCACATTAATTTGAATTAAAAAAATTTACGCACACCACTGAAATTTTTTACAAATAAATAAAAACTTAGTTGTCCACTTTAAAAATTTTATGCCTACTACTTAAATTTGAAGAATTGAAGAGCTTTTCTCTTTTAAAATATTGTAATGGACTCAGAATCTCACCCACTTAATAGTTTTCACTTTTTTTATTTTATTGTTAAGGAATTGAAGAGACTCATTTAGACTATATTAATAAAGAACAAATGTTTAGAGTTAAGGCTCTAAAGAACATATGTTACAGTGATAAGTAAGTAACAAATTCAAATAAAGGATCGGTATAGATAAAGTATTAATTTTGTTGCCACACTAAAAAATATGGAAATTTACTAAATATGATCAAACATAATTTGATTTACATGTAACATATAAAATATAATAGAGGTTATGATTATAAGGTTAGGTGAAGTTAGATTAATTGACCTTTCAACTGAAATTCTTCCCCTAATGGTATATTCATAAACTTTATGAAAATCGATATATGTGATGACATTTAGATGGACCCCAGGGGAAACGAAGCATCATCCGTTCCTAATGTCAGTTCAACAAGGGCTGCCGACACTCGATGGCCAATCAAGATGAAAAACTTTTGCTTGAACTTGCATACGAGGGCTTTACATAGGAGCAGCTCTTAACTACTACCTTATCGCCTTTCATATGGAACCAAATATGCAACATGCTAAATAAGAGGTTGTACCCAATACAAGGTTACATAGTCCAGCAGTCCAAGACCAATTGGTGTAGGTTCCGTGTCGTATGGCTATTGTTTCATCGATTGGTCACCAGTGAGATGAGTTTGGAATGGGACTAGAGAAGAATACTGTCACGGGCCCACCAGACCATATGCAGCAATGGGCCATGGTAATTATTTTTATTAACTACTTAATAAGATAAAAATGAATAATACTAAAATCACTTAATAGGTTTATGATTTATACCATATTTACCAAAATTCTAGGAGAATCCCGACCATGCATATTTCCTTGATCATGGGTTGCCCCATTATGATTACTATACGGAGATGTTCCAATCTAGTCTAGCCACAGGTTCGTAGTCCAGATCCTCAACGCCATCACATTCATCACATTCATCAGGCGATTACAATCGACCAAGGAGATCATCCAGTCGCGAAGAGGACTTAATGGATATAGTCGAAAGTAGAGGAGAATCATCTCATAGAAGAAAGGTAAACCCTGTGGTTGAGAAGATGCCCATTTATCGTTGGCTCTAGACAAATGGGATAACAAGATAGAGGCCAAGAGTACTATAATTGGGGCTAATGCGGAGAAATCTATTGATTTGTGCATCAAGGCATTGTGTTGGATGGATGGTCTGCCCCAATAGCCTTTTTGGCAAGGCAATTAATACTTTGAAAAGCTCCACTATGAGATCACTTTTCAATAAGCTTGATGATCGTGAGAAGTGAATTTAGGTTGAGTTGTTAGTAGACGAGTGATGAGGATTCCATCTATGACCTGATCTAGTATCTATTGATTTTCCCAGTATCTTATTATATTGTTGCTTTATTGAACAATTTGCCTTTGTTGTTTTAGACTTTACTTAATTTTTTTGTAGACTTCCTTGTCCTTAGATATGTTATGGATTACTATTCGTTATTATATTCTATGCCACTAACTTATTAATATATGCATTTAGTAGAGGTACTTTTATTATATTAGTACTTGTGACATTGAATGATTCTTATAATGATTTTCTCATGGGAATTCACCGACGGATGGCGAAAGTGAGGGGAGCCCAAGTACCCCAGGATCCAATATCTCTAAAAGATATGAGGAACTCTTTATTGTCACTAAAAGTGATTGCCCCAAACTTGTTGCATGAGAAAATACCATGCAATAGTTCTTCCTTCCAAGGATTGGATTAGGTTGGTGAAGTCCTTAATGGCTACGATGGAAGGTTCTTTGACAACATAAGAATGACAAAACCCACCTTTTAGGCATTAGTAGACATGTTAACATCTCGAGGCCTATTGGAACAGTCAAAATACTCAAAGGCGTCGATACTTGAAGAAGTTGCTATGTTTATATACATCGTTGGAATGCACCAATGACAGAAAACAACAATCGAAAGCTCCCAACACTCGCTCGAACAGTGAATTGACACGTTAAAAGGGTTTTACGAGCTTTAAACTACCTAGCACCCGAGGTAATATACAACCCTAACTTTGATAAAGTTCCTCAATAATTCAAAATAATCCAAACTTCTTCCTTATTTTTAGGTATTACCTCATAAGGAAAAGTTCAAATTATTAAATGAAAATAAACAGGATCGAATATGTATTTCATAGTACTTATTTATCTATGAACAAGGAGCTATTGGTAAACTAGATGTTACTCTTATCTCAGCATGGGTACTAGCCAATAGAAAGAATACATACCATTCACGGAAAGGTCATACCTGCCAAAACATTCTTGGCATATGTGATTTCACACGATGTTCACATACATGCACGCTACGTGGAAGGGTAGTGCAAATGATGCCAGGGTCTTATTCAATGCAATTCAAAACTCTCCATCCTTCCCATTTCCTCCACTAGGTGAAACAACGATTAATTACTGATTTATCATAATTTTAGTTGCCAAACAATAGCTTTTTCATCCATGCCTTCACAATATATACTTATAGGTTCATTAATAGTCATGTCTTTAATTTATTTTAGGAAAATACTACCCTTTTGATGTCGGATACACAAATTATATGTACTTTCTGGAGCCTTATAGATAATCTCATTACCACCTGGATGAATTTAGAGGAAATGTAATGTATAACAAGTCCCAGGAGATATTCAATCATGCACATTCTAGATTGAAGAATGCAATTAAGAGATGTTTTGGGGTTTTGAAAAAGTGATTCCCAATCCTTTCTTGGGGAATGCCAAATGATTTTCTCAACCATCAAACTAACCCAGTCATTGCCTATTGTGTTTTGCATAATTTCATCAGAAAATTCAGTTAGGTTGATCAAATATTCAACAAGCCCTTTACTCAGAAAGAAATAGATTGATACACTTTTTATCACAAAAACTATCCTAGTCAAGAAAAAATAAATACACAGGTGGCATTTAGGGATCAAATAGCGTAGTGAACGTGGGACGCGAGCAGGAACTAGGCTCGATCTGTTTGTTTGATTATGTGGTGTTTGACTTCTACTGTACCTATTATACTGTCTTTGCTTTATGTATTATGTAGACCTGTATTATTGTAATTATGCATGTTTATATTCTTTCTGTCCATGTGATATCGTTATGTACGCTTGTTATTTATGGAAGTGATGTTATTATGCTTGTTTCAAACATTCCTAATTTTCTTGTTCAATTAAAAGCAAATTATGTATATAAAAATATATTTTACATTCATTGGTTCCATTTAGTTTTTGTGACTCATGTCAGCTAAAGTGGGAACCCAGAACCCGCCGTTATGCATGTGTAGGGCAAGACCAATGCGCATGTTCATGGTAAAAACTCCTAAAAATTATAGAAGGAACTTTTACAGATGTCATATGGGTGGGAATCATCCACGATCATTCTTATGGGTGGATATCTGGGGTCAGCATGCACATCATACTAGACATAATGTAGTGCATCCATCTTTTCTACTGTGCACACTGATTCGGATAGTAGTAGTTCTATTCCAGCATCAATACGAGATATTTCTTTTCATAAAAACTCTCATGGTAGAGATGACCATGATAGGGACAGATTTTCTCATCATGATACATTTGGTGATCTAAACAGTGGATCGGTTCTCTTCTCATTGTATAGATGTATCCTATTTGGCATATTCATCATTTTGATGCTTGTTATGGCTATACTTGTGAAATTACTAGTATCTCAATTGTTACATACATTTAAATGTCATACTCGTATGTCTAGTAATATTTAAAGAATAATATATGATATTGAAAACTAATGTGTGATGGTATGACTATGATTGATGCCTTCCGAATTTCTTTTTCAGTTCTTTTCATATAATGCGTTGTTATCCTAATCTAATAATACAAATGAAGGTCTCGATATGAGTAAGCGTAGATCATTGATGCTACTTCTAGTCAGCTCTCTAATCTATGAGGACCAGAGGTAGATGAGCATTTCATATATATGTTGTTAGATGCTAACACCATAGAATCGTTAACTAATGACGTCTATGCTATGGTTTGCATTCGAACTTTTCTGTATAAGTCGACTCGACACTTTCAGCGCCCTTACACTCCTGAATTCATAACTCATAAGTTCAATAAGTTAAATGAAAAGTACAATGCCATGGAAACATTATTGAAGGACCTCAATGTGTATTGCAATCGAGATTTGGGAGTGATGTATGTGGCCTCCAAAGCAAAAGATTGATTGACTGAGGTAATTACATGTCTTGTCAATATAAATGTTATCTATCTTAGATCAAATACTTCAGTTTAGCTGATACGGCAAAATAAATATTGTGCAAAATAATTTTTTGTATAATTGCTACCACTGGGGCTTAAACACTTCGAGGTGGGGGAACCAAAATTTGCTCCTTTATGTGAGATATTTACCAAGCTTGTACCTTTGGATCACCTTGCTATTCGTAGAGGTGTTGGAGATGATTTGGAGCACCCCATTATCATTGCTAACTCAGATGCATCTAGGAGCTCGATCCATTTTCAAAACTCTACACGTCAAGTCCAGGCGCTTCTTCATATTGTTGATACCACTAGTGACCATCATCGTATTGACAGAGGATCAACAGTTAGCACTACCAGTACATGGCATGATATCCTCTGTCGATTGAGGAGATGATGACCATCATCATCCACAAACACCAGCAATCTAAGCATTGTGAGGTCAAGGATGCGCAACTTTTCCTCCCTGTAGAGCACTACTTCATGTATGAGTCCACTTATGTCACTTAGGTTACTTAATCATGCTTATACTTGGAACACTTGTAGGAGTCTATTTTCATATATTTAGATTATTTTATCTTGCATGTATCTATTGCTTTTGGTGTACTTTCACTTGAATCACTTAAGTCGTGTAATATGTTAACCACGAACATTTATCATGGTGCATTACTTTATGGTACACTTATTAAAAAGTACCAAATGCACTTTCCAATTTAGTGATCAGTCCCTACTTGATTTTTGTTAGAACAAACTCCCTAGTTTTGTTAAATGTTTAGAGATTACTCCATAGTAACTTGATTTGAAAAAAATGCCCTTAAGTATCATATTTTTCATACATTTTTTCTCACTTCTTCTCCAACCGGATAAGCAAACAGTAAACCCTATCATACGCTCATTGCCAGAAACAGAAAGAATAGAAAAAAAGCAACAAGTTGCACGGTGAGAAAGAGAATAACGTCAGAGCCAAAAACCACCAACCCGACAGCTGCATTGTCTTCTTCTCTTTTTATTTTCATCATTTTCAGGTTTCATCTTATTCTCATTTTCTTCCCAGTTGCTTATGAGTTTCTTATATTTTTCTGACAATGTCAACCAGTAGTGAAGCAAGTGTGCTCAATCAAGTGTTGGGGAGTTGCCGCTACAAAGACCAGCTCCATATAACGTCAATTAAGGATAATATAACTTTAATGGATATATACATTAATCTCGCAAGAAAATGGAGTGAAATCAAAGCAGAGCACTTCAGTTCGCAATATATAGCTCCACATCAAAGATTATACGTGAGTTTAACTGATGACGATGATATCATGAATATGGTTTTACTGCATTTGACATTGAAGATGAACATTGTTGACATCCTGATAAACCGAAAGGATGAATCAAGCAGCAGAGAAAAGAAGAGCAGTGATGTTTTAAGGTAATACTTCTATAGAATCTCAACTATACTACAGTTTGTAAAGTTTTGTACTTGAAGTGTTCTGAAATTGCACTCTATTTATTTGAAAATCTTTCTGTACTTGGAGCGTTCTAAATTATACTTCATTGCAGTTAACATTGTACATCATCTCATAAAAATTATACTTTATTATGTAAGTTTTATACTTCAAGTGTTCTACTAAAGGATTATCTAAAGCTGTACTGTAACTTATAGAGGTTTATACTTGAAGAGTTCCAAATTGTACGTAATCTATACAAAATTATACTTTCTATTTTCTGAAATTATTCATTTAATCGGAACTGTACTAAAGTTGCCAGGGTTTTATACTTCAATTGTTCGAAAATTGTACTTCATTTCACACAAATTTGTACTCCAGTTATCTGAAATTGTACTTCATTTTACTAAAATTGTACTCTATTATTTAAGTTTTATACTCTATTATTTCACTAAATTTGTACTCCAGTTATCTGAAATTGTACTTCATTTCACTAAAATTTCTACTATTTGATTATCCAAAGTTATACTATTATTGCTAATGGTTTTTACCTAAAGTGTTCAAAAACTTTACTTCTTTTTATTTAAAATTGTACTTCAACCTTTTGAGATTATACTTTATTTTACACAATTTTTACTTATTTATTGAAGGTCTACATTTTAAGGGTTATATTTACCGATTATCCAAAATCCACTGCAGTTGCCAGGGCTTTATACTTCAAGAGATTGAAATTGTACTTCACTCTATCTAAAATTATACATTTATTTCATGAAATTATATTTTCTTCTGTACTTCATTTTACAGAAACCTATACTCTTTTCAGTGAAGTTCTATACTTCAAGTGTTCGTAAATTGTACGTCATTTTATATAAACTTGTACTTCAATTATCTGAATCTATTATTCGACTATCATATTTTCTATTAATAAATTATCCAATTTGTACTGCAATTGCTAAGGTTTTATACTTCAAGTGTTCAAAAATTGTTCTACACTTTACATAAATTGTACTTCTATTTTTTAAAATTATACTTCATTTTATACATCATTTTATATATGTCTGTACTCTTGTCATTGAAGTTATATACTTCAGGTGTTCTGAAATTGTACTTCATGTAAACACCACTCCATTCATTGAAGCTCTAAACTTCAAGTGTTTGAAGTTGTACATCACTTTATCTGAAGTTGTACTTCATTTTATCTGAACTTGTACTTTAATTTCTGAACCTATTATTTTACTTTTAAGCATGTAATAATGTATCATCCCAAAATTATATTGCAAGAGCCAAGGTTTTATACTTCAGTTGTTCCGAAATTGTACTTTACATTATCAAAAGTTGTACTTCGAATTTCTAAACTTATATTTCAGTTCTTACATAATTTCAAATAAATCTGTATATTCTTTTCATTGAAGTTCTATACTTCTGGTATTCCGAAATTGTACTTCACTTTGTCTAATATTGTACTTCTATTTTTTGAAATCATACTTCATTTTATACATCATTCTACCCAAACTTGTACTCCATTCATTAAAGTTCTACACTTCAAATGTATAAAGTTGTACTTCATTTTATCTGAACTTGTACTTTAATTATCTAAACCTATTATTTAACTTTTAAGTGTGTAATAATGTATCATCCCAAAATTATACTGCAAGAGCCTAGGTTTTATAGTTCAGTTGTTCTGAAATTGTACTTCACATTATCAAAAGTTGTACTTCAAATTTCTGAACATATATTTCAGTTCTTACATAATTTCACTTAAATCTGTATATTCTTTTCATTGAAGTTCTATACTTCAGGTATTCTGAAATTGTACTTCACTTTGATAATATTGTACTTCTATTTTCTAAAATCATACTTCATTTTATAAATCATTTTACCGAAATTTGTACTCCATTCATGGAAGTTCTATACTTCAAGTTTTTCGAAGTTGTACTTAATTTTATCTGAACTTGTACGTCATGATCTGAATCTATTATTTAATTTAGAAGTGACTACTAATTGATTATCCAATAACTATATTGCAATAGCTAAAGTTTTATACTTCAGGAGTTCGAAATTGTACTTCACATTATCAAAAGTTGTACTTCAAATTTCTGAACTTATATTTCAGTTCTTACATAATTTCACATAAGTCTGTGTATTCTTTTCATTGAAGTTCTATACTTCAGGTATTCCGAAATTGTACTTCACTTTGTTAATATTGTACTTCTATTTTTTGAAATCATACTTCATTTTATACATCATTCTACCTAAACTTGTATTCCATTCATTAAAGTTCTATACTTCAAATGTATGAAGCTGTACTTCATTTTATCTGAACTTGTACTTTAATTATCTAAACCTATTATTTAACTTTTAAGCGTGTACTAATGTATGATCCAAAAATAATACTGCAAGAGCTAAGGTTTTATACTTCAGTTGTTCTGAAATTGTACTTTACATTATCAAAAGTTGTACTTCGAATTTCTGAACTGATATTTCAGCTCTTACATAATTTCACCTAAATCTGTATATTCTTTTCATTGAAGTTCTAGACTTCAAGTATTCCGAAATTGTACTTCAATTCTTTTACTTCCGTTTCTTAAAATTATCCTTAAACTTATACATCATTTTATCCAGATCTGTACTCTTTCATTTGAAGTTCTATACTTCAGGTGTTCCAAATTGTACTTAGTTTTATTTTAACTTATACTTCAATTTTCTGAATCTCTTATTTAATTTTCAAGTGTTCTTCTAATGAATTGTCCAAAAAATTGTACTGCAATTGCTGCGTTTTATACTTATATTGTTATGAAATTGTACTTCATTTATTTGAAATTATACCACAATGATGAATTATTCTACCTAAAATTATACTTCATTTGTCAACCTTAAGGGATGCAGTCGATGAGGAAATTGGTTCGACCAATGCATCGCACAATGAATTTGCTTTAATTAGTAGCTCAATTGATGCATGGAGGAATTGCATATATGGAGAGGGTCAAACATTCAAGGATACTCAAGAGTTCAGAATTATGCTTAAGAATCATGCAGTGTCTACTTTATGGTCATTTAAATACAAGGAAAATGACAGCAAAAAAATCATAGCTGTTTGCAGTGATGAAAATTGCAAATAGAGAATCTATGCATCAAGGCATGAAGCTAATAAATTATTTGGCATTCAAAAATGCAATCTAGAGCACACATGTGGTGAGGCTAATCTTCGGACAAGGGGACATCCTAAAGCCGATTCCGCTTGGGTTGCTAATGTAGTGAATGATAAATTGAGATCAGAGCCATGTTATCGGCCATCTACCATATTGAAAGATATCCACAGAGAATATGGTGTGGAACTTAGGTACCATAAAGCATGGATGGGTAAGGAATTAGCTATGCATGACATCCATGGAGCTGAGAAGGGATCTTATGACAAGTTGAGGTGGTACTGTGATGCTGTGAATAGGACAAACCCTGGAAGTATTGCAGACTATGAGATTGACCCAATCAGTCAAAAATTTCGTCGGCTATTTATATGTTTCAGTGCCTGCCTTCTTGGTTTTCTTAGAGGATGCAGGCCATTGATATTCTTGGACGGCACCCATATTAAAAATAAATACAAATGAGTCTTACTCAGCGCTGTCAGTAAGGATGCTAATGATGACTTATTCACGTTAGCATATGCAGTTGTTGACTCTGAAAATGATATTAATTGGGAATGGTTCTGCTTTAAGCTGAGAAGTGTCTTAGATTCTGAATATCTGCCTGGCTTATCAAGGTTTACTTTCTTCTCTGATCGACATCCAAGTCTTCTCAAGGCCCTCCCCATGATATTTCTCGGTAGCCACCATGCATATTGCTTGAGACACTTAGTGGATAACTTTAAGAAATAGGTAAGTTTCATCTATATTTGTTTGTGAGATAATTATATGAAATAAACTCTACTTCATAACATTAAGCACATTACTGTTCTATTATTTTAAATTCAGGTATTAAGGAAGTACCATCTACATAACAAGAAACATTGGAGTTCTGTTTTTATGAAAGCTGCATATGCGCCTACAAGGCAGGAGTACACCCGACATATAGACAGCATCTTGGAGTCAATGCCGCTTGCCAGAGACTTTATTATGCAGTCTGACCCACCATGTTGGGCAAATTCCTTATTCAGTGGAGATCGATGGGAGGTAATAAATAATAATCAAGCAGAAAGTTGGAATAACTGGGTTAAACCAGCCCGATTTATGCTAGTTGCAGCCATGGTTGATCACATACGCATGCAAATAATGGTTATGATGCATGATAGACGAGAAGAATCTCATAAGATGGTTGGTTAATTATGTCCCAAGCAAGAGAAGAAGTTGGCAATCAATCATATGCACTCTCGTAACTTAAAAGTTGTCATGTCTAGCGGTTGGAGCTTTGAGGTGATTAAGCAAGATAAATCGTATGCTGTGGATTTACAGAGCAGAGTTTGTTCGTGCACAGCATGGCAGATTGATAAAATACCATGCAGACATGCTTGTGCTTGTATCGAGTCAAAGTCACTTTCACCGTATGACTTCACCGATCAATACTACCGAGTTGAGATGTATCAACAAGCATACCAAGCAGTTATAAACCCTATTCCTACGTTTGATATGCATATGTTCCCTGTAGATGATGATGACATCATTCATGCACCTGATTGTTGATGTTAGCCTGGGCGTAGAAGGACACGGATGATTCCATTACACATTGAGAAACGTGTGATTAAGTGTAAAAGGTGTGGTAGAACAGGGCATAATCGTCGCACTTGCAAAGAATCAGTAAACTAGTTAACTTTTGTACCTCAATGAGGGATAATTGTACTTGATTTGTTCCCATTTGCACCTCAGTTGGGCAACTTGGTACTCAATATAGCGTGAAATTAGCATTCTTGCATGTTTTCGGTACACTAGTTAACTTTTGTACCTCAATAAGGGATAATTGTACTTGATTTGTTCCCATTTGCACCTCAGTTGGGCAACTTTGTACTTAATATAGCGTGAAATTAGCATTCTTGCATGTTTTTGGTACACTAGTTAACTTTGGTACCTCAATGAGGGATAATTGTACTTGATTTGTTCCCATTTGCACCTCAGTTGGGCAACTTTGTACCTAATATAGTGTGAAATTAGCATTCTTGTATGTTTTCGGTACACTAGTTAACTTTTGTACCTCAATTAGGGATAATTGTACTTAATTTGTTCCCATTTGCACCTCAGTTGGGCAACTTTATACTTAATATAGCATGAAATTAGCATTCTTGTATGTTTTCGGTACACTAGTTAACTTTTGTACCTCAATTAGGGATGATTGTACTTAATTTGTTCCCATTTGCACCTCAGTTGGGCAACTTTGTACTTAATGTAGCGTGAAATTAGCATTCTTGCATGTTTTTAGTAATATTTTTGAATTGAAATTTGTTCAAAGATTTGCTTTTTAATTCTTGGTAATTATTAACCAAATTATTGAAGTATGTGTTCAATATTTGTCATATGAATAAAATAATATTAAAAATTTTAAGTTGTTAATCACTTGTGTTAAACGGATGAATGTTATCAATTGCAGTAATGAAAGAATACTTATGCTTTCAAAGATGTAAAGAAATGAGAATTTGCCGATGATGTCCACCCTATCATCCATACAAATTGGTACTTCACTATATCCGATAATATCAAATTATTGTACTTGCCCATCATTAAAATTATTGGAGAATAATTATTCAGTTGCTATAAGTGTACTTGAGGAAAACAAATCTTATACTTTCCTTTTTCCAAATTTGTACCTCATATCTCTAGAATTGTACTGAGATTTTAATTCGTTCCCCTAAAATGTACTCAAGATCCCCACCTTGTTTCAATTGAATTTGAGTGTTCTTCAGCGAAACACATTTTATAATTTCTTTTTTCGGGTTTGTACCTCATTGCCCTTAAAAAGCACTGAAATCTGCCGCCTAGTTTCAATTGAATTGAAACGTACTTCAACAAAGCACATTTTATACTCTCTTTATTTTGAATTGTACTTAGTTTCCCTTGAATTGCACTCAAGATCCCCGCCTTGTTTCAGTTGCATTTGAGTGTTCTTCAGCGAAACACATTTTATACTTTGTTTTTCCGGGTTTGTACCTCATTGCCCTCAAAATGCACTGAAATCCGCCGCCCAGTTTCAATTGAATTGAAGTGTACTTCAACGAAGCACATTTTATACTCTCTTTATTCTAAATTGTACTTAGTTTCCCCTAAATTGTACTCAAGATTCCCGCCTTGTTTCAGTTGCATTTGAGTGTTCTTTAGCGAAACACATTTTATACTTTCTTTTTTCGGGTTTGTACTTCATTACCATCAAAATGCACTGAAATCCGCCGCCCAGTTTCAATTGAATTGAAGCGTACTTCAACGATGCACATTTTATACTCTCTTTATTCTGAATTATACTTAGTTTCCCCTAAATTGTACTCAAGATCCTCGCCTTATTTCAATTGAATTTGAGTGTTCTTCAAAGAAACGCATTTTATACTTTCTTTTTTCTGAATTTGTACCTCATTTCCCCTAATTGTTTTCAAATTCCCTACACTGTTTCAATTGAATTTAAGTTATAAATAATTAATAGAAAATTACACTTACATACAAAAAAATATTATAAACAAATTATGCTTCAAATTACACATGTATTTACATACAAGTGATTCAAATCCTGGCATTTTCATGAGATAATATTCTATAAGCCATATTCGCATGATATTTATCAATATCAATTGTTCTAGCATCCCTCTAGAACTCGGGGGTGTCTCTAGCTAAACATTCTACCCAAAGGCATACATAGACACCACAATCCACCATACCCACTTGCTGCCTGCTTTTTCTCACCTTTAACTGTTCATCCACCCGACTCCCCAATGAAAGCTTCAGGTACCGAGAATAGAATGAAGCCTACAAAAATATTGATCAATTGTTGACTTCCTACTTTATCAACAAATCATAGGGAAAGAAAGCAAACTTACAATGGCAACAGCTATCGGTTTGTATCTAGCGGCCATTATTGAATTCATGTATAAGAAAGAACGAGTTGAAGTGTTGAGGACAACCAAGAACCAGTGCTGCCGCCGACAAATCGGTAGGATTAGGTAACGACACTCGTTTAAAACATCCACCATGAGCTCTTCCAAATCGATATAGGTGAAGCTACTAAGTTTAAGCTTAAACTCCACAAATTCTTCATCCGTAATATCCCTGATGTTGCGTTCCTCTAGTCGGTCTAATATATCAGCCTATGAAGTATAAGACAAATGGTTAGACTCATTTGTCACCGCGAGGTAAATAAAGTTAGGAAACTAACACACATCTGCGCTATTGAGGACGTAAACTACACCTTCTGGTGACCCTTGTTGCTGAAAGATGGGCTACATAATATCGACATGTAACAGTCCACTATGTCACCGGTAAGTTCTCATCCAAATAAGAGCTCACAAAGGTTTTTTCCATCTAGAAAATATCTTGCTCCTTCCCATACAGTCACGCTACACAATTCTAAATTGTTAAGTCAGATACCAATTTATCCAACAGAAAAAAAATAAGCAAATTTTGTTAACTCAAATTATCTCTTCTGACAAAGTTGTCGATGACTTCTCGCTCTTCTACTGGAATAAGAGCAAGTCCTCTATAATCAGTCATTCCTTTGTATAGATCGGCCTCTTTAGTCTTTGTGATGGTTGGTTCATCTGCCACTTGGGGTGGTTCATCTACCACTAGGATTGGTTTATCTGCCACCTGGCTTGGTTGATCTGCCACCTGGATTGGTTCATCTGCCACCTGGGGTACAAAACATAGCACATAGGTACAAAGTATTAACTAATGAAGTAGAAAAGATAGCATATGAAGTACAGATACCACCAATATGGAGTACAAAACTCAAGCACAAACTGTTGAAGTAGAAAAGATAAGCACATGAAGTACAGACATCACCAGCATGGTGTACCCTATACTCAAGCACATTAGGTGTAAAGTGTCAACTGTTGAAGTAGAAAAGACAAGCAGATGAAGTATAGACATCACCAACATCGAGTACAGAACTCAAGCACATAGGTATAAAGTGTCAACTGTGAAGAATAAAAGAAAAGCACATGAAGTACAGAAATCACCAACATGGAGTACAAAACTCAAGCACAAACTGTTGAAGTAGAAAAGATAATCACATGAAGTACAGACATCACCAACATGGTGTACCCTCTACTCAAGCGCTGTCAGTAAGGATACTAATGATGACTTATTCACGTTAGCATATGCAGTTGTTGACTCTGAAAATGATATTAATTGGGAGTGGTTCTGCTTTAAGCTGAGAAGTGTCTTAGATTCTGAATATCTGTCTGGCTTATCAAGGTTTACTTTCTTCTCTGATCGACATCCAAGTCTTCTCAAGGCCCTCCCCATGATATTTCTCGGTAGCCACCATGCATATTGCTTGAGACACTTAGTGGATAACTTTAAGAAATAGGTAAGTTTCATCTATATTTGTTTGTGAGACAATTATATGAAATAAACTCTACTTCATAACATTAAGCACATTACTGTTCTATTATTTTAAATTCAGGTATTAAGGAAGTACCATCTACATAACAAGAAACATTGGTGTTCTGTTTTTATGAAAGCTGCATATGCGCCTACAAGGCAGGAGTATACCCGACATATAGACAGCATCTTGGAGTCAATGGCGCTTGCCAGAGACTTTATTATGCAGTCTGACCCACCATGTTGGGCAAATTCCTTATTCAGTGGAGATCGATGGGGGGTAATAAATAATAATCAAGCAGAAAGTTGGAATAACTGGGTTAAACCAGCCCGATTTATGCCAGTTGCAGCCATGGTTGATCACATACGCATGCAAATAATGGTTATGATGCATGATAGACGAGAAGAATCTCATAAGATGGTTGGTTAATTATGTCCCAAGCAAGAGAAGAAGTTGGCAATCAATCATATGCACTCTCGTAACTTAAAAGTTGTCATGTCTAGCGGTTGGAGCTTTGAGGTGATTAAGCAAGATAAATCGTATGCTATGGATTTACAGAGTAGAGTTTGTTCGTGCACAGCATGGCAGATTGATAAAATACCATGCAGACATGCTTGTGCTTGTATCGAGTCAAAGTCACTTTCACCGTATGACTTCACCGATCAATACTACCGAGTTGAGATGTATCAACAAGCATACCAAGCAGTTATAAACCCTATTCCTACGTTTGATATGCATATGTTCCCTGTAGATGATGATGACATCATTCATGCACCTGATTGTCGATCTTAGCCTGGGCGTAGAAGGACACAGATGATTCCATTACACATTGAGAAACGTGTGATTAAGTGTAAAAGGTGTGGTAGAACAGGGCATAATCGTCGCACTTGCAAAGAATCAGTAAACTAGTTAACTTTTGTACCTCAATCAGGGATAATTGTACTTGATTTGTTCCCATTTGCACCTCAGTTGGGCAACTTGGTACTCAATATAGCGTGAAATTAGCATTCTTGCATGTTTTCGGTACACTAGTTAACTTTTGTACCTCAATCAGGGATAATTGTACTTGATTTGTTCCCATTTGCACCTCAGTTGGGCAACTTTGTACTTAATATAGCGTGAAATTAGCATTCTTGCATGTTTTCGGTACACTAGTTAACTTTGGTACCTCAATGAGGGATAAATGTACTTGATTTGTTCCCATTTGCACCTCAGTTGGGCAACTTTGTACTTAATATAGTGTGAAATTAGCATTCTTGTATGTTTTCGGTACACTAGTTAACTTTTGTACCTCAATTAGGGATAATTGTACTTAATTTGTTCCCATTTGCACCTCAGTTGGGCAACTTTATACTTAATATAGCATGAAATTAGCATTCTTGTATGTTTTCGGTACACTAGTTAACTTTTGTACCTCAATTAGGGATGATTGTACTTAATTTGTTCCCATTTGCACCTCAGTTGGGCAACTTTGTACTTAATGTAGCGTGAAATTAGCATTCTTGCTTATTTTTAGTAATATTTTTGAATTGAAATTTGTTCAAAGATTTGCTTTTTAATTCTTGGTAATTATTAACCAAATTATTGAAGTATGTGTTCAATATTTGTCATATGAATAAAATAATATTAAAAATTTTAAGTTGTTAATCACTTGTGTTAAACGGATGAATGTTATCAATTGCAGTAATGAAAGAATACTTATGCTTTCAAATATGTAAAGAAATGAGAATTTGCCGATGATGTCCACCCTATCATCCATACAAATTGGTACTTCACTATATCCGATAATATCAAATTATTGTACTTGCCCATCATTACAATTATTGGAGAATAATTATTCAGTTGCTATAAGTGTACTTGAGGAAAACAAATCTTATACGTTCCTTTTTCCAAATTTGTACCTCATATCTCTAGAATTGTACTGAGATTTTATTTCGTTCCCCTGAAATGTACTCAAGATCCTCACCTTGTTTCAATTGAATTTGAGTGTTCTTCAGCAAAACACATTTTATAATTTCTTTTTCCGGGTTTGTACCTCATTGCCCTCAAAATGCACTGAAATCTGCCGCCTAGTTTCAATTGAATTGAAGCGTACTTCAACAAAGCACATTTTATACTCTCTTTATTTTGAATTGTACTTCGTTTCCCCTGAATTGCACTCAAGATCCCCGCCTTGTTTCAGTTGTATTTGAGTGTTCTTCAGCGAAACACATTTTATACTTTGTTTTTCCGGGTTTGTACCTCATTGCCCTCAAAATGCACTGAAATCCGCCGCCCAGTTTCAATTGAATTGAAGTGTACTTTAACGAAGCACATTTTATACTCTCTTTATTCTAAATTGTACTTAGTTTCCCCTAAATTGTACTAAAGATCCCCGCCTTATTTCAGTTGCATTTGAGTGTTCTTCAGCGAAACACATTTTATACTTTCTTTTTCCGGGTTTGTACTTCATTACCCTCAAAATGCACTGAAATCCGCCGCCCAATTTCAATTGAATTGAAGCGTACTTCAACGATGCACATTTTATACTCTCTTTATTCTGAATTGTACTTAGTTTCCCCTAAATTATACTCAAGATCCTCGCCTTATTTCAATTGAATTTGAGTGTTCTTCAAAGAAACGCATTTTATACTTTCTTTTTTCTGAATTTGTACCTCATTTCCCCTGAATTGTATTCAAATTCCCTACACTGTTTCAATTGAATTTAAGTTATAAATAATTAATAGAAAATTACACTTACATACAAAAAAATACTATAAACAAATTATGCTTCAAATTACACATGTATTTACATACAAGTGATTCAAATCCTGGCATTTTCATGAGTTAATATTCTATAAGCCATATTCGCACGATATTTATCAATATCAATTGTTCTAGCATCCCTCTAGAACTCGGGGGTGTCTCTAGCTAAACATTCTACCCAAAGGCATACATAGACACCACAATCCACCGTACCCACTTGCTGCCTACTTTTTCTCACCTTTAACTGTTCATCCACCCGACTCCCCAATGAAAGCTTCAGGTACCGAGAATAGAATGAAGCCTACAAAAATATTGATCAATTGTTGACTCCCTACTTTATCAACAAATCATAGGGAAAGAAAGCAAACTTACAATGGCAACAGCTATCGGTTTGTATCTGGCGGCCATTATTGAATTCATGTATAAGAAAGAACGAGTCGAAGTGTTGAGGACAACCAAGAACAAGTGCTGGCGCCGGCAAATCGGTAGGATTAGGTAACGACACTCGTTTAAAACATCCACCATGAGCTCTTCCAAATCGATATAGGTGAAGCTATTAAGTTTAAGCTTAAACTCCACAAATTCTTCATCCGTAATATCCTTGATGTTGCGTTCCTCTAGTCGGTCTAATATATCAGCCTATGAAGTATAAGACAAATGGTTAGACTCATTTGTCACCACGAGGTAAATAAAGTTAGGAAACTACCACATACCTGCGCTATTGAGGACGTAAACTACACCTTCTGGTGACCCTTGTTGCTGAAAGATGGGCTACATAATATCGACATGTAACAGTCCACTATGTCACCAGCAAGTTCTCATCCAAATAAGAGCTCACAAAGGTTTTTTCCATCTAGAAAATGTCTTGCTCCTTCCCATACAGTCACCCTACACAATTCTAAATTGTTAGGTCAGATACAAATTTATCCAACAGAAAAACAATAAGCAAATTTTGTTACCTCAAATTATCTCTTCTGACAAAGTTGTCAATGACTTCTCGCTCTTCTATTGGAATAAGAGCAAGTCCTCTATAATCAGTCATTCCTTTATATAGATCGGCCTCTTCAGTCTTTGTGATGGTTGGTTCATCTGCCACCTGGGGTGGTTCATCTACCACTAGGATTGGTTCATCTGCCACCTGGCTTGGTTGATCTACCACCTGGATTGGTTCATCTGCCACCTGGGGTACAAAACATAGCACATAGGTACAAAGTATTAACTATTGAAGTAGAAAAGATAGCACATGAAGTACAGATACCACCAATATGGAGTACAAAACTCAAGCACAAACTGTTGAAGTAGAAAAGATAAGCACATGAAGTACAGGCATCACCAGCATGGTGTACCCTATACTTAAGCACATTAGGTGTAAAGTGTCAACTGTTGAAGTAGAAAAGATAAGCAGATGAAGTATAGACATCACCAACATGGAGTACAGAACTCAAGCACATAGGTATAAAGTGTCAACTGTGAAGAATAAAAGAAAAGCACATGAAGTACAGAAATCACCAACATGGAGTACAAAACTCAAGCACGAACTGTTGAAGTAGAAAAGATAATCACATGAAGTACAGACATCACCAACATGGTGTACCCTCTACTCAAGCACATTAGGTGTAAAGTGTCAACTGTTGAAGTAGAAAAGATAAGCACATGAAGTACAAACATCACCAACATGGAGTACAAAACTCAAGCACATAGGTATAAAGTGTTAACTGTGAAGTATAAAAGACAAACACATGAAGTATAGAAATCACCAACATGGAGTACAAAGCTGAAGCACAAACTGTTGAAGTAGAAAAGATAAGAATATGAAGTACACACATCACCAACATGGTGTACCCTCTAATCAAGCACATTAGGTGTAAAGTGTCAACTGTTGAAGTAGAAAAGATAAGCACACAAAGTACAGACATTACCAACATGGAGTACAAAACTCAAGCACATAGGTATAAAGTGTTAACTGTGAAGTATAAAAGAAAAACACATGAAGCATAGAAATCACCAACATGGAGTACAAAGCTCAAACACAAACTGTTGAAGTAGAAAAGATAAGAACATGAAGTACAGACATCAGCAACATGGTGTACCCTCTACTCAAGCACATTAGGTGTAAAGTGTCAACTGTTGAAGTAGAAAAGATAAACACATGAAGTACAAACATCACCAACATGGTGTACCCTCAACTCAAGCACATTAGGTGTAAAGTGTCAACTGTTGAAGTAGAAAAGATAAGCACATGAAGTACAGACATCACCAATATGGTGTACAGAACTCAAGCACATTAGGTATAAAGTGTCAACTATTGAAGTAGAAAAGATCAGCACATAAGTGCAAGTATCATCAACATGAAGTATAAGACATCATCCATTAAGTGCAAATGTCAATCAATCAAGTATAAGATATCATAACATTTATTACAAACAGACAGGTTACAAATGAAATGCAAGTAGCAAAAAAATAAAACATTAAGTAGTGCACAACACCTTCTTCTCTTCTTGTTCTTTGTTTTTTCGTGCACGAGGACGAGGACGATAGGTTTTTGTCACTTGTCTTGCTCTTTTGGCTGGTGTGGTGCTGGGGGGGCTGACAAAATCTGGAGATTTCTTTTTTGGCTTTCTATCTTCTCGATTGTGCACATTTGTCACAATCGAAGGCATAACATTAGCCACTTCAATCTCAGATTCCTCGAACTCGGCCGCTTGAATTGGTATATAATGTTCTGTCTTCAAAGGTGTGGGGGAATCTAAAGGATCATGACGTTCTTTAGTTCGACTTTCTTCATCCACTGTGTCTTCAGAATCATCCCCTTCTTTCTGTACATCATGTACCAAATCAAGTACCCCCTCATGCACATACTCACCAGCTTCCTGCTCAAGCTCCACCCCATCAGTCTCTTCCTCTTCACCTTACTCCTTCATTGCCATGTATTCGAATGAAGTAATTTTTTCTTTCAATGATTTAATTTCTTCACCTTTAGCTGCAATAATTGCTTCATATATCGTATGATCATAGACATGGACTTCACTGATGGCAGTACTGGTAGCCTCTAATTTCTTGATCAAATATGCCAATTCTAACTCCTCTGGAGCAGGGTTGAGGGTTACAACCTATTACAATAGAAATAATTATCAAATTCAAATTATTATACAAAAAATAAATAATGAATTATTACAATTATTACCATATATGCTATAACTTGCTTCAATTTATTCTCTATCTGCTCCACATTTTGTGGGAGTTTGCTATCCTTCCACCTGTAAAAGCGTGGAAACTCAAACAAACTCACTGGTGTAGCCAGTGACGGGATGCGTTCATAAACCTATGCCTGTTATTCATAAGTCAAAAATTATACTCACTTGAATATAAATATAATCAATGCTATTAGAAAAATAAAGCAAACACTTACCATCAAGCCGACTGTACATCTATCAATGTACTTCTTTCTTTTTTCTCCACCTACTCCTAAATGGTTCTTCATATCTTGGACAAGAAAACTGTATGCAGCTATGCCCCATGCATACAGACCAACTCTAGACAAATTGTCCAAGTATTGTAGGAGAAATCGTGGAGTCCAATAATTAGATGTTGGAAACATAATACAATTAAAAACAAAAACTATATACAACCTACACAAATTATTCAAGTCCTCTACACTATCCTTATATACATACTCCTTGAGTTTGTTTGCTATTTCGGATCCAGTTATATTCTGCAGCTTTCCAGAAAAAAGGCGGTCAAAGGTTGAAGACTTCATCTTCAATGTTATATCAACAGATTGCCCCACATGTGGCAACCCTAAAACCATTGAAAATTCAGTTGCAGAAAAAGGAACCTCAACCCCCTCCGCAAAATGAAATGAGAGCTTTTTTGGGTCAAACCTCCTAAGTATAGCTTCAAGCCGAATGAAGCTTGAACTTAACTTAGGCATATCCATGTATATATAGAAATGGGTCTTCTTCAATACATCAACATGTTTGGACCCCATCTTAGACTTCACAAGCTCCAATTTACTATGAAAATATTGGGGGGAGCAACGAGAACAAACATCACAATGTCTTGGCTTTGCTGCAATGACAAAAAAAAAATAGTATATAAACAGATAATATAGTAACCCTTTTAGATAGAGTGTACTAAAAGCTTGAATGTTTTCTAATACACAAGCTTTAAAAATGTACTTTAGAAACACATAATATATACTACACTCTCAGTTATTCTATACTTTAGGCTTGAATTTTTTATATTACAGTTGCTTCTAAAATGTAATGCAGATACAGAGATGATATACTAGAGTTCCATTTAGTTTATGCTACAGGCTTAAAGGTTTTATACTTTAGTTGCTTCTAAAATGTACTGCAGATGCCTAATGAGTACTACAAGTTTGAATGCTTTATACTATACTTATGCCTAACGTGTACTGCCAGTCTGCATATTTTATACTACATTTGTTTCTAGAATGTACTGCACCAACAGAGATTTTATACTACATTTTTGCCTAAAGTGTACCCTAGATGCTTCTAAAATGTACTGCAGCTATTCAGATTATATAATACCGTTTGCCTAATGTATATTGCAATCTTGAATGCTTTATGCTACACATACATTTGTTTCTAAAATGTACTGCAGCAACAAATATTATATACCTCACTTATGCCTAAAATGTACTGCCAATTTGAATGTTTTATACTACACTTGTTTCTAAAATGTACTGCACCTACAAAGATTTTATACTAACTTTTATCTAAAGTGTACTCCAAATGCCCATAAAATGTACTACAGTTATACAGATTATATACTACCTTTTGTCTAATGTGCACAGAAAGTTTGAATGCTTTATACTACACTTATGCCTAAAATGTACTGTCAGTTTGAATATTTTATACTACATTTGTTTCTAGAATGTACTGTACCAACAGAGATTTTATACTACACTTTTGCCTAAAGTGTACCACAGATGCTTCTAAAATGTACTGAAGCTATTCAGATTATATACTACCTTTTGCCTAATGTATACTGCAAGCTTGGATTCTTTATACTAAACATACATTTATTTCTAAAATGTACTGCAACAACAAATATTATATACTACACTTATGCCTAAAACATACTGCCAGTTTGAATGTTTTATACTATATTTGTTTCTAAAATGTACTGCACCTACAGAGATTTTATACTAACTTTTGACTTAAGTTTACCACAGATGCTTCTAAAATGTACTGAAGCTATTCAGATTATATACTACCTTTTGCCTAATGTATACTGCAAGCTTGGATTCTTTATACTAAACATACATTTATTTCTAAAATGTACTGCAGCAACAAATATTATATACTACACTTATGCCTAAAACATACTGCCAGTTTGAATGTTTTATACTATATTTGTTTCTAAAATGTACTGCACCTACAGAGATTTTATACTAACTTTTGACTTAAGTGTACTCCAGATGCCCATAAAATGTACTGCAGTTATACAGATTATATACTACCTTTTGCTTAATGTGCACAGAAAGTTTGAATGCTTTATACTACACTTATGCCTAAAGTGTACTGACAGTTTGAATATTTTATACTATTTTGCTTCCAAATTGTACTGCACCAACATAGATTTTATACTATATTTTTGCCTAAAGTGCACCCCAGATGCTTCTAAAATGTACTGTAGCTATTCAGATTATATACAACCTTTTGCCTAATGTATACTGCAAGCTTGAATTCTTTATACTACACATACATTTGTTTCTAAAATGTACTACAGCAACAAATATTATATACCTCACTTATGCTTAAAGTGTACTGCCAATTTGAATGTTTTATACTATATTTGTTTCTAAAATGTACTGCACCTACAGAGATTTATACTAACTTTTGACTTAAGTGTACTCCAGATGCCCATAAAATGTACTGTAGTTATACAGATTATATACTACCTTTTGCTTAATGTGCACAGAAAGTTTGAATTCTTTATACTACACTTATGCCTAAAGTGTACTGACAGTTTGAATGTTTTATACTATTTTGCTTCCAAATTGTACTGCACCAACATAGATTTTATACTATATTTTTGCCTAAAGTGTGCCTCATATGCTTCTAAAATATACTGTAGCTATTCAGATTATATACAACCTTTTGCCTAATATATACTGCAAGCTTGAATGCTTTATACTACACATACATTTGTTTCTAAAATGTACTACAGCAACAAATATTATATACCTCACTTATGCCTAAAGTGTACTGCCAATTTGAATGCTTTATACTACACTTGTTTCTAAAATGTACTGCACCTACAGAGATTTTATACTAACTTTTATCTAAAATGTACTCCAGATGCCCATAAAATGTACTGCAGTTATACAGATTATAGACTACCTTTTGCCTAATGTCCACAGAAAGTTTGAATGATTTATACTACACTTATGCCTAAAGTGTACTGACAGTTTAAATATTTTAAACTACTTTGCTTATAAAATGTACTGCACCAATAAAGGTTTTATACTACACTTTTGCCTAAAGTGTACTTCAGATGCTTCTAAAAAGTATCGCAGCTATTCAGATTATATACTACCTTTTGCCTAATGTATGCTGCAAGTTTGAATGCTTTATACTACATACATTTCTTTCTAAAATGTACTGTAACAACACATATTATATACTACACTTATATCTAAAGTGTACTGCCAGTTTTAATTTTTTATACTACTTTGTTTCTGAAATGTACTGCACCTATAGTGATTTTATGCTACACTTTTGCCTAAAGTGTACTCCAAATCCGCAAAAATGTACTGCACCTATGCAGATTATATACTACCTTTTGCCTAATGTGTACTACAAGTTTGAATGCTTTATACTACACACATTTATTTTCAAAATGTATTGCAACAACGCAGATTATATACTACACTTATGCTAAAGTGTACTGCCAGTTTGAATGTTTTATACTAAATTTGTTCCTGAAATTTAACTGCATCTACTGAGATTTGATGCTACACTTTTGCCTTAAGTGTACTCCAAATGCGCCAACATATACTGCAGCTATTCAGATTATATACTACCTTTTGCCTAACGTGTACTGCAGGCTTGAATGCTTTATACTACATGCGTTTGTTTCTAAAATGTACTGCAACAACATATTATATACAACACCTATGCCTAAAGTGCACTGCCCGTTTGAATGTTTTATACTGTATTTGCTTCTAAAATGTGCAGCGCCTACACAGATTATATACTACATTTATGCCTTACGTGTAGTACCAATTTTAATATTTTATAATACATTTGCTTCTAAATTGTACTGCGTTACCCACATTATATACTACACTTTTGCTAATATGTACTGCATGCTTGCATGTTCTGTACTACAGATAACACACTACCACATTCATATAGTTTTATAATATAATTTCACCATATAATTTCAGTTAAAATGAAGTATAAACCCCTAAAAGGTGAAGTGCAACTTTCATGACCTTCAAGTACAAATCAGAACTTCCCATCTCACAATAGAAATCATACATATATCAAATAGGTTCAAGTGTTTCACAACTAAAAAAGGAGTAAAAACCCTATGCATAAGAAAATAGACAACAAATAAGTGCAACACTGAAAAATCACGGACATTTGGAGTTTCAAATGCAGAAAACATACCTTTGTTCTTCTTCGTCACTTCTTTTTGTACTTTGCTTCTTTTTTGCAGCTGTTTTTCCTTCCATTGTCACAGAAAATGGCAGAAATTTTGTTGCTTTTTTTTTTTTCACTTCTTCTTCTTCTTCTCGCGTTAGTGGCAGAGGAACGGTTTCGTGCCCTTTTCTTTTGGCGCTTGGAGAAGTCGATTTCAGGCAAAAAAAAAAAAAAGAAAGAAAGCGTTCTTCTGAAGAGAGAACGCATTTCCTAGGTATTTTTGTTGTTTTTTCCAGCTGCAAGGGTATACAGGTCTTTCTAAAAGATATGGGGAGTGATTCCTAACTTTTGTGAAAAAGTAGGGAGTTTAGTGTATAAAAATTCAAATGGGGACTGAACACTAAAGTAAAAGTAGGTTTAGGAATTTTTTTCTAATTGACTGTTATTTTATTTGTCCCATAATTATATGTGAAAAAAAATATATGAATTAAAAATTAATAAGCCGGTTTATTTCATGATGAACCCAAAAATTTCATGACATTTGAAAATTTTAAAGAAATAATATTTAATAGTCCATGAGTACGTTAGATAATCTATTTTCACATCAGACTTGGAAAATTATTAAATGAATAGTTAAATTTTAAAAAAAACATATTTTTTATTTAGAGTCTAAAATTTTTTATTATAAATGAAAATTAAATTTTTTATAATAAATCAAGAAATTTTCTAAAAAAATTATTGTATAAAAATGAAATTAAAAATTTTATTTTGTTATAATTTGGCCAAATTAGAGAGAGGTTCTAATTTAGACATTATTATACAATTAGTTAAGTTAAATTTAAGTTTTATAATAATTTTATAAATAAAATAATTCAATACATTTGGAAAAAACTATAGTAAAAAATAAAATTATTTTTCGAAAGAACTTATTATTAGAAGTTAAAATTATAATTTTTTTTCTTGATAATTGTGTATTGGCTTCTTATTTTAACCTTATTAGAAAATTCGGTAGGTTAAAATTGACATTGTATAATTTATATATACAATTAGTTATTATCATAAATAAAAATAATCGTAATCATAATTAAAAATAATTTATGAATTTTATAATCATAAATTTTTCTCCAAAAAAAAATCATTATCATAAATTAAATTTTTTTTTTTTTATAATTTGACGAAATTCAGCTTCCAATTCAAACCATATTATAAAATTCTCTAAGCCAAAATATATATCTCATATTTCTTCTCAATCATTTTAATATAATTTTCTTTCAATCATTATTTCATCATTACAAACATATAGACATTATACCAATCATTCAATCATATATACACATATATAAATAATTTTAAAAATTTATTTCACTCCACCAACCCAATAAAAAAGTTATTGATGTGGCATCTTATCCCCTCTCAAAACACAAACAAACAAACAATTTTCTCCCAAAATATTCTCCACCTACCACTCAAAATACACACAAACAACCACCACATTCCCTAATTCCACTTTCAAAAAATCATTTTGCCAAAATATTTTAGCAATTTGCTCCAATTTGCAACCAAACAAGGCCTATGTTGTCACCATTGTCGCTATAGAGGTGTCACTAATTATCAATAATGTCAACTTAAACACTATTCTTACTACTATTAGTTTGTAAAAATTATTAAGGTGACAAAACTACATCTTTTACACATAATATACATAATTAGTGACAGCTTTTACATTGTCACTTACTCTTTTATCATCAATTTTTTTTTTCTTGTAATGAAACAAAATTTTTTGTCACCTAATATATAATTAGTGACAATTTTTGTATTGTCACTCATTAATTTGTCACTAACTTATCTTTTTTCATAGTGTATTAATAATTATCAACAAGAATAACTGAAAATAATTTTTTTCTACTATTTAGAGTACACAAAATTTAAAAATTAGTTTACTTATATATATATAATTAATAACAAGTAATTTAATATTGCCACTTAATATTCTATAACTAATTTCATTTTCTTGCAAAACCATGTATCTGGTTTTAGTCTTTTTAAATTCTAGATTTTGTATTTGTGTTTGTATTTGTATATATATATAAAACTCAACAAAAAAATAATTTAATTGAAATTGCCAATATTTGTTTTGTTTATATAATAACGAATAATGATAATCAATTATCAACAAAAGACTACTAATATCAAAAATTTGTTTATATACATAGTAATGAATTAATAATGCTGATCAATTGTTTAAAAAAAAAAACAAAGAAGAAGAAGAAGAAGAAAACACTACTACTAATATTAAAGCAGACTTAATATACCCATGCTTTTAGACCATTAACATAAACTACATTGACATCGGAAAATTTCCTACTAGTTAGATCATGTCTAGGAAAATATAGATTTCAACAGAGGGACTAATGACAATTAATTAACAAATTAAATAATCCTCTATCTCCAAGGACCAAGGTGCAGTTAAAATTTGAAGCAGGTCCAGCAGAATATATATATATATATATATATCTTGAAAAAAGATATGTCCGTTAAAAGAAGCCAAAATATGGCACTAGTTAATCTTTTGGACTAATTTTATGAGATTTTGATTCAAAATATTTTAGATTTTATGTGTCGGTTCTGTCTTTTTTTTTTTTTTTTTTTTTTTTTTTGGCTAATCATGGGTATAGAATATAGATATCTCCAACAGGCGAAGCCACAAGCGACTTAATTCAAAATTCATCACCTTGGATTCTCTATTCCATTCTGTGTTTCGTCTCTTATTCCAATACGTCGTATATATACCAAGTATACCTGATTGTCAATCAATTATTTTTATAAGAAAATATTTAATACACATGTCATATATCCATGCAGTGAAATAGATGAGGAAATATAAATTGGAATAAATGAGCTAAACCGAAGATTCATTACTTTTGTTTTTGCTTTTTGGTTTGTTTGTTTGAGAAATTAATGAACCACATTAAATTGTTTCTTAGGGGGCGCTTGATTCATAAGATTAAATAGTTGTGAGGATTACAATATATGGAGATTGGAGATTACATGTAATTTGATAATATGACATTCTTATTTGATATTCAAGACTGTACACATATATTCCTTTCCACTCAATCTCAACTAATCTTTATCCTTATTTGATACATGATACTAAACAATAAAATGGCCTTATTGCCCACAGTACTAAAATGTTCTTAATCTCCAGTAGCCCACCCAAGGGTTACAAAAGTAACTTTCATTGAATTTTTCACTTGTATGTAGAAATGTTAGCACCAATCACACCTCCCCACCCAAGATTTCAATATATAATAATATAGTGAACAGTCAGGCTGAATATTAATTTCCACGGACCCGCAACTTAAATATTGGATATCAAACAATGATAGTAAGCTCTATTAGCCTGCCAATATCATTTAATTTACCAAATCAAACGCCCCCTTAATCTATACATACTATATGTCCCTACTCATCATCGATCTCCGAAAGCATAACTCGATTTCCAAGAGGAATATGACGCATCCCTCCGGCCCGAAAGAAAAACATTTTTCTGATGACAAATGATTTAGTTTTGTTTATTTGAATAGATGAATCGAAGATTACAAGATTTACAATAAAAAAATCAAGTACATCTCCCCAGTCTCATTATTAATCACACTTCCATTCAACATATTTGTGCTCTCTCTCTCTCTCTCTATATATATATATATATATGTATATATATATATATATAAACATATTATATACGTCAAGTGATTGGCATTTGGCATCCCCAATAGAACCATATATTCATATAGCAACAAGGATGGATTTTCTGGGCGGACGAGGACCACCAAGAATTATGGGTTGCTTCATTTTGTTTTTGGAGAGATATATTTAAAAATATATATATTTTTGTGAAAGGAATTGGAAAATGCGTTGAAAAGAAAGTTACATTTGGTTATTTGATAAGTAGTATTACACCAAAATTTTATACCACTATATATTATTTTTATAATAGTATATTAATTAATGTTGTAATCCCAAATGACCAATATCAATTAAAGAGGAATGCCTGCAAGGAAATTAACAAACAGCACAAGATATACATGGTTCGACATTATGCTTACGTCCACAAATGGAGACATGAGTTTTATTGATTTTAAGAACAGTGTCAAATTACAATTCCCACAAATTTCACAAAAACACCCAACTACCTCAACTTTTTTTCTTCTTTATGAATCTGCACTGGCTAATGTCCAAAACTACGTTTCATGCCCCTAAAAACTAAGAGAAATACATCAAAAGGGTGGGGGAAGAAATAGGCCGAAAATGTCAAATAGGTTGGGCAAGTGACACGGGTTTTCTACCTAGGTGGGCAATAGTTTCCGTGTTGGGGCACAACTATCTTACACCCTAACACAAGCGCAAGGCTAGAAAAACGAATGCCTTACTCCAAGGCACAGCTCTCTTGTGCCAGCATGCTGCCTCACGGAAGAATTTAAGGCATACACACCCACAAATCTGCATCTTGACTTGAATTTTGTGGTCATCATCTTTGTCTGCCCCAAAGGACAATCATATAAGTTTGCAAATATTGATCAAATCCAAACAATGCTCAAATTTGATCCTTGAAATAGACTTCTTTATCATATCTGTCGGATTATCCTTCGTCTCAATCTTACCAGCTAAGATGATATCTTAAGACCCCATATCTTGGACAAAATCCACATGACATTAATGTGTTTTATCTCTTGTGAAATGTCTAATTCATCAACAAGTATATAGCGCTCTAACTATCAGAAAAGACTATATTAATATCCAAACTCATACCCTCAGCCCCTTTAGCCAAATGCCTTCTTTCACGCCTTCAACTAAAACTATGTACTCAGCTACCATTGTAGACAAGCAACTGAAGATAGCAGAGTTGTCTTCCAACTAACTGTATAACCCAAAACACAAAACATATAACCTGTCATAGACCTTCTGCTATCCAGATCTCCGGCATACTCTGTATCCATATAGCCGTTAAGTCTAGCTATAGAGTTAAGTTGACTATACATCAAACATTTATCTATAGAACATCTTAGATACCTCAAAACCTATTTTATTGTCTATCATTGTGTCTTAATTGGTTTGTACATATACCAACTCACAACACCATGGCATATCACGGCATACATCAGACTTCCAACTGACTAGCATATGGCACATTACGAATGTGCTCTACCACGTCCTTAGTACAAAGTGATAACTCTGCTAAGAGCTTGAATTGAGCCGCAAGTGTTGTACTCACCGACTTAGATTTATCCATCTCAAATGCTCGAGTACCTTCTCAATATAACTTTGTTTAGAGAAGTACAACCACATTAAGTGTTTATCTCGAATAATCTCTACCTAGTATTCTCTTCGCTCCGCCTACATCCTTCATCTCAAACTCCTCACTTAATTGAGCTTTTAATAAATTAATATCAAAGATGTTTCCAAAGGCGATCAACATATCATTCATATATAGTTGCAAATATATAAATAATCCATCACCACACATCTTGTAACATACAACAATAATCATAAATACTCCTAGTCTATCCAATCGTGACAAATAAAGAGTCAAACCTTTTATAACACCATCTAGGAGACTACTTCAGACCATACAAAGATCTTTCCATAAAGCATGCCTGATCTTTATTTTTTTAGACAATGAATCCCTCGAGTTGACTCATGTATATCTATTCCCCTAAATTGTCATGTAAGAATTTTGTTTTAAAATCCATATGTACTAGCTCCATATCAAATAAAGACACTATAGCAAGCAACATGCCAATGGAAGTGTGCTTTACCACTAGAAAGAACACTTCATAGAAGTCAACTCCCCCTCTCTATATAATGCTTTCTGCAACCAGTCATACCTGATAGCGAACATCCTCAACTCCCAGAATTTCTTCTTTGCACATAAAAATCTATTTGCCAATAATTTTTTGACCATTACGTGCATTAACTAGCTCATATATGCCATTCTTGTATAGGGATTCCATCTCTTCACTCATAGCAGCTATCCACTTATAAGAATTTGAATGTGAGATGGCCTCTCTGTATGTAACTAGCTTATCTCCCATAAAATCTTCTATCGAACTCAAACTATAAGCCCCCAAATTTGAATGCCCTAACCGTTGTGGTGGTATGATCTATCTCCTATCTCTATCACGAGCCAAATGATAGTTCTAAAATGATTCAATTCCTTGCTATTGTTCTGGTGGTAATGAGCCCTCACCAACTTTATCTACCACCTTTTGTTTCCCTTTTAAAATACTTTGTGGAATGTTAATCTCAAACTCCACCTTCTCTATAATTCCTTGCTGACTTTTATCCTACTCCTTCTTTAACAATGCAAACTCATCAAAAGTCATATCTCCACTAATCATCAACTTGAAGTCCTTGTTATTGGTACACTACAAATGATAATGCTTAGCTCTATCTATATAGCCTATGTATGTTCACTTTTTAGCCTTCAGCTCAAGTTTCTCTTCACGAACATGAGCATAGACCAAAGACACGAATACTCTCATAATCAAGTAGTTAGTAGAAAACCTAACCATATATCCATTGGTGTCAAGCAGTCCAAAATAATTGAACATAACCTATTCAGCAAGTAGCAAGTTGTGTTGGCATCTTCAGCTAAAAATGCTTAGAAAACCAACATTAAATAACATGCATCCAGCTCTATCTAAAAGTATTCTATTTATCGATTCTTAAACCCCATTCTGATATGGTGTATGTATGATTGTAGTATGCCTCATAATCCTTTTCTATCGCAGAATTTCTAAAACTCCTTGTTGCAGAATTCCAAACCATTGTTAGTCCTCAAATGTTTGACCTCCTTCTGGTTTGCTTCTCAATCAAGGTCTTCTACTACTTGAAATTGATACATACCTCATCTTTATGATTTAACATATACACTCGAACTCTCCATTAGAAATTATCAATGAATGTCAGCATGTACCTAGCATTACTCTTTAAGGGAACTTGAGAAGGTCCCTAAAATGACTTAATGGATATAACCCAAAGTGCCCTTAATCCAAGAAACGACTATGTTGAACTTCATCTTAAGTTTCTTTTCAAGAACATACTGGTCACAAAAGTCCAACTCCCTGATCTCCCTTTCACAAAGTAAACATAGTCTGCTCAATTTTTGATATTCTTCTCTCACTTATATTCTAAAGCTACGTGTGCTAACAACCTCGTGGTATCTTTGTCAGTATCTAATGATGAAATTACAATAGTACTAAAAATCGTACTATATTGCTATCAGTATCTGTCTATCTAATGATGAAATTGCAATACTACTAGACACCGTACTTCCTTCTAAGATATATAGGTCATTTCTCTTTTCTCCCTTCATGACCAACATAGCATTTTTTGAAACTTGTAGAACTCTATCCCGAACCGTATACCCTTATCGATTCTTATCCCATGTGCCTAGAACAATTCCTCTTCAAGTTAAGAAGATGACATACCTCTATTAATGTCTCACAATTTCATAATGCATTCTGATACTAGCCATGCCGACTCTAACTACTTTGTATAATATATGGTTTCGGACTAAATGCAAATTACCCCCTGTAAAATGCGAAATTACCATAAAACCTCCTATAAAAAAATGGAGTCTGATCAGTACCACCTATTTCTTCAAACTTGCCTCACTCGCCCTATTATCACTTTTTGGTCAGGAAAAAAAAGATAATGATAAAAATGTCCATCTGAGTGCTAAGGAAGATTTTGGGCACTATTCTACAATTTTTCCTCCGCTGCTTCTTCATACATTTGGCATATTTAATAAAAACACAAAATCGTACAAATTCAAAAATCCTCTCTCTTTCATTCTCAGGAAAAAAAAGAAAAACTTTCACCTAAGGGAAATCAAGTCGAAGAGAACATTTTTTACACTATTTTCTGCATTTTATCGTGAATAAATCATCCTTGATTAAAGAAATTCGTGACCCATCCCGCTGACTATACATTCTAGGCATACTGGTTTTCATTTTTTCTTGTATTTTTTGAACTAGCGTATGTCGGGTGCTTGTGAGTTAGGTTTTCTCTTTTTTCTTTTTTGGGAACTTTCCATAATTGGAAGAATGAGTTTAGTACTACAATAAGTACAATAAACACATTTATTTTTTAGTTATTTCTTGTGGCTAGCGTTTCTTATCAGTTAATGTGGTTCCTTTTGTGTTCATCTTGTCTAAATGGGCCGAATGGGGAGAAGAACTTAACTCAAAACTGAAGAATGTCTTCTTTCTTATTTTTTTGGAATTTTTTCTTTGTTGCTTAAGATTCCTTAAGAGATGACTTGGGGATAATAAGGCCATTTTTTTGTTATATGAGGTATAAGTGTCCTATTAGTAGAGTTGATATAGGGGTAATCTGGCCCTTTTCATGCGAAGTCATTTTTGTACTTACTGTTTGATTGATGAAGTATATTTCTAGTTTAGGAACATAGAAAATGCAGTTGTCCAAACTGATGGGCAATCAACTAAGAAGAAAAGATTGAAAAGGCCACTAATTGTAGATGTATCGATAGGCATCAGGACAAGGAAAAGAATGTGGAGACCTTGAAAACTAAAAATTGAATTTGAATAGAAGTTTTTTGTTTTTCTATTTGATGGCTTAATATGTGGGTAGCCTTTTTTTTTCTTGGAGAAAAAAGATGGGCTTTTGCACTTTTGCTTTTGCTTTTTTGTTTGTTATTGAAAATTGGTTGATGGGTATAGGGAGCATTCATTGATGCTTTTGTAATTTTTGTATGTTTATACCAAATAAAAGAAGGGTTATATGTTATATAAAATGGTCCAAGTTATCTATCTAATATTTCCTTTCCCCTTTTGATATTTCCAAGGGTTTGATGTGTATTAATTATTATATAATATATTCTATAAAATACACCCTAGAATTGTAGAGGATTAAATTCATTAGTAAAAGTTGAATACAATAAGGTGATTACATGGGGTGTGAATATATAAATTCTTTTTGCATAGGGTGGTAACATGGTCCCTTTTTTTAAGTTATCAAGTTTGCATGGACAATTTCTCTTTTTTATGGGGTGTTCTATGGCCTTTTTTATTAATATAAAGGTTTGACTCAGGCTATAACAAAGTTGGTTGACACTTTTCAATTATTTATAGACTACAATTAACTTTTTAGGTTTGGGGAAAATGCATATTACTAAAAAAGAGAATTTAAAAAAAAAAAAAGAATTTTGAAAATTTTGTTTGAAAAATGGCCTACTAAACCCCTAAAGGGCAGTTTGGACAATTCATACTCAAAATTACATCTCCTGCTTGCATTCTACAAACATGTTCCCCATCGGACGATTTTGTGGCAATTTTGATGAAGCATGAGATACTGATCAAATTCTAGTTTTTTTCACATGGGGTTTTGTGGTAATTTTGAATTTTACATAGGGGGTAATCTGCATTTTCCGCATATTGTTTCTCATGAAAACTTTACCACCATCATAATTTCTATAGGTAGTAAACTAACCCTCTTGTGGACACATATGATAAGAGCAGACACTATACGTTATATGGCAAAATAAGACTCTAAGGTCAAAAAAGTAAAAACTAAATAAGAGGCCAAATTAATTAATTAAATAAATAAGAAAAGTGATCCCAACTATTTAAGCCCACCAAGATGGGGTCTCCAATCCAAGTGGGCCGAAGTCCATCAATGACTCAATTAATATAAATTCCAACTCTTAAAGCCAATAGACATATAAGCAATCATTTGCAAAACTAAAGTTTTGATTTTACATAAGCACATTCCAGGTATAGAACCCCAACATCACTTTTTTCTGAAAAGACCCTGACTTTAATTTCATGCAACATTACCATGGCGCCATCTATGGGAACTCCCTTTTCATGTAAGGAATACTGAGGATGCAAACAAGATCCAGAGAATGAGACTTATACGCTCTAGTAACACCTCAAGGCGAGAATGCGGAAAAAAATTGATCGGTCACAGTCCCATCTAGTAGCTAGGCAAGCACCTAACACCCACTAGAGGTGATGCCCAAGCAACACACTCAGGTCTCTAGAGAACCAACGCTACAAAGAACTCAAGCAGCATTACTAGCATTGGTGGAAAATGCCTCCTCACGAACTGCAACCAAAACAGTAGCCTAGTATATTGACGAACACTACCCATAGGAATAACATTGGTTCTCTCATCGAAGCCAAGAAGCATCAATTCCCAAGAGAAGACAGAACACAAGGTGAATGAAGAACGAATTTAACAGATTGACTTGCAATCTTCCTCCAAGCTGATCAATTTCAATGATTGCCATTGCAACTGGAGTTCCAACTTATTCTGCTATCGCTCAGCGCTTAGGAGGCTTAGGAAGCTAATATTTTTCTTTAGCTATTACTCGCCCTAAATGCAACCCCTTTTGCCCAGCCATCTTATTGGAGTCATTCTTCTAAAGCATGAAGATCGCCAACCTCCCAGAGTTCGACGACACAAGTGATCCCCACGAATACCTAGACAACGTTTTGGTGCAAATGGAGCTCTAGGACCTAAGGGAGGCTACTCATTGCAAGATGTTCTACACCACACTTACCAAGCACGCTTTAACATGGTTCATCAGATGCTGGGTGGATTCATCAATGGTTAGGAGCAGCTACCACAGCATTTCCTCTATAACTTCTCCATTAATTGCAAATATCTAGAGGCGACAGGCCTACCTATTCACCATCAAGTAGATATATGGAAAAGTAGTGCTGAATCGAGAAACGAGAGTATGGGGGCCAAAAACTATAAAAATTAAATATAAATTCTATAATTTACGAAATCAGAATACATGATCTATATCGAAGTTTAGCAACAACGATCTTTTATACCGTAAATTTCACTAGTAACTGAATCAATATCAAAAATCTTTGTAACATCATTCTTGATATAATTAATTAAGCAATTGGCTAAAAAGTCATTTTTCACTTTATTTTTGAGCCTCTTTTCATAATATGTATACAAATATATATATATATATATATATATTATCACTTGTAGTTGTTGAAAGACAAAGAAAATCTAAAAAAGTCTTTTAAAATATTCACTTACTTCTATCTCTTTGTCTCAATCTTGTTGAACCCAAAAAGATAAATTTTGGTTATTTTGCAAGTCCTCTAAGGTTCTTTTTAACTAAATTCCTATAAATTTTTTCACACAAATAGAATGAAAATACTCTAACGGGCCTAATCTAATTGTACTCTTCATTTGATTACTTGATTGTGAATGTAGATTTTTAAAATTTTATTTTGAGTTTACAAAATTAAAAAGGTAAAAATTAAATTAATTAATTTTATTTTTATCGTTAATTAGAAATCAATTAATTTAATTCAATAAATATAAATAATTAATTTTTTTTATTTAAGGCCCAACAAGAAAAGTTAAATCTTTTAAAATTAATGAATGTTAGTTAAAAATTAATTATTTTAGTGAGTATTAAATGATGTATTCTTTTAAATTTTAAATTTAAGTTAATTATTATTAAAACTTTTAATGCACACACACACACACCAAAAAAAAAAAAAAAGTTGCCCAACGGCGATGGCCCCGGCTTACCCTCCCTAAATCCGTCCATGTGGAGAAACCTTAAAGGACTTCATCATTTGATTTGTTCAAGTAACTCATGAGATCTAGCACATCAACCAAAAGCTCCTTCCTAGTGTCATTCAACAAAATTCGAAGCACCAGAAGTTCCAAGAATCCATAGCGGGGAAGGCGTCCATCACCCTTAAGGAACTCCTCATCTTAGCAGAAAAGTACATACAAATCGAGGAAGCGATACCTCTAACGAGCGCCAACAAGCAAGGCATGAGTGGAAAAAACAATATTGGTAAAAAGACGGATGATTGTTGGCACAATCCTCCATGGACGGCCTCCAGATACACTCCTTTAAATACACCAAGGGCAGAGATACCCGTGGCTGCTGAACAATAAGGTTTGTGGAATGACCCATAAAGATTGTTGAAATTCTGAAAATGCAGAATTCCCCAAACTACTACAACTTTTACCATGGTTTGGGCCATACTACTGAGGAATGTCACAATTTGAAAGATGAGATAGAAAAGTTGATCTAGCACAGGTACCTGAAAGAATATGTGGCCCTCAGACAAGACAATCCCAAGAAGTGGTGTAGTTGGAACATAGAAAAAGGTAGCACCAACATTACACTGACAACTTACCTATTGCTAGAATCATCTAGGTGATCTTAAGAGAACTTGCAGAAGGTGATTAGTCCAGGCAAGCACAAGTTCATATTCCAGAGCCAACTCTGTGTGTATACGAAGTATGCCCCCTGCTTCCTAATATTACCTTTATAAGAAAAGACATAGAGATAAAGCGATGAGCATAATGACACACTAGTAATCCCAACCTCCCTCATCAATTTTTAGGTGAAGAAAATATTGGTAAATAGTGAGATTTCAACGAACATCATCTTCTATGATGCCTTCCTCTTGTTTGGCACAAGTACCACACAATTGCAAAAAATCAACACCCCTTTATGGGATTCATTACCAAAATCATAGAAGTACTCAAAGAAATCTCTCTTCCTCTTTCCTCAGGCACTCATATCTTGAGAGTCACAAAGATGGTAAAGTTCCTAGTAGTCAAGTCCCCATCTGCCTACAACATTATTTTGGGGAAGCCCGCCTTGAGCTTCTTCCAAGCGATAGAGTTAAAGATAAAATTCTCTACTCCCGGTGGAACATGAGAAGCGATCAGTGACCAAACCACTGCTACGGAGTACTACACCAACATTTTGAAAGGGGATGAGACTTCCTGCTAACAATCTAGACAATCTCAAAGTGCACCAAGAACAGCTCAACAAACAAAGGCAAAGGCTTATTTCTAGAGGCCAACACAATTACAGCACCCCTACGAGAGGTCAACCCTCAAAGGAAGAACTCTGAGAAGCGCGAGGTCACAACTAAAGATAAGCTTGAGATAGAGGAAACCATACTTAACAACTCAGCCAACACTACAAAAGTGGGGAAAGGCCCCAACCTTAGTAAGCACACATCTTGAGGCACAATAGACTTGAGTTTTTTTTTTCAAAGTACAACGAAAGCTCTTATCATGACTTTATTTGAATATCAAGAAAGCATAGTCAAGTTTATTTTAAAACAGTGCTATCACATTACAGTTAACCAAACTTGAGTTCAAAATCATTTTGTTTACTTCAGTAGATTAGGTTTCACTTCTAATGTTCAAATTTCATTTTCATTAACTTAGGCAAGTTTTCTATTTATTATGAATAAAAGGTCGTCTAGTTTTGGAAGACATCAATTATTTCTTTTGCTGCTTCAATAAAATGTTCTATTGTTCTTGTACACACCTATCTCTTTTTACTACATAATAATCATTTGCAGGAATAATGCATTCGCTATAAGACCCAAGGAGGAACGTACCAACAAAAACAAAAAACAACAATAATATCTCTATTGGAGACCCCAAGCAGCTCTCTCCACGAAATATCATTCTCTACTGGAGACCTCGAGTGGATCCCTCTATTAAACATTGAGAATAGGTGCTCTATCAGCCTCATCCTCAACAACCTCAGCTACATCATCCCGTTTTTTATCAAAAAATTCACCGAACCCCTTTTTTTTCTCCAAGTTTTGGGTTGTTTCATTTCCAATACCTTTTGCTTCCACAACTGTAATATTTATCCCTAGATTTATGCTTACCTTGGGACTTAGACCGGCATCTACTATTTTTCCCCTTCTCTTTTGGTCTCACTTTCATAATCAAACCTTCATCAATCTCAGTACCATTATTGCCTAAAACATTCTTTCTCAATTCATTAGAGTTCAATGAAGTTTTAACATCCTCCATTGATATTGTATTTCTCTTATATAGTAATGTAGTCACCAAGTGCTCATAAGATTTAGATAGAAAACACAAAAAAAAAAAAAAAAAAAAATCAAGCTTGATCTTCATCATCCACTTGCACATCTATACTAGAAACTTTATTAAAGTAATCAATGTGTTATGTAATAGATGTACCTTCCTCCATCCTGAGACTATAGAGTTGTTTCAAATACAACTGATTTATGAGCGACTTCATCATGTACATACTTTCTAGCTTTGACCATAAACCCAATGATGTACTTTCTACCGTGACTTCTCTCAGTAACCTGTCTGCCAGTTACAGAACCAAAGTACAAAAATTCACCACCATGAACTCATCTTTTCCTCCTCTGAAAGCATCTCCGTCAAGAAATCTCTTCCTTTATCGCTATTTACAAACCTTGTTGACTCAGGAGTGCATGCATCTTCATCTTCGGCAGCACAAAACCATTTTTCACACTCAACTCCCTATAATCTTTTTATTCTCTATAAATCTGTACTCTTTAATGCTCAAAACTACGTATCAAACCCCCTAAAAGTTGAGAAAAGTACATCCAAAATTAAAAAGGACAAAAAAAAGAAAAAAAAAATAGACTCAAAAATAGGGAAAAAGCGTCGAAATGGACGGGCAATACGGATTTCTCGAGGTTGTAGTTGCCGCTCTAGGAGTAGACATCTTGCGCCCTGCTGTGGCCGCAAGGCATACTATCTAAGGGAAGAATTTAAGGCACGCATGCACCCACAATTAAAAATATATTGATTAAAATAATGGATTGAAAGATATAATATATATATATATATAGCTTTTATTAATTTAAACATTTGCAATAATTATAGTTTTTAATAATATTTAAAAATAATATACTTTGATAAAATATTTAATTTTAGTTTGTGAGAATGAATTTCATTCCAACACAAACAAAACATAACCTTAGCATGTTTTAACTGCAAAAGAAAATAAAAATTGATGATCAAATAGCATATTTCAATGCAAAACCATCACTTAATATTATATATATATATATATATATTTAAGTATCTGGAGTTTTACTTCTCCTCATTATAGCAGCATCAACACCCTTGTGAACTCTCACCACAGGGTCGAGACTTTTCAAGAATACTTCAAAAGAAAGAACAAACGTAGTAAGAATGAGGTTTAAACGAGGAAAAGATTGCATTGAATATCTACACTCACTAATAAAATAAGGCATAGTAAATAGTAATCGAATAAAATAATTCAAAAAGTTAAAAGTAAACATAAATTCAAAGATTTTGTAAGAGAACAACATTTCAAATCCCCGCTGAATTCATTTACAAACAAGCAACTACTTAACGAACTGGAAGATCTCTTGCAAGAAATTGAAATCAATTAATTCAATAGTAGCTATATGAGAAACAATAGCAGCTCAAACTGTAAAATTGAGATTGTTGGGAAGGAAAATAATTACAAGAATCATTTCTGACGGAAAACTTATCTTTTATGATCATAGATAAATATTTACAAGAATAATATTCCGCCAAGCCCTACCTTCAATCCAAATTTTGGCAGCCTACTTTTCGTCGGTCCAAAAATAAAAATAAAATTGTTTTGAGAAATCCAATTCATGAGCCTTCTAATGACCCAAATTAAGCACAACTTTTGCCAATTTAGCCGCTTTAACATCCACTCTTCCTCATTGATCTACACATCTGTTTGTAAATGGCCCTGATCCTTTACACTCCCCTCCACAGATGTTGGTCTTTCTCGCCCTTTCGGGTTCCTGAAATTCAGTAGTTCGTATTAACATAATTAGAACATTTTTTTTTCCTCATTTTTCTGAAGAATCAAAATCAGATTTAGATGAATTTGTTAAAAGGGTGGATTCAATGGAGATTAGGGAAAATAAAAATATAACATAGATTCATAATGCCATAAATTTGCAAAAGCTACCAATATTCAGCAACCACTTCAAAATAAATTACAACAGAATTTAGTTTTTCATGCTGCTCCTTTTCCTTTTCCTTTCTCATTTTTCTCACTAAAATCACTAATAGCAGAAATCAAGGGGGAAAAATCCAACTTAAATATGATTGTCCATTTGGGTCTTGGGTCATAAACCCGGCCCATTCATCTGGACTAATTATTTTTTCAATATATATATATATATATAATCAAATTCTTGAATAAATATTATCACCTTTTGATTTGTGATTTCAAATGGGTTTGCAGCCTGTGATCCAATCTTTTCTTGGCTTCTCTCGCGGCTGCTTCAAGCTTCTCATCATCACACTCCGTCTGCGTTACCGGTTTCGTCTCCTGTTTAACACGAACAAAAACACAAATAATTTCAAAATTAATCATAAACCAAAAAAAAAAAAAAATGAAAAAAAAAACAGTAATAATTTTGATCTTAGTACCATAGAAGAGGCTGAACTGATGCAGAATTCACAGTGATAATTGGTTGCATATAAAGAGAAAGAAGATCGCCTGCCGCCATTTTTGAGATTGCTTTGGTGAAATCTTCTCCTTCTCGCGGCTTCAACTCCAGGAAGCATGCCCGCCATCTGCCAGAGACACCAATTTAATGGGGTTTTTTTCCTTTCTTTTCGTAGAAAAAGTAGATCACAGGTTCGTATTATTTGCTGGAAGAAAAATGAAAAAAAGTTTCAACTATGGACTTTTGCAAGGAGATTGTAGGCGAAAAAGACGAGTACATTGGCTAAAGAGGGATCATTATCACAGATTTTTTTATTCTGGCACGAAATTTCCTTCATATTTCCTTTCTTGTTTCCACAGTTTGGTAGTTTCTTTGTTGCTTCGTGGGGTGGATGGGATAGGTGCGAATTTATGCAGCAGAAATTTCCACGAAATGGGTTGGTTA